>CM054803.1:13733072-14333072 GCA_028984105.1 Lavandula angustifolia
GAAACCCAAGAACACCCTTCTGCCCATGCATGCTGGAAAACTTATCTCTCCGAGGCATGGGAAGCGGACCCTGAACAGCCCAATGGTGTTATTCTGATAAAGAAAAGCATATCCAGCACAGGACACGTCCACAATGAAAGAGCTTTAACATGAAGGATTTCCAGGCTATAAACAAAAAAACAGCACTTGTAGCCCCTTAGAGAATGCAGCAATTTCATCCTTCCACGCAGAAAGTGAGTATACCCAGAAAAGAGCATGAATAGGTAATTCTAAGCTGGAAAAGTATAGCATCTAATTATCGTGCTTACCACAACGCTTACTTGTTTAGCCGGTTTCATGACTCAATAGAAAGTTACTGGACCAATGTTTATCTCTCAAATCGAGCCTGCTCTAGAAGACTATCAGAGCCATGAAGAAGAAAAATATTACTTAAACGCCGGGACGTACAGCTTTAACATTCTATTGACTTAGTAATTGCACAAGATTAACTGTAAAGAAGTAGCTTTCATGTAAACTACACCAAGTTGTATAAATTGACATTATATAGTAATGAAGCTAAAGAATCATATATAGAAGCAAATAAACACAGCTCACAATGCCTTTCCTATATTTCTGAGAGACAGTAAATTTCTGAAACATGAATATACCTGTCTCAATGATACAACAGCAAAGTTCTTTCCCTCATCATTGGCTGATAGCACAACTTTTGAACCATGCCCCTTTCAATGTGTGCTTGAGCTTGATACTATGATCAACCCCTCCAGCAGCATGCTTGCCGATGACTATGTCACCAGTTTGGAGATTAGCACCAATGAAAGGGAAAGCCATCATCATCAAGGCTGTCAACTCGTCCAATCTTGCTTTGCATCTTTCCAAAAGCGACCACCTCATCAAGCTTAGGCCTTTTAACCACTGCTTCTGAATTTTCAACTTCAGCCTTAAAACTCCGTACATGTTCGGTTCTAGACATGCCACGCTCTAGAACCGCGGTTCATCACCAGTGAGTCCTCTTGGTTGTAACCATGGTGAACATTCACAGCCACGATAGCAGACTGGCCATTGAAGAAATCAGGCCGCGGCATCATGCCCTTGTGCTGATTGGAATACCTTGACTTCCCAAGGCAATCTGAAAGCATGGTTCTGAAAAGAGGCTTTTGGGGATAATATAACTGGTGAGGATTAGTATCGACTCTGATGTTAGGATTTGTAGTTTAGTAGCCAATGGCTTGCTGAGAGTGCTTAGCAGATTGGTAAAGAACCCTCCTAGCATGATCATGGTTGGCAAAGGAATTATCCCACAGCTTAGACCTAGCAAGAAAGAACTATCAAACTCACAGTGGGTATATCTCACAGGTGGATTATCTAATTCGGCCGTGAATAGGCAATCAATTCCCCATGCAGTTTGACAATCTTCTTCCTCTTCTGGTCCTATGAATTCCACAATGCCACTTTCCAGAAGAGATTGAAAGGAAAAATCTCCTTTCAAATCTTTAATCTTCTTCAGGTTCTGGACAACAAAGAGAGGCCTTGGCTCATACCTTCCAGCATCAGCAAATATACGAACTTCACCATGATGCTTGTCGCTTTTTGATCTCAATCTGCAACAGAAAGTTAAAAAATTAGCACAGAAAGGAAGTAAAGTAAAGCAGATGCTTACACACGCTACTTAGAAGACAGTTGCTGGAGATGTTTCATGTTGAAACCTATATCTTTTGACTTACACCACATACGGAAGCCGTAACATTAGCAATAAAACTCACTAATATAAGTAAATCACCAGAAAAAAATTATAGTATTTATGTTTTCAGCTTTACTTTTGGCCTAGAGCAAAACCATCTCAAATTAAACTACCTTCCTAGTATATCTAGAATGGATGATAGGACGACACTAACAAATAAATAACATGGATGATGAAAAGATGAAACAACGATGAATATGAGGAATTAAGTGAATTAACATGAAAATTATAAGATATATATGAAATCAGAAGCTAGACAAAGTTAGTCTGGACTTATTCCAGCTACCAGAATGAGAGATGCTAAACGTTTGGTACGAGATATCATAAGTGCTACTAGAGAAGATTAAATGAGTTCAAGACAACCTGATGAGACACTTCTATTCTGCGACGCTAGCGTCTCAGCTTAACAACAAACGATGAGGAATCTTTACACATCCCAACCCAGTCACCATCCAAAAAAACTTTTGTGCTTTCCATCCAATAAAGAAGAATTATCAACCAGCTTTTCCATTCCACACTCATAGAACTTTTTAAGAAGTATTTCTGGTTCGAGGATATTAGTACTGACAATACCCAGGCTGGCCAGATTCTTAACCAGTCCACAATTTTCACCATCAGGTGTAGAGAGAAAGCAAACCTTACCCCAATGAGATGGGTGCCTGCAACAGCAATTTCAACAATCGTTAGATGCTATTTTCACACAAAATTTATAACAGTGACAACCAACTCCTCAGAATGAATAAAATCAATTACCACCATTTACATCACATTTATATACTCTATCTAACTTTAAGTTTTGACTCAGAACCGGTCCAACATAGCATATTAGAGATGGTAGGTTTCAGCCTAAGAAAGAAAATAAACCAACATCTGACTATTTGTTAGTGAACATCAGACATGAAGCTTTCACTAATTGTTAGCTAAAACAAGCCAAACCTATGACACAATTCGTACTCAACCAGATTAATGAACCTCAAGAAAACTTACGGGTATCTAGCATCACCAACCCTGCCAGTATATGAGACTTGCTGCCGAGTTCTCCTCATATCAGATACAGCTTGTGTCGTATTTGTTCGCCTGAGTGTAGCCACTACACCAGATATTCTTTCCATTCTCTTGTATGGGTGCACCCAAGCTCCAGTGGAGAATGCTCTGGAAAGACCATTTGTGATGATTGAGGCATCCAAGTAGTGGTCAATACTCTGCACCTCCCTATCTTTGTAAAGGTCTCTTTGCATGGCTCTAACCATTCGCCTTTCTGCATGTTTAATGTGGACTCTCAATTCTCGCTCAATGAGTTCACCAGCCAAGTCAATCCTCTTGTTTCTAAAATCATCCCGGTTGTCAACTTTACGGCGTCCTCTGAATGCCTCCAGCAGACACTTGACCATATAGGCGAGAAAGGAAGCCTTATGGGCTGGGCTACCAAGATTTGGGAAAAGGTAGGCATTGATGCATTCTTCCACAGATTCTGTAGGTGGAAATCGACAACCCTGCATAAGCTCCTTTATGTGCTTTGCTGCATTCCCTCCCTTACGGAAACCCCTTCGAATTTCTTATCAGCATCATATATCGATGCCACAAATACGTCCACAATAGCCGAATCCTCTTCAGTTTCCAGACCAATTAACTTGATCACCTCTTTGTCATTTGGAACACCCAAGGCAAAGAATAAAAGCCAAACAGGCACCTCAGTAACATAAAAGTAGGCTGTAAGGATCTTTTGTCCATCTAGCAAGTTCTCCACCTTTGGAACGAGTTTCACGTAAACTCGTTTCCGTTTGAAAACTAGGCGATATGCGATGGTCCAAGTAGGCTCTTTCGACACCCACAGCCTTTTAAGGCATATTTGCTCCTGAGCAATGAATGTCTGCACCAATAGTCGAAATCATCAACATTTTCAATAGATTATATAATATTGAAAGAATTAGACAACTAAGATCAACCAAACCATAAAACAACGAAGGCATCTCAAGTTTTTAAATGTTTGTTTTTAAATTTTGCCACCATGGAGTAAGACAAAGAAATGAAAAGATTGAGCAATATGAGAAACCAGATAACTTTCTATAGACTATTCACCATAATTGACAATTGACAAAAAAGTGGTACCTAACTATTACCTTCTCCAGCACCCTTAATAACGAAATAACCTCCTTGGTCAAACTCACAATCTCTTTCTTCACGTGTACTCATCCAGCATAAGTCCGATTTCACCATGACTGGGAGTCTCCCAAAGTTGACAACCATACGATCCTCACTCAGCAGTGTCTTCTCGACAACCGTATCTACACCAGTTGAGAATTTTTCAGTTCTGACCAGACCTTCAGTGTATACCTGAAGATTGGGAGATTATCAGGATTGATCAAATTCCAATAGAACAAAAAAGAGAAGCAAAATGAACTGAAGCAGTGGAAAGCCACTTGCATCTGTCACTAATATTAACTGAAAAGGAATAAAAGATATTATGGTCATGTATAGATCAGCATGATTTTGTGTTGCTCTTCCTAGTGAAAAGGCTAGGTTTGATGAGAAGCTAATATAGAAGAAGAAACAGACCACCTAGTACCTGGAGATGAGTCTCGACTTTGATCCTGGGACGAGTAGGTCATATTCTGAAGATGGGCGTGCCTAGGCAAAAGGTCCAAAAACTCTTTAGCACCATCACCGGATGAAAACTTTTCACCTGTCCAGAATGTCGGACGTTCAAGAGTGACCTTTCCAAACTTGAGAGTTGCACGCCTCCACTCACCATCCCCCCTCTTTGATGGATCATATCCAGGCTCGATCATGATTTCTCCAATAGAATCAAAGACTTGCTGAATCCCACGACTAACGAAATCATTGTATGAATTGATTTGGTGGCTAATTAATCCGTACTGCTCAAAAATGCTGTTGATGCCTTCTTACAGAAAGTTTTCAAAAAGCCTTTATCCACTTCTTGCAGTGCACAGTCATCGTCATCATCAGAATAGTTGAAGTCTATATCATCATCAAAGTCCATTTTAGTGGAACCGTATGAGAACTTCTCCGTGATGCTGCTAGGTCCAGCTTCTTCTAGAAAATCCCACCCATCCATCTGTATGAGAATTAAGTGAATTAAGTAAACATAAGCAGCATAATGCAAATCCAGTCTTTGTTTTCAAAACCAATTAAGGCATCTCACACTAGTATTATATTGAGAAAACTCCCAAAGCATTGGAATCAAAGAGTTTGATTTAAGTTAGAAATGAGCAAGCTTGTACCACAAAGAAACATGCAATAGAAAGAAACTAGCTCTACGCCAACATACAATACTGCAGTTTTTTCTTCTATTTAAACAGGGTTTTGAAATGGAAAAATGTGTTCATGTTCTTCTAAGGAGTAGAAACAGTCACCAACAAGGCTCCAACAAACCTCCCCATGGTCCTCATCTTGAGGAAGCCCCTACTTAGAAGTTGCAAACAAAGGGACTCTGTGAATTCTGGTTGTTTACATATAATGAGGAAGATGCATGTTCTTGTGATTCATTAACACGAGCACTGGCAATTCAAAAGACGGAAAGGTATAGTTCAAACAAAGTAACTCTCAATCCCACAAATTGCTTCTTCCAACAATCAAACTTTTCCTGGATACTCCTCTAACTCCAAAACCCTTGGAAAAGTTACCAAAACCAAAACTTCCCGAGAGTTGTCTCTATTTTTGGATTAGAATAGAGATGCAAAAGACATAATATCCAGGATGACTCAAATATCAAAGCTACAAAATGCATGAGTAAAGCAACATAAATTAACTAACCTTTTCAAGTCTCTTGATAACTTTTTATCGTTTTATTTCCTGCTTATAAGTAAGCTGCCCCTTGTAAGTTTGTCATGTTATATCTTCAACTTCGTTCTCAATTAAAGAGCATCTTTTTCAATGGAAAGAAGACGGACAAAAAGAATCTAGAATTTGACAATTGATAAAACATGCAAGAGTAAACAAACCAGCAAATTATGGAGCCAGAATAAGAAAACCATACTATCAGTACACAAAGACAAATCATAAAAATTTGTGCAAAAAGTAGAGTAAGCTAAGGCAATGACATATACAGTAAGGAAAGAAGGATGCTACAATTTGGAAAGCAAATGTAACAATAAATTAACGTTCAAGTATATCACCCCACCAATAAGAACTCCCAACTTGATGGCTCGAACTTTCATAACAGCAAACAACAACATTAAAGCCAGTCACTAAGTAATATCTGATTATCTGGAATATCAGATTTTCTAAGAAACAAAAGCTAAGCTCATTCTTCACCGTAATGAAGTATGTATGCAATGTGGTGATTTAATCAAATCCTGTGAGACAATCAATAGTGATTTATATATAAAAAAAAAGAAAACAAGGGCATATAGTTCAACTCACCAAGGCCCAGAATCCACTGGAGCGAGTTCATAGAGAGTCCGAAGCTCTAACACCAAAATCCATCTCAACACTCAACACCCCGTATGGATATGAAAAATCAAGTTTGAAATCATATTTCAGCACCTTCACAAATCTCCTCATTTCTTGGCTTCCAATAAACATTGGATGCTAAAGAACTTAAACCCACTGTATCTATGTTAAAAACATAGTATCCATGTTCCTTAGGTTTTACCATCTTTTTATAGGAATCAATTATGAGTTTACAAACCGGCGAGCAATCTGATAAAGTTGAGAACATACTAGCTATAAAAGCAATCTGTTAAAAACATAGTATCCATGTTCCTTGGGTTTTACCATCTTTTTATAGGAATCAATTATGAGTTTACAAACCGACGAGCAATCTGATAAAGTTGAGAACATACTAGCTATAAAAGCAACATTTGAAACACAACAGAAGAATACTTCCTTGAATTCATTACGATTTGAGACCCCCAAGCTACTAAACATTAAATACTATCTCACACCTCCTCTAAATATTTCTCTTTATCCTTGAGAGTTTTCATGTTCCTCTCTACCCACAAATGACCCCAAGACGGTGGAATGAAACTCAACCCCCCACATACTTTACCCATTTTGCAGTATGAAACTGTAAACACTAGATATATCATCAACTTCATATGGCAGGATAAAAGCATAATAAATATAAAGTTTCACCTGCATTCGTCAAGCACTCCAATTTTAAACGGGGTTTTGAAATGAAAAATGTGTTCATGTTCTTCAGAGGTACAAACAATCACCAATAAGGCTCTAACAAACCTCCCCATGCTCCCCCATCTCCAGGAATCCCCTACTTCCCAGATCAAGGGAAGTTGCAAAAAAAAACGGGGACATTATGTGAACTCTCGTTGTTTACATATAATGAGAAAAGTCATTCATTGACACTAGCACCGAAAATTCAAAACACGCAAAAGGTATAGTTCAAACAAAGTAACTCTCAATCCCACAAATTGCTTCTTCCAACAATCAAACTTTTCTGGATACTCCTCTAACCCCAAAAACCCTCGGAAAAGTTACCGAAACCAAAACTTCCCAAGAGTAGTCATAACCAAAAGAGATAAAAAAGTTTTTACAGAAACATCACCAACATGCAATGCAATACGAGAAGCCAGTAAAAACAATAACAAAAGGAGAGCCCAATTAACTCGGTATCAAGTACGGTTTTTCATGCTCTTCAAGCGATAATCATAGTTTGAAAATAACAATGGAGTTCTTCTCTTCACACAAGCACACGCACAGGAGAAAAAGAAAAAAAAGCAAAACACTCAAGAACGCAGAAACAAGTGAGGAAGGCGACATGCATTCTGTAAACGCATATTTCTAATACGAACCCTTCAGAAAAACTTCAAGCAACACACGAACATCAGCAACCCTTCAATGATTTTTTTTAGTGCCCTAGGAGAACCTAATTACAACAATAACAACAAGGAGAGCCCAATTAACTCGTTATCAACTACCGTTTTTAGTGCCCTTCAAGCGATAATCATAGTTCAGAAACAATACCAGAGTTCTTCTCTTCACATACGGACACGCACAGGGAGAAAGCCCCCCAAAAACAGAAGAAAAAGAAAAAAAGCAAAACAGTCAAGCACGCAGAAACAAGCGAGGAAGGAGACATGCATTCGCATCCTGTAAACGCATATTTCTAACACAAAAATTTCAAAAAAAACTTCAAGCAACAACACGACCATAAGCAACCCTTCAATGATAAACATTATAAAAAAAAAGAGGATGAAATATAATCGAGAAAAGGAAGATAGAGAGAGAAGGTACCTCGATTCCAGCCTATCTGCAGCGAATTTCCAATTTCTCTGACAGTTTCTACACCTAAAATGTGTGTTCACCTCCCCTTCTATCAGTACTGCAATTTTTCCGAGTGTTGAGTTGCCACTTGCCACTGTTAATGATTCATAATGTTTTAATAATTACATTTAAGGACATTTTGTTAAGCATTTCTTGAGCTATAATTGTATTTTTATCATTTTTTTATTAGGGGATTAAGAGTAATTAAATACATACTAGGGATCCAATGTCTTAACACATTTGCAAAGTGGACACATTTGATAAGTCCCTTTTCGTATGTTAATAATTTTCCAACTTCTAAAGTTGTTATTTGATTTTAAGTTATGAAAGAATTGTTTAATATAGTATTTAGGTGAAAAGGACATGAGTTAAATAAAAGCAAATTATCACATATATCTCCCCTTGGAGATTAATTCAATTTGTGACCAAAACAATCACTAATATACTCTCAGATCGAGGTGCAATCAATCTATTTCACCTCATTTCACAACTTATCAAAAATCCAAATTAAATAAGAAAAGAATTTATAAGAATAATCGACTCATTCAAGACAGTGAATGTAGCTGGATAACCATTTGATAAACTCGTCTACAAGCTAACACAAATCATTTAGCTATTTGGTTGAGAACATTAAAAAAAAAAAAAAAAAATTGTAAGTCATTTAAAGAATTTTCTTCTTTAACTAGAGAAACAGTAGTCGTCATTAATTGACAAAACTTCAAAATATACATACCATTACATCCTCAAAACTCTCCATATCTCCTGATGAAACCCTAAATGTTTGGAAAAGGAAATCCCTATAACCTCCATTGTCAAGAAAAATGTTGGTTGTGGACAACAAGTTTAGGCATAATGTGGAATTTACACATTCTCTCTAATTTTATCCCGTAACGAAATAAAATAAATAAATAAATAAATAAATAAATTCAAGAAACTTTTGTTAGTTTTTTATGCAACAACAATGAACGACGATGTATCAAGTGAAACTTCGTTTTTGTCTCACGTGGAGGCAATTGGTGGTTGCTTGAAACCACACTTTTTCCTCAGCCATATTTTCCTCTCTTGCCTCCGAATAGAATCGCTCTTATCTATAAGCAATGCGCCTAGTGAATTATTCCCTTCTTTTGGCATTTTATAATTTTCGACGTCCAATTTAGCTGTCTTCTGTTGGAACTGTCGCATTGGGTTTCTGTTCAAACACCGACAAAATTATATATAAATAAATTATTGGATACAAGTATGAATTCACAAACTATACACACATCTATTAAATAAAAAAATAAGAAATACTCCCTCCGTCCCATTTATAAATGACGACACTTTTCTCTAGGCGAGAAGGCCAATAAAGTGGTGTTATATAGTGTAGAGTGTTTGACTTTTTAGTAGTTAATTGTAGTCCACGCAATCTTTACGATTTTAGAAAATGCACGTCGTTTCCAGTGGGACGGCCCCAATAAGGAAACGGGTCGTTTAGCGGGGACGGCCCAATAAGGGAAACGCTTCGTTCTAGATGGACGGAGAGAGTAGTATATTTAGTTACCATCCAAGCAAAGGCCAGTATTGATGAACTATTTAGAGATAATTGTTGGAAAATCGAAAGGAATTTATATATATATATTTATATAAATTAGTTAGTTATTATGGAAAGTTAATTAGCATTTATTGCTAATTTGACTTGGGCAAAATTCGGCCCTTTTTCGATCGCAATTTCGAGCCTCGATATTTATCCGATTAATATTTTGAGATATATGACGTCGATCTACGTTTCGAGTAAATAATTATAGTGTGCTTAATTTCTCGATTTCGATTTTCGGTGAGTGAGAAATAGTGGCTCGAAGTTTGGGGGATAAAGCCTAATATGTCTACCAAAAGTGGAGAAAGCTTGTCTTATTCGGGTTTGGGAGAGTTATTACATTAATCAATGTCCCGCATCGATTAATGAATAATGTTTTGTAGTGGTATTTAAGTCTCTACCACATTGTAGGAGATAACTAAGTGACATGTGGTGGGCTTGGGCCACACGTGCTCATGCGCGCGAGCACCGCCCGACCGCCTCACACGCGGCGCGCCTCGCCGTGCCGCGCCCCTGCCCGGCCCGACTCGACTCCGGTTCGGTCCGTGTCCGTGTCTGTGGATCTTAGCAGTTGGTCCTTTGGGTGGTCAGTCGGGCTTAGCGGTTGGAGGCTTGGCGGTTAGGCTCGGTGGGCTATGTGTGGGATCGCCCGATCCTTGGTGCGGTGAAGCCGGCTGCACCTTTGGATTCCTCTCCGTGGTGCGGTGCTCCTCTTGCACGAGTATGTCCTTTTGGAAGGATGCGGAATGTGGGCTGCTTGAACTCTCGGCCTTCCGTATCTCCACTCCCACATGCGTCGCTTCGCCTTGGTGGCGGGAGTTATTCCAGCCAATCAACACACTGGGTGGAACGACTATAAATAGGCGAGGTCTTCATACCATTTCATCACCAACACCTGCAAACAACACGGCATCCTAGCTCACTTAGCTCAAGTCCGGCTTACGTCCTCGTCGGAAAAGTCCGGTTCATGGGAGCTCGAAGATCTTGCGGTGCTACTATCCTCGAGACGTCGTCGTTTCATCTTTGGGGACGAAATGCCCTGGCAATCGAGAGCACTACCTGGGGGCGTTTTTCGTCTTACGGAGAGAGGCCTTCCTCGACTCGACGGTTTTTTCTTTTGTATTATTTTTCGAAACTTACGGTATATTTGTAATAGCGGCTTTTGTAACCAATAATCGCAAGACGAAAAAAAAATTCTCTACTGTTTGCTTCAAAAATGTCTTCCACAAGTCTTTGCTTTGTCCGGCCATTTGCCGCCGCCCTGCCGCCACCGCGGCCGCCAACTCCGTCGTTTTTGGCGTCGTCATTGCCTCCTCGATAATGTTGTTCCACCGGCGTGCATTCTTACTCAACTCCGGTGTTTGCAAATCCGACCCCCGTTGCCCGTATGCGCCGCGCTGCATGATAGCACTTAACCGTGCTAATGCCGCTAACAAGGCATTCAACTTCAGCGCTATGTCCTGCGCTTGCGGAGAGCGTGTCCTTTTTGGGAGTGTGAACCACCATGGAGTGGTGGGGGTTCAAATCCGACCACGACGACACCTCACACTCGTACAGGGAGTGTTGCCGTACCGAGAAGCCGGCCCGAGTTTGGTGGAGCCGACTTCAAAAGGTGGCGACAAAAGATATTGTTCTCACGACAACATTGGGGTTCACGGTCTGTGTTGATGGAGAATGACTGCCCCTCAGTGAAAACGAAGAGAACTTGGAAGTCGCATGCTTTATGATAATTGGCTAACTTCGACTACTTTTGTAAAAATTTCTTGCTTAGTGGACTAGATGATAGTGCGTACGATTGTATATGCAAATGTAAAGACCTCAAGGCGATTTGGGAGGAACTTGAAAGAAAATGCGCTGCTGGCGATGCGGGTACCAAGAAGTTTGTAGTCGCCGAGTTCTTGGACTACAAAATGGTGGACTCTCGACCGGTCGTGGAGCAAGTGCAAGAGTTCCGACTCATTGTCCATGGCGTCCACGCGCCCGAAGGTATCTTTGTTGCCGGATGCTTTTATCGTGGCAAGCGTAATGGTGAAACTTCCCCAGTGGAAGGACTTAGAGCTACTTGAAGCACAAGCGAAAGGAAATGACGCTTGAGGACCTTGTGGTCAAACTCCGCATCGAGGCCGACGCATGAGGACTCGAGATGGGAAGAAGCAAAGCATCCCGTGGAGCCGAGAGTCGACCTTGGCTGAGAAGGGTGGAAACTCCAACAATGCTAAGAGAGGGCGTCCGAATAGCGACCCCAAAGGGAAGGGCGAGGTGCGATCACGCAAGTTTGAAGGAGGCGCTACGGTGTGGCAAATCCGGCCACATGTCCGAAGGGCTGCCGAAAGCCGAAGAAGAAGAGGGGCTCGTCGAAGCTTGATATGTTGGAGATTGACCTCATTTGAAGCCGACCTTGCGGCCGTTGTCAGCTTGAAGAAGCAAGCGTCGTGGGAGAATGAGGGGGAAGTGGTATATTGATACATTGCCACGACACATGTTTGTGGTGGCCAGAAGCAGCTTCATCAAGTACAAAAGTTGCTAAGGAAGGAAGCTCGATATGGGGAACCAAGCCTCATCCGAGGTAGTTGGCTATGAGTGCTTGTGGTGCTAAGGTTGAGCTTCGGCGAGAACCTTACTCTTGGAGAGGTCTTTGCATGTCCCCGACATCCAGGAAAAATCTTGTGTCAGGCTCTTTGTACTAGTCGAGAGAGGGTTTAGACTAGTTTTGAGTCGGACAAATTTATCTTATCTAAATTTGGAATGTTCCTAGGAAAAGGCTACATGTCGAGGGGTCTTTTTAAGTTGAGTGTAATGGCGATTCGCGAGAGCCAGTTGAGGCTAAAAATAATGATAATGAAGCTACTTCCTCCTACTTGATTGAGTGTTCCAATTTATGGCATTCTAGATTAGGACATGTTAATCTAAATGCGATAAAAAGATTAGTTAATCTCGATCTACTTAAAGTAAATGAGTTTAACAAAACCGAGTGTGAAGTTTGTGTTGAAGCAAAATTGGCTAGCGGTCATTTCGTTACGTAGAAAGGAACACAAAGCCTCTAGAACTCATTCACGCGGCGTATGTGATTTGAAGTTTGTACAAACTAGGGGTGGGAAAAAGTATTTTATTACTTTTATTGATGGCGCACTAAGTTTTGTACTCTTTATCTTTTAAGGAGTAAAGATGAGGCGATTGAAGCTTTTACTAACTTCAAAGCGAAGCCGAAAACCAACTTGATTGTAAAATCAAAATGGTACGAAGTGATAGAGGTGGAGAATATGTAGCTCCTTTTGAAGAGTTGTGTAAGGCAAGTGGTATTATTCGTCAAACCAGCTGTCCCCCTACTCGCCTCGATCAAATGGTGTAGGTGAAAGGAAGAACCGAACTTTAAAGGAGATGATGAATGCTTTGTTGATAAGTTACGGACTGCCCTCGAGAACATGTAGAGGCGAAGCCGTTTTGACGGCTAACTACTTATTAAACAAAATACCTCTAAGCGGTAGAGATGTTACTCCTTACAAGTTGTGGAAAGGAAGAAAACCTTCCTATAGATACCTCAAAGTGTGGGGTGTTTGGCTAAGGTAGAAGTGCCTTTGCCCAACCAAGTTACAATCGGACCTAAGGCGTCGATTGTATCTTTATAGGATATGCCCTTGAATAGTAGTGCATATCGGTTTGTCATTCGTAAGTCGGTGTTGCACGATATGAATGTTGGAACTACTATTGAGTCAAGGAATGCTATATTCTTTGAACATATCTATCCTTGTAAAAAGGATGATAAAGTTGAGTCAAGCTCTAGTGGTGGAGCAAGAGAAGTTGCTAGTAGTTCTAGAAATGTAGGGGTAGAACCCGATACACGTAAAAAGGCAAGGTTTGTCGATCTTGAAACTTTAGAACCAAGGCGTGGCACTAGAGCGAGAGTTTCTAAGGACTTTGGTCCCGATTATGTTGTCTTTCTTTTAGATGAAGAACCGCGGTCCATAAAAGAAGCTCTTTCTAGACCCGATGACCCCTTTGGCAAGAAAGGCTGTACAAAGTGAAATTGATTCCATTATACGAGAATCACACTTGGGTCTTGCGAGACTTACCCGAAGGTTGCAAGCCCTTAGGATATAAATGGATCCTAAAAAGAAAGTATAAAGGCAAATGGGTCGATTGATAAATATAAAGCTCGTTTAGTGGTTAAAGGCTTTAAGCAAATTGAAGGATATGACTTCTTGATACTTATTCGCACATGTAACGAGGATTACGTCTATCACGTGTGCTTCTCGTGATTCTTTGGTTTGCACAATCTTGAGATTCACCAAATGGGCGTGGCGCCTTTCTACATGGAGATTTAGAAGAGGAAATTTATATGGACCAACTTTGAAGGGTTTGTTGTACACAGTCAAGAGCAAAAGGTATGTAAGTTGGTGAAATCCCTATATGGATTGAAACAAGCACCATTCCAATGACCACTTGAAATTCGACGAGGCTATGTTGTCGAATGACTTTAAGATTAATGAATGTGACAAGTGTGTTTACATAAAGAATACAAAGAATGGTTTTGTAATTGTTTGTCTTTATGTAGGCGACATGTTAATTATGGGACAAAACCTCAAGTCATAAATGACACCAAACGTATGCTTAAGAGAACTTTCGATATGAAAGATATGGGAGTTGCTTGATGTTATTCTTGTAGTGAAGATTCAAAGAACTCCCAAAGGGATTGTTTTGTCTCAATCTCATTATATTGAGAAAGTGCTTAAGAGGGTTTAATGCTTTTAATAGTGCGCCGGCAAAGACTCCTCCAGAAGTTAATGTTCACTTGAGCAAGAATAAGGGTGATCCTGTTGCTCAAGAGGATTATGCTAGAGTCATTGGATGTCTTATGTACATCACGAGTTGTACGAGGCCGATCTAGCGTGTCAGGTGAACAAGGCGAGTCGCTATACTAGTAATCCTAGTAGAGAAACCTTTGGAAATCTCTTGTAAGAGTTATGAGGTATTTGAAATACACTCTTAACTTTGGGTTGCACTACTCGAGACATCCCCCAGGTACTTGAAGGGTGCTTGTGATGCGAGTGGATATCCGACATTAAAGACTCGTTGTCTACTAGTGGTTATGTGTTCACTATAGGGGGAGGAGCTATGTCGTGGAGATCCACGAAAGCAGACGCGTGCATGCCCGATCCCCCATGGAATACGAATTTATTGCTTTAGATAAAGCGGTGAGGAGGCCGAATGGCTCAGTAATTTTCTTGAATATATTCCATGTTGGGCCATGGGACGAAACCCGTGCCACTGTGATGATTCACTTTGTGATAGCCAAGCGGCTATTAGTAGGGCAAAAAGTGGGTTGTATAATGGTTAGTCGAGACATATTAAGTCGTCGACATTATACCTTAAGGCGTTTGATCACGAGTGGGGTTATCTCCATAGACTATGTCAAGTCCATCGATAACCTAGTGGATCCGCTTACTAAGAGTTTGAATCGAGATCAAATGTATAAGCTCGTAGAGGAATGGGAGTTAAATCCACATGTTAAAGGCGAGTATAGTGGATACCCGACCTTGTAGATTGGAGATCCCGTGAACTTGGTTCAATGGGAAAACTAAGCTATATGAGTACGGTGATACCACACTCAAATAGTCTATTCCCTAAAGAGCTCGAGAGTGTTGGTGACTGTTAAGTGGTGAGGTTAAGTCTTTGACTTTTAATGATTCTTGGATGCCTTGAGAAGGTGGAGTATGACGGGATACTCGAGTAAGAATCACCTATGTAAGTGAGAAGTGAGGGCCGCTTCTACGTAACACTTATGAATCCGAAGAGGTTGTCCATGGCCGATAAAGGACACAAGCGTGAGAACGGACGAGGTTGAGACTTTATAGTGTTAGTGCTATTGTCTAAGTATACACTATGGAGGAATAGTTCAACGCCGCGTGTCCACTAGTCCGCCGGTATGCTCGATAAGCGACTAAGGAAGGTTCAA
Organism: Lavandula angustifolia; assembly: GCA_028984105.1. Taxonomy (NCBI): domain Eukaryota; kingdom Viridiplantae; phylum Streptophyta; class Magnoliopsida; order Lamiales; family Lamiaceae; genus Lavandula; species Lavandula angustifolia. The sequence goes on from CM054803.1 coordinate 13,748,580, forward strand.
GGTCACAAGCCACCTACCACGATGCTTTATTGTCTCTTGAGGACGAGGTGTGTGTCTGCATGCATGCATTTGACTATTTCCACTCATGTGGGGGATTGTTGGAAAAATCGAAAGGAATTTATATATATATATATATATTTATATAAATTAGTTAGTTATTATGGAAAGTTAATTAGCATTTATTGCTAATTTGACTTGGGCAAAATTCGGCCCTTTTTCGATCACAATTTCGAGCCTCGATATTTATCCGATTAATGTTTTGAGATATATGGCGTCGATCTACGTTTCGAGTAGATAATTATAGTGTACTTAATTTCTCGATTCCGATTTTGGTGAGTGAGAAATAGTGGCTCGAAGTTTGGGGGACAAAACCAATATGTTACCTAAAGTGGAGAAACTTACCTTATTCGGGTTTGGGAGAGTTATTACATTAATCAATGTTCCACATCGATTAATGAATAATATTTTGTGTGGTATTTAAGTCTCTACCACATTGTAGGGAGATAAATAAGTGACATGTGGTGGGCTTGGGCCACACATGCTCATGCGCGCGAGCACTTTTCGCCCGGCCGCCTCACCGCGCCGCCTTTGCGCCCGCACCCGCACCGTGCCGTGCCGGCTCCGGCTACGCTCCGGTTTCGGTTCGGTTCGGTCCGTGTCGTGGACTTGGATCTTGGCAGTGTGGTCCTTTGGGTGGTCCGTCGGGCTTGGTAGTTAGGCTTGGCGGTTGGGCTCGGTAGGCTATGTGTGGTGGCCGAGCCCGGGTGCGAGGTGAACCGGCCTATTTGGCTGGATTCCTCTCCGTGGTGCGGTGCTCTGCTTGCACGCAGTATGTCCTTTTGGAAGGAGGCTGGAATGTGGGCTCGTTGAACTCTCAACCTTCCATATCTCCACTCCACAGTAGCTGTGCTTTGCCTTAATTGGCGGGGAGTTATTCCGGCCAATCAACACCTGGGTGGAACAACTCTATAAATAGGCGGAGTCTTCATACCATTTCATCACCAACACTGCAAACAACACGGCATCCTAGCTCACTTAGCTCAAGTCCGGCGCCTTCGTCCTCGCCGGAAAAGTCCGGTTCGCCGGAGCTTGAAGATCTTGCGGTCTTTGCTATCCTCGAGACGTCGTCGTTTCATCTTTGGGGACGAAGCGCCACCAGGAGCACTACCGGGCGTTTTTAGTCTTGCGGAGAGAGGCCTTCCTCGGCTTCGACTATTTTTCCTTTTGTATTATTTTTTAGAAACTACGGTATATTTGTAATAGCAACTTTTGTAACCAACAATAATGGCATCTCCAATGGTGAGGCCTCTCTTCTTGTTTGTGTTACCAAAACCCCGAAATGGATGAGTCCGGTTATGTGGAAGAGATCCGGCATTTGTTGTGTTGCAACATTTACCTTTTCACCCGACAAATTAGTGATAATTATACAAACATCCCATTCGGTTTCATCTATTTACAACAAGTCACCTAACATTATTTCATTTTTACGGTAATAGGTACGAGTCCAACTTTTTGATTTTTGATTCAAATTGAGCTAGGCATACTTTTTTTTGTTAAGCTAAATTAAAATTACTACTTACTAGTATATGTTGGGTTATGAGTCGGTAGATGGTATTCGGTTGTTAGTGGTTAAAGTAATATTGGGGGAAATCATAGTAGTACTATGGAATTGAAGATCCCAAAACCCGGTGATATCGGTAGTGTAGTGTCTTGATAGGACTAGATGATGTATAGACTAGGCTTGTTTTTATTATCTATCTTTTTATCTAAGTCATGTACGTGGTAAATTGTTGGATTGATCTTCGACGAAGTTACTTTCGAGAACCTCACCGTCGTCGGTGTAATTGCTTGCGTTCTTAAGTCGTCAAGCGATCTTCCGCCTCGGTAGAAGACATCTCGTCGGTGGCCGGACATCGGCGGAAGAACTCCATGCAAGCTTAGTACCTTCGCGGGTCGTCGGTGACCTTACTGCGGAGATATATCCTTTTCGGCCGACTCGGACGAAGAAGACGAGAGACTACTTAAAGTCTACGTGTCCAGACGAGAAAATGACTCGTTTGCTAAAGTCGTTTCGAAAGTCGGCGGAAGGCATACGAGGATTAGAATAGTCGACTCCGACGGTGACACATTCTCACCTACCCACAAACCTCGACCGATGAGAAGCCGAGCAACGCTTTATGCGCTCACGACCAACTAAAGTTTGCTCTCATGTACGGTGTCCAACAACTCTGCTTTGCAACAATTCGAAAATATGGTCATTTTATTTGGAAGCTTGTGACACGTGGCATCGTCTTCTCCAACGGACAAATGCACGCTCACAACTATAAATAGAGAAGAAATCGAGCTTCACGCACGGGATTCACAAGGGAAAAAGCTCAAGCTCACGAACAACTCTAGCAAACTTAAAGATTATTCCGGCGAAGAACTTGCCTACATAGAATATCATTAGTTCTTCTCTCACAGAGTTCTTTAGATCCCTCTTCTCTACCTAAGCTCATTGCCGAATTTATAGCTTAGAAACTCGAAGGAGTTCACTTTACGTGAATTGTTCTTATTGTAAGAACTCCTTCCTAGTTGGAGATTATACCCCTCCCTTTCAAACTTTGGTTTGAATTGTAAAATCGCTAAGGACTATAACTTAGAAGAGGTACATCCGGTGCCGAGATTCCTTGCTTGAGACTTGCTCGAGATAAATCAACAAGAACTCTGTTCGGCGGGGCTGTGGACGTAGGATCTTGCGTATCCGAACCACATTAAAAATTGCTTGTGTTATTTCTTGTTTTATTGCATTGCATACAAAGCGATTAAAAATCATATCTTTGCATAAAAGCGTATTTTCAAAGTGCACTAGCGAAAAGAATTTAACTTGCGAAAACACGTTTTCAAAGGCGAGGCGAATCTTCGGGCCCTACACACTTATCCACACAACGTCTCGGCGAGTTTCAAGTTGACAAAAGTCGGTAGGAGAGCTCGGATGGTTGGCACACTTCGACCCGTGATCGAAGGTTACTATCGACACGTTTGTTCATCGGTTGCAACCTACGGCTCAGTTTGTCCTTCACGTTACGAGAAAAAAGCGCGTGATCAGGTGTATTCACCTCCCCCCTCTACACATGACTATCGTCTTCGGACCAACAATTGGTATTAGAGCGCGTGTGTTCTTACGAATCACCGGTTACGAAATGCTGGTATTCTCGAACGAGATCCACGAAAATGTTTTTTCCTTTGCACAAGCATCTCTTCATACATCCTTATACTCTTACCCGTAATGTACGATATGTCGGGTATTCGGATGAGTACCGATGTTCTCAATAGAGAACTACACGGTATAGCGTGTGAGAATGGAGGCACACCTCACATCGTTGCATGACGGCATGACGGGCGTCCTTGAGACGGGACCCATCATTTCCATGATCGGCGGCGTACAATTTGCCGTGGGAGGTGTAGGAGCGCGGGCGGCGCTAAGTTCGCTAAAGAAAAATCGGCCTTCACACCGAAGAAGAAAAAGGCTGCACAACCTCGGCCAGGAGTTGCGCGTAATGCAATCCCGACTACGCTCGGTGATTCGACATCGGGAGGGTGCAAGGCGCAAGACGGCGAAAGAACTTTGGGATGCCACTGGTTGTGCGAGCCGAGGAACCCCGCGAGATCAAAGAGAACAAGCTCGGATTAGAGCTACAAAAGTTCGGCAGCGTTTGCCATGGAGCCCGGTGAGACCATTGACGAGCTAAGCGTCGGATTCACAAACCAAGTCAATGTGATCAACGGGTGGGGAGGATGTTCACAAACAAAGAGATGAACACCAAGATCTTAAGAGCTCTACCTCGACGGGCGGCTTCCATTTGCTACTTATTTACGTCGCTCGATCTTAATGCTCTAACTCCCGATGTTATTTTTGAGAATTAAAAACGAGGGAATTTGAGCACGGCCTACCCCAAAGATGTTCCGGTGCTCCGGTGACACTCGAGATTGACCATGCTTTCAAAGCGACGATCGGCAAAAGCGGAATCAAACCCATTTCTTCCGGCAAAGCGTGGCTGCAGCGAGAAACAAAAGTCCTCACGAGGCATCCTCTCTCGGCCCCTTGCGCTTATGGCTCTCAAATATCAAAGAAAAAAGGAGAGAGTCGAAGGTGAAGAAATACAACGAGAGATTCTCCCTCGGGTAAGAAAGATTTTCTAAAAAGGGAAGAATCTAAACCTTCTACTAGCTACGGGAACACAAAGCACTGTTGCGAGTCCATCGAAGACTTCAGTTGGAAAAAGCGGCGAATCATGCATGCATTACAAGCTGCAAGAAGGAGGGACACTATCGGTACGAATGTCCCGAACTCTCGCTACTCAAAGAGCGAAGACGGCGGACGAGAGAAATTTGCCGTAGGAGGCGGGCCTACATAGCCGGAGAGATATCAGATGACTCAATCAAGGAAGATACATTCATGTATTCTTCGAAGACGAAGCTTGCATTTGTTGCCGTTGAGATCGGAGAAACGCAGATCACGAATATTGTCGATGGCCGGAGAAGAGGTTGAGGTAAATTCTAAACTTAATTTAATCTCTTCTTCTCCACGGCACACACGACACGTGCTCGGACACGAGATGAGCCTCTAGATGTGGTACAAGCCTACGATGATCTACTAGAGGAGCGGTCGGTGAGCGGAGAGTTCGGCGGAACCGTTCGAGGCCCGGAGCGGTAAAGGCGAGAATCGAGAGGCTTTCTTCGATTGTCGGGTCTCTACTGAGTCACGAGAATCTTGTTGTGAGACTCGAGGAAGAGATTAAATCTCTTATGACTAAGTCTCGGCTTCAAGAAACTTAGATATCGGTTCGACCAAGGACAATTTTGAGAAAGATCTTGAGATAGCCCGACTTAGTCGGAAGCTCGCGGAAGTTGAAAAGGATTATGAGTCGCTTCGAAGAAGTGATGAAGTTTGGCGAGAGCGATGGTGAATAGTACCTAGGAACTAAGGAGAAGTTGGAAAGTATGCTTAGAGCGCAAAGGCCGACGGTCATGAAAGAAGGACTTGGCTATACTCATGAAGCTTCCACTTCGAAGAGCTCGAGGCTATTTGGGCGATAGGTTCGTCGGAGGTAAAGTTCGGACTGCCGGCTCGACACCTCGGACGAAGAATAAACGAGAAGATAGTTGCACCTCGGCCCGAGCAACAAGAAACGGTGACCGGAGGTTCCGGCCCCGGGACACCACGATCAAGCTCGGGGGGAACCAAGAAGGTCGGGTGGGCGGAACAGTACAAGGAACCATTTGTATGAACATCCCGACTCAATATGGTTCGTACTACTATGAGCCCGGGGGTCGGGGAGGAGCGCAAAGCCTCGAGAAGAAGAAAGCTCCTGAACCCCGAAAATCATCGAGAAAGTCGGTATCTCAGGAGTCCATGGAAAGAAAGGCGACAAGGTTCGGAAGAAGAAGTCTCGAGACTTCTAAGGTCCCTAGACAGATCACGGGTTCCGAAATCACCGGCTAACATGTAAGGACCCGGCTGAACCAAAGGGTACCTAAAAATGTTTTGTTTTGCGGGTGCATAAGGACCACTTGGATAGTGGACAGCGGTTGCTCGAGGCACATGACTTATCAAAAGAGTCTGGCGACCGACTACATACGGGAAGATGGTCCCGGAGAGTGAGTTTGGTGACAACTCACAAAGGCCATACAAGGGGATACGGAACACGAATATTGGGGCTGCCTCGGTTCAAGAGTAACATATGTTGAAGGACTTCAACATAATCTCCTTGTGTCGATCAGTTACAGTGACAATGCGAATAGAGTTATCTTTGTAGCTGGTTTTACGTGATATTGTTGATAAATCTACGGGGAAAACGGTGTTATCGGGTTCGTGGAGGAAGAATATGTACATTGCGGGCCGGAAAAGCCGCGAGAACACGAGGCTTGCTTACTCGCACGAGACTAAATCTAGTGATAAGGCGGGATGGTTGTGGCGCAAGAGACTCGGCCACTGAACTTCAAGACTATGAACAAGCTAGCCAAGAACTCTCAAAGTCGGAGGGGCGCCTCGACAAATCGTTTATCAAAGACGAGAAATTGTGAAGCATGTTTGAAGGAAAGCGGGACAAAGAGTAGCAATCCACCTATTAAGTCACCTTCCAGCGATGGAATCCTTGGTACTACCACATGGACTTATTCGGGCGGTCTCTCCGGTGACTATAAGAGGCGAGAAGTATGCCCCCGTCGTTATTGACGACTACTCGAGATATACATGGGTCATCTTCATGCCTGACAAATCGATGTCAGTGAGTTGCCCAAGCTATTTGAAAAAGCTCGGTGTGGAAAAGGACATCAAGATACGAGAGAATTCGCTCGAGAGAGGAGCGAGAATTTCTCAGCTCGGTAGTTAAAGAGTGCTTGCGAAAAGGAGGGAATTAAGCATGAGACATCGGCGGCTCGCACCCCCTCGGCGAGAACGGACTTGCTTTGAACGCAAAAGCAGAACACTTAAAGAAGCGGCAAGAACGCTCCTAGCAGACTCACGGACTACCCCCAAAGTTACGGGGCGGATCTTTGCGGCACCACCTGCTACACTAGAATCGCTCCTTTGCTTACACGACAACACCATGAAGACACCATACGAATTATGGAAAGGGAGAATTCCTTCTATTTCTCATTTTCATATTTTTGGTTGTCCGTGCTTTATTCACAATAATGGGAAAGATCAGTTGAAGGTCTTTGATAGCAAATCCGATCAAGGAGTATTCTTGGGATACTCTCGGGTCGGTAAAGCCTTGAGTCTTTAACTATCGGACCCTTTGCGTGGAGGAAAGCCCTCATGTTGTTTTTGATGAGTTTGTTGCGAGAATAGGGAAAACTACAAAGACAAATGCGAAGATGTCGGCGACAAGCTACAGGATCTCGCACTAAACGACAAAGTTGAAAAGATCCGGCATTGTTGGGATGATGAGTCGGACGATGAAGAAATTCGGACTCGGCCAACAAGCGATGTAGGCGGCTTGGTTGATTCTGCGAGAGCGGAATCAACAACGGGTAACAGCGGTCGATGAGGAAGCCCCGGTGGTAACTGAGACCTCTGCGAGAATATAAACTCGGGGGGAACAAATATTGTTCTGAGCTAAATGCCCACGAACACGGAAACTTCGGTAGATCCCTAACCTTCTTCTTGAAGCTGCTTTGCAATCACGAACGGTACAGGCCGAAATGCCTAACACACCCTGCGGCGTGCGAAGTAGTATCGAGAAGAAGAAGCCGGACTCGAGACGTTCATGGCTTGACGCTCACTCTTCGAGATCTTATCATAGGAGATCCATCGGCAACCATAAGCACAAGATCTAAATTAAGTCAAGGAGAAAGCTCACTCTATTCTTGTTTCTTGTCCACGAGAAGAACCTCGGTCGATAGAGGACGCGCTCAATGATCTTGGGCTGGATCATCGCCATGCAAGAAGAGCTGAACCGGTTCGTTAGAAACGAAGTTTGGGAGCTTGTTGGCGGAGACTGCAGACATCAGCACGCGATTGGTACTAAGTGGGTCTTCAAAAACAAGCGTGATGAAAACAACGTCATTGTCGGAAATAAAGCTCGACTAGTTGCCAAGGGATGCTTGTCAGCGAAGGAATCGACTTTGATGAAACATTCGCTCCGGTCGCTAGATTGGAAGCTATTCGTCCATTCTAGCTTATGCAACGCATCAAGGATTCAAAGTATATCAAATGGATGTAAAAGTCGGCTTTTACGAATGGCGTCTTTGAAGGAAGAAGTCTACGTGGAACAACCGCCCGGCTTTCGGCGGGGACATCGGGTGTACGGACTTCGGAAAGCTACGTATGGGTTAAAACAAGCGCCCCGGGGGCTTGGTACGATACCCTATCGAGACTTTCTACTTGAGAAAAGGTTTTCGAAGGGGACGGTAGATCGCACCTGTTCAACATAAAGTCGAGGAGATGACATCCCTGCCGGTGCGAATCTACGTGGACGACATCATTTTCGGTTGCGAAAGCGTGCTATATGTCGACAATTCGAGAAAATGATGAAGGAGAAATTCGAGATGTCCATGATGGGAGAAATGAATTATTTCCTTGGATTCCAAGTAAAGCGATCACACGAAGGAATTTTCATCAATCAAGCCAAGTACACTCGAGATCTCCTGAAAAGATTTGGGCTGCGACTCGAGCAAGCCGGTCAAAATCCCCATGAATACGAATTTCAAAATCGATCTAGATAAAGAGGGAGCTTCGTTAACTCTGCGATTATAGAGCTATTATTGGTTCTTTATTATACTTAACGACTAGCCGACCTGATATAACTTATCTTTGTAGGTGTATGTGCAAAATTTCAAGCGGATCCCAGCGAAGTCATCTAGACTCGGCAAAGAAGATTCTGCGATATCTAAAAGGAACACTGACGTGGGGTTATGGTATCCTGGCGATGATAATCTAATGCGACGGGGTTATTCGATGCGATTATGCGGGATGCGGGATAGATCGAAAGTCAACTTACAGGAACGTGTCGGTTCTAGGCGACAAGCTAATATCTTGGTTTTCAAAGAAAGCGACATTCGGTGGCAACGTCCGCTCTGGCGGGCGAGTACATAGGCTGTTGGAAGTTGTTGTGCCCAGATCCTTTGGCTTCGACAACAGCGAGAGACTATGGTATAATTCGGGATGAAGTGCCCATCTCACGTAACTCCACCGGTGCTATTGCTATAACTCGGAATCCAGTTCTCCATACGAGATGCAAGCACGTGGATATTCGACACCACTTCATCGCAGAGACCATGTCGAGAAGAAGGATATCGAGAATGGAGAAAATCCATCCCGACAAGCAAGGGCGAGATATGCGGCCAAACCACTAGGCGAGAGCAGTTCGAGAGAATTATCGGTTGAGCTAGGTCTCTTTGGAACCTGCGGGTAGAGTCGGTAGAAGAAATCGGTATGACGGGTCAGGGCTCGGTCCGATGATTCGGTCGGGAGAATCAAGCTGTACGCGGAGGGGGAACGTGGTCATCGGCACATCAATTGTCCTCCTGAGTCTCAACGGTAACCGGTGATCGTAAAATCGGTGAAGAGGTTTGCGTAGTATTATATACTTAAATTTATATCGAAGCGTGCTCGCATTTATTATCTCGATCGCTTGCACTCGGTAGTTAATGAGCATTTATTTCCCGCCATTAATTCTTAAGGATAAGTCGGTAGGAAACCGTTCTCATTTAAAATGACTTAGTCTTTAATTTGCTGCGCGGCGCATTTAATGCGTGTCTTTTCACTTACCTTAGCGCGCGTAATCCTACGTGGGTCCATGGTAGAGGCGGCTTATGCAATCATTCCTTTTATAACATCAAATCACGGTACCGTCATTAAAAATGAGAGATTGAACCACGGCCGTCCGATCTTAAGCTGTTTGATTCACACAATCCATAAAATCTTTCATCTTCTACCTTCGCCTCACTTTCACTTGTTTATCGTCCTTAGAGCTTAAAAATTTTCAGAATTTTCTTCTCTTCAAAATCCGCTTTTTCATTGCAACTCGAAGCTCTATCACTTACGGTAAACATCCTCTACATTATAGAAGAATGTTGTGTTTTGATTTCCATTTTACGTCGCTAACGGAATATTTGCGGATAAAGATGGCTATCCAAACACCCTCCAACATTGCGACATAATAAAATCTCGAATCCGGTTCGAGCCGACCATGGTGCTTCACCAAGTGAACTTCCGTATATGGAGCCCATATTCACGGCTCTCGAGACCTACGGGTTGGAGATTCTCGTCTCAAAGCAACCAAGATCTTACTTGCCCGGACAAGTCGTTGAAGTATATTACAGGCCTGGAGGACAAACGAATCTCTTTGGAATGGAAGAATCCGAGTTTTTCTTTCATGAAGGAAGTCGTCCCACAATCTTGGGATGCTAGTACTCACACCTTCGACATCGAAGCTGGCTTTGTAGGGCGGCGTTCGATCTTCCGGCGCGAGGGTATCTCCTATTGGATATAAGGAGAAGGAAATCAACGCCTTATGTTCAAAAATTACGTGGCGGGAGCGACATCGTCTTCAAGGCGCTCTCTGCTAAGAACCTACTTTTACCGAGAATGCGAGGGCTCGCATACATTGTGTCTCACATCCTCACGAGCTCGCCGGTTCTTATGATCGGCTTTCCAAGCCCCGCGTTCGGTGATGATGATTATAGATGATGGAGTCGAGTGGGTGGGTGGTTATTACGTAGCCGAACTCAAGCTCGGGCTCGGAAGTTCGTAGCAACTCCCATTTGGAGAGAGGAGACTTATCGGTGTGGGTAAGTTGCTTTATGGGACGAAGTTGTCGGTACTCATCGGAGAATGCGTATCGGATCGCTCGGCTTTTGCGGCGCCGGATTCTTCGACGGCAAGCTCGTGAAATTTAAGACAAGAGCGGCTGGCGAGAAATCAATCGGGCGAGGGCCGCTGAGCGAAAAGACTCGGCACCGACTTCCCCCTCGTGCTTGACCCTCCCAGAAGAGAAAGAGGCTAAGTAAACCTGGACCGTCGAGGTGCCGGCAAAACTTGCCTCCCCTCCACCCTTCGGGGAGGAGCCACCCCCCCAGCGCGGACACGGGCGTCGAAGGTGCCACGGCGAAAGATAAGGTTCGGCGAATCGGCTCCTCGGAGACTCGGTCGGACAATGTCGGACCGGCGAGGAAGTCTCCTACGAGTGGACCACGATGCATTCCACCCGTCTCCGCGCTACGGGAGAAATCCATTGCTCGAATTCACGAAATCTCACGAGCATCCGAGACTTGGTGGAAATTGCCATAAGGGCCGGGGACACGAGATCTTTGCGAGGTTCCTCGGTGGGATATTCTTGAAGATCTAATCGGGACCCGGTCGGCTCCGTCCCTACTTGCCCAGGAGCAAGACTTACGATCGGCCATAGGGTTCGGGGAACCGGCTGATCTTGCTTCCTTTGAGGATCTGCGGGCGGCATTGCTTTACCTTCTAAGCTTGCGCTCCTTAGTACCGAGGCAACACCCGTCGCCTCCATCGCATCACGACGACGATAATGATGATAACAATGATGACGGATTGGATCGAGGCGCGGCCCGAGGAAGCGATTTGGGAGGATCTGGCGAGGGTAACCTTACTCGCGAACAGGGCCGATCACCACCACCCTCCACATCGGGTGATGCCCCGGTTGCCTCGAGCCGAGTCGGCGCAGCGGATCGCGACATCGAGCGGAGGCTCGGAACCGGCGGTTCTCAGATTAAACCCAATCGGTTCCGTGTCCTCTAAGTCGGTCAACAAAGCCGTCGGGCGACGGGGAGATAAGAATCGACTCCTTGCAAAAGGCGTTCATCTCAAATGGGCTCGGTACACCAAAGCCCGGGCCGAGAGCGTCGGCCGGCGCGGCGGGGGTTGAGAAGGTCTCGAAACTCCTACTTCTTGATCAATATCAAGGAGATAGTCGAGGCCGCCCTAGAAGCTCGGAAGGCGGACTTAGCCGCTTCGAGTCGGCGCTCCTACTCTCTCGGCGAAATTATTCTACGAGCGGTGACTCGGGGGCCTTGCGGCGATCCAAGCCACTATGGATGAAAGAAACGAGTGGCCTCCTCGAGCCCTCGGAAAGCCATTCAACAACGAGGCGGAGGCACTCAAAGAAATTCGGAAGGAGATGACGAGAATCTCGTGATCGGTCTCTGCGAAACTCCAGACGGGAGTCGGCCGCTCAACTCGGACTATTTAGAGATGATCGGGAGAAGCGATGGGATCAATCTTTGCGATGCGGTAAAGGACTTGAATCCACCACCACCCTCATCAAGGATCTAATCTTTAATTTGGATAAGGAGGTAGCGCCCGTCCGCGCTCGTCTCTTCCTAGGCGATGATGCCAAAAGGGGGAAAAAGTTGAGGAAGAAGCCGAGGTACATGTACGGGTGAGGCGGATCGGGTGTGGTGGAGAATCGGGGGAAGGAAATCAAGGGGAAGGTTCGACTATTCGGTGGAACCGGTTTTAAAGTACCCCCTCCCAGAGAACGTCCAAGTCCACGAAGTCCGAGTCCGACCTCTTTGCGGCGAGCCGGCGGTGTTTCAACTGCTCGGCTCATTGAAGACATTGCTCGGTTTGTGGATGCGAGAGGATGAGCCGCTGCCGGCTGCAAAGGCCGGGGAAGGAGATCACTCGAAGGCTACTCCTCCGTCTTCCCCGATGCCTAAATTCAAATCAAAAGCGGAGCGGGAGGCATATGATAAAGAAGTTGCTCAAAAGTTGCAAGATCGGTTTGGATCGGGGAGCATCGAGATAGAAGAAGCGAAGAAGGCCGAGAAGCTTAAGAAAGTAATTGGCAAGATTGCCAAAGGAAAGGCTAAGAAGATCTTGGATGATCGGAAGAAGAAGGCTCGAGGAGGAGCTTGCCAAGCGCCTCCTCTCTTGCGGACCGGCCACCCTTAGCTCGAGTTATTATACTCCTACACTTACACCTGAGCAAGAGGCCGAGGACGAGCCACACGGGAGGCCACGGCGAAAGGACTTAGTCTCCAGAAGAGGAGATGCTTAGATCGGCGGCTCTCGGAGAGAGAAAAAGAAACTGGAGGACTGGCTAAGATTGTTGCTCCTAGCGATAAGATAGCCAGGAGAGCCTCTAGTTGATTGGAGGAAGCGGATTTCGAGGTCGTCAAGATATTACGGGAGAGGAGCGCCCGGGAGCACCTTACATCAAGAAAACTATTACGCATGTAGACAAATGGGTGCCCATTGAGTTGAATGAACAATGGGAGGAACTCGAGGAAGAATTCATCAAGGGCTACTATGTATGGGGTTTCTATCCGTCCGGGCTACCGGTTGATCGGCTATTTGATGAGTTTATGCATCGATACAACGCCGAGCTCGAGAGATCGGCTCAGGGTGATAATGGAAAGAGAGAATATTCCTTTTCGAGCTCCGGCCTCCGGGCGCATTCCCCCTCAGGAACGACTCGTGGAACTCTTTGCACAAAGGAGATAGAAGACGAGATCAAGGCATTTGCATATCATTTCGATCTAAGCGAAGACCTTCCTGGCGATCTCGAGGAGATCCGAACATTGAGAGCAAGGATTTACAAGTATTATGGCACGGATCCTCCGGTGATAAGTCTGGCGATTTCAAGAACCGAAGCGAGAGATTCGGACGTCGGCCGTGATCTTCGTATCTTTTGGTTTGTAATAGAGATAGGAACACCTGTAATCTTCATGTTCACATATATATCGGTTCCTATTTCTAGCAGACAATTACTCGTTGTCTTACGGCTTTGATTGTGTTTTTGCTATCACAGCGATCCTTGAAGTGATCGGCACACACTCACACATAACCGTTTCTCGATTTTGCCCATCTCTCAAGCTTCTTTGAACTCTTAAGGCTAGCGATTCGGTTTTGGAAGTCCATCTATGTCGGTAGTTTAGTATTCTTTCTTTATATTTTATAGAGGTTTTGGCATCATCGATTAAGGGGGAAATTGTTGGGTTATGAGTCGGTAGATGGTATTCGGTTGTTAGTGGTTAAAAGTAATATTGGGGGAAATCATAGTAGTACTATGGAATTGAAGATCCCAAAACCCAGTGATATCGGTAGTGTAGTGTCTTGATAGGACTAGATGATGTATAGGCTAAAAGCTTGTTTTTATTATCTATCTTTTTGTCTAAGTCCGGTGCGGGGTAAATTGTTGGATTGATCTTCGACGAAGTTACTTTCGAGAACCCCACGTCGTCAGTGTAATTGCTTGCGTTCTTAAGTCGTCGGTGATCTTCGCCTCGGTAGAAGACATCTCATCATCGACGACATCGCCGGAAGAACTCTATGCAAGCTCGGTACCTTCGCGATCATCGGTGACCTTACTGCGGAGATATATCCTTTTCGGCCGACTCGGACGAAGAAGGCAGAGACTACTTAAAGTCTCACGTGTCCGACAAAAAATGACTCAGTTGCTAAAGTCATTTCGAAAGTCGGCGGAAGACATACGAGGATTATAATAGTCGACTCGACGGGCGACACATTCTCACCTACCACAAACCTCGACCCAATGAGAAGCCGAGCAACGCTTTATACTGCTCGACCAACTAAAGTTTGCTCTCATGTATCGGTGTCCAACAACTCTGCTTTGCAACAATTCGAAAATATGGTCGTTTTATTTGGAAGCTTGTGACACGTGGCATCGTCTTCTCCAACGGACATATTCCTGCTCACAACTATAAATAGAGAAGAAATCCGAGCTTCACGCACGGGATTCCACAAGGGAAAAAGCTCGAAGCTCACGAACAACTCTAGCAAACTTAAAGATTATTCCAGCGAAGAACTTGCCTACATAGAATATCATTAGTTCTTCTCTCTAGAGTTCTTTAGATCCCTCTTCTCTAGCTAAGCTCATTGCCAAATTTATAGCTTAGAAACTCGAAGGAGTTCACTTTCTGTGAATTGTTGTTATTGTAAGAACTCCTTCCTAGTTGGAGATTATCCCCTCCCTTTCAAACTTTGGTTTGAATTGTAAAGTCGCTAAGGACTATAACTTAGAAGGGTATGTCCAGTGCACAGATTCCTTGCTGAGACTTGCTCAGATAAATCAACAAGAACTCATGTTCGGCGGGGCCAGTGGGCGTAGGATCTTGCGTATTCGAACCACGTTAAAAATTGCTTGTGTTATTTCTTGTTTTATTGCATTGCATCAAAGCGATTAAAAATCATATCTTTGTATAAAACGTATTTTCAAAGCGCACTAGCCAAAAGAATTTAACTTGCGAAAGCATGTTTTCAAGCGAGACGAATCTCCAGGAGCCCTACACACTTATCCGCACAGCGTCTCAGGCGAGTTTCAAAATGCTTGACAAAAGTCGGTAGGAGAGCTCGATGGTTGGCACGCTTCCGACCCGTGATTGAAGGTTACTATCCGCGCACTTGTTCATCGGTTGCAACCTACGGCTCAATTTGTCCTTCACGTTACGAGAAAAAGAAAGCGTGATCGGGTGTATTCACCCCCCCCCCCCCCTTCTACACACGACTATCGTCTCGGGACCAATAGTATATAAAAACATTTTTTTCTTTTCAAAAAACTTTGGACTACTAATAAAAATCTAGTCGGACAAGCCCAAAACTTTGGTGTACAAATATCTATGTAAAGTGTTTGGGGGAAAAATCAAATTTGGTCCATTATGTTGGCATTTGTCCACTTTTAGTCTATTATGTTGGCCAGAACAAATTTTATTTCGTTAGATTAGTAAATATTCCAATTTAAGTTATTTTTCACATGTGTATATATATGCCGATAATTAAAAAAATAAAATAAATTTTATTTGTGAACAGAGGCGGAACCAGGATCTATAAATGAAGGGGGTGAAACATAGCGGGGGTTCGGTAGCGGAGCCCCCTGAAAAAAATATTTAGACAAAAGATAATGTAACAATGAGTATAAGGAAAGTCAAAAGTATTTATAACTTATAAAAACGACAAAACTAACGAGTCTAAAATGAAATAAAAAAATCATAAAAACGACAAAAATAACAAAATTCTCGTTAAATGAACTACTAGATTTTTTAATTCGGTCCAATATATTAAATTCTCGTAAAAATGGGGGTTCAAAAATATTTTTCCATAAAATTTACCGCGAATTTCCGTCTCGACATGCAAAATGGGGGTGCGGTCAGCCTCACCCGCACCCCACGATTCCGCCTCTAATTGTGAAATAACTTTATTTTTAATTTCACAATCCGAAAATATTTTTAAAATTTTGTATGTGAGATTTATTTATTGATTTTTAATTTTGATGTGCACACACGCTAAAAGAAGTAAAATTTGACAACTTTGTTCAATTTTACAAAAAGGATCAAAATCGGACTATTTAGTAATCTAATGGATCAAAATTGATTCTAGCCAATATAATGGATTAAAAATGGAGAACAACCAACATAATGGACCAAAATTGATTTTTGTTACTAAATTGTTAACAAGAAGTCCAAATTTACATAAATACTACCAAATTATTGTCATAGAAAATAATATAACACCATTAGTATGTTTCTATAAAATAACATGAATCTCATAACTAGTGCTTAAATTAGAAGTACTATAACCATTCCAATCCCACGCCTCACGTAAATGACTTTCTTGCCCTCTATCTTCCCTACTCGAAATCTCCTCCTTGCAAACCACATATTCATCTTCTATTTCAACGACATCAATGCGAACGATGCATTGATAATAGTGAAATACGAGACACGAAACACGTATGCTTATCCAAAAGGCCAACATAGGGGTTGATCCTAAATACGGGCCATATTCGTTGATCTCCACTACAGCTGGAGATTTCTGTCGGAATCCCAATGCAGGAAGAAGAAATAAGGCTGCAAAAGCTGCTAAAACAAAGAGTATTGTTGCAGCCATTAGCAGTATGGTTATGAACTCGATCTTCTGAATAATGGGCTGAGTTTATAGGACAAGTTTTGCTTTTTTTTCTTTTTGTTTCGATTTTCGAGATTGCAGATCTTCTTGCAAGTTGAATGATGGGGTAGAATCTGCTTAGCTTTCATAAAAGTTCAAAATTCGTTTGTTATAAATGGTCTAGTATATATTATCTTGATAGCTTCGATTGTTTGTGAATATAATACTATAAAACATGCATTTGAATTTGATGATGGCGAAATATAATTCGAAAACGGTGCATTGGGAATCCGGATGTTGTTTAACACTCCCTCGGTCTCATTCATATTCGGCCTTTTTGTTTTCCGGCATGAGAATTTAGAAAAAGTAAGAGAGAGAGAGTGAGTGAAAAAGTGAGATAATAGATGATGAAGTAAGCAAAACAAATTATAAAATTAGAGAAAAAAATGATAAAATATAAGAGAAAAATAATAAAATAAAAATTGATTCGTTTCAAATGGAATGGTAAGAATATGAAAAAGGCACAATATAAGACGGAAGAAGTACTATAAACTTGACAAGCTTTTTCTTGCCTAGTATATAGAGGATTTTATTATTTTTTTAATTTATCATAGGTTGTGATTTATGTGGATAATTCTTCTTGACTTCTTGTTTTGAAAAGTATAACGAAACGGCTTAAATAAGTGTGCTTATAATATAAATGTTTATGTTATAAGCAATTAAAAGCTGGATAAAGCTGTTATGATTGGATACATGCATATATAAGCTCTTAATTAGAGAAAATATAAAATATAGTTAAAAAAATATTGTCGAGAAAAACTTGATATGAGGATCTATTTTATAAGCTATTTCTACAACTTATCAAAATAAACTAAAACAACTTATCTTTTAGAAAAAAATTGTTTTCATAAACTCTTGAAACACATATACAAACTCTTATTTTTTAGAATAAACTTGAATAAATTGTTGAAAATTCTTCTAAACTAGGGCCTAAATTATGTTTTGGCATTATAACAATTATAGTAATAATAATAATAATAATAATAGTTAATCATATTATTATGATAGTAAAACTGGCAGTGACATAAAGTTATTACTCTCTGTGTCCCGCTTGATTTGTCTTGTTTTCCCTTTTGGGTTATCCCGCTCGACTTGTCTTGTTTCTTAAAATAGAAAATACTCCACAAACTTCCATTTTTTGGGAGTAATTACTACACAAACTTCCACTTTTTTTGTGGGTCTACCTCTTTACAATCAATTACCCACTCATCGCATACAACCACTCATTCATCTTAATATTCATATAAAAAAAGAAATAATACGAGTCGGGTGAGACGGAGGAAGTATTGTTTTATTGTTATTATTGATTATAAGGTGTGATGCGTGGTTTTGTTATTTCAATGTGCTAGTTGTAACGCCCCAAATTTCATAACTTTTTTAAGGGGGACGTCACCTCGTGCATAAATTTAATCTTCTCAATTTAATTTTAAAAAATAATAGATTTATAAAAGCAATAAAGTTTTAATGCATTTCATAATAGCGGAAGTCTTGAATCAAAAACATGTGCACCTTCTAGTTCACGGAATTAAGTAGAGACAATGCATAGTTCAAGATAAAAACTAATTTAATGCGTTTAAAAAAAATGTTTAGATCCTTTCACGTGTGTGACCATGCCGGACCATGATGCGAAAAATTGAAAATATGGAGGGGGTGAGTACGACTACTCGGTAGGGTCAAACATTATCCAAACTATAAACTATAAAGGATTTAACATGAGAAATTAGACATGCAAGCTCGGGAGGCTTAACCCGAAGGTTTCTCTTGCGTGAATGCCCGAGGGCTAACCGGAGGTTTCTTGCGTGATTGCCCGAATGCTAACCCGGAAGGTTTTGCTGCGTGAATTGCCCCAAAGGCTCTGCTGTACGAGAATACGCATGAGGAAAAGCGTTATAGCGTATAATAAGGATAAAAGAAAAACCCTACCTTAACCTTTTTGAGTGAGTAAAAGATGTATATCAAGTGATTAAGCCTTGCGCGCCAATCCTAAATAATAAATATTTATTCTTAATAATTTACGTAATTAAAATGCAATGCACACGTCGAAGCTTAACATTACTTATGCCAACCATAAAATACACTTGTGACCTTATATTATATTTATTTCCGATTCTCTTCTAATGGCGAAAACATGACGGGAATATACATAGAAATTGTATTTTTTTTTTTAAATCATCGGCATGCAACAACAAAAATAACCATATATATATAGGCTAGATATCCAATCATAGAAACATGTGGCAAAGTATGTACACGAGTTCTCGTTACTTTTCCTAAATAAACAAGTTTGTTAATATACTTATTAAATTGCTAAGAGATAAATTATTACTATCCTATTTATACATGTAAAAGAAAGTGGGATCTTCAACTATTTAAAATACTATGCTACCCCTAATTTGTTGCTTCATGTAACGATTAATTAAGCAAGTCAGATTATGAACACTTAAAAAAAATGATCTAATAAAAAGTTCTTTCACATTCTTCCTATTATTTACTAGATTTAGTATATAATATAATTAATCCGCAATATCAAGCCCTATTAATAAGACAAGCTTAAACCCGTCAATTAATTACTCCATTTTTAAACTATTGCTCCCTAATTCTCACGACAGGGGAAAAAAAATGAAACAAACTATCAAATTAGCATATGATTTCATGCTAACACAAATTAGTGTTATACTTTGCCATATCACGTCCATAGTTAAATTGCTAAATTTAGAAAATGAAAACGTAAAAACATTAATCATGTTATAAACTAAATAGAATAAGAGAATAATAGAGAAGACGGAAAATAGATGTGTATTATTATGAGGGTGGAGACCTCTATTTATAGAGTACAAGATGGGCTCATGGGCTTTTAGGGTTTACATGGTCATCACAATATATGGTAAGTATATATATAAAATATATTTACAACACTCCCCCTTGATTGACCATTCCTAAAAGAAAGCTGCGCCTCGTTAAAACCTTGCCGAGAAAAACCCGTTGGGATAAAAACTGGTCGAAGGAAAAAGAGTACAGCTGCTCCACCTCAATATAGTCATCCTTGAGTCGGCGCATATCGATCTTGTGTATCAACTTCTTGAATGTTGACGTTGGTAATGCCTTTGTAAAAGTATCCGCTAGGTTCTCACTTGAGCAAAATTGCTGGATGTTGATGCCGTCACTCCTTTGGAGATCATGTGTTCCATTGTCTCTTTTATGAATCAATCTCAATGATTCATTTACTCGTGTGTTGCATTGGATGCCTCATTAAAAACCTTGACTAAGAAAACCCTTTGGGAAAAAACTTAGGAAGGAAAAAATATTACAACCATTTGACCTTCAGGGTCTTTGACCTTTAGGAGTCAGTCTAATCTTCAGGATTATTTACAATTTGTTACTCCCCCTCAAGATAACAATCTTCAAGGTTATCTTCAAGGTCTACACTAATATGTGCAACACAAGTTTAATTATCAGTATAGATAATAACATGAAATATGTCAATATATCATTACTCTCATAAATAGACCAATATCATATTTGTCTCGAAAATAACAAAGGATGGTCAATACCATTTCAAATTCTCCAATTGCACATAATTAAGGAACTTCTGGTCCTCATCTTTATTATCTTCTATAGGTCTAAATGAGTCTCTATCCACTTCAAGTGATGCAAGCAACCATTAGGTAGCTATATGGATAAAATACAATAAATCTTTTTAAAGACCTTTCGGGTAGGTCGACTAGCGTAACTCCATTAGGGAGATGCTCGATCTGCAGGTCGAGACAATTATTAGTTCAATCCAAGTATTCAGATTCGAACTCCGTCTTTAGGCATGAGTTGATTTCATCAAGTACTTTTGTACATAATAATTCACATATCCTCTTCAGGAGGAATTTGGAGTGATGTGTTCTAATTTTGTATTCCGCGGACTTCTTATCTCTTAGCACCAATAAATCTCTCACGCTTCTGGCGCTAATGAGAATCAATTGATTTATATTTTCTATGAGGAACTTCAGTTCGTTCATGGTGCATATACAACAAGTATATGAGATTTTAATCACTCCTTTTGCACTAAATAATTTGATGAACTTCTGGTTCATAGTGCGTGAATCTAAATAATTAATCCAACGAGATATTTGCGGCATTCAATTTTTATATTTCATATCTCCCCCTAATGCCGACAAGGATGTGAGTTGGATATTAAAATCAACATATCAATGAATAAAATAATCCGTAATGATTTGCTCTATGTAAGTCGTTAGGACGGAGTATACATATAAGTATTATGCTCTTCAGGAGTTTTAATCAAACTCAAGTCATCATTTATGTACCCTTCTGTCAAGGAATTCTCGTCGTTATGATTATATCATATACGGCTGTACTATTTCAACCCTTATAATGACTTTTACAGTCTAATTGAAAAATATCTTTTTGACTTACATGCTTTGAGCAAGTTAAATCCTTCAGGGATCTTTATATATATGTCACTATTTAGTGAATCACATTGATAGTATTTACTACATCCATAAGGCGCATAGCAAGCCTTTTGTGACATAAGTTGATTAATCAAATATAATGGCGTCTATTATAGGAGAGTACAGAATTAATTCCCGGTCTATGAGAGAAAAATTGTGTTACGAGTATTGCCCTATAACTCGTAAATTTTTCATTTCTCTATGTAACAAAGACACATTTATATCATTCGGGGATATACTTTCCGGATTTTGGAACTACAGGTCCAAATATTTTCGGCTTTCTAGGGAATATTAATTCACCTTATATGACTTCGTTCCTTTTTGGCCAATTATTACAATCTTGACAATCTCTTATAGATCGTCGTTGAGGATCCTCTTTTATCATTTCAAGAGTCATATTAAAAGGCAAAAATAATGTCGTGCGTCCACGACGATATTTGATCTCTCCAATATTTTGAGATCTCGGTATTTTTAGGCGCTTGTAGTTCTTGGGGAACTTCATTTGATTGATTAATCATTTTCGTCATTGTTTGGTTCATATGTTGTGCCCCTTTTCTTAGACATAAAGTTTCTTTTAGAACCCGGTTGGTCGACCATATTTTTGACGAACTTTTAATGCATTTCTTTGTCATTTATAGTTGTCCTTCGGGGACATGAAATCTTGTTGGGGTTATTTGCGGCAAATGTATGACATTGTCACTTATTTTATATACATACTAAAGCGTCAAGAAGTTGATTCACAATCTTTTGCAAGTGAGTCTTTTGACTTCTTGTTCACATTGATTACTTACGGAATCCGAATGTGACTAGTTTGTTCTTGTGCTTTTTGTTGGATGTAGATTTCACATTGATTACTTCGGGAATCCAAATGTGATATATGTTCCATCTAATGATGGGAACGTTATTTCATCATAATAACAATTTTAATGTGAGATGCATTTTTATAGGGACAAATACCATTTTGAGTATGGATATTAGCAACTAATTACTCGATCTCAATTCCAAAGCCATATGATATAAATCCTCTTCGGGGAGGAATTGGAGTTTAATAAACTCACTCGCTTTATCAAGGCAAATCTTCTTGATGGAATTGAGCTCTTTATTTTTGAACTTGCGAGTCTAACAAGTTCTAGATTTCTTCTAGAAATCGAACATTCATGGAAATTAAGAGATTCTTCGAGGATCCCTCTTGCAACTCCCATATGAATTTTCAATTATGTTGCGCATCAAAGTTGCTTGCAGATGTCCAAACTTTTCATGTCAAAGCATAGAGCTCTTTGAACTTCAGGTTCATGACATGTTTTTGTCTCACTTATTTTTATGAATGTGTAATACATTCAAGGTGGTAGTGTGATAATTTTTTCTTTTGTTAGCTTACGGCTAAATACACAAGAATCACTACCTTTATATATTATTTTTTATGGTATCCATTGCGGCGGATATCCTTAAAATTTAGTAAGTTTCTTCTAGACTTACTAAAGTAAGGGCAAACTTAATAGTTGATTTCGTATCATTTGATATAATGACACATGCTCTTACGGAGCCTTCAATATTTTGATGCACTAGATTTGAAAATCTTGCAATTTAGGATGCATATACTCGTATCGAGTTTTAGGGAGGACAATCAATTATATCTTTAAGCAATCCTATTGGGATGCTTCATTTCTATTGTCTCTCTCATGCCCTCTTATTGGCGAGATGAACATCGATATCAATAGTGCGTTAATGTCAACAAGACATAAATAATATTTTTCATTTAGTAATAAACATATATCACTTCAAGAAACGAGTTGCTCTTTAATAACATTTTTAATATTCTTCTAGAATATAAAATGATGCTACTTCGGGGAGCAAAAGTTGAGGCATTTCCACAAATATGTGATAGTAATGTTAATATCACAATATGGTCATTCTTCATGAATGTAATTGTGCTACTTCCAGAGCAACAACTTAGTTTTATTCATGATACGTAAAATCAATAAATTGTGAATTTTGAGATCTACCGGATCTCACATCTATTCTTGAAAAGAACTTAAACCACAATAGGATATTGGAAATGCAATTGTCATTCAAAGAGGAGCTCTTGCTACCACTCCATATAATTAGGTAATATTTTTAAATTATAACATACCTTTAGATATACATTGTTCTTTAAGAACATGTAATATTCATCAAGAATATTAATTGTGCTACTTCAGGAGCAACAATTAAAGTATGGTTATTGTGATATATGATTTCAAAATGACAAGTTTTTAGTTGTTCCAAGAACATGTAGAGTTAATTGTGCTACTTCAAGAGCAACAATTAGAGTTATGAACATATAACATTTGTCAAAATTGAAAACCTGAATTGTTCTTCAAGAACATGTAGCATTCTTCAGGAATGCAAATTGTGCTACTTCATGAGCACTAATATTAAACCACTTCAGGCGAAAGACTAATATTTTTTAGAAACTCAATTGCTCTTTAGGAACATATAATGTTATTTGGGATATAAATTGTGCTACTTCGGGAGCAACAACAATAACAATTCAAGAACCAAGATTCGTCTATCAATAAGACATATTATATGAATTGTTCATCAAAAGTACATAATATTCTTCGGGAATATTAATTGTGTCTTTGCTCGGGAGCACCAAATTAAGATTGTATGTATATATAGATATAAATATTATACGGTATGTAACAAAAAAAATTTGAGGTATACGGTAAATACATAGATAATATTAATAACTCTTTAAGAGTCTGTAATATTCTTCAGGAATATTAACTTATGCTACTTGTGGAGCAACAATTGAGTTATTTTCAATAAATTTGAATTGCTCTTTAAGAGCATATGATATTCTTCAGGGATATGGATTGTGCTACTTCGGGAGCAACAATCTAAATGCAACATTAAATAAAAAAAATAACAAACAAATAAATAAATAAAGCGTAATATAAATGCTCTTCAAGAGCATGTAATATTCTTCGGGGAATATTGATTGTGCTACTTACGGAGCAACAATTTAAGTTAAAAATATGGTTTTGAATTGGTTTTCAAGAGCATGTAATATTCTTGGGAATATTAAATTGTGCTACTTACGGAGCAACAATTAAATTATTTCAATAAGTAAGAGCATGTGATATTCTTCGGGGAATATCAATTGTGCTACTTACGGAGGACAAATAATAAAAATATAATAAGAGAAATCAATCCAAAATTTAATGAACATATTATGATGTTGCTGTACAAAAAAGATTGGAGTTTTAAATTTATTGAACGAAGAACTTCAATATTTACGGTTCTGCTATACTAACCCACATAGGAAAACTTAATCACTTTCTCAAGAACTAATTCCTAGTACCAATTTATTTATTAGAAAAATCAAGACACGTGACTTAAAAATAAGAAGTGCTCTCGGCAGATGATAGAAGGACAAAGAGCTTACTTAACAACTAGAGATCAATTTCGTTAGGACACATATAAAGAAGTTTAACTTAAATCCTAACATGAATAAATAACTATATGAACTTCATAATCTAGAAGGTACCTTGGCCTTATAACTTCTACGAATCCTTTAAAAGAAGAGGCAGAAAAGAGAACTTATTCTTTTCGGAGAAGAGCTTTCGTGCTGATAACGTGTTATAAACTAAATAGAATAAGAGAATAATAGAGAAGACGGAAAATAGATGTGTATTATTATGAGGGTGGAGACCTCTATTTATAGAGTACAAGATGGGCTCATGGGCTTTTAGGGTTTACATGGTCATCACAATATATGGTAAGTATATATATAAAATATATTTACAACAAATCAGTAATATAGAAATTATTTCGCATAAATATAAATTCCCATAATTGGCGCCTTTGAACATGAACATTTAAGCGTAGTTAAGAACATGTTGATTTACACAATAATAACTTAAATTCAGATTTACCATATTAGAGCTCTAATGTATTCACGTTTCCAAAACACATGGTTACAAGCATTCACAACAAATTTTTAGTTCCTAAATACTCTAGATTTCATACTATCTATCAAAAATCCTAACTTAATAAATGACGAATTCTTAAATTTAGAACATACCTTGTTAATTCCTAGAATTAAGAGGGTTGGAGAACCACGTGAATGTAAATTATTTTGAGTGAGTTAATTTTGAGGTGCCGAAAAAAAAGTAATGAAATTAGGGTGTTATAAATAATATTTCATAACCCCCCAAAAGATATGATTTTTTAGGTAAAAGATAAACATTATCCGAAAGATGGTTCACAAAATTTTGATATATCTAAAGCCGTTCAAAACATATTGGAGAATTTAAAAAAAAAAAAAATCCTTAAATCGTGGCTAAAGAAAAAAAAATTAAACTAAAATATTATCTTCACATTGATATGTTTCCTAATTAATTTGCCACCTCAATACTCAAAGATTTCAAATCATGAAAAGATATACATAATATATTTGTAAATTTTAATTTTAAATTTTTTTTCATAACACCATGCAAATAATTCAATGCGTAAATAATTAATATATATGCAATTAATGCATAACAACCAAAACAAAAGAAAATTTAATTAATTAATTAATGATCATGATTTTAATTTTTAAAGCGCGAACTTACCCACAAGATATCATGCATGAAATGCAAATGTTTTTATTTATTTATTTAATTATTACTTATGATTATTATTATTATTTTATGGAAAAATTTTGGGGTGTTACAATCTCCCCTACTTATAAAATTTTCGTCCTCGAAAATTATTTACCTTTGTCTCTAAAGTTCGGATATCTTAGCTCCATATCCTTTTCTACTTACCATGTCGCCTCATTTGCATCATGTCTACTCCAAAGAACTTTAATTAATGACACTTTTTTGTTCCTAAGTTGGATAACCTTTCGGTCTAAGATGACATTTGGCGTCTCTTCATAGGATAGATCGTCGTTCAACTCCATTAAGTCGTAATTGACTATGTTGCTTGGGTCATGGACATACTTCCTCAAGTTAGCGACATGAAAAACATTATAAATGGATGTCAAACTTGGCGATAGTGCCAACTCGTATGACACTTCTCCGGTTCTTTTGAGTATCTCAAATGGTCCGATGTATCGAGGGCCTAAGCTTTCATTGGTGACAACTTGAGAAATACTTTGCCCCCCTCTTAAAACTCCATACCCTTCCTTTTCAAATCGGCATAGGACTTTTGTCTATCTTGTGTTATCTTGATTCTATCTCGAATCTTTGCAATTACTCCCAGCAGTTCTTTCCATAATCTCGGGTCCCGATATTTTTTTTTCGCCTTGACCTCATCCCAATCTTGTGGTGATCTACACTTCCTTCCATCTGATAGCTTGAAAGGGTGCCGTCCCCATGCTTGCTTGATAGTTTGTTGTTATATGCAAATTCGGCTAAAGGCAAATGTTTCTCCCAATTGATTCCAAAATCCATGACACGTGCTCGCAACATATCTTCCAAAGTCTAAATAGTTCTTTCGGGGCTGTCCGTCGGTTTGTGGATGGTAGGCGGTACTAATCTTCAACTTAGTACCCATAGCGGCTTACAAACTATTCCAAAATTTTGATGTAAACCTCGGGTCGCGGTCACATACAATACCGGTAGGCACTCCGTGTAGCCTAACAATCTCATCTATATAGATTTGTGCTAAACGATCCGTGTTGTTAGTCATCTTCATCGGAAAAAAAATGAGCCGATTTCGTGAGTCTATCCACGATTATCCAAATTGAATGATTTCCTCTTCGGGTTTTTGGTAATGCTACCACGAAGTCCATTAATATCTCCTCCCACTTCCATTGAGGTATATCAAGCGGCTTTAATAGGCCGGATGGTCGTTGGTGTTCAGCCTTTACTTGTTGGCAAGTCATACAACTCTGTATGAATTCTGCAATAGTTCTCTTCATATTCCTCCACCAAAAGTGTCTCTTCAAATCATGATGCATTTTGGTCCCTCCAGGATTGACAATGTATGGAGTGTTGTGTGCTTCTTCTAAAATCTCCCTCGTCATTTCACTTCCTTTTGATACACGAGATCCTTCTCTCGAACATCAACGTCCGTCTGCTGCGCTCTCACACCCTTTATTTTGCCGTTTAGGAACTTGATCTCTTATCTTGCACAAAAATCTATCACTCTTTTGTGCTTCCCGAATTTTGTCCCTTAGCAAAGGTTGGATCTTCATAGCTACTAGTAGTGTCTTCTATCGAGGGTACAACTTCAATTTTCATATTTGCAAACTCTTCGATCATTCGGGGAAGTACATATGGCGGTCGAAACTCCTTTTTTACGCTCAAAGCGTCAGCTACGACATTTGCTTTTCTGGATGATAATGAATTGTGCGGTCGTAATCTTTCACTAGTTCGAGCCACCTTCTTTGTCTCATGTTTAATTCTTTTACGTGTGAGAACGGGATACTTGAGACTCTTGTGATCGAGAATATGTCTCACACTTGCCTCCGTAAAGGTAATGTCTCCTAATCTTCAAGGCATGGACCACAACTACCAATTCCGGATCATGTGTAGGGTAATTCGGTTCGTGCGTCTTGGTTGCCTCAAAGCATAAGCTATGACCTTCCCATGTTGCATCAAGACACGTTCAAGTCCTTGTTTTGAGGCATCGCGGTAGATTACATACCCTTCGGTTACGTCGGGGAATAGTGAGTACCGGTGTCGTGGTTAACTTCCCTTTCAATTCTTGGAAACTTTTCTCACACTCTTTATTCCACTCAAACTTGATCCCTTTTCTAGTGAGTGAGTGTGTGGCCTTGCTATCTTTGAAAACCCTTGAATAAATCGCTTTATAATATCATGATAATCCCGAGAAACTTCAGATTTCGCTTGCATTCTTCGGTGCCTTCCGGTTACTAACCGCTTCGATTTTTGTTTGGTCCTTCTATTCCTTGCTTGGTCACTACGTGACCAAGGAATACTACTTGATAAAGCCAAAACTCGCATTTCGTGAACTTGGCATATAACTTCTCCTTTCTCAAGGTCTCCAACACGATTCTCAAGTGTTCTTCATGTTGGCTTCGGTCTTTCAAGTGCACTAAAATATCATCGATGAAGGCAATTACGGCCGATCCAAGTATTGATGGAACACTCGGTTCATCAACTCCATGAAAGCTTGGCCCAGTGCGTTAGGCGGTTCAAAAGGCATCCACGGTAAACTTCATAGTGACCGTATCTTGTCCGAAAAGCTATCTTGGCACATCACTCTCCTTAATCTTCAATTGATGATATCCGGACCACTAGGTAATCTTTGAAAAGATTCTCGCACCTTTTAGTTGATCAAAAAGGTCTTCAATCCTTGGCAACGGATACTTGTTCTTGATAGTCAACTTGCTAAGCTCGCGATAATCTAAGCACATACGCATAGTTCCATCTTTCTTCTTGACGAACAGGCACGGGCGCTCCCCGTGGTGATACACTTGGACGAATGTGTCCCTTGTCTAACAACTCTTGTAGTTGTATCTTTAGTTCTTGTAACTCCATCGGTGTCATTACGTATGGTGCTCTTGAGACGGGAGCTGCTCCGGGAATTACATCAATGTTGAATTCCACTTGCCTATACGGTGGAAAACTACTTAAGTCTTGGGGAACACATCATGAAATTCCCTTACCACGGAATATTTTTTATAGTTAGTTCCTCGGTCTCCGTGCTTGTAATATTCACCAAGTAGGCTTGAAAGTCCTTCTTTCTCATCATCTTAGTGGCCTTCACTTGCCGGTTATAATATGTGGTCCTCTTTTTTCCCTTACTTAGTAAAGGAGAATTGATTTTCATATGGTGTTGAGAAACGACTTGGGGGTCCTTGCATCGATAGCCAATCCGATCCCGATATGACATTGAAGCCCTTCATCTCCGGGATTTACAAATGCTGTTTTCAAGGTCACGCCATCGATCTTCAACGTTGCTCCTTTTACTCGACGATTTGTTTCCTTTGCCTTGCCTCTACGGAAACCCGACCTTGCATGTTGCAACCTCCTCTTCGCATTTTTCGGTTATTTAATCGTAAAATCGTTTTGATATGAAGGAATCTGATGCTCCAGAATTAAAAAAAAAACTACGACTATTTGGTTAAGGTACTAAAATGTTTTCCTGAGGTAGTCAAGTTTACTAACTATAATTGGATGCAATGATTCATATAATAGAACTAAAACGTAGTTGAGGAGCGAGTGACATCGTCCTAAAATCATTCACGATTGGATCTCCTCCTTGACGTTGCGGAAACATTTCCCTCATAGCCTCCAGCAGCTATGCATTGCTAAGGTTCTCTGGAGGGTTATTTTATGTCCCTCCACTACCATTGTTATTAGGTTGTCTTCTCGGAGGCATCTTCCTATTGTTCATTTCAAGTTCAACTATGTAAGGCATCTAGGTTCTTATCTTAAGGCAACATCTTCGAGGACTTTAAATGTTTTACATAATTTACTCGTATAATAATCATGCTAGTGTCATGCTAGAAAAACAAGCTTTCAATATTATACTTCAAAATTAACTTACAAAATATTAGTTACCTCGCCGGCACGATGTTGTGGCGGTGATGATGGTCGATTTCTGCATAACATGAAATAAGTCTACGGGGAAAGTAGACTGCTCGATACCAATTTGTAACGCCCCCAAATTTCATAACTTTTTAAGGGGGACGTCACCTCGTGCATAAATTTAATCTTCTCAATTTAATTTTAAAAACTAATAGATTTATAAAATCAATAAAGTTTTAATGCATTTCATAATAGCGGAAGTCTTGAATCAAAAACATGTTCACCTTCTAGTTCACGAAATTAAGTAGAGACAATGCATAGTTCAAGATAAAAACTAATTTAATGCGTTTAAAAAAATGTTTAGATCCTTTCACGTGTGTGACCATCACCATCCGCCACTTCGGACATCTGCTGGGACCATGATCCGAACAAGTGAAAATATAGAGGGGTGAGTACGATTACTCGGTGGGGTCAAACATTATCCAAACTATAAACTATAAAGGATTTAACATGAGACATTAGACATGCAAGCCGGGAGGCTTAACCCGAAGGTTTTTCTTGCGTGAATGCCCGAGGGGCTAACCCGGGAGGTTTTCTTTGCGTGAAATGCCAGAAGGCTAACCAGAAGGTTTCTTTTGCGTGAATTGCCAGAAGGCTCCGCTTTGTACGAGAATAACGCATGAGAAAAATAGTATAGCGTATAATAAGGATAAAAGAAAAACCCAACCTTAACCTTTTTGAGTGAGTAAAAGATGTATATCAAGTGATTAAGCCTTGCGCGCCAATCCTAAATAATAAATATTTATTCTTAATAATTTACGTAATTAAAATGCAATGCACACGTCGAAGCTTAACATTACTTATGCCAACCATAAAATACACTTGTGACCTTATATTATATTTATTTCCAGATTCTCTTCTAATGGCGAAACATGACAGAATATACATAGAAATTGTATTTTTTTTTTAAATCATCAGCATGCAACAACAAAAATAACCATATATATATAGGCTAGATATCCAATCATAGAAACATGTGGCAAAGTATGTACACGAGTTCTCGTTACTTTTCCTAAATAAACAAGTTTGTTAATATACTTATTAAATTGCTAAGAGATAAATTATTACTATCCTATTTATACATGTAAAGAAAGTGTGATCTTCAACTATTTAAAATACTATGCTACCCTTAATTTGTTGCTTCCTGTAACGATTAATTAAGCAAGTCAGATTATGAACACTTAAAAAAATGATCTAATAAAAAGTTCTTTCACATTCTTCCTATTATTTACTAGATTTAGTATATAATATAATTAATCCGCAATATCAAGCCCTATTGATAAGACAAGCTTAAACCCGTCAATTAATTACTCCATTTTTAAACTATTGCTCCCTAATTCTCACGGCAGGGGAAAAAAAATGAAACAAACTATCAAATTAGCATATGATTTCATGCTAACACAAATTAGTGTTATACTTTGCCATATCACGTCCATAGTTAAATTGCTAAATTTAGAAAATGAAAACGTAAAAACATTAATCGGTAATATAGAAATTATTTCGCATAAATATAAATTCCCATAATTGGCGCCTTTGAACATGAACATTTAAGCGTAGTTAAGAACATGTTGATTTACACAATAATAACTCAAATTCAGATTTACCATATTAGAGCTCTAATGTATTCACGTTTCCAAAACACATGGTTACAAGCATTCACAACAAATTTTTAGTTCCTAAATACTCTAGATTTCATACTATTTATCAAAAATCCTAACTTAATAAATGACGAATTCTTAAATTTAGAACATACCTTGTTAATTCCTAGAATTAAGAGGCTGGAGAACCACGTGAATGTAAATTATTTTGAGTGAGTTAATTTTGAGGTGCCGAAAAAAAAGTAATGAAATTAGGGTGTTATAAATAATATTTCATAACCCCCAAAAGATATGATTTTTTTAGGTAAAAGATAAACATTATCCGAAAGATGGTTCACAAAATTTTGATATATCTAAAGCCGTTCACAACATATTGGAGAATTTAAAAAAAAATTAAATCCTTAAATCGTGGCTAAAGAAAAAAAATTAAACTAAAATATTATCTTCACATTGATATGTTTCCTAATTAATTTGCCACCTCAATACTCAAAGATTTCAAATCATGAAAAGATATACATAATACTCACTCCGTTCCACTCCATTAGTCCACTTTCTTTTCGGAACGGAGATTAAGAAAGTTGTTTGTTGTGTGTAAAGTAGTATAAAGTAGTGGGGTCCACTAGAATATATAAGAGTGTTATTTTAAGTTAAAAAAGGAAAGTGGACTAATGGAGTGGAACGGCCCAAAAAGGAAAACTGGACTAATGGAGTGGAACGGAGGGAGTATATTTGTAAATTTTAATTTTAATTTTTTTTTCATAACACCATGCAAATAATTCAATGCTTAAATAATTAATATATATGCAATGCATAGCAACCAAAAAAAAAAGAAAATTTAATTAATTAATTAATGATCATGATTTTAATTTCTAAAGCGCGAGTTATAGAACTTACCCACAAGATATCATGCATGAGATGCAAATATTTTTATTTATTTATTTAATTATTACTTATGATTATTATTATTATTATTATTTTTTTTTGGGTGTTACATTAGTCATCTCAGCATATAAATTGATTGCGTTATTAGTAACAAATAATGGAGTGCCGGGTGGTTAAACTTGATTGGGAGCTACAGAAACGAGGTTTTTGTAAAGTGACATTATTATATCATTTTATATGATTGGGAAGTTTGCAGAATTATTTGAAGGTGACGTGGAATAGCTAAAGGACTAGGCATTTTGAATGAATGGCCTGGAAAAGGTTAAAATAGCCTATAAATTGAATTTAATAAACTTAAACAGTAGTATTTCTTATATTTTTTAACTTTTTTTTTGGTGGGGTTAGGGTTAAGGGGGCTATTTGGCAACATTATTTGTGAAATTTAAATAACTTTTACTGGTTCAAACTTGAGTTTTGAACACCTTGAAAGACAATAATCTAAAACCCTCTCCCAAATCAAATAAAAGAGCAAAAGACTTACTTATACACGATGACTCAACATCTCTATGCCGAACCTCACGAGCTAAGACTAGTACGTTTTCTTGATAACAACTTAATGAATTGGATAACTGTTTTGCCACGTTTGATGAAGCTAAGAGACTGGAATAAATCGATGTGGTTTTCGCCCTCTTGCCCTCCGGCCAGGTCGGACAAGCCGCGAACCACGATTACGGGATAGCCATTCGAGAAACTTGTCTACAATACCACATCAAATGAAAAAATAAAATTAATAATACATTTAAAAATTATTTCCAATAAGATGAAATTATAGTCGTCACCTAACCTGTAATGCTCCAATTTTTATATACTTTACAAGGGGACGTCACTTCATATACGACTTTCAAGTAAAATAGATTTTAAGAGGGAACAAGGTTTTCATTCAGAAATATCATAAACAGTGGAAGTCTTAAAATAATAAAACATGTATGTCTATTAGTTTCACGAATTTAAAAAAAAATGGTAAAAAATGCAAAGTTCATAAAAAGACTTAATTTAATGCAATAAAATAGTTTTCGAATCCTTTCATGTGTGACCATCACCATCAGCCACCTCAAGCATCTGCCGGACCATGATCTAAAAATGTGAAAATATAGGGGGATGAGTACGACGACTCAGTGAGGTCAAACATTATTCAAATTATAAACTATAAAGAATTTAACATGAGAGATTAGACATGCTAGCCCAGAGGCTTAACCCCAAGGTTTAACTGCGTGAATGTCGAGGGCTAACCCAGAAGGTTTTCTTTGCGCGAATTGTCCGAAGGCTAACCCGAAGGTTTTCTTTGCGTGAATAGCCCGAAAGGCTCTGCCTCTCTTGAATGACGCATGAGAAAAAGCGTATAGTATATAATAAGAATAAAAGAAAGACATCACCTTAACATTTTGAGTGAATGAAAAATAATGAATATCAATGTTTAAGTCATGCGCGCCGATCCCGTACATGGAAATTTATCTTAATGACTCCATATGGAATGTCATGCATCCACCAACAATTTCAATAATTCAAAAATACAAATAGATCATAATAATCAAACAATGTATATTATACATAATCGACTTATTAACATGCATTTTTAACGATTTCACATAGTAATAATCTTAAATATAATAAACACAATCTTATTTCTATTGACAATTCATTCGTGCATCGAGTAATTCTTAAATTCATGAAATAAATTAATGAAATCATAAAAGTTTTGTCCTAAAAATTATAGATCTCTAACATTAACAACATATTACCTATCACATCAAAATAAAACTTATCATGATCAATAATTCATTTAGTAGTAACATGAAAACTTTTGTATTTGAATATATATGTACATTGACAAAAGAATCGACACACAAAGAAATAAATTAACAAATAAATAGCAAATGTATCCTAAAAATTCTATATTTTTAATATGAATGACCTAACATTATGGACATGAATGACCTAACATGAAACAAATTATTCTAGTTTTTGCGGCGGAATTTTGAAAATCTCATGTGACACTATATTATGGACGACTAAGGGTGCATTTATAAGGTTAGAATAAATTATCTAAAGATCCCTAATCATAAAAGTATCAAATATATTTTATCCATAATTATTTTTGTCCTTTTTATCTTTTATATAGAATTTATTCTATCACTTACTACATAAGATATTCAATCAAATTATGATATAGACACAATTAAAATTGATCATAAAACGTGAATATCACACATAAAATATCTATTTAATCATAAAACATCATATAAAATTTTCTCCTAATAACTTAATACAATATAAAATATTATATCATTTTATGAATCCTAGTAGGTTTAAAAAATCTGAAATAAATAAATATTATTCTTGTCTCATAATTCTAACATGATTTCTATCTCAACAATAAACAATATACATAATATGATATAAATAAACACATTCAAAGTTCAAAATAAATTTACATAACAAAAATGATTTAATGACAAATATGATAGATGCTTTAATTTTCATTAAAAAATTTAGGGTGCGACTTAAAGAACTAAAACACTTGATAACATGCATGAATAGATATGCAGTGCATTTTATATTGAAAATTTCGGGGCGTTACATAACCGAAAAAACTTCGAATTACACTCACCATTACAACAGCAGAGCTCTCCATATCTGCAGATGAAACCCCAAAAGTTTGGAAGAGAAAATCCCTGTAAGCTCCATTGTCTAGAAAAATGTTGGCTGTGCACCCTCTCAAACCAACCACAAGTTTTGGCTTTGTTTCAAGGCATAGGCTAGAATTTACACATTGCTCCAATTCAATCCCCTAGTCATAAATAAATAAATTTCAAAAAACTAATTAATGTAAGTTAATTCTATAACAACAATACAAAACATGTATTGGACGAAACAACGTCGTTTAGGTCTTACTTGGAGGGTAGTGGCTAATTGAAGCCAATTGGTGGTTACTTGAAACCACACTTTTTCTTCGACGGTATTAGGCACTCCTGCTTCTGAGTAGAATCGCTCCGATCTATAAGCAATGCGCACTGGTGAATTATTCCCTTCTATTGGGACATTATAACTTTCAACATCCAATTTGGCTGTCTTTTATTGGAACTGTCGCGTTCGGTTTCTGTCCGAATACTAACAAAATTACAAATATATCATCGGATGCAAGTATGAATTCAGAAGTAGGAGAAAGAATGTTTAGTTACCATCCAGTCCCAGAGGCCAACATTGATGAATTCTTCAGGGATAATTACATCTCCAATGGACAAGGAACTATTTGTGCTGCCAGAAACTCCAAAATGAGTCCAGTTATGCGAAAGAGGTCCAACATTTGTTGTGTTGCAGCTGCAGCATTTACCTTTCCACCCAACAAATTAGTGATAATTACACAAACCTCCCCTAAAGTCTCATATATTTACAGTAAATCATCTTTAGCGTTATTTCATCTTTTTGGTATTATGCAATCTCTAGGGACGGATCCAATATTTCTAGAGATATACCACCAGGGCGGATTGCCCTTAGTCGCAAGTCTTGAGGTGTCAAAATTAATTGATCGGACTATTAAGAAAAGCTAAAAAATTGCCGTAGCCTTCCCGAGTTGGTCCGTCGAGTTACAAGGAGACTTAAACTTTCTTATTGTGTTACCACGTATAAATTATATTAAAAAATAAATTATATTCAGATTAACTATGTGCATTCAAATTATAACAATGTTGGTGTAAAAAAACCCATAAGTTGTTAATTAGAAGTCCAAATTATGTCTAAATTCACATAAATACCCTAACTTTATTTTCATAGAAATTACAAATTTATGGTTCTATAAATGAATTGAATACGTTGAGTAAAATAAGCTTATTATGGTTAGCAGAAGATAGAACCAAAATAAAGATACAGATATTAGCATTCCGATCCCACACCTCACGTAAATGACTTTCTTGCCCTCTGTCCCTGCCTATCCACCAACAAACCAATAGGAACGTGCATTGATAATAGTGAAATACTCCCTCCGTCCCATCTTTGGAAACGACACGTTTTCGCTTTTCGGCCGTCTCATTGAAAAGCGACACGTTTCCAAAAATAGAAATAATTTAGTTTCCTTAATAACTAATTAGCCTTTATTACCCCTAATTAATTATTCCTAATTAACTTATTCTTTAATCTAATCTAACCTATCTAAACATCTCTACTTTTGTGAATTTCTATACATCGATCTTGTTCATTTCTCTCCAAACCCTACTCTCTTCCTCCTCTTGTTCTTGCGCCGCCACCCTCCATCGTCTGGTACCCTCCGTTACCACCGTTTGCAATCACTCCGCCATGAAGAATAGCCCCTCCGGCAACAATATCCGGTCCCGGATCGAGCCTGCGGCGCATCCGTCATCGCCCCCCCTCCGCGATATCCCTCCTTTCGTCATTTGGATATGAGACCTGTGAAGGAGATCCGTCATCGACTCCGAGCGCGTTATCTCTCCTTTCGTCGTTTGGCTCTGAGACTTGCGAAGGAGTTCCGTCATCGGCTCCCTCCGCATTATGTCTCCTTTCGGCGTTTGGATCTGAGAAACGCGAAGGAGATCCGGCAAATGATGATCTGTCTCAATCTGACAACTACGATACTGTCACGCCCCGATTTTCGGAGAAGGACACAATCATCAGGGTGCGACTGAGGGTTGGAGAAAAGAAGCGGGGAAAGAAATAGGGTTTGTATTATCTGGAATAAATCAAGCGGAAAGCCCGATAAATTGTGTAACAAATCTTTCAATAGTGAATCATGTTAAGACAAAGATGACAACAATACTCAAGAATTTTATATTCAAAGGCTCGACTCAAATTGAGTCTTTAAGCAATTAATCGTCAAAAGCAAGTATCCACGGGGCCCAAAAACAATACACAAAATAGGTCCATGGAATTCTTAATAAAAATATTTGAACTTAAGCGGAAGCAATATATACTATAGATATCCAACAAAAACCCTCGCCTCAGCTTTACTCGTCACCACCAACTGCCCAACCTGAAAATATTTTGAAAATACTTTGGGCTGAGCACTAGTGTACTCAGTGGGTGAAGCAATTCATAAACATTTTTATAAATAGTTTATCCATGCATAAATCGTATGATTTGGAAGGTTTTGAAACAAAAGTCACTCCCAATCATACCAACATTTATCTCCTTGTGTATGCACCGTCACGTTCTCTTCGTTACTCTTACTCCATACCTCATTCCTTTCGGACTTTGGGCTACAACCTAGTGAGTCCCATAATGTCCAGTGATATTTTGTTATCGTGGTGAATGAGATATTCCATAGAGATATTCCATTGTGTTGGATTTTTAAATCAATGCAACTAGAAAGATGATGAAATGGGAAAAGAAAATGATGAGATACGTAGTGATAGTGTTGTTCTCTTGTAGGACTTGAGGAGGCACAAGTTGTTTAATAAGTTGATAACTTTTATGGCTTTGTAATGAGACACTTTACAATGATAATGGTTTAAGTACTCATGCTTAAACATAGAAGTTGTGCCTTCAATTTACTTAGATGCTCTCTTACGTGAGGGATTAGTTTCGTATATAACATTTTCGTAATAATTGGTTTCATTTGGTGCACTCTTGAAATGGGTAGGCCACCTCGTACTCGACAGCAATATGAAGGTTGATTTCACATTGTGAGATGGTTTTGAATCATAACAATCGGATTTATAGGGCTCTACTTTGTCGATTAACGTAAGACTAAAGTAATCGTCACGAACCTTGAAGCACTTCATTATCTCATAGAAAGAGTATTTCCGCATTGGAGAGCAGAAAACAATGACAAGATAAATGTTATTCTAGATTCTTGATGTAGAGAAATGCTAACCTATTTAGAGTTGGAGTTTGCTACACCGGAGTAGTCTCAGACAGTTAATAATGATTGAGATGCTATTAACAGTATGCGTGCAGATAACGATGATCGATGTGCTTGACGAAATGCAAGAAGTATGAGTGATATACTATTGTACTCTAATTATGTATCCACAAATATTCTTTTTTGAGAGTAGATATAAAAGGTTTTTCGACACATAAGAGAAATGAGGATAAAAATAAGGATTTTTAGGGATCGACATTAGATTTTAAATAGATGGTTATGATGATTTATCATGGTCTATTTCCTTTGACTTGTTCGGTAAGTTGTCAAGTTTTCCTTTCGACATGAATCTTACAAATATCTTCACAACGAAGTTGGGTCTTGCTTTTCCATAGCCTAGACTCGAATTGATAACCATATCATTTTATATACATTTTGAAGTCCTTCTCAAAGGAATCTTGTTGTGCGTAATAGTCGTCTATCAACTTGTTCATCTTTATACTTGGTTACGAGTTGTTTGAATTCTCTTTTCAACAACACATCTTGATATGCTTATCTTGAGTATGTAATACATTTTTTTCTTGAGAAGGCGATCAGACTATTATTTTGGAATAATATCGTAGTATTTTGTTTCGGTATAAGATTGAAATATTTTTCTTTTAAGTCTAGACTAGAATCTCTAGACTTTTAAAAGTTGGTCAACTATTTCTGGGTAGTTTATACACCGCAATGTTACTTGAGTTTTCCAACTTTTGTAACAAAGTTTTGTCATGTTTGAGACTATGAGCTCATATAACCCTTTGTTTCGAAATCATTGTCAGCTTGGTTTTCAAACCTTTGACTCAGTTTCAGTAAAAAAAAGAAATCAGTTTGAGTTTCACAATTCCTTGATAAGATAGTGGTACCTAGTGTGCATATGAGATTAATGATTGAACTATTATATTAGGTTTCGTTGACCCTTATAACATAGCGGGATTATCTTTGAAAAGAGTGTGATCATAGAGAAACACACTAGATCAGGTATGATGTGATTTCAACCCTTATAAGTTAGACTTTCACTATGAGCATGTTAGAATGAAAATGAATAAGAAAGCTTATAATGCTTATAGAAAATAGAGAATTTAGCAAGTATTATCTCTTGTGGTTTAGGTGATAGACTGAGATCTATCTTTCTAAATGATGAGTTAATTGTGTCTGAAGCACATTGTAAGAATAATCACATTGAATGAAGCAAGAGGTGACATTGCAAACTACAAGACATCGCATAACTATTGATTATCTCAACAATGGAGAAAAAGGATGGAAGCTCGAATGCATGATATACTTATTCATGATTTAGGAACGTATTTATCTATTGTCGAACTTTCACTTAAAGTGATGATTCTTCTACGACAATATTTACACGGATGATACGATTGATGACTTCACCGAGCACGAGATTTATTCGGATACCTCACGCGTTATTCTCTTACTGCTTAAAGTTTCACCTCTTCGTCGAGCAAGATAAAACCTTAAGGCACGACCTTTAGGCTATATGATTATACGATGGTACCTCTCTAACGATTCTTCAAGAGTACAAGCTCAGTTGGAGTCAACTGTTGCGGACAAGTCCAAGAACTTAGTATATTTGAGATGGTTAGATCAAGATCACACGATGTCGATGCTTGACAGGAAGATAAAGACATGAGTAACACCACCACCGTGTCACATTATATTAATACATGTTGGAGTATGATGCTTTTAAGACACTCGATCACGAATGATGAAAAAGAGAACCTAACTAAGATTTGAAGTAGTAAACGCAAGATTAGTTAAAAGTATATGCCTATCTTGTTATTATATAGTTGGCCATTTATTTCTTATTGGACCATTCCACTTATTTTACTTCAACTAAACAACTATGCTATTTTGGTACTATAATTGCCGGAATCCATTTCGATAGTTCATCCCAACAGATCATTCTGTGTTTGTTTGAACTCCATTGAAAGTATCACTTGACAAAATTATGATTGCCATTGTTATCCAATTCTCTTTGATCCCTAATTTTATTTTTGACTCTATAATGAGTTTTTCTTTATATTGGTTATATAGTGCAGTTTTCTGTCAAACTGACTTGGATGTAGTAATCTGGTCATGATTTTCTCTAGAGATATCTATCTCAAATCCAACCCAATTATTGGTTCAACAATTTATTATATATGTTCAGGCTTCCAATATTTTAGGGATTGTGGTTTCTCGAAGTTGTCTATAGAAGGAGGAAGGTTTTGAAGAAGTTGAAAGTTACTCTCTTTAGTCCTCTATATCCATCAAATATTAAATCTTTGTAGCCTCTAAATATTTGATCTTACAGTGATTAGAAGTGAGACCATTTTAATTAATTTCATCTTGATTAAGATTGGGAATAAAGTTTTCATTTTCTTATTCCTCTCGAACTTGGAAGACGAACTTCACATTTCATTTGTTCCATCCACTCTATTTACCAACCCTCAGAAATTGGTCATAGTTCATCTCGAAACTTGATCTCTGATGATTATTCCATATATCTGTTTCTAACCTCGTTGAAATATTTGCTTGATTCATAAATTTATGAATATATTCTTCTTCCCCTTTGATGATATAGTCAGATTTATTCCGTATTATATTTTCCTAAGATCCATCTTGTTACTTATCGTTCCATCTACTCATTTTAACCTATTTGAACATATCCTTTGATTAACGAAAGTATGAAACTTTTCTTTTGAAATATTTCTATTGTGTAACCTGATTCTAATAAAGGTTACGCAACATTCTTAATAGCTAAATCTGCCCAAGGATGATAGGTATGAGCGGAAATAAGGAGATGAATTATTTTTAGAGAATATAAGTTCTCGATCGATTTATGATTTCTCGGACAACAAATAACCCTCTTATGTTTGAGAAGGGATTGTGCGTAACTCAGAATAACTAGAAACTCGTAATACTCGAAATACGGTCTATACAGGAGATACTAAAACGCATCCCGGAGTAAAGTAGAAGAGGATTTCTCCGCATTGACTTCACGAGTATACTGATGATTGGTTTATCTTTTATTTCTCTCCTCGGTAGCGGCATTCCAATCTAATGGCAGGAATGGAACTTGGTTTCAGAGTGGCTGGTTTGCTTTTATACAATGCGTGTTGATGGAAGGGAGGGGACTTCTTGCAAGGAAAGACAACGCATAATCAGTCTGACTCTCCACGTTTATATTGTAGAACGCGCACGTAATTCGTAACTTCAATAACTATAGTTTCAGAATATAGCTAGCATACTCACAAAGCAATTCCTTGGTTGGAAGAAATGAAGAAAGTGGTATTTTTGTTCGTATAATGTTGCTTAATCTTTCAGTATATTAGGCGCTACATGAAAGACTAGATTGTTGCAGCCCTACGAAATCCCTAAGAAAAGTTAAACGTATTGTTATAAGCTTTATCAGTAGAATTAAACAACCGTTATGTGAGCCAAAGTCAGTGATTGATAAAGTTCACGGGTTTCCTTCAATTCGAGTTACGTTTCGATTGGGTAGATTAGCATAATAGTACCTCATGAAGATTTTAGAGTACGGGGCGTGCAGTTTTCGATCATCGGAGATTGTGACTCCAGATTCATCTCAAATGCTAGAAGAATTTATACGAAACGATTAACGAATAACTGAGTATTGG
This sequence comes from Lavandula angustifolia, assembly GCA_028984105.1. Taxonomy (NCBI): domain Eukaryota; kingdom Viridiplantae; phylum Streptophyta; class Magnoliopsida; order Lamiales; family Lamiaceae; genus Lavandula; species Lavandula angustifolia. The sequence goes on from CM054803.1 coordinate 13,790,017, forward strand.
TTCAGTTCTCGATCCGCGAACTGTATGGAAAGTTAAGAGGGAACTATTTAAATTCATGGTAGATTTGGAAGTTACTTTTTCCCAAGTAGAATACATATATTACGAAAGCAACAAAACATTGAATATCGTAGTAGCTTGCTAAAGTGTACGTCGTCAGGAGATGAAGATACTGTATTATAGTTAGTCTAAGAAAATGTATGATCCAAAGAGTTGTATGATCTAAAAAAAACAAAAATAATAAATTGAGTTTACAAGAAGTTCTCAAAGTACAGAACAAGATAGTAAGGTTTTTTAAAGAATGGCTCTGTCACCTGGTTCAATAGATGTATGTGGCGTCTCTTATGTTCAGTTAAGAATGTTGTTGTTGAGCTTCAACACGAAGTCAAGTATGATGAAGTGGTCCTATGTTCGGACTAAGTTGTGAAAGAAAGACTAGCTCATATATGTAATTGTAAGCTTCATGTTTTGAGGAATAAGAAGATACCTCTAGCAAAGGTTATATGATATCTCAAAGACAAGAAGAGGTAATATGAGGATTTTTAAGCATGATGAGAGTGTAATATACAAGTTCCAATAAGAAAGTTTCGTAAATTTCGAGGACGAATTTTTTTTTAAGGAGGGAATGATGTAATATCCCGAGTCTTCGTAGAAAATAAATTTAGTAGAAATGAAGCGATCGGAAAATTTAGAAACTTCTGTTATTAAGGTACAAAGGAAGAGAGGATTTTGTAATCATAAATTATATGTATTCGTACAAAGGGGCGTGTTTTTTTTATTTTATTTTATTTAGAAGAACAATATGTGAACTCTTATATATATGGATAAACTAAGAATACTTTTGTCTGATATGGTATACATGCTTACGTAATTGTGTAAGACAAAAGAATAGCAATTCAATTATTCAACTTCTTCTACGTGTCATTAGAGTAAGCATGAGATAATGATTTGTCGTGGCTATAGAATAGTCTAAAGCTACTTTCTATGTCTAGTAAATTCATGGGATTTTTATGAGTAATTAATTCCCATTCTTCCTATCCTCTCATCTCGTATAGTAATATTGAAGCATGAGGTGGTGGTAGTGATAAAGCAAAGCTATGTTATAGCCTTATGACTCATCAAAACATTCTGCCGATAGCCGCCGTTATTCTTCACAAGTGATTCATTCTACTACCTTCTGCATGCCATTGTTATCACTTCAACTTTTAAGATCTCAAAAACAATTCTCTCTAACGTGCCCCTTCCTTTATCTCTCTCGGCCTACGTGTGGATACTTGATCAATCCCTTAGTATATGACGCTTGGTTGTTTTTATCCACACCAAGGTTGCCTTCCCAGAATAAATAAGAGAATCCAAGCTGAAGGTATAACTCCTATTATTTTCTTGATAATTGTCTCTATTCAAATTCTTGTTCTACAATTAAGGTGGAGGTAGATGTGCTTCACCCATCTTGTCTCTTCGAGAGTTACCCTTTGATGTCTTGCGTTGAGTATGTCTTTATAGAGGGAGGGGGCAGAGGTGGTAGATGATGGCGGACGATGATGTCGGTTAATTTTCGTAGGTAGCAGTGCTGTAAGTTTAAGCTCCGTTTAAGAATGTCCTTGTTGATCCAAACCTATCAAAGTTTATATCGTTGGAAAAATCTCGTTTCTGGCTTTCCAACGCCATCTTTTATTCGTAATTCCGAGTTCGGAGTTGAAAGTTATGACTCCCGAAAGTTGAAGTGTTAGTAGACTACGGCTACGAGTTTTCTTTCTCCGTGAGTAAAGCAGCAACTTTGAATCCAACTTCTGCTCGTTTCCGTTATTCAAAATCTGACATATTATATATCGTCGGAAAACTCCTTTCGTTGTCTTTCCAACTCCACTTTCGGTTTGTAAATCAGAGATCGTACCCAAAAGTTATGGGTTCTAAAAGTTGGGATGGCGGGTTGTGTTTTCTGTTTTCGCTGAAACAGGTCAGCGGCTTTCAGCCCTGTTTTTACTCGTTTCTTTTACTCAAATCCCGTTGTATGATATATCGTTGTAAACTTCTCACTCGTGGCTTTCTAGAAACATCTTCGGTTTGTAAAACTGAGTTCGGAGGTGAAAGATATGTCCTACTAGTTGTGGGTTTGTCGATAAAACTCAATTTTCCATTGAATGTATCAGCTCGATTTATGATCTATTCTTTTGTCCAAACCCTATCATGTTTTATACCGTTGGAAAGTTCTGATCGTTGGCTTTACAACGCTATCCTTGAATTTCAAATTGGAGCTCAAACCTGAAACTTATGAGCCCTTGAAACCCTATGGCGTAATTGCACGGATAGTTTTCGATGCAAGTTCAGGTCGAGATTCGAGTATCAAATCGGTGTCGGATCAATGAGTTAGTTGACAAGTGTTATAATCTAAATAGCATATATTCCAACTATAATCTTGTTTCCATAAACCGACGGTCGGATGGGCTAGAATTAAAATGGGAAGTAGCGGTGTTGGTTTTCAAATTCAAATTAAAGCATATCTTATATTAGCTTAAGTTTGGGATTTCAATTAAGCATAGCGTTTTCTTGTAGGCTCTATTGAAGAAGAGAAGTAGCATCCGGTTTTACAATAAATTGATATTGTTGCAGCTTTGAGGTGGGTTTTACTTTCCAAAACTATTTTGAGTTATTAAGCTCTATGAAATGTTATGTTTATCCATGAAAATGTTTTTATGCGTTCTACTTGTTTAATGCTCTGAATTAATCGATCGAGATTCTTGACTGGTCTAACACGCTAGTGAGAATTGTGTACACCATTGTTAGTAGTGCAATGGGTTGATCTCCATTGTGTGCTAACCAAGGGAGAGGACCTATGGGATTCGGCTTTAATTCTAACGGTTGGGATCTCTGGGTGAAGACCCGAGATCAGATGTTTATAGGACTCACTGGGTTGTAACCCAAAGTCCGAAAGGAAGGAGGTATAGAGTAAGAGTAACAGTAGAACGTGACAGTGCGCACACAATGAGATAAATGTTGGTATGATTGGGAGTGGCTTTTGTTTCAAAACCTTCCAAGTCATACGATTTATGCATGGATAAACTATTTATAAAAATGTTTATGAATTTCTTCACCCACTGAGTACACTAGTGCTCAGCCCAAACTATTTTCAAAATGTTTTCAGGTTGGGCGGATGGTGGTGACGAGCAAAGTTGAGGCAAGGGTTTTGTTGTATATCTATATTATATATTGCTTCCGCTTAAGTTCAAATGTTTTTATTAAGAACTCTGATGGGCTTATCTTGTGTATTGTTTTTGGGCCCTGTGATACTTGCTTTGATGATTAATTGCGTAAGGACTCAATTTGAGTCGAGTCCTTGAATATAAAATTCTTGAGTACAGTTGTCATCCTTGTTTTAGCATGATTCGTTATGGAAAGATTTTCTACACAATTTATCGGGCTTTCCCCTTGAGTTATTCCAGATAATACAAACCCTATTTCTTTCCCCGCTTCTTTTCTCCAACCCCCAGTCGCACCCTGATAATCGTGTCCTTCTCTGAAAAATCGGGGTGTGACAGATACTCTTGCACAACTGATGCAGAAGTCTCGTGATGTCGTCTTTGATGCGGTAATCGATCTGGAAATTGGGCGGCCTGAGGAAACGGCAGATCTGAGCGGAGAAAAGATAGTCGCCTCCTTCTTGGAGGGCGGCTCGTTGCAGAAGGTTTATGTTCGGTTTCCGGATTCCTTCAATAAAAGGTACCCGGGTGTGGAGGAAGAGCATAACGTGAAGAGAGCAAAATACAAGAAAGCTCTTGAAAGATATGCCTACGGATCGAAACTGGTGAGATCTTTCCTACTTTTTGTCTCGTAATTGTGCTTCGTTATAGATGTGTTGGTCCGGAGACGATAAGTCAGGTGTAGAGGGGGGGTGAATACACATGAGCTCAGTTTCTTTTTCTCAATGAAGGTCAGCTGACCTGTTGATTGCACTGATGAACAGTGCCAAATAAGCATTCGATCGCGGGACGAGTGAGTCGCCATTCGAGCTCTCTCCTACCGTTGTTGTCGATACTTTGAGAATCGAGTCGGAGGCGTTGTGCGGAAAGTGTGGGGCCCGGAATTCGTCTCTTTTGAAAACACGTTTTAGCAAATTAAATCTTTTGGTTGTGCGCTTTATAAAATACGTTTTATGCAAGCTTATGATTTTCAAGTCAGTTGAATGCTATGCAATAAAACAGTAAAGGAACACAAGCGATTTAATGTGGTTCGGATACGCAAGATCCTACGTCCACGGTCCCGAACAAATCGGGAGAACTTGTTGATTATTCGAGCAAGCCTCGGCGGGGATACTGTGCGTTGGACGGTTCCCTCTAAGTTATAGTCCTTAGCGACTTTACAATCCAAACCTAAGTTCGAAAGGGGAGGGAATATTCTCCAAGCGAGAAGGAGTTCTTACAATAAGAACAATTCACTAAATGTGAACTCCTTCGAATCTAAGCTATAAATATGACAATGAGCTTAGTCTAGAGAAGAAAGGGATCTAAGAACTCCAGAGAGAAAAGCGAGAAATCTTCTAAGTATGCAAGTTTTCCTCTCGGATGATCTTTGAGTGTTCTAGAGCGTTTATGAACTTGAGCTTGTCCCTTCGAAATTCCGTCATTCGGAGCTTCAAAAACTTCTCTATTTATAGTTGTGAGTTATGGCATATGTCCGTTGGAGACGACGATGCCACGTGTCACAAGCTTCCAAGGAAAACGGCCATAATTCGAACTTGTTGCGACGGGGCGGTTAATGCACTGTTCATGAGAGCAAACTTTCTATCGTGTAGAGTAGGTAAGCGTTGTCGGCTTCTCATTGGTCGAGATTTGTAGTTGGTGAGAATGTCGGAGTTGACCGTTCAACAACCTCGTATGTCTTCGTTGAACTTTTCGAAAAGACTTGAATAGGCTGGGTCGCTTTCAGTAGGATACAGATGGGCGAAAAGTCTCTGTCTTCTTGGTGAGTCGGCTGACGAGGCATCTCTTGAGTAGGTCGGTGGCGGCTGCGAAGAATGCGTGCTTGTTTCGTTCTTTCCGCGATGACTATCGGTGGGAGTAGTCTTCTGCGATGATTTGTCGCTGATGCGCCGTCTTCGACCGAGTGGAAGATCAGGCCGGCGATCGAAGAACACAAGCAATTACACGATGACGTGGGGTTCTCAAAAAGTATCTTCGACGGAAGATCGGTTCAACAACTACCCCGTACGGGACTTAGACAAAAATAATAAACAATACATCAAGTCTAACCTATACATCGGCTAATCCTAACGACATACTAATCTACGATATCGGCTAGGTTTTGGGATCTTCAATTCCATAGTACTACTATGATTTCCCCCAATTTTCTTTTAACCGAACAACGGTGAGTATCATCTACCGACTCATATCCAACAATTTCCCCCTAATTGATGATGCCAAAACCTCTACCTCTACCTCTTAAACTTCTTAAGTCTATAAAAGATGCTATCCTACTGACAACAATTTCCCCCTTACAACATTCTGAGGGAAAGAAAAAAAATAAAGGAATTTCAATACTTCAGTAGGTGGGAGATAGGCAAAATCGAGAACCGGCGTGAGTGTGCGTCGAGATCACTTAGTGATCGGTCGTGAAAACACAATGCAAAGAGCCGAAAGACAATGAGTAATTGTCGACAAGCAATAGGAACGATATATATAATCAATGAAGTACAGATTCCTATCACTATTACAAAAGATAGAAAAGAGAAAGACTACAGACGCCTGAAAGCTTGAGTGCGTTCCCTGAATCCTGCAGATCTGTCCATGGGAGGTTCTAGACGATAGTATGAATAGATTCTCTTCCTCAGAGTCTGGATATCCTCGTCGTCTTCAGCAAGGTGGACACTCAGGTTGAAGCGGAATGCTGCAGCACTAACCTCATCTTCTATGTCCTTCGTACATAGAACTCCGCGCGCAGTTCTAGGAGGTGGGATGCGCCTGAAAGCTGGAGCTCTAAACGGAATATTCTGTCTCTTCATGATCTCCTTGAGCTGTTCCCTCAGCTCTGAATTGTACAGAAACATGAACTCATCAAAGGCTTGATCGATAGGTTGCTCTCGAGGATAGAATCCCCAAACATAATAGCCTTTGATAAATTGCTCTTTAAGTTCTTTCCATTGATCATTAACCTCAGCCGGAACCCATCGATCGACATGAACAACTGAGTCCTTCTTGGCGAGAGGTGTTCTCTTCCTTGATCCTCTTGGGATTTGTCTTCTGGGATCAGCTGTTGGCTTTTGAGATAATCTAATCATCTTAGCCATATCAGCCATTCTCTTCTTTTCTCGGAGAGCCGCTGCCCTACAGTCTCCTCGTTTGAGATTTAGGCCTTGCAGCGTCGCCTCCCAGGTCGCTTGATCTTCCGCTATCTGCTCAGGTGTTAGAGTAGGAGTGGGAATGCTCTGAGTAGTAGCCGGGATCTCAGTCGGAAGAGCCTTAGCAAAATCTGCTTGGGCTTTCTTCTGCTCTTCGACTGATTCGACCTTTTTCTTGCCTTTGCCCCTAACAGCTTTGCCCTTGGGCTTCTTTACTGCTTCTGCTGCTTCTTCAAGCTGACGCTCTCGGTCCAGTTTATCTTGCAGCTGTTGGGCAATATTGAGATCATAAGCCTCTTGCTCCGCTTTAGATTTGAACTTATGGAGCGGGGAGGAAGGAGGAGTAGATTTAGTTGCAATCTCCTTCCCCGGCCTCTGCGGTGGCAATTGTTCAGGCTCAGGCTCTTCTTCTTCTGTCTCCTGCTCAAAAAATCTGGCTACTTCTTCAATGTGAGCAGCAGAAGAGGAGATGGGGGTCGGCTGTAGTGGAAATTCTAGGAGAAGGACCTCAGAAGAGTTCTTATCCTGAGTAGTAGAGGGTCCTTCCTCCTGAGCCCTTTTCCCCTGAGTCTGTGCGGGTTCTTAAGCTGTGGAGGGTCTCTTCTCCTGAACCCTTTCCCTGATTATCTGTACATCAGCTGTATCCGTTTCAGATTCATCTTTTATTATACCTTCCCCCTTTTTGGCATCAGCAGCCTTATCGAGGTTGGTACGGATAGCTGTGACTTCTTTTTCCAGCTTGTGGACTGAATCCTTAATCTGATTTGCTGTGGATTCAAAGTCTTTGATGAGATCGCAGTATAATTCCTAGTCTTTTTCTTGATCAGCTCTAGATGTTTTGAGCTGTGCAGCTGACTCCAGACGGAGTTTCAGCAGAGCCTGATCATGCGATTCGGTCATTTCCTTCTGAATAGTTTTCAGAGCCTCTGCTTGTTGAGTAATAGCTTTCTGAAGGCTAGAGGTTGCAATCGTATTTCTTTCGTCGATCTTTGTCTTGACAGATTCAAGAACTTGAGTCAGCTGCTCGGAAAATATCTTATGCGATTCGGAGCAACCGCCGACTCACGAGATTCTAGATCGACTATCCGAGCGATAACGCGGCCTCAATAAGCTCTTGAAAATTTGGTTGCGGAGGAGCTTACGGAGTCTTTGAGATGCCGGTTGCTAATCTGTCCAGGCTCTGTCCGAGCCTTAGTATACTTCGCCCATTTGATATGAACGTCTTTGGCGAGAAGTCTATTTTTCTCTCCTTGTCGTCGGATGGCTTTGTTGACAGATTTTGAGGTCATGGAACCGATGGGTTGAATCTGGTAAGAACTGGTTTCGAGCCTCTGCTCGGGAAAATGTGAGAAGCTTGCTCCCTACCGTACCCGGAGCACCTTGAGCATCACCTGATGTATCAGGGTTTGGTGATTTGCTCTTCTCACGGGGAGTTGAACCCTCAGCAGAGCCTCCCAACTCTGTATCCTTGGGTGTGTCATCCTTCCTCTGATTGTTGTCATCATCATCGTGCTTATCATCAGCAGGAGGAGATGGGGGTGGAGGAGTGTTACCAGGGACTGACTCTCACAAGCTTAGAAGGTAAAGCATTGCGGCTCTGAGATCTTCAAGAGTAGCTAAGTCAGTTGGTTCTCCGTACCCTATTACTTCTTGTAGCTTCTGCTCCTCATCGTGTAGGTAGAGAACTGAGTGGGTTTTGATTATGTCTTCTAGAATATCCCAACTCAGAAATCTAAGAAGCATTTGAACCCTAGCCCTGATGGCTATGTCGACTAAGTCTGAGTGCCCAGCAATTTCAGGAATATGATTGTGTACGTCAGCTGCGGCACGGAGACGAGTGGTGTGAATAGGTTGTCCACTCGGTCGCATTCTCCTCGGTCGGTTCCCTAACGTCCGACCGTGTGTCATCGGAGCCGATGACTTGAGCTTTCTCCTTGAGGGTTGCTCCTTCAATCCTCGTGTCGGAGTCTAAGATATGCTCATCTTGTTGTGGAGGAGGAGCTGTGCTAAGATGGTTATCGGGTGAGCCATAGAGACCTCGCTGGTCTTGGCCTATTAAGCCTCCTCCTCTTGGGCACGACGGCGGGAGATGGCAAGACAGGAGCAGCTCTCTTACGCTCGGGTGGCCCTTTGCCAATCGACTTCTCCGTCGCTTCTTTAGTCACGAAACTTTATCGGCTTAGTGTTGTACGGCTTTGAGTCTTCAAAAGGCTGAGTTCCTCTATACAACACTCTCTACCGGGAGCCCGACATCTTGGACCCGAATAGAAGCTTACCCACACTGGCCAACCTCCTCTCGCCAGTGGGTAGCGTAGTGAACTTCTCGGGCTTGGGCTTTCATCGAGTTGTATAATAGTCGGCCCGGTTCACTTCTACTCCATCATCTATAGCCATCATCACTGAATCCTTGGCTTGGACGAGTTGATCGTACGATCCAGCTGAGCTTGTCAGTATGTGCGAGACCACATACGCTAAACCTCTGTACTGAGGTAGCAAGAGATTCCTCGGGAGAGCTGTCTTGAACGTCAGATCACTGCGTCCACAGAACTTTTACACATAAGCGTTGATCTCCCTCTCCTTATATCCGATAGGGGAGATTCCGAATTAGGGAAGCTGAAACGCGAGGACCAGAGCCTCTCGGATGTTGAAGGTCTTCTGAGACGCCTTCCACTTGTTCGGATTAGTCTCCTCCATGTAAGAAAACGAGGCTTCTTCTCCTCCGGCAGCCACTGAATTCCAGTTGAAGTATGCCTCCGCCACTTGCCTCGGTAGACTGGCACGGGGATGCTTGGTCACGAGGGTCTCCAGCCCAGACCTCTCCAGAGCATCGAACATCGGTTCCAGATATGGGATATCCACCTGGTGAAAAGCCATTGTGGGTTCGGGCGAATCCGGATGGTCATGATCTCCACTATAGGTTCAAGAGTACGTACGATCGCCATAGAAATCCGCAAAACAACTTGTTAGCACTTGAAAATAGAGTAAGTTAGTAGTTATCGCAGATTTTAATACATTACCGAGTATTAGAGCTTGAAAGATGCACAGGCAAGGCAGTTATAAGAAGTAGAAACTGATTGCGAGTAAAGCTCGTAAGGTATGAAAATGGCGAAAAGTGAGGAAGAAGATAGAAGATGAAAGATTTTATATATATTGACTTGATTGCACATTTTAATCTAACGGCTGAGTTTTAATCTTTCATAACTATGGACGGCTAAGATTTAATGTTATAAAAGGAATGATTACCAAAGCCGCCTAAAACATAGATCTACGTAATAAAGGTAAGTGAGAAGACATGCATTAAATGCGCGACAGACAGCATTAATTACTCAGTTTATGCGAATGAAAAGGTTTCCTACTGACCTTTCCTTAAACTATTAATGGCGGGAAATGAATGCACATTAACTACTGAATGTGAGCGACTGATGCAATAAATGCGAGCATGCAAAAAAAATACACAAAATTACGCAAACCTCTTCAGCTGAACTTATCAGCTGGTTACCGTTATGTATAAGGAGAATGGTTGTCATGCTGATGACTATGTTCCCCCTTGCTGTGTACAGTGTGACTTTCCCAACTGAGTCACTTTACTTAGTTATTTGACATGTCGTACTGATTCCTTATGCTGATACCAATTGTTACCAATTGTTGGGCAATGATGTTCTCAGTAGTCGGCATCTACTGACGCATCTCAGTAGGATCCAGTAGACCTAGCTCAACTGATAGTTCTCTGAACCTGTTCTCAGCTAGTGGTTTGGTCAGTATATACGCGCCTTTGCTTGTCGGTATGGATCTTCTCCATCCCCAATATCCTTCTTCTCGACATGGTCTACGATGAAGTGGTGTCGGATATCCACGTGCTTGCATCTGGTATGTAGAACTGGGTTCTGAGTTATGGCAATTGCACTTGTGGAGTCGCAGTAGATGGGCACTTCATCCTGAGTTATACCATAATCTCTAAGTTGTTGTCGAAGCCAAAGGATTTGGGCACAGCAACTTCCTGCAGCCATGTACTCAGCTTCAGTAGTGGACGTTGCTATTGAATGCTGCTTCTTTGAAAACCAAGAAATCGACTTCGCTTTAGGAACTGACAAGTTCCGGAAGTTGACTTTCGATCTATCCTGCATCCTGCATAATCAGCATCAGAATAACCTGTTAGTATTAAGTTATCATCAGCAGGATACCATAACCCAGCATCAGGTGTTCCTCTTAAATAGCGCAGAATCTTCTTCGCTGAGTCTAAATGACTTCGCTTGGGATCCGCTTGGAATCTTGCGCATACACCTACAACATAAGTTATGTCAGGACGGCTAGCTATTAAATAAAGTAAAGAGCCTATAATAGCTCTATAATCAGTAGAGTTAACAGAAGCTCCCTCTTTGTCTAGATCGATTTTAAAATTCGTGTTCATGGGGATTTTGACTGGCTTGCTGGAGTCGCAGCCGAATCTCTTGAGAAGATCTCGAGTGTATTTGGCTTGATTGATGAAAATTCCTTCAGGTGATTGCTTCACTTGAAATCCAAGGAAATAATTCATCTCTCCTATCATGGACATCTCGAATTTCTCCTTCATCATCTTCTCGAACTGTTGACATATAGCTTCGTTTCTGCAGCCGAAAATGATGTCGTCCACGTAGATTTGCACCACTAGGATGTCATCTCCTGACTTTATGTTGAATAGGGTGCAATCTACTATCCCCTTTTGAAAACCTTTCTGAAGTAGAAAGTCTGATAGGGTATCATACCAAGCCCTAGGTGCTTGTTTTAACCCATACAGAGCTTTCCTAAGTCTCGTACACTACGATGTCCCCGCGAAAGCCGGGCGGTTGTTCCACGTAGACTTCTTCCTTGATGCGCCGTTCGTAAAAGCTGACTTCACATCCATCGATATACCTTAAATCCACGATGTGTTGCATAAGCTAGGAAAAGACGAATGGCTTCCAATCGGCGACCGGAGCAAATGTTTCATCAAAGTCAATTCCCTCTGCCTGACTATATCCTTTAGCAACTAGTCGAGCTTTATTTCTGACGATGACGTTGTTTTCATCTCGCTTGTTCTTGAAGACCCACTTAGTTCCAATCACGTGCTGATATCTAGGTCTGTCGACAAGCTCCCAAACTTCGTTTCGACTAACCTGGTTCAGCTCTTCTTGCATGGCTATGATCCAGTCAGCATCATTAAGTGCGTCCTCTATCGACTGAGGTTCTTCTGTAGACAGAAAACAAGAGTAAAGTGAGCTTTCTCCTTGACTTAATCTTGATCTCGTCCTTATAGTTGCTGATGGATCTCCAATGATAAGATCGAAGAATGAGCATCGAGCCACGAACGTCCGAGTCGGGCTTCTTCTTCGATACTACTTGCGCACGGTCAGTAGGTGTATTAGGCATTTCAGGTAGTATTGCTTGCGTGAAGCAACCAGTAAGAAGGTTAGGGTCTCCGAGTTTCCGGAGTTCGGGGGCATTTAGCTTAGGAACATTAATCGTTCCCCCCGAGTTTATATTCTCGGTAGAGGTCTCGGTTACCACGGGGGCTTCCTCATCGGCCGATGTTACTGTTGTTGATTACGTTCGATAGAATCAACTAGGTCGGCTACATCGATTGTTGGTTGAGTACGAGTTTGTTCATCGTCGACTCATCATCCCAACAATCTTGGATCTTTTCGGCTTTATCGGCAAGTCCAGAGATCCCGTAGCTTGCTGCCGACATCTTCGGTATTTAACTCTGTCTCTTTCCTGTTCTCGGTAACAAACTCATCAAAAACAACATGAGGGCTTTCCTCCACGCAAAGAGTCCGATAGTTAAAGACTACGAATGCTTTTGTCGACTCGAGAGTATCCTAAGAATACTCCTTTATCAGATTTGCTATCAAAGACCTTCAACCGATCTTTCCCATTATTGTGGATAAAGCAAGGACAATAGAAAATATGAAAATGAGAAATGGAAGGAATTCTCCCTTTCCACGGTTCGTAAGGCGTCTTCATGTGTTGTTGTGTCGGTAGTGAGCGATTCGAGTATAGCGAGGGCGGTGTCGGTAGCATCGGCCCCAAAACTTTGAGGGTAGTCCCTGAGTCCGCTAGGAGCATTCTTGCTCGCTTCTTTAAGTGTTACTGTTCTTACGTTCGGCAAGTCCGTTCTGGCGAGGGGTGCGCGCGCTGATGTCTCGTCTTTGAATTCCCTCTTTATCGCAGTACTCTTTAACTACTGAGTTCATAAACTATGTTCCTCTGTCTGAGCGTATCTTCTTAATCTTGATGTTCTTTTCCACACTGAGTTTCTTCAGTAGATTAGGTAACTCAGTCTGAACATCAGATTTGTTGGCGATGAAGATACCCAAGTATATCTCGAGTAGTCGTCTATGACGACGAGGGCATACTTCTTGCCTCTTATAGTCACTGGAGAGACTGGCCCGAATAAGTCCATGTGAAGCAGCTGAAGGATTCCATCAGTGGAAGGTGACGGAATAGGTGGATGACTTTCCTTTATCTGCTTTCCCTTCAGGCACACTTCACAATTTCTGTCTTTGATAAACGATTCTTTGGGCAGTCCTCTAACTTTGGAGTTCTTGACAAGCTTGTTCATGGTCTTGAAGTTCAGGTGGCTGAGTCTCTTGTGCCATAGCCATCCTGACTTGTCACCAGATTTTGTCTGTGCTAGTAAGCAAGCCTCAGGTTCTGCGGTTTTCCAGTTTGCAACATAGATGTTCTTCCTCCGCGAGCCTGATAACACTGTTTTCCCTGTAGATTTGTCAACAATATCACAGAAACCAGCGTCAAAGATTACTCTATTAAGATTATCACGGGAATTGGCGACCGAAAGGAGATTATGTTGAAGTCCTTCAACATATGTTACTCTTGGAACTGTGGCAGTCCCAATGTTCAGCGTTCCGTATCCCCTTGTGTAGCCTTTGGAGTTGTCACCGAATTCAATTCTGGGACCATCTTCTTGTACGTAGTTGGTCAGCAGGCTCTTCTGGTAAGTCATGTGTCTCGAGCAGCCGCTGTCCACTATCCAAGGGTCCTTATGCACCTGCAAAACAGAGGCATTTTTAGGTACCCTTTGGTTCAGTTGGGTCCTTACTGGTTAGTGGGTGATTTCGGGACCCAGATCTATCTCGGGACCTTAGAAGTCCTAGACTTCTTCTTCGAACCTTGTCGGCTTTCTTCTCCACGAGGACTTGGAGATACCGACTTTTCGCGATGATTTTGGGTTCGGGCGCTTTCTTCTTCGAGTCTTAGCGCTTCTCTTGACCACGGGCTCATAATAGTACGAGCCGTCTTGAGCCGGGTGCTCATACTGGTGGCTCCTTGTCTTGTTACGCCCATCGACCTTCTTGGTTCCCCCCGAATTTGATCGCGGTGTCCGGGGGCTGGAACCTTTGGTCGGTTGCTTGTTGCTACTCGGGCGAGGTGCAATCATTTTCTGTTTGTTCTTCGCCCGAGGTGTGGTGTCGGCGGCTTGCACCTTTCCTCCGACGAACCTATCGGCCCGAGTTCTTCGAGCTTTTGGAGGTGGAAGCTTCGTGGGTATAGCCAATGCCTTCTTTCACGGACGGTTGGCCGTTGTGCTCTAAGCATGCTTTCAAGCTTCTCCTTCGCTCCCGGGTATTGTTCGGTCATCAAATCTCTCCGGACCTCGTCACACCTTCGAGTGAGTCATAGTCATTCCGCACGTGCGCGAGCTTCGACCGAGCTTGGCTATTTCAGTCTCTTTCTCAGAATTGTCCTTGGTCAGAACTGAGATACGAGTCTCTTGAAGCCGAGACTTAGTCATAAGAGATTCAATCTCTTCCTTGAGTCTCGCAACTAGATCCATTGACTCGGTAGAGACCCGACAATCGGAAGAAAGTCTACGATTCTCGGCCTTTACTGTTCAAGTTCCTGGATGGTTCTGCTTGAACTCTGCTTCGACTGAATACGTTCCTCTAGCGGATCGTCGTAGGCTTGTACCACATCTAGAGGATCATACGCGACCGAGCACGTGTCGTGTGTCTTTGTGTGAAGAGGAGGTTATATTAAGTTTAGAAGTTACCTCGGCCTCTTCTCAGGCCATCGGACGTATTTGGCCGACTCATCGGGAACCGTCTCTGCAACCTCAACTGCGACGAACGCGGCTTCGTCTTCAGAAGAATACATGAATGTATCCTCTTCAATTGAGTTGTCGGATATCTCTCCGGCTATGTAGGCCTGCCTTCACTTGGCAAATTTTTCTCTTCTGGCCTGCCGTTCTGCTCTTTGAGCAGCTGAGAGTTATGCTCTTTGAGCAGCTGAGAGTTCGGGACAATCATACTGATAGTATCCCTCCTTCTTGCAGTTGTAGCATGTGGATGTTCTGCTGCTCTTACCAGCTGAGTCTTTAGACGGATGGCGGCGAGACTCCGATTTCCGCATTCAGTAGAAGGATTAGATTCTTCTTTCTTATGATAGTCTTTCTTACCTGAAGAAGAATCTCGGTTGTATTTCCCCAGCTTTCTGACTCTCTCCTTTTCCCTCTGATATTTGAGAGCCATCAGTGCTAATTGTGGCAGTCCCAATGTTCAGCGTTCCGTATCCCCTTGTGTAGCCTTTGGAGTTGTCACCGAATTCAATTCTGGGACCATCTTCTTGTACGTAGTTGGTCAACAGGCTCTTCTGGTAAGTCATGTGTCTCGAGCAGCCGTTGTCCACTATCCAAGGGTCCTTATGCACCTGCAAAACAGAGGCATTTTTAGGTACCCTTTGGTTCAGTTGGGTCCTTACTGGTTAGTGGGTGATTTCGGGACCTAGATCTATCTCGGGACCTTAGAAGTCCTAGACTTCTTCTTCTGAACCTTATCAGCTTTCTTCTCCACAGGACTTGGAGATACTGACTTTCTGCTGATGATTTTGGGTTCATGCGCTTTCTTCTTCTAAGTCTTAACGCTTCTCCCGACCACTGGACTCATAGTAGTACGAGCCGTGCTTGAGCCGGGTGCTCATCATAGGTGGCTCCTTGTATCGTTACGCCCATCCGACCTTCTTGATTCCCCCCCGAATTTGATCGCGGTGTCACGGGGCTGGAACCTTTGGTCAGTTGCTTGTTGCTACTCGGGCCGAGGTGCAATCATTTTCCGTTTGTTCTTCGCCCGAGGTGTGGTGTCGGCAGCTTGCACCTTTCCTCGACGAACCTATCGGCCCGAGTTGCTTGAGCTTTTGGAGGTGGAAGCTTCGTGGGTATAGCCAAGGCCTTCTTTTTACGGTAGTTGGCCGTTGTGCTCCGAGCATGCTTTCTAGCTTCTCCTTAGCTCCAGTGCTGTTCGGTCATCGATCCTCTCCGAGACCTCATCACTTCTCCCGAGTGAGTCATAATCTTTACGCACGTACGTGAGCTTCGGCCGAGTTTGGCTAATTCAGTCTCTTTCTCAGAGTTGTCCTTGGTCAGAACTGAGATCTGAGTTTCTTGAAGCTGAGACGTAGTCATAAAAGATTCAATCTCTTCCTTGAGTCTCGCAACTAGATCCACTGACTCAGTAGAGACCTGACAATCAGAAGAAAGTCTCTGATTCTCAGCCTTTACCTGTTCAAGTTCCTGGATAGTTCTGCTGAATTCTCTGCTCAGCTGAATCTGTTCCTCTAGTAGATCGTCATAGGCTTGTACCACATCTAGAGGATCATCTGAGACCGAGCACGTGTCGTGTGCTGTGTGAAGAGGAGGTTATATTAAGTTTAGAATTTACCTCAGCCTCTTCTCCGGCCATCAGACAGTATTCGGCTGACTCATCAGGAACTGTCTCTGCAACCTCAACTGCGACGAACGCGGCTTCGTCTTCAGAGGAATACATGAATGTATCCTCTTCAATTGAGTTGTCGGATATCTCTCCGGCTATATAGGCCTGCCTTCGCTTGGCAAATTTTTCTCTTCTGGCCTGCCGATCTGCTCTTTGAGCAGCTGAGAGTTCGGGACAATCATGCGATAGTGTCCCTCCTTCTTGCGGTTGTAGCAGTGGATGTTTTGCTTTGCTCTTACCGTTGAGTCTTTAGACGGGGCGGCGCGAGACTCCGATTTCCCGCATTCGGTAGAAGGATTAGATTCTTCTTTCTTATGATAGTCTTTCTTACACGAAGAAGAATCTCGGTTGTATTTCCTCGGCTTTCGACTTTCTCCTTTTCCCTACGATATTTGAGAGCCATCGGTGCTAGGCGATCGGGGCTGGAGTCTCGGAAGACTTTGCTGCGATGTGGCCACGGCTTTGCTTGAGGAAATAGGCTTGGCTCCTGTGTTCTTGTTGTTGCCTTGAAGGCATGGTCGAAGCGTGTGTCACTGGAGCGCTTAAGCACTTTTGGGGTAGGCTATGCTCGAATTCCTCCGATTTTAATTACGAAAATATAACATCGGGAGTTAGAGCATTTAGATCGAGCGACGTAAATAAGTAGCAAAAGGAAGCCACTTACGTCGGGGCAACGCTCTCAAGATCTTGGTGTTCATCTCCTTGTTGGTGAACGACCTCCCCGCCCCATTGATGACATTGACTTGATTGGTGAATCGACACTCGGCTCGTCAATGGTTTCGATGAGCTCCATTGCAAAGGCGTCGAACTTCTGAAGCTCTAGCTCGAGCTTGTTTTCTTTGATCTGAGGGGTTCCATGGCTCAGTACAGCCAAGGCGTCCCATAGCTCTTTCGCCGTCTTGCAATCCTGTACCCTTCCGAGGTGTGAATCACTGAGCGTAGTCAGTATGGCATTACGTGCAACTCGATCAAGGTTGTGCAACTTCTTTTCTTCAGGCGTGAAGGCAGATTTATCTTTGGGAACCTTAGCACCCGGTTTGTGCTCCCGCGCCTCCTCCACAGCAAAAACTATCGCTGTCGATCATGGGAATGATCGGTCCTGACTCTATGACATCGACATGCTTTGTCGTGGAGTGACGTTACGTGTGCCTCCATACGTACGCGCCATACCGTGTAGTTCTCTATTGAGAACATCGGTACCATCCTAATACCTAACATATCAGACATTGTAAGAGTAAGAGTATAAGGATGCTGAAAAGATGCTTATGCAGTGAAAACGGTTTTCAGGATCAGTTCAAGAGGACCAGTATTTCAGAACCGGCGATCGTAACACCGTGTGCTCCGTACCAATTGTTGGTCCGGAGACGATAAGTCGGTGTAGAGGGGGGGGTGAATACACCGAGCTCGGTTTCTTTTTCTCAATGAAGGTCGGTGAAAGTCGTTGATTGCACCGATGAACGAGTGCCAAATAAGCCTTCGATCGCGGGACGAGTGAGTCGGCCTCGAGCTCTCTCCCTACCGATTGTTGTCGATACTTTGAGAATATGTCGGAGACTGTTGTGCGGAAAGTGTGGGGCCCGGAATTCGTCTCTTTTGAAAACACGTTTTAGCAAATTAAATCTTTTGGTTGTGCGCTTTATAAAATACGTTTTATCCAAGCTTATGATTTTCAAGTCAGTTGAATGCTATGCAATAAAACAGTAAAGGAACACAAGCGATTTAACGTGGTTCGGATACGCAAGATCCTACGTCCACGGTCCTGAACAAAGCGAGAGAACTTGTTGATTATTACGAGCAAGCCTCGGCGGGGATACTTGCGTTTGGATAGTTCCCTCTAAGTTATAGTCCTTAGCGACTTTACAATCCAAACCTAAGTCTGAAAGGGGAGGGAATATTCTCCAACTGAGAAGGAGTTCTTACAATAAGAACAATTCACTAAATGTGAACTCCTTCGAATCTAAGCTATAAATATGACAATGAGCTTAGTCTAGAGAAGAAAGGGATCTAAGAACTCTAGAGAGAAAAACTGAGAAATCTTCTAAGTATGCAAGTTTTCCTCTGGATGATCTTTGAGTGTTCTAGAGCGTTTATGAACTTGAGCTTGTCCCTTCGAAATTCCGTCACTCGGAGCTTCAAAAACTTCTCTATTTATAGTTGTGAGTTATGGCATATGTCCGTTGGAGACGACGATGCCACATGTCACAAGCTTCCAAGGAAAACGGCCATAATTCGAACTTGTTGCAGCAGGGCAGTTAATGCACTGTTCATGAGAGCAGCTTTACTGTGTAGAGTAGGTAAGCATTGTCGGCTTCTCATTGGTCGAGATTTGTAGTTGGTGAGAATGTCAGAGTTGACCGTTCCACAACCTCGTATGTCTTCTGCTGAACTTTTCGAAAAGACTTGAATAGGCTGGGTCGCTTTCCGTAGGATACGATGAGCGAAAAGTCTCTGTCTTCTTCAGTGAGTCGGTGACGGGGCATCTATGAGTAGGTCCGGTGGCGGCGCGAAGGTCTGCGTGCTTGTTTCGTTCTTCCGGCGATGACAATCGGCGGGAGTAGTCTTCTGCGATGATGCGGTGCGTCTTCGACCGAGTGGAAGATCAGCCGTGGCCGAAGAACACAAGCGATTACACTGATGACGTGGGGTTCTGAAAAGTATCTTCGACAGAAGATCAGTTCAACAACTACCCCGTACAGGACTTAGACAAAAATAATAAACAATACATCAAGTCTAACCTATACATCAGCTAATCCTAACGACATACTAATCTACTGATATCAGCTAGGTTTTGGGATCTTCAATTCCATAGTACTACTATGATTTCCCCCAATTTTCTTTTAACCGAACAACAACTGAGTATCATCTACTGACTCATATCCAACAAGATGTTATTGTGCTTAGTTATTATGATAGGAGGGTGATGAAGCTTGAAATGATAAAAATTATGCTCACACTAAAGATTGACTGCAATAGCTTTGTGCTATTATGTTGATGATTTATGTGCAATTGGCTAGTGCAATTGGCTTCTGCTACTAGTTATAGTACTGCTGGTATTGCTATTGTGTTGATGATATTATGCTATTATGTTCTTGCTATTATGTTGTAGCAGTCCCCTGTTGTTATTGGTATTATGTTCTTGCTATTATGTTCTAGCAGAATTGGCTTCTGCAATTGGCTTCTGCTTTGGTGTATTTGTGCTTTGTTGTATTGTGTTGTTGATGCATTCTGCTTTGGTGTATTGTGTTGTTGATGCATTCTGCTTTGGCATATTGTGAACAGTTTTGGTCATCTATAAAAGCATATAGCATATAGTATTCCTATTTTATACAAGGTCATCTACAAAAGCATATAGTATTCCTACACAATACTTGGTTTCTAAACAAAAAAAACATCTACATTTACCAAGTCTTTTTTTAACAAAAAACCAGTGCATCTTTTGTCATCTACCAACTGTCCAATCATCCACATTTAGGCCCAACCTCTCCCTTAGCTCTTGTATATCAGTTATGGTTCTATTTTCCATCATATAGTTGATGCATTCTTCTACCAAACTGTTGGGAACTTCCAAATCCTTTGGTAGTGCATCCAATCTTATTAAGCTGTCCTTCTTTAGGTGTGGGATTCTGTAGTTGTTGCTGCCTTTAACCTTCATAATTTCAATCATACACCCTTGTAAGCTCAAAAAAACTTTGTTAAGGTTGACAGGTGATAGTTGTTCAAATGAAAGAACAACTGCACTAATGAGTTGGTCCACATTATAGCTTGTGGTTTCAACTTGTATACTTTGAATGACTCTAAAAAACCCTAGATCAAGGACATTAGTGTCAGGGCTATTAGGTGGCTGAGAAATCAATCTAATATCAAACCCTTCCTTGTTGGCTGCCTCTCTAAACTGAATATCACTTGTCTTTGATGTGGGGCTTAGCATTATCTTGATGTATAAAGATATGCTTGCTGGCATGTTTTGGCCACTTTTCTCTAATAGCTGGGAGTATCTGTCATTATTAACATTATTTAGATATGCTCTGAACATTATAATGTAGTGTATCAGAATATGCTCTGAACATTAGATAAAGTATGAACTTAGATATGATTTGAACATTAGATAAAGTCTGAACTTAGATAATGCAGCAGAATATGCTCTGAACAATAGATAAAGTCTGAACTTAGATATGCTATGAACATTAGATATGCTCTGAACTGTATCAGAATATAGATATCCAATGAATTAAAATCAGAACAGTTTCTTACATTGCATTTCTTCTTACTGTTCTAATTCAACATATGTGAAAACATACAATTTTCTATTACATGTGAAGCCTACTTCATTGCATTTCCATACCTGATTTGTTAGGCAAGCTTTAGTGACTTCTTTGGTTATAGATGGTATTGGCTGAGTCTCCAATGTGCCTGCTGGTCGATTTTTGCTTTTCCTTTTTGCTGCAACTTGTTGAGTGAAGGGAAAAATACCTATTTTCCCATCAAATAAAATTGATCCATCTAAATTGAATATAGGACGGCACACAGCACACATAAACATAACTTTTGTGATGAATTTCTTGTTTTTACAAGTTCTATGTGGCTCGGCCTCTCCGGGAGTAAGATAAAATCTATGTGATGCCTTAGTTATATAGAACCATTTTTCATCTATATGTATAGTGTTGTGCATATCCTTAAACCTCAAGAGATTTAAAACTCGATCAAACTCTAGTGCTTCCATAGAAAACCTTAGCCTAAGTAACATACAATCTCTTGTTAGGTCGGGCCTAATTGCACTAGTGTGAGCTTTGATCAAACCTTTCGTCACCCACTTACCAACTGTACTACTACTACAACTTATGCCACAAGCTAATTTTCTAATAGTTGATCTTTTTTGTAACTCAAGTCCTTGAATCAACTCCAAATCTATCATCACTCTTCGGTTTGGTCTAATTTTACCTATCTTTGCACTTTGAAGATAGATCATCTCACCTGCATTTTGTTGTTTCTTTGCTTCAGCCCATTGACGATGAACTGTGCTCCGAGAACAATTCCACTTGACTGTGGCTGCTTTCATAATCCCTCTGTCCGTCTTTCCATTCTTGCAGTTTTGCAGCAAGAATTGGACAAGTTGATTTATTTGTTGGGTGGTGAGATTGACTGGTGCCATTCTTGAAGATGGATGCTGAGAAGATGGAGTTTTTAGGTGTGAGAAGATGAATGCAGGTGTGAGAAGATGAATGCTGAGAAGATGGAGTTTTCATTTATATACTGCTCATTGTCAATTTGAATTTTGTAAATTGTTTGGAAAAGCTTGGCGGCAACCAATTCTGTTTTTCCAGCTTGCTATTTTTCCCACCTTTTTAGCTTTTTATTGTTATGAAACACTTGGAGTAGTGATTTTATGGATTTGCTTTTGTACTGCTATGAAAAGATTGCCTACTTCATACTCCAATATTGGCGGCAGATTCAAATAGAATTCCCTCTTTATTCTTGTACTTATGAGATTAATTTGTTGTTGTTTATATAATCAAAGTGATTTTACAAATTAAAATAGTTTAGGTAGAGTAGGTGGAAATAGAGTGGGAAGAGATTAAAATTAAAATATTATTTAATCTTACAAGTGAGCCATAAAAATTAACTCATAAACACAACCTCTTAAATTCCCGCGCTCATTGGAAACGCGTCGTTTCCAATAGGACGGAAGGAGTACGAAACACACATACTTAACCAAAAGGTCAACGTAGGGGTATCTGGAGTCATTCTTGAATGCACCAGCAGCAAAGAAAGCAGCCTCTTCAGCAGAGTAAATTGTAATTAGCCCTAAATACGTACGGGCCGTTTTTATTAATCTCTCTTACTAGATTTCTGTCTTTCCTTTGGAAATCCCAATGCAGGAAGAAGAAACAAGGCTGAAAAAGCTGCCAAAACGAAGACTAGTTTTGCAGCCGTTAGGTGTATGGATTCTTGATCTGAGTAGTGATTTTATTTCTTTTTGCAAGTTGAATAAGCTTCGTTTATTACACATGTGTATGATATCTTCTCAAGATCTGTTCGGTTTTATAAATAAAAAACATGCATTTGATGAGGATGAAATATATAATTAATAGTAATAGAATCTTGAATAGGGGTCCCAGAAAATATTATATTATAGTATATAAAAAATTGGAGTTCGATATAATTTGATGCCGGCGGCGAACGTGCATTGATTATGTCGTTAATAAAATAGTATTATTATTGATCATAAGCTAGGTTGCACGAACACGGACACGGGACACGGTACGACACGGACACGGGATACGACATTTTTTGAAAAATTTAGGACACGACACGGGCGCTGATATAAAAAATATTAAATTATTAATATATATATATATATATATATATATATAAATTTAAAAATAATCAAGTCAAGTTTTTCAATATCAAACTCATAGTTCAAATGATCAACTCAAACGACATAGTCATAATTCATAAGTAGATAACCATAGCATAAAAATGTAAAATACTAAAATAAGTAGATAATCTAAATACATTAGTAAGGTAGGTAATATTTAATTATTTAATTATATATTTATTTACTTATTATTAATGTAAGGTAAGTAATATTTAATTATATATTTATTTACTTATTACTAATTATATATACGTGTCACACTGTCCCTTTGCTTAATTAATTTTATATTTATTTACTTTTTACTAATTTCTAACTACATGGCCATTCAACCGTGTCCACTACAAGACTAACTCAAAAAACGTGTCCGTTGTCCCCTTGGGATGGCAAAGTTGGTGAAGGTGGGTAGGCCCGGGACCGATAGATCCTGAGTTCAAATCCTACTGGAAGCAACTTTATAGAGCCTGTCATCTATAGTTAGCGTAGGATGGTTGAACTCTCCTGTGTGGTTTGCAGGCTACTGCACAAGGAGCGGGGTTTACCCAGTGCGCACCGAAGGTAGCGGCTACGGGTTCCACGTATCAAAAAAAAATGTGTCCTTTCCGTGTCGGACACACAAATCGCCGTGTCCGTTCCGTGTCGGACACATAAATAGCCGTGTCCGAAAACGTATCCGTTTTTTTTTAATTTATGGACACGTTTTTGCTCGTGTCGAACACGTGTCGGGCGCGTGTCCGTATCCGACACGGCGGGTTTTTTCGAAGTGTCCGTGCAACATAGATCATAAGGTGTGTTTGCGTGGTTAATAATTCTTGTTTGGCAAAAACTTGTGTGCATCATGTTGCACATGATCCAATTACCCAATTTTAACCCGCTTTGACCCGTATTTGACCCGTTGACTCGCTTTGACCCGCTGATATCAGCATGACATCATTAATCACTTTTTTAGTTTAATTTTTTTTAATTTTTTTTAATTTAATTTTTTTTAAATTTTATTTTTATTTATTTATTTTAAAAATTTACGTTTTTTTTCTCTTTATTTTAAGGATGGACGTGTCACTCTTTGCATACGAAAGTGTCAATCATAACAAACAAAAGTGTCAATCGCAATAAATAATTTTTTTTTAAATTAAAAAAAAATCCTTTTTTTTTCGTTTTTTTTTAATGTTTTTTCCCATTTATTTTAAGGACGGGTGTGTCACTCTTTGCATACGAAAGTATCAATTGTAACAAACAAAAATGTCAATCGTAACAAACAAATTTTTTATTTTTTTTTAATTTTTTTGATAAGTTAGGCGTGTCATTTGTAATGAATAAATGTGTCATTTACTTTTTATCCAAAGTATTAATCATAACAAACAAAAGTATCATTTGTATTTGAATAAAGTATCATTTATTGACTATCAAATATTTTTTGAAAAAAATGCGATTTGTTTCGAAAAAAAATGTCATTTGTTTGTGAAAAAAGTATCAATTGTATGTTGTTTGTGTCAATCATGACAAAATAACGTGTCAATGATGAGCAGAGTGTCTGTTTAGGCCATAATTCATAATAGAGAGCAGTGTGTCAATTGTCTCTGTTGTGCGTGTCAATAATAAGCAGTATTCGTTTAAGCTATAATTCACAGTAGAGAGCAGAGTGTCAATTGTCTCTACTGTGCGTGTCAATCATGATTAAAGAATGTGTCAATGATGAGCAGAGTGTCCGTTTAAGCCGTAATTTACAGTAGATAGCAAAGTGTCATTTGTACGTGCTATTCGTGTCAATCATGACAAAAGAACGTATCAATGATGACCGGAGTGCCTTTTTAAGCCATAATTCACAGTAGAGAGCAGAATGTTAATTATCTCTACTCAAATATACATACAAAGACGATACCTAGTTATACACAATACATTCAATTCATCAATCAAGTAACTTCACAATTACAAAAATCAATTTCTATATCCTGGATTACTATTAAGATTTGGGGATAATACTCAATCAAACTTTACTCTGCCGACCCAAATCCTTCATTGCACCATTTGTCTCCTCACCTTCATCCTCCTAAACTTTTTCTCAATCATCAGAATCAAGCTATTCACAATTTAGAACAAATAAAATCGTAATTAAATGTACCTGTGTTTAAATTAGAGGGAGGGAGAGGGATAGGAGCAGGACAAACGCGAAGAAAGCGCAGAACCGAAACGACGACCACCGATCCGCCCATTAGAAGGGCAAGGAGGATCACGTAGGAATGCCGACGCAGCGCCGCAGATTTCTTCGACGCGGTGGTGCTCAAGGCGGCTCTCGGCTACGCGCTGGTAGACTTCTACCCATATATGAGGAGGCTGAGGGAGAACGGTAACAGCCGCATCGAGATCAACCCGCACTGACGAGGTAATCTTGTTCGTGGAGGCAGAGAGGGCGACGCGGGAGAGGGAGAGAGAGAGCCAGATCTGAGCGGAGCGAAGAGATCGGAGGCGGAGACAGGGAGGACTGTGGAGAGAGAGAGAGAGGGGAGTGAAGAAAGAGAGAGAGAGAGGGGAGATGGAGAGAGAGAGAAGGATGAGATGCAAAGATGTAGAAAGAGAGAAGGATGAGATGCAGAGATGTAGAGAGAAAGAGAAAGAGGAGAGAAAGAGAAAGGGGGGAAGTGGGGAAGGGGAGGAGACGGAAGAAAGAGGTAAGGGTTTTTTTTTAATTCAATAAAATAAAAAATCGGGTCAAAATTAAAAATTGAATCATGTAACATGATGCACACTAGTCCTTCTCTTCTTGTTTTTGTCAGCGTATTATTGGTTTAAATTACTGACCAATAAGAAGTTCCCAGGTGGGTGAATGTGATTGGGTGCGACTGGGTGCCAGGGCATTAATGTCATTATATAATTGACGATTTGCAACATTATACACATGTCAAATACATGTGTTCCCTTTACTTCCGAAAGTGACGTGGAACAGCTAAAAGACTAAAATACCCTACTAACACGTGCCTAATGGCTTTGGTGGATCAAAATAGTGCTGGAAGAATTTTATAAGTGATATTTAGTTTCTTATATTTAAAGTTGTTAATTAAAAATTATTAGTGTTTGGATAAAATAGAAAAAAATAGCTTAATTATAGAAAAAATGTTTTTGCAAACACTGTTATAAACTGTTTTCCAGTTTCTTTTGGCTTCTGCTTTTAAAAAGCACCCCGACCAGTTTATGGGCTTCTGCTTATTCTTGTTTATTTTAAGCACACAAAAAACAGAAGCACCTATTCCAAATATTAAAAAATATATTTTTGCGGTCAAAAAACTCAAAAACAACTTATTTAAGTTGTTCCAAATACTACCCAAGTCGTTTTGAATTAGATGAGTGATATTGAAAATGGTTAAAACAGTCTAAAACTCTTACTCGAGACTATAAATGGAATTTATTCAACATCATAAACAGTAATACTTATATTTCTTAATATTCAAAACTTATGTTTCGTAAAATAATTTGTTTTATGATGAATCTGCAAAAGACGGGTAAATTATTCATAAATACAAATGTGAAGCACATTAGGTTAATCGAAAGAAGAGGATTCTCAAGGGCTCTTTTTCGTGGTGGGCATTTTCGGGTGCCTAGTATTGAAAAATCTTGTAGTATTGAAAAATCTTATGTCAAACTAACTATGTATGGTTGTCTTAAAGTCCAATTAAAATAATCTAAGTTTTATATCTACACGTTTAATTCCATGATAAATGAATATTTTTTAATCCAGTAAAACTTAGATTATGGTCCTCAAATGTGTAGATATCATTAAGTAATTTACAATTTATTATGTTACCAAATTAAAACAACTATAATAGAGTCATGTTATAATAGAGTTATGTTATAATATAAATAGAGTTATGTTCTATATAAGAACAGTTTTTAACAAATTACACTACTGTATATACATTTAGAAAATAATAATTAAAAACAAAAAAGAATTTGTCATTAAACTCTTCACCATAATTTAAATTAATCAAATGGTTTTCTTTCCAATACACTCTTCATTCAATCTATAACTCATCATCCAAATACAAAGTGCAAAGCAAAAACTGATCTAAGTAAATGACATTTGAACTTGAATCTGAACAAACATTTCTACAGCAAAACTGGTGGATAGCAGATCCTCACATCATAGATTCAAGAATTCAAGATAGTGATCTGAGAAAGCTACCTTGGATCCCTTTCTTCGAACCCGACTATCCGAATCTGTTTACGCGCTGCCTCGTGTTTCATTACCACTGTTATGATGTATGTGTAGTCAGAATAGTAAGCAGTTTACCGGTTTTGAAGTCCCTCGATTGCCTTCTTCCACTGTGCTGCTCTCTGTTTTGCATCGTCGAAGCACAAAACTTTCTTTGGCTGTATCCAGAAACAGTTTGTAATCAATGAGATGCTAAATTTGTTCCCAGACAATATAACTTCATGAATCTACCACATATTATCAACCATACAAGCCAAGAATTCTACTATGATATGTTCTATTAAGCATGAAAAAGTAGACTAATATCGAAAACAGAGTATAACACTATAGAGAGGGGAAAGGAGGCTTACAGTGAAAATCTTGAAATTGGAAGGGCTAATGAGTTGAACATTCAGTTCATTAGGATTGTCCGACCATATGATGTTCCCTCTGACCTCGAGCTTTGCTGGGTCGACATAGATTAACTTTGGTTTGTTTGTAAGAATGAGCTGCACCTTCTTACTTGATAGTTTCTGCAGTTTCTTGACCATGGAGATCATAAGAACCGACTCGCCCGGCTCCAAGAATTGTTGCCTGCAAAGGTTAAGAAAAGGAGTGATTTTTGAAGTGTATCTGAGTGTTTTTGATATTGTATCATTGAAAGCTTAAATCAGTTTTCAAGATTAGTCTACGCCGACAAGAATAGTATTCATTGTGAAATCTCAGATGATCCATCTCTCAAGCAAAAACTATACCATTTTGAATCGAATGAATCAATAGAAGCAAGCCTATTGATGCTACCGGTTTCAGAAGCTGATGCAATGCCACCATTATTTCCATCGTTAGTCTTTACTGAGCCATCTCCGACATGTGTGGGGTTCCACGAAGAATCTTGATCATCGCTTCCGGGAGACTGGCCCTGCAGAATCTTCAATGTTTATGGAAAGCTCGATTTCGAAGGACGAAAACTTCAATAGAAATAAGTTTAAATCAAGATCTTACTCTTGGGTCCAAAGCTAGTGCAGGTGGGGTAGAAGCCCTCACATTTGACCATTCTATCTCCTTAAAAAAAGGATGGCTTTTTAGAGATAAATAGCCATCTGGTCCAGCACCTAGTCTCTTACTTGGATCGATATCCTGCATCAGATATTACAATTTTCCGGTAAGACGAACAACATATGAATCAACATACATATTCATGCTGAAATCTTCTAATGGAAATGTTTTACTTTCATGAAGAAAATGATGAAGTTCTTAGTAGACACTGAGAGAATTTCCAAGATAACAAATATTGGATAAAGATGCAGATTTCTGATAAGGATTTCGTAGAGGAGGAGGTCGAAATGTAAGAAATAAGAAATAGAATACAGATAACATAAGATTTAGTATCTTGCCAGCAATTTATCTATCAGATCCCTTGCTTCTTCTGATAAGTAGTTGGGAAATCTGATGTCTCTTGCAATAATTCTCTGGAAAATAAGCCATTCACTCGCATCCTTGAAAGGCGACGTCCCTGAAAGCATCTGGTACAACGTGCATCCGAGGGCCCAAAGATCGTTCCTGGTGGAAGGCATTTCAAATGAATACCAACTCATGACTGATCAAAAGGATTAATGCAAGCTTGTTACCCAAAAGTTGCTGGAGATGAATTTAAGACTTCTGGGGGTACATAAGCAGCTGTCCCCACAAATGTACATGCCTTATCATCTGAATATAATTAAAAAGAATTAACAATTACCATTCATAGTTACAAATTCAGCACCAAATGAAAATATCCAAGACTAACATGATGATGCATTTGGAAGGACTGTTATCTGGCTATCTTGCATAGGCTTTACGCTACCAAAATCTGCGATCTTGATATGGCCGTCTTCAGTAAGCAACAGGTTCTCCGGCTGCCATCTAGAATCCATTAGCATAACTAACTTAACATGATAAGAAATCCCAACAAAGACAAATACCTTAATATCTCTATGTATCAACCCCATACTGTGTATATACTCTAGAGCATCCACAACTTGGGCTGCATAGAAACGAGCATCTTCCTCGGATAGACGGCCCTTCTGCATTCATATCCACCACGTTATCATGCATATTTTGTATAGTTATGGCATGCAAGAAAAGGGCATGCTTCAAAGCCTTACTTACCCTTGTTATTTGATCAAAAAGTTCTCCTCCTTCACAAGATTCAAGCGCCATGTCTTCATAACATAATTCAACATCAAATTACTCTCACCAACCAAGAAAATAAAAGAACATATGGCGCAATGTCAGAATGAATACTCACAGAGTGAGAAATTGTCTTGAAATGTAAAGAACAAGCGCACTACACCGGGATGATCTAGCTGGTCCAACACAATGCGCTCCAGTTTTACATAAGCTGTTTTGTTTTCTTTGGTGATGAATTTCTTGTCCATGATCTTCATTGCATATACCTTTCCTGTGTCCTTCTTCTTCGCTCTGACAACCTGTTGATAATTTTATCAAGTCAAAATACATAACTCCAGAACCACAGTTTACCTAATAAGATCTATAAGCAAAGATTTCAGGTAGATTCAAATTTTGTTCCTTTTTATTGGCTCAATTGTTCTAGCTTCTCCTAGTTTTGCATCATTACAAGTGAATAATTGGACAGATGAAGAATTCATGTTACTCTAGAATCAGTCCAAAAGTCCCAGCTCTTGTTGTCATGGATAGATACATGTATAAGGCTCAAATTTGCTAAAACCAAAGCATGTTCTGCTATTATTTCAAACTTTACCAACAAAAGGCAATGTAGTTAAGCAAACAGAGAAGCAATTTAGCAAAGAGGCAAGAACAAACAAAGCAAAGGGAAGGATTTTCAGGTGGGATTGAACAAGAAGCATTGAACTTGATTAGGGACAGATCAATTAAAACAATGCATCAAAACAACAACAACCCACCACAAAAAAACCAACAAAAATAGAAATTAAAGGTGGAGAGATTGGACCTTTGAATAAGAACCAACACCATAAATCTTGCCCAATTCAAAGTCTTGAATGCTGAAATTCTCCTGGGGCGCTCTAAAGGAGAAATTCTTAGATCTCTGAGAATCAACATTCCCATCATTATTGGATGAAGAATTGTTGCTCTGAATCCTCATCTTCGAATCAAATTCCTTCTCCATTGCATTAACTGTTTCCCCTCCTCCAACCATCGCCAACATTCTCTATCCCCCACCAACCCACATACATGCAAACAACAGTACACAATCTGCTGGCAATTTCCCTTTAAAGAGCTTTCTCTCTCCAAAAAAATAAAATTAATAATCTTGAGAGGAGAGTTGGATTTATTTTTCACAGTCCCCAATGAAAGTGAAGACCGTTGAATAGCAGGAAAACAATCTGAGAAACTTGAGAAAGACAACTACTACCCATCACACATCAGATTAGATTCTGAACAAATATTCCTTCTTTTCTCTGTTTCAGACAGCAATCTGATAAAGCCACCACCACCCCTATTTCAAACAGACCGCAGAAAAGCAAACGCTTCCTTGCTTATGTTTATGATTGAATTCATGTATAATTTCTTCTCTTTTCCAGATTTTACAAGCAAGTACGAAAATGGGTGTGCATAAATCTGAGAAATGTGCAATCTTTATCAAATTTCCACTTGTAAATGTATGTATACTTTATATCAGTAATAACAAGTTTGTTTAAGAAAAATGAGCGCTTTTACTTAATTTAGCATTAACATTAGAATTGTGTCTGCATCAAATTACGTTGAGCACTAGTTCAATAACACATTATTAATGCAGTAAAAGAAAGAATTTACTTTTTCCATCGTATGATTTAATTGAATTAAACAAGGTTTCAAGAACCCAAAATTAAGAACTTATTTATTCGTTATGGTAAATTATTTGCAGTTATCCAAGCTACAATCTTTTCTTCTCACTTTTAATATTTTCCAATCACTATCTAAACAGTTATAGTGTTATGATGTTATCAATCACCATTCCGATCTCAAATTCTTGTGGGTGGATTCAATTTTTAGTTTAAAAGGCGAAATCTACGATAGAAAATGAATGAATTCACAATTTTAAAAAAGTGAATTTTTAAATTGTTAAAAAATATAAATAAATTCGATAGTAACTCACAATTAAATTGGTGACACGCACAACGCACCCTGGATCCGTAAATAGATACACATAGTTCAGTTTTAGGAGATTTAGAAGTAATGTATAAAAATGTGGCACCTCTCATTATTTAGGATACTTGTTCCCTCTCTAAAAACAATCTTTTGACTTAATCAACTTAATCCTTATCCATAATGGGGATTGGGGACCCATAATTTTCAAAAGAAACAAATTTTATTCAGAAAATGGTCTAAGAAGATAGCTTTTGAGACATGTCCAATAAATTATGTGAAGCAAATCAAAGTAGGGTGGCCATTTGTACAGGCAAAATAATTCAGCAAGGAGACTAGGGCTGCCCATCTCTCTCTCTCTCTCCCACATTCTTGATCAATTATTTCATCAAAGCCCAATTTTCATTATTAACCGTTTATTGAAACTATTATTGTCAAGAGAGAGAGAGAGAAAGGAAAAAAATTAAAATCTGGCACTATTCCAAACCAATGTACAATTGACAAACCAAGAACTAAAAATGACAAATTCCTCCCACAAGATTTACAAGTTGTAGACTATAGTAACAAAAATTAAACTGAAAAAAGAAAAAAAGGAAAAAAAAAAAAAGATACAACAAAACAAATTCAAACACCACCTTTTTACCTCAAGAATTGATTTTTCAACTACAAGTCCCATCCATCCTTCCTTCTGTTGAACTCCGACTTCATATGACTTATACTGCCATACATGCCAGAGAACTTCGCCAAACACTTGCTCCTAACTCCATAATGAGCTTGTGTGTTCCTACTAATGGCCACGCCGGAGAATTTCGACGTGTCGATTGCCCACGCAGGCCTCACGTAGTCGACGACGTGGCTCGA
Source organism: Lavandula angustifolia (assembly GCA_028984105.1). Taxonomy (NCBI): domain Eukaryota; kingdom Viridiplantae; phylum Streptophyta; class Magnoliopsida; order Lamiales; family Lamiaceae; genus Lavandula; species Lavandula angustifolia. The sequence continues at coordinate 13,821,609 of CM054803.1, forward strand.
TGTCGAAGAGCTCGCATTTGCATACAAGTAGTTCATCAACACATCCTCACAGTTGAATAGTTTATCAACTAATGCTCTACCTGCCTCACCTTCCTTGTTCCAATACCTCTCGAATGCGGTCGGGCCATCGACAAACGCAGCCCCGGTCAAGATCATGTTGTACCCGTTGTGCTTCCGAGCATGCTTCTCACCCTTATACCGCAACCTCGTCCCACTCACAAGTCGGGGGTAGAACCCAACGATCCGGTCGGGATTCTCCCGCCATACTCTGAACCCACGCTCGATATCATCGCAAGTCATCATGATGTCATCGTCTAGCTCGAGGACTGCTCGAGTCTTGATCATCGGATCCGGCTTGAACCGGTTGTTGAGTGAGTTCCGTGTCTCAACCCGTATCCGTACAGGCACGGCCGAGTCGAAGTCGCTTGGCCGGGGCGGAGTTCCTTTGTTCCAAACCACGACGATCTCACGCACTGAGGCGCATCTCGAGTAGTGTTTTACGTACATGTTCAAATTCCACAAACGCGCATCGTAGGTCATGGTTAGTAGCGTGAACTGCGAGTAGTGTCCCTCCACCACGTAGGGCTCCTCCGCCCCGCTCCCGCCGTGGATATACATAACTCCGGCACACATGAGTATAAGAGCCGCGATGATCGTTGAAACAACGACGAATACACCGGTCCACGTGTTTGGCCTTATTTTAGCGCGAAGAGACAAGCATGCTCGGTTAAGACGGCTACAAAAGAGTCGTGACTTCGAAGAGAACACGTTCGATCTTTCCCAAGCCAAGAAAGCATCACTTCTCTTCCCTAGATCATGAGGGCACCAACTTAATGGCACTATACACTTAACCGCTCCGAGTAGCATTCCGAAGAGCATAATGAGCGTAACGACTCCCATAACTGAGGCAGAGCCGAGAATGAACCGATGCATAACATCTCCCGATGGTACTCGGTCTCCATCCCGAACTGCAACCCACTCCCCAGTGTTGAGCTGTTGTACATCAAGGTGATGGTTTCGGGCGCCATTCCAAGAATTTCGACCCTTAACTGGCTTATCAACACCCAAGGGCACCTCGACTTCTTTGAACTCATCCGTTGTCAAAACGGTTACTTTGAATACACGTATCCGATGCCCGTATGTCTCACCGCAATCTTGACCAACACGGTAAAGATTACCTTTATACACGAAAGGCCTCCCCCCATTCCGAGCTCCCATACTCTTGTCTGTGTTGTAGATTGGGTTTCTCTTGTGAGGCCTCCAAGGACCGAGAGGCGAGGTACTGTACCAGATCTCGAGCTGGCCGTTCTTCTGTGTGCCGATCCCACTGTGGTCGGAACCGAAAAGCCAGTACTTGCCCTCATGAGGAATCATAAAAGAATCCACAAGCGGCTTTTTCATAACGACCCGGTCCAACGTCCACTTACGAGGGAAGGTGGTTGCTCGGTAGAGACGGAGATCCCCTTTTGCACTGCCTTCTGGCATCATATATATCTGCAGGAAACAGTAGATGAGTAAATCAATCAAGAAAGGGAATTAGACTAACCAGTTAAGCATGTAGGCTCAATTCATACAACAGTCTTTATATTAGTCTTATGAAGATAGGTGAATAAGAAGTTCATTCCATAAGTTGAGGTCTTACATTTCCGTTGTACTCGAACACATACGGATACGAGAGATGCCAATCTTCATCGAGGGCAATCCCCAACTGCTCCCACGTCGCTCCCTTGTCCAAACTTCGTGCAACTCCAATATCCCCTTGCATTGTTATTGAATTTTTCGTTTCGTAGAAGAGGTAAAGAATATTGCCCTGGAACATGACATATCCAAAGTCGTCAAAATGACTTGCAAGTATATTACTGTAGATAATCATGAAGTTCAATCCGTTGTCACAAACATCAACTCGGCGCCCTCCAATTGAATTCACTATTACAAACATCAACAACACTTTTCTATTGTGCCAGTTAAAAAAAAATCAAGCCATCGACTCTATCTTAGTTGGGAAGAAAGATCCTCTTTTCCACTCATATTTTTCAATAAAAGATTATGTGGGAATCTGCAGACAAGCTTCACAAGGCTGATTATATCTCAAGTTTGTTTATTAGACCTTGATTACTACACAAGGCGTATGCGTATCCAACTCAAATAGAATAAGAGGGAAGAATATATTCCCTTCTCGAATTTACTTTCATTCCCAGTTACCCAGTGAGGATCCACATCTCCATTTTTTTCTCCCTCCAACACTTTACACATACCCCAAAAACACCCCACCCCACCACCAAATCTACACCTCAATCCACTAGATATAATCTCAAAAAGTGCATAGCTTTGTCCCCATGGGATGGCCTAGCGGTTGAGGTGGGTGGCCCGGGATCGATAGGTTCTGGGTTCAATTCCCACCAAGACCGCTAGGTGTTGCCTGTCAACCTGTCACATTAAGGGTGGTTGAACCCTCCTGTGTGGTTTGCAGGCTACTGCGCACCGAAAGTAGCGGCTGCGGATTCCATGAATAAAAAAAAAAAAAAAAAGTGCATAGCTTTATTCCTGGAGCCTCTGGGAATGATAAAAATATTAACAGATTCCATCATCCCTATTCTATCTAATAGTTTAATCCAACTAACCATATAAAGATGCAAAAGAGAAATCCATTGTTTCCAATCAAATTTGACCTGGTCTACTCGAAGTTATCCAATAACTCACACCAATAATACAAGGCTCCAAACTGAAATGATACCACTATCAACATCCCAATAATAGGCTATACTCTTTACAATAAATCAGATCTTAGCAACAAAATGAGAGAGAGAGAGAGAGAGAGAGAGAGAGAGAGAGAGAGAGAGAGAGAGAGAGAGGATAAAATTACCTGTACATAAAGAAAAGGGTCAGCAACAAAATTACTGGGGAAACCAGAATTAGAAAGTGAGGCACAAGTGACAACTGGATTGGCTACAGGCCATGCTGCACTCTTGTCCTTCCATACATTCACCTACCAACCAATTTTCCATAATCTGAGTCAATTATGGACCCCCACAATTTCCATATAAACCATAAAAAAGTTGTTGAAATCATATTCGACAGTGATCATCATATGAAAAAGCGATAAATGTTCTAAATTAAACCACTTCTGCAAAAACTCACCAAAACAGAGTACAATCAGAGACATGAAAGTAAAACCAAGAAAAAGTATGAATTAAACAAAAACAAAGGTGAGAATAACAAAGAAAATCTCTCCCAAAAAAAGAAAGAAATCAAAAACTTATCCTCCTAATCCACCACAAATCTAACAACCAAGAAATATTTTCAAGAAACACAAAATTGAATCAAATTCTTTGGTGCAAGTGAATCTCAGCAACATGCATATAAAATTTAATAAAAATTTGAGAAATAGAAAAGATTAAAGGAAAAAAGAAACATACATCTTCGATGGGTTTAAGAGAGAAGGGGGAGTCGCCATAGTAAATGCCGATAGCCCATGAGCCCTCATTGTCTTCTTGACACCCCGTCATCCCCGTGCGCACGTTAGCGGTAAGCATATACCTCGCATACACACTCCCAATCGACCCCAAAACGACAAAGGATAACAAGAAATACGCAAAAGTTATCGAAAAACCACACCCCTCGTTACTACTACCATTCTTGCTCTTACTTCCGCCGCCGCCGGAGGACGCCATTGGACTCAAACCGATCAATAAAACCCAAATAACCGGCTGAAAGGAGAGAATCACAGCGGCCCATTTGCATGAACTTTGAAAGATAGAAACTTCTTCATACTCACTTAATCCTCCTTAGAAACCACCGCGAATTAATTTCGCGAAACTCTAAGTATGAAGAATTCGCGGGGTTCTGTGTTGATTTTGTGTGAATTTATTGTTGGTTTTCTTTCTGGGCTTGGAGAATTTTTGTGAATTGGCAGAAACGCTGCAGGAAAAGGTGACAAGAAAACCGCGTACGTGGTTTGAGGAGAGAGAATCGTGGCGTGGGGTGTGAGAAGAAAACGGTTTTGGCCACCTTTGTGCAAGAATTCCAATTTTCTAATCCGTGCTCATCTGCACCATCATACATACATACAATATATATAGATACATAGACACAGACGGTCTTCTTTGTGCGTGAGTGTCTAGAAGGCAGGCAGCGACTCTGCCTACAAGTCTTCGTGTCTCTGAAATTATCGAAAAAAGAAAAGAATTTGACGAACTTTTTGTCAATTTGTGTTTTTCACAAAGAAAAATCCAACTGTTATTATTCCGCCATTAATTTACAGTGATTTTTGGTTCAACTTTATTCTGTTTGACAACACAGACAACCCACGCATAAATTGCTTAACTACCCAATCTATTCTTTTTGGCACGGAGATTAAAAAAGTTGTTTGTTGTATGTAAAGTAATATAAAGTAATGGAGTCCACTAGAATATATAAGAGTGTTATTTTAACTTAAAAAAAAAAGTGGACTAATGGAGTGGAACGGCCCAAAAAAGAAAACTGGACTAATGAAGTGGAACGGAGGGAGAACTAGATTAATCACAAATATTTTCGATTTGAAAGTATTGATAAAATTTGAATTTTACCCAGTCATCGGGACTTTCTCACTATTTTTATTTATTTATTTTATTATTTTTCTTTCTTTCTTCTGGTGGCGTGTTTCTTTGGAAGTGTTTATCTTGGGAAGTTATTTATCTTTACATTTTAGTTAAAATATTATGGTAGATAGCAATTTCTTTTTTTCTAATTAAAGATTGAAATGTGAGATTTCATTCTTCTGAATGCAATTATACTCTTTCTCTTTTATATATCTGGTGACTTGGGTGGCTAAGGTAGGGCTTAACGTGGGTCTCTTTGAAGTCGGTTTTCTATATGATAAAGAAAATTTATACTCCCTCCGTCCCGTTATTTGTGGCTCAATTGGTTTAGGCACGGGAATTAAGAGAGTAGATGATAAAGTATGAGAGAGAGGAGTAGATGATAAAGTATGAGAGAGAAGATGAGTAAGATAATGATAAAGTATGAGAGAAATGATGATAAAGTAGGAGAGAGAATGTAATAAAGTAGGAGAGAGAAGATGATAGAGTAGAAGATATGATAATATTTTGTTATCAAATTAGGAAAGTGACCACAAATAACGGGACACCCCTTTCGGGAAAGTGAGCCACAAATAACGGGACGGAGGGAGTAATTATTACACGGTATATATACTAGATAAATTTCGGGCTCATATGTATAAGTAGTTTGATGATATTATTATAAATAATGATTTCTTACTACTTGTAATTAAATTTGGATTGTGTTGTGAATATGGTTTGTACCATTGATGATGAGATTATTTATTTCATGACACGCTAGAATTAATTTCACAACATATGAAAAATATGCTTTAAATATAGATTCTTTCCACGGTCTAAATATTGGATTTGAAAATAAATTCTTCTTTCTTCTCATTCACATATGCTCTGGAAAATGTGTTATTTTACATTAATTCTAAAGTAAACTCTAATTATTAATTACTATAAGAAAATTATTAGTCAAATCCTAAATATTTATACACTAATACAACTCATACGACATTTACTATCCGAAATACAAGACTAATATATGTTGTATAAATTGAATTTATTTTTATTCCCTTACCTAACACAAAAAATTGTATAAGGAAACTTAAATAAATATTCACGTATTCTCAAGCAAAATTACAATAGAATTATAGAATGAAACTAGTGGATGCCATAAATCCAAATGTTGAAAAATAGCATTAATTCCAAATCGAGAACACCATCGTGTACTTTATGATTATTATCAAGAGAGATCGACTATCGATCAGACAATTTTATCAAAAGATTAAGAATACTTGCGCCAAAACTCTTTATTTGAAGCTGATGAACAAGTTTATGATGATGAATTTGAGACATAATTTTCAAAGTCAATAAATTCAAATAGCTTATGCGGGAAACTCGATTAGAATTGGCGGAGATGAAAGCGAGTTAGACCAATTAATTACTCCCTCCGTCCCGGAAGAAACGTCATACAGTATATTCTATTTTGAGTTGTCTTACACAAATGTTATACTATCTCTATCCCGCTATTACTGTCCCCTTAGATTTCGGTACGAAGATTAAGAAACTTTGTTTAAGTGTGTATTTTATGAGTTTTAATTGTATTAAAAAATTAGCACAATTTTCAAGGAGTTGGTGATATAAATGAGAATTTATCCAAATTTTTGGAGGACATAGTTGAGACAATCGATTTTGTTTTCTATTTTTTTTTCATATTGTATTTTAAGAAATAATCTTAAGTTTCTAAAAAGTTAAAAATTATAAATTTCCGAGTACGGAGTAGAACGAAAATCGTATGAGAGATAGATTTTTGGAGGGAGAGCATGATAATCTGGGGATGAGTATTAAGTAGGAGGGACCCACTTCATTTTTTTATTTAATAGTAGTTTTTGCTATTTTAGGAAAAAAGATAGTAATAACGAGACAACCCGATTAGAAAAGTAAAACAATAATAACGAGACGGAATGAGTATTTCATAAAAAAAAAAAAAAATTATCTCACAAAAAATTATTTTTTATGAAATGAATTCATATAACTTTCTCTTAACACATAAAAATCCACTATATAAATTACGGCGCCAAAAAGAAATAAAACTTTTCGTACAGTAAGGAGGGAGTATTTAATACTACTATTTTCTTCTTTGAAAAATACTCCCTGATAATTATTGGTCAAATTGAATTACTCGAAATTTGAAGAGCCGCCGCCGCGCGGAACTTACGTAAGGGCATTCCTGGTATTTCGGCTGCTGTCGAACTTTCTGGATCATGTTTAATTTATGAAATAATAACTGGATCCAACTTTCCAATAAATATTTGAAAATATGTAATCTAGCTACCAATATATCCATTTCTCATTCGACTTGTTTTGTTTTTCTTTTTAAATTGTCCCACCATCTTATCTTATTTCAAAAATGATAATTTTTCTAAACACAAGTCTTTTTCATAAAATTTGTCTTTTTACTCACAATTAACAACTTTTCTTAATATACATAACAACAAAAAAAATACTCAATGGGATAAATGGAGTATATGTATTTAACATAAAATATGTGGTTATTTGGATTGTAGTGATATGCAACAACCAATATAATATGAAACGGATATGAGACACGGTACTATTTGAAAAATCTAGAACATACAACATGTTGATTGTATTTTACAGATTATATATTTATAAATAAAACAAAAAAATCAAAATGAGACAAATAATGAAATCACCATACCACACAATAAAAAGATAAATTACGGATTCACAAGAACAATATGTAGAATAATTACCTTAGTAAGTAAAAAATATCGAAAAAACATGTAAACGATGGTGCAAGACACGTTCGATTTTGGGACACAACGATAAATGTATTGAATGTCAGATACGCGATACATTGAAATTTCTCAGCGTATAGGTGTCTGTAGTAGCTAAATAGTTGTATAAGGAACTCAAAATTTATGTAATTTTATCGTATATTGAATGAAATTATCACAAGTATCTCTTGTTTACAACTATATTTATCACAAAAGTTTTATTGATTTAAGAAAGTAATACTCTCTATATCCCACTAATAAAGTCTTATATTTAGATGGGCTATGGTTGTCAATCTGTTCAGCCAACCAATCGAACTGAACTAATATTTTTTTAATCGAACCAAACAAAAAAATTTCGGATCGGTTTTTGATTTTGATTTTTTATGATTTAAGATTTTTGTTTATCTTTTCTTTAACCAATCGATTAACCAATCAAAAAAATTTGCATATTTTTAAATTAAAATATTATTTTTCTTATAAAACTTTAATTTTCTCCATTTATTTTATTAGTAAAACAAATTATGTTTTTTTCTTATTATTCCTGGAATTTCGATTATAACAGAACCAAACGTAAGCCGAGCCAAGAATTTTCAATAAAAATCAAACTAAGAAAATTCGATTCAATATTTGGTTTCGCAAAATATAGATCGAACCTTCGATTAACCGAAAATTCTATTTGGTTCGGTTCGACTTTATTTTATCGAATTGACATTTCTATTGAATTGTCTCAATAATATTATTTTATTTTCATAAAAGAAATAAGATGATCTTGAAAATCACTAAAAGTTAAGTGAGTCTGTTATCCTTATGAAAAAGAAATAAGACGGTATTACGAGAATGGAAGTGCATTGTTGCAAGCAGTCTTATATGCCCTTCAGTGAAATGCGAGCAATAATATTTCAGTAGGCAATTTGAAGCCTAACATTGACATTTGTCGTTATCCTTGCAATTGTGATAGTGGATAATATCGAATTCATAGTAATATACTCTTTACTTTCACAATGATAAATAATTACATAATTACCATAGATGCTATTATATCTCGGCTCCTATATATTATTATGACAAATTATTTCAATGCAATAAAACAAAGTCTAAAGTTGCCCATTGTCTAGCTAGCTAGTACTACTACATATCTATATCAATTTATAGCAAAACGTTTAATTTATGAAATAGAGTAATAGACCTTTTAATTTCATGCAAGTATCTTACTTTTCATGCAAGTACTAGTTAGGTTCAAGGGTGGATCCCCATACACCCAAATCATTTTGAGTTTTTTTTTATTTTTTATTTTAACTTTCAAATTTTTAGCACGTAGTTAGGTTGAATTGAAATAATTTATTTTCGTATAATAATTATATGTAGAGCGATATGGGAAAGTGTGGCCACCCTACGAAATCATATTGAAACTCATTTTTTTTTTTTTTTTTTTTTTTTTGTGTGCGCGTGGTTTTGCTGCCTTAAAATTGTACAGTTGGGTTGGTTCTTTTCTGAAATTCAAATTTTGCCCATCTCTCATACATAGTTCTGACCCTTTATAACGATACTTTTTAGGTGCGGTGATAACTTAGTTTATATTCAAGACGTGCACTAATTTGGTAGTTAGTTTTCATATGATTACAGAAATGTCAGAACATTATTTTATGGTAGGATGAAAGAGTTAGTTGAACATAAGCTGACATTTCACTCCAACTACATGTTTGTAAATCTAAAATTGATGTTTTTATTAGAGATAACTAAACACCAGATAAGGGTTTTGAATTCTGATGGGATGTGATGATGATTGTAAGGAAGGCTGTTTGGAAAAGGTTTTGGTAAATTGAGATGTAATTAGTTCCATAAAAAGGAGGTAAGAAAAACTCTCTTGGTCCCAAAGGGAAAAAGCAAGCACAACACAGCAACTACCAATAATTTAATTAGTCTTTAATTAAAGGTGCCGGAGAACCTTCTTCAGTCAAATTATCAATTATATCACCACCCCTTTTTTCTTCCATAATTTATACCATTCTCGAGTTTTGGGCAGCCCTATACTATTAAGAGGCTTTTGCATTCAGTAGCCGAACAGTGGGAAACGAAATACAAATATAGCCGACAACTAAAACAAAATACAAATATAGTCATTTTGTCCTTATACGGCGCTGGGCCGATGGGGGGGCCAATTGAGGAGTCCATCGGCCCTCCATCGGCCTTGAGGAAAAAAGCCGAAGTCCCCCATCGGCCGAGCCACTTAACCTGATTTTTTAAAATTATAGGCTCTGAGGGCCGATGGGGGCCAAATTGGTGGTGTCCATTGGCCCTACCCGCCATCGGCCGATAAAAAAAAGCCGATGGCCGAACATTCAATAGGCCGATCCAGTATAATCGACTAAAAAAAAGGCTGTGACGGCCGAAGAAGGGCCGAAGGTGGGTATCCATCGGCCCTCCATCGGCCCTAAGCCCTTCCTTCGAGACGGGATTGGACAAGACACTGTAAGGGTTTTCCTGCAAACGTGTAGTAGGGCAGATGGAGGGCCGATGGAGGGCCGATCCAAGGCATGTTGGAGGTACAGTTTAAAATCAGCTTTATCTGATGAAATGACTAGTCGGATATGACATGCACATGCACGTTAATGAGGGCCGATGGGGGGGCCGATGGCGGCCGATGGTGAAATGGGTAATAGAGTTCGATGTTTCACGTGAAAATTTACAGAATTTTTTTTTATAAGACGTAGAATGGCCAATTTGGTTGAATCACCGAAAATTTTCCTCATTTCAATTCCACTCTTCTCAATTCTTCAAACTAAATTTGACAGAAATGACCGATTTTCTATCAATTATTGTGAAATTGAACGGTCAATTCGATGCAGATTCGAATTATGTCGGTGGGCATGAGTTTATGGTTTACATTCCTTCAAACAATATTTCTCTCGAATCTCTTCGATAAAACATTGATCGGTGGCTCACTGCTTATTCCCTTCCGTTCAACTACTTCATTTATTATACTGCTGCTTCCCGACGAACCGGCAGGATGATGAAGGCCATTCTGGGCCATGATACTGATCTTATGCGGTTGTGCTCTATCGACGTAGAGCCGGTTGTGTTTGTTGTGTATCCTGAAGTGCAAAATCCTCAATTTGGTGTTCCGAACCCAAATCAATTTCCCGAAGATAATTCAAATGTCGGGGGTCCTAATTGGTTTACGGGACAAGGAAGTAGAAGTAATGATGGCGGACGGGCTCCCCAAAGGAATGCTCGTGTGGAGACAGATTCAGATGATGAGGCGGACTTGGACTCATCATCTGATGATGATGAGGATGAAGATATTCCTTCTGCCTTGATTAATTGTTCGTTACAAGATTTTGCTGCATGGATTCGGAGGGAGGGTGGCGTAAGTCAACTTATGTCTTTGCTAGTTCCAGTCAATCGTTCTCGAACAAATGACGAGACTGTATACGACAACACAGAAGCAGCAAGCAACTGGCTACTTCCTGTTGTTCCCCTTGATGTATCCGATTCAGTAGCGTCGCAAAACTTGATTACTGTTGTGGATGGAAGTCTGCAAGCAGGATTGATGTTTAGCTCGAAAGACGAACTTTATGCTGCTGTGGCTCTATTCTATTTGGAAAACGGTGCGGATTTCAGAGTGCAACGTTCCAGTGCTTCCCGTTTGGAATATTTGTGCAGAAGAAGTGTTGATTGTCCATTCGAGCTACGGGCATACTGTAGAGGTCAGACGTGTTGGGAGGTTGTTAAATGGGTTGTGGACCACAACTGTACAACTGATTTATCCGGACTTGGCGAACGAAATGTGAGGTCGAAGGCTGTCGCTGCTTATATAGCCCTTAAAATGTGTCGTCAAAGCAAGTTAATGAAACCGACTGATATTCAGGCCGATCTGTTGGATAAATTTGGAATACAAGCAACGTACGGTGTTGCCCTCCGAGCGCGCAACACAGCTATATCAATGATTTACGATGGACATGCTGATTCGTTCAGCAAACTGCCAAAATATCTGCATTTGTTGGAACAAACAAATCCGGGAACTTATACGGATCTTGATGTCGGTGAGGATGGTCGTTTCCGACATTTATTTATGGTGCTTGGTGTATCGCGAGCCCCTTGGTTAGCCAACCTCCGGAAGGTTATTGTGGTGGACGGTACCCATTTAAAAGGGAGAAACAAGGGAATATTATTCGTCGCAACTACTTTTGATGCGAACGAGCAAATATTCCCACTCGCTTTTGGTGTAGGTCCCATTGAAAATGATGTTTCCTGGACATGGTTTATGATGCGACTGAGAGCCGCATTTCCAACGGATGACAGTTTAGTGATTGTTTTAGACCAACATAAAAGCATAGCGAATGCGGTAAGAGTGGTTTTCCCAGACGCACAACACGGACTTTGTTACTACCATTTATCGAAAAAGCTTGCTAGGCACAGTGAGTGGGTTATCCGGTCATTTTATCGAGCAGCTTATGCTTATCGGGCAACAGAATTCCATGACGCCATGAACGCCATCCATCGGGGAAAATCTGCTATTTACGAAAAGTTGATGGAAATCAGATCGGAAAAGTGGTCCAGACTTTTCAGTAAAGGTCGTCGTTACAGTCTACTGACATCGAATGCTATCGAGTCAATAAATTCTCGACTGTTGGAGGCTAGACGACTGCCAATTCTAGCTATGCTCGAGGCAATCCGTTATATGATAGAGTCGTGGTTCGATACACGACGGGTAAAAGCAAGTTCCAGAAACAATCCGTTGACAGAGGCTTCTGAGTTGAGGATGCGGAACGAAGTATAACTGGCTCGAAGGTTTACAGTTACGCAGGTGAGTACTGACAAATACAAGGTCGACGCAGGTGAGCGACAGTGGAGGGTCAATCTTCTAGACGAAATGTGTGAATGCGGCGTCTGGCAAATTGACTTGTTGCCGTGTAGTCACGTTGTCGCCGTTTTGTATTATCGCCGGGAAAATCTATACAATCATATTAATGATTATTATACGACGGCAACGTGGAAGGCAATATATGCCGGTGTGGTTAATCCTTTGCCTCCTCGAAATGAGTGGGGTGTCCCACCAGAAATAGAGGACATTGTTGTTCTTCCACCAATTATTATGCGGCAAGCCGGATGCCCGAGAAACAGCCGTCGTCCTTCAGGAGCAGAAGCTAGTACGCCGTCGAAAAAAATGTGGTAATTGTGGAGAAGAAGGTCACACAAGGCGGAGATGCCCCGTATCTAGAACGACAAATTACGATTAAATTTTTTTGTGACAGAACGATTAAAGTTTTTTGTCACTGATCGAGTTATTAGCTAGGAAAAAAAAATGAAAAAAGGGCCGAAACCCTTCAGGGCCGATGGGGGTTACCCATCGGCCCTCCATCGGCCTTAGCCGAAACCCTTCGGGGCCGAGAGATATCCAATCTCGGTTGGCCATGCACTACTCGGGGCCGATGGCATGGGGGCCGATACCAAATCGAGAATCAATCGCCCCTCGTCCGATAGATGAGTTTCTCGGCCGAGGCCGAGATATATCCAATCTCGGCTGGCCATGCGTTGCTCGGGGCCGATGGCATTGGGGGCCGATACCAATTCGGCCCTCTATCGGCCCTCGTCCGATAGAGGAGTTTCTCGGCCGAGAGATATATCTAGTCCCAATAAAATAAATAATTTACGAAATGTTTGAATTGTTTGAATTCCATTAAATAAAATAAAATTAAATTACGAAATGTTCGAATTGTTTGAATTCCATTCAATATACAGTACAAGTCGGGCTACTCATTCGGAGCTAGAACCAAAATCTCCGTAATAGCACTGCTCGAAACATTTCCAAGCCATCCACTCCCGATAGACTCTGATGTTTGATTTCATATTACCCCATTTCGGAGTAGGATATCCACTTATGAGCCGCTCAATTGCCATACACGTATATGGACCACAACTATGCGAATCCTCTTGCTTGAACTGCTCCTTTTGCGGCATCAAGACCAACTCAGGAGTCCGCGTGCCCGGATGCGGCAGATTGTATTTGTTCATCGTCCAGTAATTAGTAGCCTAACCAAAAATATTAAAAATAATTAGTAGCCTAACCAAAAACATTAAAAAATTTAAAAGCATGTTTGTACCTCAGTGCTTTGTACAATTAGCTGCTCCGACGGTTGGCTATCATACACCTGTTGTACATGCTGCGTATCAAATAAGTTCATGACGACCGACTCATGTTGCTGCATTTTGGACAAAAACTCATGGTCAAATGAAATAAAAAACATAAAATCAATTTGAATAGTTAAGATACCTGTACAGGCGGTGGGGATCGTGGAGCCGTATAAGGGAGTGGCTCCCAACGTTTCGGGACCCAAACATGTCTCTCCTCGTACATGCTATGCCGCCCCATATCATAGCCCCGATTAGCCATTCGAGCAGCGACATCCCAGGGATCTGCATCGCCACTCGTCGTATCTTCCACATCTCCCTGTGGCTGTTCGGCATCTTGATTCCAGCTGGGCCACTCATGTACATTAACAATCCTCCCCCGTGGTGGCTCCGATGGTGCAGATGTTTCCTCATCCGATTCATTAAGAATTTGCTCCACATCCCACGTAGAACTGGATCCTATGCCTTTACCCTTGTCCTTGCCCTTGCCACCGAAGATATTTTTTAACAACTTCCCCACTTTTTTGAAGAACCGATCCTCGTTCTCCTTCCAGCGCTTATCCACTTTTTCTAACAACTCAGTCTCGCGCTGCTCAAACCGTTCATCTATAGATCGGATCATTCCGTCATAAGTGGGCAAAGTCCAATCTTCTTCCCTCCGAGGCCCAGATGACTCACCCTCCACCGGTGCACATTTCTTCTTCGATTTTTTCTTCTGTGCTGCCGGTGGAGGATCCCATACACTTCCATCTTCATCAACTCGTCTCCGATGTACGGGGGTCGGTCTAGGAAACTCCACACCGATCGGATTCTCTCCAATCACCCGTCTCCAGTATTTCGATAGCTGCTCCTCGGGAGTGGGCGTAAGACTCTCATGGGGCGGTGTCTCCATCTGTTCGAAAAATTTAAAAAACAGGTTATAATCCGTTTCGTATCTGTTCATAAATATTTAAAATATTACTTACCGGCAAGGCAAAGAAAGTAATCCATTCCGTATCTGGTAGCGTGACAAATACTCATTTGATACATCGGGGCATACCACCGTCATTCATAAGGCGTACACACAGACGGGCCAAATCTGGTATCGCCTCATATGCCCAGATCTACAATACGATTAAAGATCAGTACAAGTATAAAATAAAAATTAGAAAAAAATTAATTATAAAATCCTAAATTTGTACCTGAAGAGCCCAAACTGGCCCATAAATATTATACTTCGATTTTACTGCTTCGACTTGCTTCGGTACAAAGCTCATGTAGTGCAGGAGGGTATTGTACGTGTATGCTCCCCATGGAAAATCGTTCCACGCGTCTACATCTTCAGCAAGAACCCACATCCAGGTCTCGACCTTCTTCATGTCGGCAGGTGCGAAGAAAAAACACATCAGGGCCAACACATTGGCCACCTTCAAATAATCGTCTTCTGAGAGATTGCCGAGCTTGTCATTTTTCCATAAATTTAGCAGCTCGCCTCCTGTTACTGGATTCCCGTTTGTGACTCTCATGTATACTCCAGACTCTACAGGGGCACGAGCTGTCGTCGTATCGAAAGTAGAAGCGCCGAAAAATAAGCCAGTTATGAGTGCATACTCGTACTACAAAAATCTAATCTCGCGTCCGGATATGTGAAAACGGGCCTCCCCGGGCGGTGCCTGCACCTCATAGCACATCAACTGATGCAAAGCTATGATCGAACTTTTTCCCTTCCTCCAACTCAGCAAATGTCCAAACTGTCCGTCTCTAAAGCGACGAACTAGGTCACTACCCCCCGTCTAGCAAGAGTGGTTTTTAATAGTTCGGGTAGACCATCTCTCCAATATGTCGTGACTTTTGGGGTCTTTTGTCTAACCGGTAGTCGGATATAAGCGGGCTGCAAGATATACGAAGGGCCGAATTAATTATTCAAATCGAATAACTAAGGGCCGAACAAGGGCCTATGGAAGGGCCAATTAAGGGCCGATGGTAGGGCCGATTTATCTAAGGTCAGCTGGGGCCGAAGGCACGAAGCCCAGCCGGGGCCGAAGCCTCGAAGGCCAGCCGGGGCCGAAGACATTTTTGGCCAGCCAGGGTCGAATGCTCTTCGGTCAGCTGGGGCCGAAGGCTATAAGGCCAGCCGGGGCCGACGGCCTATTGAACTGAGTTCGGCCGAGTCAGGGCCGATGGAGTGTATCTACATCGGCCCTGCCATAGGCCCTCCCATCGGCCCCAGTTTCATAAATTTCCAATAATTTAACACTCGAATCCTCTCCAAATTCTCCACAATTTCATCAATATATGGACATTTCAATGTAAACCCAACCCAATTTCAACATAAATTTCGTCTATCAATGAAATTAAATCAAAATTCATAGCATAAATTACGAACCTCAATTTCACCGGAAGACATGGCGTTTCAAAGAGATCGGCCGGCCGTCGGAGGCTTGTGTTCGGCGGCGGCGAGCACGGCGATTTCGGCGACTGAAGTGGCGGCGACCGGCGGCGACCACCTTCTTCGATTTGTTTTTGCAGTTTCAGTAAGAATGGTAAAAAATGTTATTTCTTTCGGCCAACGGTTATATTGAATCGACCCTCCATTATTGCGACTCAGGGCCGATGGTAGGGCCGATGTCGGGGCCGATGGGTATAGGCCCTCGGTTAATAAACGGTTAAATTTTTTTTGGCCCTTGGTAAATTTCGGCCGTTACATGTAACGGCTTCTTAAGAATCAGGACCGATGGCTCGGCCGATTAGGGGCCGATGTCCATCGGCTCTCATTTTTTTAAACCTCTTTAACAATTTTTTTTTAATAATTATTAAAAAAATTGTTAATTATTTATGTTTATTATTTTTCGAGGGCCGATGTCTCGGCTGAAGAGGGGCCGATCACCATCGGCCCTTCAATTATTTCGGTTTTCTTAAATTCGGCTGAATGGGGCCGATAGGTCGGCCTATCTCGATCGGCCCTCAGTAGAAATGAAATCGGCCACCATCGGCCCTCATAAATGTGTATCGGCCCCCATCGGCCCTCAATCGGCCTGCGCCCACAAGAAGACAAATTGACTAGATTTGTGTTTTTTTTTACAGGATGGCCAAATTTGTTTTTTGTTTTTTGCATTTGGTCAACAGTGTATATTTCCACTACTATTAAGTATGGATAAACCCTATTTCATGCACTACTTCACTATCATAAATCAGAGACATGGGCATTATGAATCCATTAATGTGAGAGAGAGAGAGAGTGATTGGGTTGGAGAGAGAGAGAGAGAGAGTGATTGGGTTGGTATAATTCCAATTAATTCTAAATATTTGTAGCACTACTTGAAATATGCCGGGGTACAATCTAGACATTTGATATACTTGATAACTAAGAAATGGGCAGTTATAATATTAATAGTATGTATTAATATATGATTTGTTAAGAAATCAATTCCATAACGTCATGTTGATCGAGAGAGTGACCTATTTGAGAATTATTAATTAAATTAAGAAAAAGTTATGCTGAAACGAAAAAGGATAAGTATGAAAGTTTTCATTTTACTGAAAAAGTTCAAACAAATTTCCTTTTTATTCCACATTACTTGCTTCTTTGTTCCTTTATTACTTTTTCCAATATTCTGGAAATTAAATATTTCATATATTTATATAAGTATACATACTAAATAAGGACAATTGGATTATTTAATTTTGTTTCTTTAGAGGAATCTATAATTTGATATTGTTATTTTTGTCTCCTCATGTAGTGGAACTTGGTGTCTGTACATTATTACCTAATCTATTTGGGTGCTATCAAATGGTGTTAGGAGTGGTTAAGGTAATTGGTGGTTTGATTTTTTTTTCCTAAGTATCCAAGGAAAAAAAAGTAGAATTTATATATTCAACTTCTTTTTTATTAATAAGAGAAATAATGGCTATTTATGTAATGTGAAATCAAACTCTGTAATATTTATAGTTCCGTGCCAATTGCTTCACTTCTAAGATTTTGACTAAATTAACTAAACATAAAGTAATATTCGATAGAGTAATAATCTCGCTTAGATAATAATTTATTCAAATCTCGATATGGATCAATGCACTAAAATAATATTCGATAAAATAATATCCTCGTTAAATGAATATTATTTTTCGGTCTCAAGGTTATTACTTTATTAAGATTTAACTGTTTGTGGAGTTGTTCCAAATATTTCTTTCTTTGTAAGAATAAAAGAAACATAGACATTCTGTGGAAAATTAATAATACTAAATTTACTATTGCGGTTAAATTTTATGAAGAGCATTGATTATGTTTTGAATATCAGTAAAATATACCCCATTAGGAAAAAATCAATTCTCAATTTAGGAAGACGATTGGAAGCAAATCCTTTTGATGTATCCACTGCCTACTCCACTTTGAATTTGGAAGAAGAAATACTAGAAAATGTTTGATTTTGCAAGTTTGTGGAGTTGCATCCCCACCCACCATAGTTATTATACAAAGAAAATGCAAGACTATCAAAGTTCATGAAAATATTATAGCGACTGTAAATTTCCCGTCATAAAAATTAACAGATATACCAAAAAGTAGGACAAAGAATCACAAGTGAAATGAGAGGAAAGGCAAAAGCTCACCTCCAGCAAGTAACAAAAGATTGCACAGCTTAATAGCTATCATTCTTCTTAAGCAACGCACGATGAATAAGCAACTGAATGTGTCGCCTATGCTTCAAATAATTAGCTGGATATCTACCTAAGCAGCCAAAATTTCAATTTCTACAACATTTCAGTAAAGACTAAAAGAGATTACAACATTTCTGGGTAATTTGATCATGGCAGTATCAAGAGGCTGGTACCTTCTTAGCAAACCTCTGCAAAGACTTGGGCAATTGATTTTCCTCTTCATTTCTCTCTCTCTTCTTTTTCAGCATTTCATCTTTGCTTTGTATCTCCAAGAAAGGTTTCTTGGCTCTCATTATAGCTTCTTGCTTCTTCTTAGTAATCTTGCTAGGCTTGCTCCTACCTTTTGTTTTCTTCTTCATAGGAGTCTTCTTGGCACTTTCTATTGCATTCTCCATCGCTGCTTCCTTTTCCAGCTTAGTAGCCATCTCTTTCTTCTTAGAAGGCTTCACCGAACCAATCTTCGATGGGTCGAGCATGATGGTCTCCGCAGGTAGTTTGTCAAGAAGAGACCGCACTTCCTTCTCGTTCCTCTGCTTACGTGTTTCGTATGGATTCGCCACCCAAGAATCAAAGTTGGGCTCTCCGGATCCAGGAACCAATATAGATGACCAGCCCGTTGAATGCCCAATGGCAAGGACATCTTCATAAGGCCTAAACTGTACTTTCTTTATTTGGTAGCCTTTAGCTATGGAATGACCCATATAGCGGCTATACTCTTGTGAACCAGAGAAATCGCCCATTATCTGCACGAAAGATCCAGTTACAGCAGCAAGGAGACCTTTCTGACTGAAGCTCATAGACTTAGTATTGCCCGGTAAAGTTTGGAGAACCTCGAACTTTCTCAAGTCCCACAGTTTTATTTTCCTCTCCATTCCAGCGGTTGCCATGAGATGTCCATTTGTGTGGAATGCCATGGCTGTAACAGGACCTTGATGACATAGCATCTTGACAAGTGGAGCAGCGCTGGTAGGCTTCCACATGCTTACTGTGCCGCCAGAATGACCAACACCAACCACGTTGTTGTATGGATTAGCCTCCATTGTATCGGAGCGGCCTAGACCAGTTCGGAAGTTGCCTATCATCTCCCCAGTTGTAATATCTTGGTAATGAAGCTGCCCAAATTTATTGATGGATGTCAACAGGAAATGCTTGTTCAGAAACTGTAGCTTAGTTACGGCACCATGTTCCTGTAAAACAAAGATGTTACTCTTAAGAATAATGAGTCATAAAACCATTACCCGCAAAACCTTCACCAGATCAGCCTGCTGGCTTTTGATTATGTCCCTATTTTAATCATTTATTTTATAAGGGTTAGGAAATATATTTTTGTTACATTATTTCCTCCAATGCAATTACTAAATCTGTGTGAAAAGCCAATAGCCTATATACTTGGGACAGAGGGAGTATAACTATATAAGTAAACTAAGTAAAAATACAACTCAAAATGCTAAACGATTAGACTAATTAGTAAATGTCCAGTTTAGCAGGATTTTAGATTGCTAACCTTCAGGCAGTGCATTTCGACACCATTGTCGCCATACATGTAGACATACCTGCCGCGGATAAGAGAACCAATCATATATGTTGTCAAATATCAAGTCTTATCTTTATGGAATCTAGAAATATTATGTAACTTTCCAAAATTGTCATAATGTAATGCATCTGCCACCCAAGAAGAAGCTTTTCATTTTATTGCACTATTATAATTTCAATGTCATGAAATGAACACGTTGATAAGAGCAGCTAGTATATTGCTAGAAGGGAAAAAAAAAACTTAAAGCTGATACAAACCCCAAATGGATGGGTTTGTATGAGCTTTTTCATTAACAACCCAAAAGTTATCCTAAAATTTGAAAATTTGGAGACAAGTTATCTTACAAGACCTTTAGCACGGAACACCTACCTTTTTTAAAAATATTGATAATGCCATGAGGCCCATGACTATCTAGTTGAAAAACATCTGTTTCAACCATGTTTCGCCTAGAGCAGTTCACTACATGCACACACAAACACACATATACTAGCAAGGAAAAGGTGAAACATATCCCTAGATGTAAAATTAAAACAATCCAACCATTTTGAGTCAATATAGATGTATGGTGCTTAATTGATATTAGAAAGAACAATCAAAATAGAAGTGGGAAGAGATAGAAATAGCAAAAACACCCAAAAAATTTCCTAGTAATATGAGGAACAGATTACCTTGATTATTCTTAATGATATAAAGAAATAACAAGCAGCAAGATGATTAAAATGGATCATATGTAAGCAGATAACATTTAAACCTTATGCTCATTTCCTCTGTTTTTCTTAAAAAAGAATTATAAGAAGACCTACTTTTTCTGAGCAGCGGCAAAAAGCTTCTGATTGTGCAGAAATACCACATCACGAACAGTTTCTCTAACCTGAAAAGACTCTTGCAGCTTAAAAACTAATTTCCAACAATGTACAATATAGCTTTGAGGAAGACAGAAACAAGTCAATACGTAGTAGAAAGAACAAAATACATACATGTATAGATATGCATATTGAATTTATTGGGTACGGAGACATATAATTCTAAATTCATTAAAGGGAGTTTTTTTTTCAAAAAAAAAAAAAAAAAAGGCAAGAGTGACCTTTTCTCAAGAGCAAGGCAATCAGTTAGGCACCTGGCCAACTAGGACCAGAAAAGCCATGTGTCATGGACCTCATGGTCAACGATGTTACATTTTTTAGATTCTAACTGGGTTTACCTACAAAAGAATTTGTAAAAGAAACTACTGTTTGCACAAAACCATGCTTATGCTTGTCACATAATATTAGTATGGACCTCAACCGTGACTTGCATTAACCGACACCTATTACCCAAGAGTACAACAACATTTTTGGTCTTATCTCATCTAGGCTTGCTATGAAAGATACTGAAATGCCCTCCCCACTGTCAATTAAAGGTGACACTAACTATCTAATAGTATAATTATAATATGGATTTTAGACAAAGATGACCGAGTTCATCAACATGTAAGATTGTAAGTCCTTAACTACAGTTCCTATCTGTAAAATGGTGCTGATATTAAGCAAGAACATGGTTCGATCAAGATTACAAATGCAGTTGTCCGTAACTTGGTGAAGACAGTCACCTTAACTTCTACCATATATCATCAACTTCATTTCTACATGTTTGAAGACTCAACAACATGGCACAATGATTGAAGAGTATTTGGATTTTTCATGCATATCATGATAAAACTAAAAAGCCTTAGAAGTCACATATTACACTTCACAACAATCCAAAAGCAAATATTATCTCAGAGAAATCTGCATTAGAATGATGAGCGTGTGTCGTATTACCTGAAGTTCTTTAATAAGGTCCATGTTTTTCATGTCCATAAGGCCTATATGACCTTTTCTTCCAGCAGCTATCATATATCGGCCACTCAAGGAGAAATCCAGAGTGTAGGGACCAAAATCTGTAAATGGAAGAACTTCCAAATTTAAGAAAAAAGAGAGAGCCATAGGGGGCTAAAGAAATGACAGTGTAATATAAAGTCCCACAAAATCAAGATATACACGAGATCCAAACCTGGCAAGACAACATCAAATTGTTTTCTCGAACTCGAGATATCTACTTCAGCAGCTATTGCATCCTGCTTAACTCTCCATGTTTTCTCTATACCCTCAACTTCAAGATAGCCCCCTTCACTTGGCATAAGCCACTATACAAACAACAAAAAAAGCTTATATCTTATCCAGATTGCTATAATACTAAAGGCTCAACTCTACAGGAAGAGAGAACATAAGGATGAATTGCATGCTAATGGGGAATCAAGGAGTCACCTTCTCAGCCAGGGCAGCAGCTTGCGCAGACTTCCCATACAATTCTTCCCTCACAGCAAGCTGACCTCTTAATTTTTTGTCTTTTAGTTCCTGGGATAGGTAAAAGAAATAAAATTATAAGAACATCCAAAAAATCGAACACCAGCCAAATAACAGTCGCAAATCTCGAAATTGTTACCCCCAAATCTGCAGCTTCCCCTCTAAGATATTTCTGTACTTTCATTTTCTCCTCTTCGGACTGCAAATCAAAATAACCTTCAAACAATCAATTTCCAAACAACAAAAGTAGGATGGAGATTCATAGTATTAAGCTCTAATTCACCTGCTCTACTGCGGGCATTACTTTTCCCACCATCTTTTCACCGTCTTAACCAGTTAATTACCACTGCAATTCAAATTATTTTTAGACAAATTGGAGAAAAACAAAAAAGAACGAAGCATATAAACAAAATGCTGATGGACAATGGAATTTTGAAACAACACAACAGAAAGATAAATTGCTACCTTTTTTTGTGGATGTTCAGTTTGGCCTCAAAAACTGGAAGTTATCAATTGAATGCGACGGCGGTGTAAAGTGACGAGCTTCAGCTACCACGGGCGGCTGAAATCACCTGCTGACTTCAGCTTTGAAAGGTCTCTAATTCTAAAACCCTGAATAGTTTCTTAGTCCGAGTGAAGTAGAAATTTAAGTGTTTATATTATGTGGGCTATATGGACCTCCTTTACATAAATAATAAATGGGCCAACTCAATTAATTAAAATAAAATATTAATAGTACAATAAAATTGATAGGTAATTTTAAACTCTCTCGGTGTCCAATTATAAGCAGTTCGTATTTCTTTTTTAAGTCGTCTTATTATAAGTGGTTTATTTTTAAGACAATACTCTTTTATAATTTAATGAGTCATACTATTTTTATATTACTTCACACACAAAACATAATTTTTCAATTTTTGTGCTGAAAATTTTTGAGTCACATTGGGATGAATGGAGTACCTTCTTTTATTTGATAAGTCACCACAGAGAAAAAAATTGGAATTATTACTTGCAATTAATATGTTTATTGTGATCGAAAATTAGAAGCGTTCTTAGGCATGAGCCTATCATATACTGTTGATCGGTTTGCATTTTTTATCTAAGTTGGAAATTGTTGGAAAATCGTATATATATATGAAAATTATGTTAGCATTTAATGCTATTTTGACATGGGCAAAATTCAACCCGTTTAATTGCCGTTTCGAGCATCGATATATATCCGATTTGCGAATTAAAATATATAGCGTCAATCTACGTTTCGAGTAGATAATTGTGGCGTGCTTAATTTCTCGATTCCGATTTTCGGTGAGTGAGAAATAGTGGCTTGGAATTTGGGGGACAAAACTAATACGTTACCTAAAGTGGAGAAACTTACCTTATTCGGGTTTTGGAGATTTATTACATTTGTCCCACATTGATTAATGTGTAATAATTTTTGTGGTATTTAAGTCTCTACCACCTTGTAGGAGATAGCAAAGTGACATGTGGTGGGCTTGGGCCACACATGCTCATGCGCGTGAGCCTTTTCGCCGACCGCCTCACACGCGGCGTGGCGCACTGCACCGCGCCCGTGCCCCGGCTCTGGTTCCGGTCCGTGTCCTTAGACTTAGACTTGGACTAAGATCTTGGCAATTGGTCCTTTGGGTGGTCCGTAGACTTGTCCATTGGGCCTTGGCAGTTGGGCTTGGTAGGCTACTTGTGGATTGACCCAGTTCGTATTTGTGGTCTGACCCAACTCGTGGTGCAGTGCTCCTCCTGCACCAGATTGTCTCTTTTTGGAAGTCTCTTGAATGAGACTGTTGGAAAGTCTCCACCTCTCCACTTTCCTTCCCCACGTTCGCCTGCCTTAATTGACAGCTCCAACAACCTTTCACCTGGGCGGAAGATGCCTATTAATAGGCTTTCTTCACTTGCATTTCAACACACCTGTATCAACAATTCTCTCTGCATACATCTTAGTTCTAAGTTGTCCAGAAGCTCTAGTCATCGCCGGAAGTCCAGTTCGCCGGAGCTCGTGGTTCTGCGGTGCTGCATACCTCGAGACGATTATCCTTTTATCTTTGGGGACAATACGCCAGAAATTGAAGAGCACTACCGGGGCGTATTTCGTCTTGCGGAAAGAGGCATTTCCTCGACTCGACGAATTTTCTATTTCTATTTATTTTTTCCGACTTACCGGTTTGGTTGTAATAACAGCTTTTGTATTCAACTATCGCAAGACGAAATATCCTTATCTAAGTTGCTTGGAGTTAAACCAGAATACGAACAAAATTGAACCATGTCGTCTTTAAGTGCTGCCATCTCCGACGTTGCCGCCGCCGCTGCTTCTACCGCCTCTAACAACAATACCGCGGTTGCTACTGCCGCCACCTCTGCCTCTGTCTCCGCCACCACCACCGATGTTTCTAACGTCATTGCCTCCTCCGGCAATATCACCCCGCCGATGTCTGTTCCGACTCCAACTCCAACTCTAGTTGCTATGTCAGCCGCTACTGACGCCCGAATCGCACTTGACCGTGCCAATGCCACTAACTTAGCATATAACTTCACTGCTATGTCTTCTGCCTTGCAGAATAATGTCCCTTTTGGGAATGTAAGCCACCTTAGTATGGTGGGGGGCTCGACCCCAATGATGACGGCACTGCTACACTCGTCTAGACTCGTCAGAGTGTTTCCAGTAGTCGAGAAGCCACCAAAGTTTGGAGGTACTGACTTCAAAAGGTGACAACAAAAGATGTTCTTCTACTTGTCAATATTAGGGTTCACTACCATTTTGAGGGAGAACGTACCTGCACTCCAAGTGAATCCGAGCCAAATGCTAAAGTCTGCATTGCTTATGAGAATTGGCTTACCTCTGATTATTATTGTGAAAATTTCTTGTTAAGTGGACTAGAGGATAGCTTGTATAGCGTGTACTCGAATGTAAAGACCTCCAATGAAATTTGGGAGGCACTTGAACACAAATATTGTACTGATGATGCAGGTGCCAAGAAGTTTGTAGTGGCCAAGTTTTTGGACTACAAAATGGTGGACTCTCGGCCGGTCATTGAGCAACTATAAGAGTTTCAACTCATTGTCTATGACGTCCACGCCGAAGGAATGCTTTTGCCAGATGCTTTCACTGTGGCAACCTTAATAGAGAAGCTTCCCCCGAGCTGGAAGGACTTCAAGAGTTATTTGAAGCACAAGCGAAAGGAAATGACACTTGAGGATCTTGTTGTCGAGCTCCATATCGAGACCGACATGAGGAATCGAGATGGAAAGGGCAAAGGATCCATGGAACCGAGAGTTAACATCGCAGAGAAATGTGGAAACTCCAACAAAATGAAAAGAGGGAGTCCAAACAGCAACCCCAAAGGGAAGGGCAAAGTGCAAGGCCGCAAGTTTGAAGGGGATTGCTACAACTGTGACAAGTCCGGCCACATGTCGAAGGACTGCCGTAAGCCAAAGAAGAAGAGGGCTCGACAAGCTAACATGTTGGAGGTAAACCTCACAGAAGCCGACCTTGCGGTCGTCGTTACTGAAGAGGCAAATACAGTGGAGAATGAAGAGAAGTGGTATATTGATACCACTGCCACGTCACATGTTTGTGGTGACCGAAGCCGCTTCACCAAGTACAAGAGTTGTCAAGGGAGGAGGCTCAATATGGGAAATCAAGCCTCGTCCGAGGTAGTTGGCTATGGTACTGTGGTGCTAAGGTTGAGCTCCGGGAAGAACCTTACTCTTGGAGAGGTGCTGCATGTTCCCGATATTCGCAAAAATTTAGTGTAGAGTTCTATACTAGTTAAGCGAGGTTTTAGACTAGTGTTTGAGTCTGACAAGTTTATTATTTCAAAATTTGGAATGTTTTTAGGAAAAGGTTACCTTTCTGAGGGCTTTTTCAAATTGAGAGTAATGACATTGCGCCAAGAGCCCCATGAGGGCAAGGATAATAAGAATGAAGCTACTTCCTCCTACTTGACTGAGTGTTCTGATTTATGCCATTCTAGATTATGACATGTTAATCTAAATGCGATAAAAAGATTAGTTAGTCTCGATTTACTTAAAGTAAATGAGTTTAACAAAATTAAGTGTGAAGTTTGCGTTGAAGCAAAGTTGACTAAGTCACCATTTCATTCTGTAGAAAGAAATACCAAGCTTCTAGAGCTAATTCACACTGATGTATGTGACTTAAAGTTTGTACAAACTAGAGGTGGGAAAAAGTATTTTTATTACTTTTATTGATGATCGCACTAAGTATTGTACTCTTTATCTTTTAAGGAGTAAAGATGAGGCGATTGAAGCTTTTACTAACTTCAAAGCAGAAACCAAAAACCAACTTGATTGTAAAATCAAAATGGTATGAAGTGATAGAGGTGGAGAGTATGTAGCTCCTTTTGAAGAGTTGTGTAAGTCAAGTGGAATAATTCATCAAACCACCGCCCCCTGTTCACCTCAATCAAATGGTGTTGCTGAAAGGAAGAACCGAACTTTAAAGGAGATGATGAACACATTGTTAATAAGTTCTGGATTGCCTCCGAACATGTGGGGGGAAGCCGTTTTGACGGCTAACTACTTATTGAACAAAATTCCTTCTAAAAGGTAGGGATGTTACTCCTTACGAGTTGTGGAAAGGAATGAAACTTTCCTATAAATACCTCAAAGTGTGGGGGTGTTTGGCTAAGGTAGAAGTGTCTTTGCCTAAACAAGTTGCAATCGGACCTAAGATCGTCGATTGTATCTTTATAGGATATGCACTAAATAGTAGTGCATATCGATTTGTCATTCATAAGTCGGTCTTACCCGATATGAATGTTGGAACTATTATTGAGTCAAGGAATGCTATATTCTTTGAACACATCTATCCATGTAAAAATGATGATAAAGTTGAATAGAGCTCTAGTGGTGAAACAAGAGAAATAGCTAGTAGTTCTGGAAATGTGGGGGGTAGAACCTGCTACGTGTAAGCGGCATGCTGCCGATCCAGAAGTTTTAGAACCAAGACATAGCACTAGAGCAAGAGTTAATAAAGACTTTGGTCCTGATTATGTAGTTTTTCTTTTGAATGAAGAACCGCGGTCTATAAAAAAAGCTCTTTCTAGACCCGATGGCCCACTTTGGCAAGAAGCTGTCTAAAGTGAGATTGACCCAATCATGCAAAATCACACTTGGGTCTTAGCTGACCTACCTGAAGGTTGTAAGCCCTTAGGATGCAAGTGGATCCTAAAAAGAAAATATAAGGCAGATGGGTCAATTGATAAATATAAAGCTCGTTTAGTGGTTAAAGGTTTTGAGCAAATTGAAGGATACGATTTCTTCGATACTTGTTCGCCTGTAACGAAAATTACTTCAATCCGTGTACTTCTCGCGATTGCTGCTCTGTACAATCTTGAGATTCACCAAATGGATGTGAAAACCGTCTTTCTAAATGGAGATTTTGAAGAGGAAATATATATGAAACAACCTAAAGGATTTGTAGTACCTGGCCAAGAGCGAAAGGTATGTAAATTGGTGAAATCCCTATATGGTTGAAACAAGCACCTTTACAATGGCACTTGGACGAGACTATGTTGTCGAATGGTTTTAAGATAAATGAATGTGACAAGTGTGTTTACATAAAGAATACGAATAATAAGTTTTAATTGTTTGTCACTATTTAGATGACATGTTGATTATGGGACAAAACATTCAAGTCATAAATGACACCAAGCGTATGCTTAAGAGGACTTTCAATATGAAAGATATGGGAGTTGCTGATGTTATTCTTGGAGTGAAGATTCAAGGAACTCTCAAAGGGATTGTCTTGTCTCAATCTCATTATATTGAGAAGGTGCTTAAGAGATTTAATGCTTTTGATAGTGCGCCGACAAAAACTACTCTAGAAGTTAATGTTCACTTGAGCAAGAATATGAGTGATCATGTTGCTCAAGAGGATTGTGCTAGAGTCATTGGTTGTCTTATGTACATCACGAACTGTACAAGGCCCGATTTAGCTTGTCCGGTGAAGAAACTGAGTCGCTATACTAGTAATCCGAGTAGAGAGCATTGGAAATCTCTTGTGAGAGTTCTAAGGTACTTGAAATAGACTCTTAACTTTGGGTTGCACTACTCTAGACATCCCCCGGTACTTGAAGGGTACTGTGATACATATTGAATATCCGACACTAAAGACTCGTTGTCTACTAGTGGTTATGTGTTCACTATAGGGGGGGGGGGAGGAGCCGTGTCGTTGAGATCCACGAAACAGACGTGTATAGCCCGATCCACCATGTAATTTTCTTGAAGATTTTCCATGTTGGACGAAACCCGTGCCACTTGTGATGATTCATTGTGATAGCCAAGCGGCTATTGGTAGGGCCAAGAGTGGGTTGTATAATGGTAAGTCGAGACATATTCGTCGTCGACATAATACCGTAAGACATTTGATCACGAGTGAGGTTATCTCTATAGACTATGTCAAGTCTATAGATAACCTAGCATATCCGCCTACTAAGAGTTTGAATCGAGATCAAATGTATAAGCTTTTAGAGGGAATGAGAGTTAAATTCACAATTTTAACATGATTATAGTGGATACCCAACCTTGTAGATTGGAGATCACATGAACTTGGTTCAATGGGACTAAGCTATATGAGTGTTGGTGACCTGTCAAGTGGTGATGTTAAGTCTTTGACTTTTAATGATTCTTGGATGCCTTGAGAAGGTGGAGTATGGCAAGATACTTGAGTAAGAATCACCTATGTAAGTGAGAAGTGAGGGACACTTCTATGGAACACTTATGAATCCAAAGAGGTTGTCCATGGCCTGTAAATGACAAAAACGTGAGAACGGACGAGGTTGAGACTTTATAGCGTTGGTGCTATTGTCTAAGTATACACTGTGGAAAAATAGTTCAAGGCCATGTGTCCACTAGTCCGCTTGTATACTCAATAGCACTGACTAAGGAAGATTCAAGGTCACAAGTCACCTACCCTCATACTTTATTGTCTCTTGAGGACAGAGTTGTGTGTCTGCATGCATACATTTGGCTATTTCCACTCATGTGGGGGATTGTTGAAAAATCATATATATATATATATATATATATATATATAATTATGATATTATGGAAATTATGTTAGCATTTAATGCTATTTTGACATGAGCAAAATTTAGCCCGTTTGATCCCCGTTTCGAGCCTCGATATATATCCGATTTATGAATTAAGATATATAACGTCGATCTACGTTTCGAGTAGATAATTGTTGTGTGCTTAATTTCTCGATTTTGATTTTCGGTGAGTGAGAAATAGTGGCTCGAATTTTGGGGGACAAAACTAATACGTTACCTAAAGTGGAGAAACTTACATTATTCGGATTTTGAAGATTTATTACATTTGTCCCACTTCGATTAATGCGTAATAATTTTTATGGTTTTTAAGTCTCTACCACCTTGTAGGAGATAACAAAGTATCATGTGGTGGGCTTGGGCCACACATGCTCATGCGCACGAGCCTTTTCATCGACCGCCTCACACGCGGCGCGGCGCGGCGCTCCCACACTTGTGCCCCGGCTCCGATTCCGGTTCCAGTCCATGTCCTTAGACTTAGACCTTGGCAATTGGTCCTTTGGGTGGTCCGTAGGCTTGTTCGTTGGGCCTTCACAGTTGGGCTTTAGCATTGGGCTTGGTGGACTACTTGTAGACTGGCCTAGTTCGTATTTGTGGTCTGACCCAGCTCGTGGTGCAGTGCTCCTCCTGCACCAGATTGTCTTTTTTTGGAAGTCTCTAGAATGAGACTGTTGGGAAGTCTTCACCTCTCCACTTTCCTTCCCCACGTCCGCCTGCCTTAATTGACAGCTCCAACAACCTTTCACCTGGGCAGAAGATGCCTATAAATAGACAGTCTTCACTTGCATTTCAACACACTTGCATCAACAATTCTCTCTGCATACATCTTAGTTCTAAGCTGTCCAAAAGCTCTAGTCCTCGCCGGAAGTCCAGTTCGTCGGAGCTCGTGGTTCTTCGGTGTTGCATACCTCGAGACGATCGTCATTTTATCTTTTGAGATGATACGCCGAAAACCAAAGAGCACTATCGGGGCGTATTTCGTCTTGCAGAAAGAGGCCTTTCCTCGACTCGACGAAGTTTCTATTTCTGTTTTGTTGGGAGATGATTCAACAGTAGAATGTTTAGAAGATTTGGCTGATCCCAAAACCCAAATTTATTGGTGAACCATTCCTTTGTATTTGTAACGCCTTGGTCTCTGAGAGATTCAGACTCAGTAGACTTGCCTTCTGCATGGTCCCAGGCTCAGAAGTTCTGTCTGCTGACCTTAGTAGACTATCCGCCTCAGTACCATGGAGTGAAGATTCAGTAGTGCTGGACTCAGCAGGAGCAGCATACTGAAAGGTGTTCAGATTCAGTAGTGATGGACTCAGCAGGAGCAGCTTACTGAAAGGTGTTCAGATTCAAAGATGCAAAGCATACCGAAAGGTGTTCGGATTCGCAAAGGTCTTGGACTCAGCAGAGCAAGCATACCGAAAGGTGTTCGGATTCGGTAGTCTTTGGACTCGGCATCTTTGGACTCAGCATGAGCGGCCATCGAACTCGTAGTCGACCTTCAGTAGAGTTGAACTTAGCAGGAGTATACTACTAAACCCCTGGTCTGACTCAGCAACAGCATGACAGTTTCCTTAACTGTCAGTGGTCTTCAAAGAATAAATCAGTAGAGTTGTCCGAGGTCATACACATCAAAGAAGGTAGCTTCTGTATCTGCCTTGAAGTTTGAATGTCTCAACAACTTTCTACACCTCGACCAATGACAAGCAGCTAACTGTCAAAGTACTGGTAAAAGTTGCAAGTCAACCACTTTCCTGAAAAAGATAGTGGACTCTACACGATTTCAAAAGAGCCGTTAGCTACCCAAATAGAGTGACACATGGACAGTTCGTCTCCAACGGATCTATCCATAGGTTACCTCTATAAATAGAGGGAAAATCATATCGTTGAAGGACACAGAAAAATGAGAGACGACATACGAGCATTGAACAAACAAGAACACAGCTTTCCGCGACGAACTGCAGAGAAAACAACCAACCGCGAAAAGCACTCATACTGCTCTAGGGAACCAAGCTTTCATAGAATCAAAGCCTCTAACATCCAAGTGAAAGAACACGAACCCAGAGAGATTATTCCTCACTGTTATTCACTCGAGAAGCCCTTTCTTGTTCCCTTTCCCTCTAACCTAAGCTCAACTGAACTTATCTATAGCTTAGAACCGAAGGAGTTCATCTCTTGAACTGTTCTTACTGTTAAGAACTCCTTCATCGTTGGAGAAATCATTCAAACATATTTTGTTTGACTTTGTAAACTGAGACTTGCTCAGTATAATCACAAGGTTGTGTTTGTCCTGTGTACAAACCGACTGAGACTAACTCAGTATAATAAAATAGCCTCCTGCCTTGTTCTGGACAGTAGACGTAGGATTTTGGATATCCGAACCACTTTAAACGTCGTTGTGTCTTTTAATGTTGCATTGATATACTGTTCATTCTGAAAACTGTTAACAAAATCATTCAACAGAGTTTCAAGTAAAAAGCTTAACTGAATGCACTAATCTACTGAAACAGTTTTAATTAATAACGTTTTCAAACCAAACTGAATCGGGCCTACACATTTCCGCACGCTACTGAACATCTACTGAACGGTACTGACTTCTGACATCAGTCAGCTAGCAAACCTCAGTATAGTCAGTAACTTTGTCCACGCGATCTAGAACAACTTGTCTGGTCTACTGAATCCATTCAGTAGACAATCTCCATAATCGGATTGTTCACGTTCACGTTTGAGAAAAAAGTTTTCAGGTGTATTCACCCCCCCTACACCTAAACGTTTGACTTGGGACCAACATGTTTTGTTTTTATTTTTCCGACTTACCGGTTTGGTTGCAATAGCAGCTTTTGTATTCAACAAAAATTATGGTAGTGAACATAGTTTATATAATTCACAATTCGAATAGGTTATGAGTTTTCCTTGTAAAAACAGAGCATAAGTCGAATTTATAGTTAAAATTGTTGTGAGACAACAAAATTTTGGGAAAGAGAATCACTGGGTGCTAAAAAGTGTGGTGCAACCGGAATTTGGAATTAAGACTTTTGTGTGGTAGTGTTATTTGAGAAGTTTTGTACTTATAAGATATGTATAATATTATTCTACATACGTCAAATATTTATTTCCATGAAAATGTAGAATTAGCTGAGTTTGATTTTAAGTACCCAGTTTCAAAATCCTAACGCGATGATATACATTATTGTAGTCCATATTTTCACGATTCCGTGAAGAAGACCAAGTCTAATTTGGCTATCTTCAAGATTGAGGCGTAAACTAAATATATTAGCAGTAGTCTTCATTCCAGGTGATCTAAAGCCACACAACACAATGCCAACTCCTTCTCTTCAGAAGATGATTTTATTTTCTTTACTCTCATTAATGATTGCACATTCTTTTAGCCTATTATGTCTTGTCCATCAAAAAAGCTTGTTGCTCGAGCTGAAGAATGAACTCACATTCGAGCCTCATTTATCAGAAAAAATTGATGCAGTGGAATCAAAGCGAGTGCTGCAACTGGTACGGAGTGGAGTGTGACGGTGCAGGGAACGTGAAAGGCTTGCAGCTCGACGATGAGGGTATTTCAGATGGCATCAGAAATTCATCGAGTCTGTTCGACCTCAAGTATTTGGTTTAACAACGTTGAGATTCCAAGAGGGATTGGCAGTCTCACTTCTTTGACGCACTTGAACTTGTCAATGGCCGGTTTTAGTGGGCAGGTACCACTTGAGCTTTCCTTCTTAACAAGATTGACTAGTCTCGATATCTCCACATACTATCATATCCAATTTCCCATCATTAATCCTCTCATCAAACTCGAGCTTCCTAATTTGGAGATGCTTGTCAAGAATGTAACTGGGCTTAGAGAGCTCTATCTTGATGGTGTAGAATCGTTTCACAAGAGCGAGTGGAGCTACATCATACCTTCATATTTGCCCCACCTCACTAGTTTGAGCCTCTCTAATTGTAATTTATTAGGTCCACTGAATAAATCCCTTTTGCAACACCGTTCCCTCTCTTATCTTCGACCAGACCAAAACAATCTATCAACCATAGTTCCCGACTTGTTTGGTAATTACTCCAATTTCACCACTCTTAGACTTACCAATTGCTCTTTGAGAGGTTATTTCCCTGAGACAATCTTTCTCATACCAACTTTACAGAATCTTGATTTATCTGATAATGAGTTACTCAGTAGAAGCCTACCCATTGTTTACTCAAAATGGACCTCTCAAGTCTATAAGGCTACGCGCCACCAACTTCTCGGGTTTGATTCCAAGATCAATTGACAATCTCAAAATACTATTGGAATTAGATTTACTATCTTGCAAGTTCACAGGGCCAATTTCATCCACTTTGGCTAACCTCACTCAACTAATAACTTTGAACTTCTCTTTTAACTTCTTCACTGGCTCACTCTCTTCTACATTGTTTACAGGTTTGTCTAATCTTGAAACCTTAAAATTAGGGTATAATTCATTCATTGGCAACATTCCCCCGTCTCTCTTTGGTCTCCCTTCACTGAGGTGGATTTCGCTTAACGACAACCAACTTATAGGACAAGTTGAATTTCCAACTCTAAACGTCTCTAACATAATTTATATGGATTTAAGCAGCATCGGTTTGAAGGGCCTATTCCCGACTCTTTTTTCCAGCTTCAAAAGCTTTCATATGTCGTGCTATCTGATAACTTGTTCAGTGACACTTTTCAACTAGAAAAGATTACAAGCCTTCCCAATCTTAGTGTACTTTCTCTTTCTAACAACTTCTTGTCTGTAAACATCGGCTCAAGTTCGATTAGCTTTCCCCAACTAAAACGATTAGGCCTAGCTTCTTGTAGCTTGAGTGAGTTTCCAGATTCCCTAAAACATGTTGATTGGGTTAAATTGGACCTCTCCAACAACCGGATTTCAGGGGCGATACCTAGTTGGATTTGGGGAAATGGAAGCAGTAATCGTTTTCTGAACCTTTCTTCTAATCTTCTGACAGATGTTCAAAAGCCTTACTACATCCCTCCCTCTCTTGGCAAACTAGATTAACATGTTAATCCGTTCATGGGGGAGTTGTCGTCCTTATCAGCTAAGTCCGATCTTTGGTTCTTATCTGTTGCAAATAACAACTTCAGCGGGTCAATTCCAACATTGTTGGAAAATCGTTTAAATATATATATATATATATATATATATATATTATATATTTATATTATTAATTATAATGGAAAGTTAATTAGCATTTATTGCTAATTTGACTTGGGCAAATTTCAGCCCGTTCGATCGCATTTTCGAGCCTCGATATTTATCCAATTAATGTTTTGAGATATATGATGTCGATCTACGTTTCGAGTAGATAATTATAGTGTGCTTAATTTCTCGATTCCGATTTTCGGTGAGTGAGAAATAGTGGCTCGAAGTTTGGGGGACAAAACTAATATGTTACCTAAAGTGGAGGAACTTACCTTATTCGGGTGTTGGAGAGTATTACATTGATCAATGTCCCACATTGATAAATGAAATAACTTTAATGTGGTATTTAAGTCTCTACCACATTGTAAGAGATAACAAAGTGACATGTGGTGGGCTTGGGCCACACATGCTCATGCGCGCGAGCCTTTTCGCCGATCGCCTCATACGCGGCGCGGCGCGCCGCGCCGCACCCGCGTCGCGCCCGGCCCCGGCCCCGGCTCCGGGTCCGTGGACTTGGATCTTGGATCTTGGATCTTAGATCTTGGCAATTGGTCCGTCGGGTTGGCTGCCGGGTCGGGCGGTGCAGTGGACCGGCTGCACTGGATTCCTCTCTGTGGTGCAGTGCACCTGCCACACCCAAGCAGTACTTTTGGATGGAAGTCTCTGGAAGAGGCTGTTCAGGTGTCCACCTCTCCACTTACCATACCCACGTCCTCTTGCATTGATGGCTCCAGCAATCAACACCTAGTGGAAGCTGCCTATAAATAGGAAGTTGGTTTTCATTCCAAAACACACCAACAAGAATCATCTGCATTTTCTTAGCTCATCCTAGCTCCTCTTAGCTCATAGTTTCAGCAGCATGTCCTCGTCGAAAAAGTCCAGTTCGCTGGAGCTCGACGATCTTGCGGTGCTGCAATCTTCGAGACGTTCGTCGTTTCATCTTTGGAGACGATACGCCTACAACTGAGAGCACTACCTGGGCGTATTTCGTCTTGCGGAGAGAGGACTCCTCGACTCGACGGTTCTTTTGTCTGTTTTATTATTTCGGCTTATTGTATTTCATTTTGTAATAGCAGCTTTTGTTACCAACAATCGCAAGACGAAATAATTACCTACTTAAGCTACTTCAAACATGTCGTCATCATCTGCTGTCATCTCCGATGCTGCCGCCGCCGCTTCTGCCGCCACCAACCCCGCTATATCTGATGTCGTTGCCTCCTCCGGCAACACGGTTTCACCGACGTCTGTTCCTACTCCAACTCCTGCGTTTGCAAATCCAACTCTTGCCGCCATATCCGCCGCCATCGATGCAAGGATAGCACTTAATCGTGCTAATGCCGCTAACACGGCATTCAACTTCAACGCTATGTCCTCTGCCTTGAAGAGCAATGTCCCTTTTGGGAGTGTGAACCACCATGGAGTGGTGGGGGATTCAAACCCAACCCTGACGGCACCTCTGCACTCGTCTAGAGTATTGCCCGCTGCCGAGAAGCCGGCCAAGTTTGGTGGAGCCGACTTCAAAAGGTGGCAGCAAAAGATGTTGTTCTACCTGACAACATTGGGGTTCACCACTGTGTTGATGGAGAATGCACCTGCCCCTCCAAGTGAAGACGAAGAGAACTTGGAAGTCCGCATAGCCTATGATAATTGGCTAACTTCCGACTACTTTTGTAAAAACTTCTTGCTTAGTGGACTAGATGATAGTCTGTACAGTGTATATGCAAATGTAAAGACCTCCAAGGCAATTTGGGAGGCACTTGAAAGAAAATACTGTACTGACGATGCAGGTACTAAGAAGTTTGTAGTCGCCAAGTTCCTGGACTACAAAATGGTGGACTCTTGACCGGTCATGGAGCAAGTGCAAGAGTTCCAACTCATTGTTCATGACGTCCACGCCGAAGGTATGCTTTTGCCAGATGCGTTTATCGTGGCAACTGTAATTGAGAAGCTTCCCCCGAGCTGGAAGGACTTCAAGAGCTACTTGAAGCACAAGCGAAAGGAAATAACGCTTGAGGACCTTGTGGTCAAGCTCCGCATAGAGACCGACATGAGGACTCGAGATGGGAAGGGCAAAGCACCCGTGGAGCCAAGAGTCAACCTTGCTGAGAAAGGTGGCAACTCCAACAATGCAAAGAGAGGGCGTCCAAATAGCAACCCCAAAGGGAAGGGCAAGGTGCAATCCCGCAAGTTTGAAGGGGACTGCTACAACTGTGGCAAATCCGGCCACATGTCCAAGGACTGCCGAAAGCCGAAGAAGAAGAGGGCTCGTTAAGCCAATATGTTGGAGATTGACCTCACTGAATTCGACCTTGCGGCCGTTGTCACTGAAGAAGCAAACGTCGTGGAGAATGAGGGGAAGTGGTATATTGATACCGCTGTCACGGCACATGTTTGTGGTGACCGAAGCCGCTTCACCAAGTACAAGAGTTGCCAAGGAAGGAAGCTCAATATGGGGAATCAAGCCTCATCTGAGGTAGTTGGCTATGGTACTGTGGTGTTAAGGTTGAGCTCCGGCAAGAACCTTACTCTTGGAGAGGTGCTGCATGTTCCCGATATCCGGAAGAATTTGGTGTCCGGCTCTGTACTAGTTAAGAGAGGTTTTAGACTAGTATTTGAGTTTGACAAGTTTATTTTGACAAAATTTGGAATGTTTTTAGGAAAAGGTTACCTCCCTGATGGCCTTTTCAAACTGTCTGTAATGGCATTACGCCAGGAGCCTGTTGAGGCAAATGATAATGAAAACAAAGCTACTTCCTCTTACTTGATTGAGTGTTCCGATTTATGGCATTCTAGATTAGGACATGTTAATCTAAATGCGATAAAAAGATTAGTTAATCTCGATCTACTTAAAGTAAATGAGTTTAACAAAACCAAGTGTGAAGTTTGTGTTGAAGCAAAATTGGCTAAGCAGCCATTTCATTCTGTAGAAAGGAACACAAAACCTCTAGAACTCATTCACACTGACGTATGTGATTTGAAGTTTATAGAAACTAGAGGTGGGAAAAAGTATTTTATTACTTTTATTGATGACTGCACTAAGTATTGTACTCTTTATCTTTTAAGGAGTAAAGATGAGGCGATTAAAGCTTTTACTAACTTCAAAGCAGAAGCCGAAAACCAACTTGATTGTAAAATCAAAATGGTACGAAGTGATAGAGGTGGAGAATATGTAGCTCCTTTTGAAGAGTTGTGTAAGACAAGTGGTATTATTCATCAAACCACTACCCCCTATTCGCCTCAATCAAATGGTGTAGCTGCAAGGAAGAATCGAACTCTAAAGGAGATGATGAATGCTTTGTTGATGACTGCCCCAGAACATGTGGGGGGAAGCCGTTTTGACGGCTAACTTCTTATTGAACAAAATACCTCTAAAAGGTAGAGATGTAACTCCTTACGAGTTGTGGAAAGGAAGGAAACCTTCCTATAAATACCTCAAAGTGTGGGGGTGTTTGGCTAAGGTAGAAGTGCCTTTGCCGAAGCAAGTTACAATCGGACCTAAGACCGCCGATTGTATCTTTATAGGATATGCACTGAATAGTAGTGCATATCGGTTTATCATTCATAAGTCGGCCGTGCCCGATATGAATGTTGGAACTACTATTGAGTCAAGGAATGCTATATTCTTCGAACATATCTATCCGTGTAAAAAGGATGATAAAGTTGAGTCAAGCTCTAGTGGTGGAGCAAGAGAAGTTGCTAGTAGTTCTAGAAATGTGGGGGTAGAACCCGATACACGTAAAAGGCAAGCTGTCGATCTTGAAACTTTAGAACCAAGACGTAGCACTAGAGCAAGAGTTGCTAAGGACTTTGGTCCTGATTATGTTGTCTTTCTTTTGGATAAAGAGCCGCGGTCTATAAAAGAAGCTCTTTCTAGACCCGATGGCCCACTTTGGCAAGAAGTCATCCCAAAGTGAAATTGATTCCATTATGCGAGAATCACACTTGGGTCTTAGCAGACTTACCCAAAGGTTGCAAGCCCTTAGGATGTAAATGGATCCTAAAAAGAAAGTATAAGGCAGATGGGTCAATTGATAAATATAAAGCTCGTTTAGTGGTCAAAGGCTTTAAGCAAATTGAAGGATATGACTTCTTCGATACTTATTCGCCTGTAAGGAGGATTACGTCTATCCGTGTACTTCTCGCGATTGCTGCTTTGCACAATCTTGAGATTCACCAAATGGACATGAAAACTGCATTTCTAAATGGAGATTTAGAAGAGGAAATTTATATGGAACAACCTGAAGGGTTCGTTGTACCTGGTCAAGAGCGAAAGGTATGTAAGTTGGTGAAATCCCTATATGGGTTGAAACAAGCATCTTACAATGGCACTTGAAATTCGACGAGGCTATGTTGTCGAATGGTTTTAAGATTAATGAATGTGACAAGTGTGTTTACATAAAGAATACAAAGAATGGCTTTGTAATTGTTTGTCTTTATGTAGACGACATGTTAATTATGGGACAAAACCTTCAAGTCATAAATGACACCAAGTGTATGCTTAAAAAAACTTTCGATATGAAAGATATGGGAGCTGCTGATGTTATTCTTGGAGTAAAGATACAAAGAACTCCCAAAGGGATTGTTCTGTTTCAATCTCATTATATTGAGAAAGTGCTTAAGAGGTTTAATGCCTTTGATACTGTGCCGGCTAAGACTCCTTTAGAAGTTCATGTTCACTTGAGCAAGAATAGGGGTGATCCTGTTACTCAAGAGGATTATGCTAGAGTCATTGGTTGTCTTATGTACATCACGAATTGTACTAGGCCTGATCTAGCTTGTCCGGTGAACAAACTGAGTCGCTATACTAGTAATCCTAGTAGAGAGCATTGGAAATCTCTTGTAAGAGTTATGAGGTATTTGAAATACACTCTTAACTTTGGGCTGCACTACTCGATACATCCCCCAGTACTTGAAGGGTACTGTGATGCAAATTGGATATCCGACACTAAAGACTCGTTGTCTACTAGTGGTTATGTGTTCACTATAGGGGGAGGAGCTGTGTCGTGGAGATCCACGAAACAGACGTGCATAGCCCGGTCCACCATGGAATCTGAATTTATTGCTTTAGATAACGCCGGTGAGGAGGCCGAATGGCTCCGTAATTTTCTTGAAGATATTCCATGTTGGACGAAACCCGTGCCACCTGTGATGATTCACTGTGATAGCCAAGCGACTATTGGTAAGGCCAAGAGTGGGTTGTATAATGGTAAGTCGAGACATATTCGTCGTCGACATAATACCGTAAGACATTTGATCACGAGTGGGGTTATCTCTATAGACTATGTCAAGTCTATAGATAACCTAGCGGATCCGCTTACTAAGAGTTTGAATCGAGATCAAATGTACAAGCTCATAGAGGGAATGGGAGTTAAATCCACAAGTTAAAGACGATTATAGTGGATACCCAACCTTGTAGATTGGAGATCCCATGAACTTGGTTCA
This sequence comes from Lavandula angustifolia, assembly GCA_028984105.1. Classification (NCBI taxonomy): domain Eukaryota; kingdom Viridiplantae; phylum Streptophyta; class Magnoliopsida; order Lamiales; family Lamiaceae; genus Lavandula; species Lavandula angustifolia. The sequence goes on from CM054803.1 coordinate 13,861,262, forward strand.
ATGGGAAAACTAAGCTATATGAGTCTGTTGATACCACACTCAAATAGTCTATTCCCTATAAGAGCTCGAGAGTGTTGGTTACCTGTCAAGTGGTGAGGTTAAGTCTTTGACTTTTAATGATTCTTGGATGCCTTGAGAAGGTGGAGTATAACAGGATACTCGAGTAAGAATCACCTATGTAACTGTGAAGTGAGGGCCGCTTCTATGTAAACACTTATGAATCCAAAGAGGTTGTCCATGGCCAGTAAAGGACACAAACGTGAGAACGAACGAGGTTGAGACTTTATAGTGTTGGTGCTATTGTCTAAGTATACACTATGATGGAATAGTTCAAGGCCACGTGTCCACTAGTCCGCCGGTATGCTTGATAGCACTGACTAAGGAAGGTTCAAGGTCACAAGCCACCTATCCTGATGCTTTATTATCTCTTGAGGACAGAGTTGTGTGTCTGCATGCATGCATTTGGCTATTTCCACTCATGTGGGGGATTGTTGGAAAATCGTTTAAATATATATATTTTATATATATATTTATATTATTAATTATAATGGAAAGTTAATTAGCATTTATTGCTAATTTGACTTGGGCAAATTTCAGCCCGTTCGATCGCATTTTCGAGCCTCGATATTTATCCGATTAATGTTTTGAGATATATGACATCGATCTACGTTTCGAGTAGATAATTATAGTGTGCTTAATTTCTCGATTCCGATTTTCGGTGAGTGAGAAATAGTGGCTCGAAGTTTGGGGGGACAAAACTAATATGTTACCTAAAGTGGAGGAACTTACCTTATTCGGGTGTTGGAGAGTATTACATTGATCAATGTCCCACATTGATAAATGAAATAACTTTAATGTGGTATTTAAGTCTCTACCACATTGTAAGAGATAACAAAGTGACATGTGGTGGGCTTGGGCCACACATGCTCATGCGCGCGAGCCTTTTCGCCGACCGCCTCACACGCGGCGCGGCGCGCCGCCGCCGCATCGCGCCCGCGCCCGTACCCGGCTCCGGTTCCGGTCCGTGTCCGTGTCCGTGGACTTGGACTTGGACTTGGACTTGGATCTTGGATCTTGGATCTTGGCAATTGGCAATTGGTCCTTTGGGTGGTCCGTCGGGTTGGCTGCCGGGTCGGCTGCCAGGTCGGGCGGTGCAGTGGACCGGCTGCACTGGATTCTTCTCCGTGGTGCAGTGCACCTGCCACACCCCAGCAGTACTTTTGGATGGAAGTCTCTGGAAGAGGCTGTTCAGGTGTCCACCTCTCCACTTACCATACCCACGTCCTCTTGCATTGATGGCTCCAGCAATCAACACCTAGTGGAAGCTGCCTATAAATAGGAAGCTGGTTTTCATTCCAAAACACACCAACAAGAATCATCTGCATTTTCTTAGCTCATCCTAGCTGCTTCTTAGCTCCTCTTAGCTCATAGTTTCAGCAGCCTGTCCTCGCCGGAAAAGTCCAGTTCGCCGGAGCTCGACGATCTTGCGGTGCTGCAATCTTCAAGACGTTCGTCGTTTCATCTTTGGAGACGATACGCCTACAACCGAGAGCACTACCGGGGCGTATTTCGTCTTGCGGAGAGAGGACTCCTCGACTCGACGTTTCTTTTGTCTGTTTTATTATTTCGGCTTATTGTATTTCGTTTTGTAATAGCAGCTTTTGTTACCAACAATATCGCTCTGCAATGCCACGAATCTTAAACTTCTTGACTTTTCAGTGAATAAATTTAGTGACCTTATACCCCCTGCCTATTTAAAAGAATGGAGTATCTTGAGGTGTTGAAACTGGAACAAAACTACATCACCGGTGACATCCCTGATAATATTTCTCAAAAGTGTGGCTTGCAAATATTTGATCTCAACAACAATACTTTAAACGGGATCATCCCAAACTCACTCGAAAATTTTAAGATGTTGGGAACAACATCATCCACGGCAGTTTCCCATGCATGAAATCGTCGAGATTGTGTGTTCTAGTTTTGCACTCCAACAGATTGCACGGAGAAGTGAGATGTCAAAAGAGCTGGCCGGATATTCAAATTGTGGATATATCTTCAAATAATTTCAGTGGGAATCTGGAAACTGTGAACTTCTCTAGCTGGAGAGAAATGATGGTTGGAAGTGATCCACAGTTGAGGCCAAACCGGTTGTTGCAGCCACCAAACTTCTACTATCCGATTGGGGTGAGAATAATCATGAAAGACGTAGGGAGGAGCTTGTCAAGATTTGGCCGGACTTTACCTCCGTTGATTTCTCTAGCAATAACTTTGAAGGGGAGATACCAAATGCAATTGGTGATCTGCAATCGCTTTATCTTCTCAGCTTATCTCACAACTCTCTTACCACCACAATCCCAAAATTATTGGGTGCCTTGACTAAGCTTGAATCGCTCGACCTGTCTGGGAACCAACTGACAGGTGCGATATCCGTGGAGCTGTTGGAAAATCATTATAAATATATATTTATATATATATTTTTATTATGGAAATTAATTTAACATTTAATGTTATTTTAACATGGATAAAATTCAGTCCGTTTGATCGTTTCGAGCCTCGATACATATCCAATTTTCAAATTAAGATATATAGCGTCGATCTACATTTTGAATAGATAATTGTAGTGTGCTTAATTTCTCGATTTGGATTTTCGGTGAGTGAGAAATAGTGGCTCGAAGTTTGGGGGACAAAATTAATATGTTACCTAAAGTGGATAAACTTACCTTATTCGGGTTTTGGAGATTTATAACATTAATCGATATCCCACATTGATTAATGTGTAAAGTATGTTGTGGTATTTAAGTCTCTACCACCTTGAAGAAGATAACAAAGTGACATGTGGTGGGCTTGGGCCACATATGCTCATGTGCGCGAGCCTTTTTGCCGACCGCCTCACACGCGGCGCGGCGCCACAGCACTGCGCCATGCCCGGCCCTGGCTCCGGCTTCGGTGTCCGTGTCCTTATCCTTGGATCTTGGCAATTGGTCCTTTGGGTGGTCCGTGGGCTTGTCCGTAGGACTTTGGCAATTGGACTTGGTGGACTACTTGTAGACTGGCCCAACTCGTATTTGTGGACTGACCCAGCTCGTGGTGTAGTACTCCTGCTACACATGATTATACATTTATGGAAGGTGCTGGAAGAAGTCTCTTCAACAACCAACCTTGTATCTTTCCACCACTCCACTCCCCTGAACATGATCCGCCTGCCTTAATTGGCAGTAGGTATTCCAACAACTTTTCACCTAGGTGGAAGATGCCTATAAATTGGCAGTCTTCACTTGCATTTCAACACAAATCAAGCATTCTCTGCATTAGCATTCTAAAGTTTTTAGGCTGTCCAGAAGCTCTTGTCCTCGCTTTTGTCCAGTTTGCCGGAGTTCGTAGTTCTGCAGTGCTGCATACTTCGAGACGTTCGTCGTTTTATCTTTGGGGACGATACGCCGGAAGCCGAGAGCACTATCGGGGCATATTTTGTCTTGCAGAAAGAGGCATTTCCTCGACTCGACGGTTACTATTTTTATTTTTTGGTTTTCCGACTTACTATTTTGGTTGTAATAGCAATTTGTATTCAACAATCGCAAGGCAAAATAAGTATTTTACCTAAACTGCTTGGAGTTAACCGGAAAATGAACAAAAGTGCAACATGTCTTCCTCATCTGCTGCCATCTCCGCCGCTGCTTCTGCCGCCACTAACAGCAATGTCGCGGTTGCTACCGCCGCCACCTCTGCCGCTGTCTCCACCACCACCGCTGATGTTTCCAACGTCATTGCCTCCTCCGACAATGTCACCCCGCCGATGTCTGTCCCGACTCTAACTCCAACTTTTCCAAATCCAACTCTAGCTGCTACGTCAGCCGCTACTGATGTCCGAATCGCACTTGACCGTGCCAATGCCACTCACTTAGCATATAACTTCACTGCTATGTCTTCTGCCTTACAGAATAATGTCCATTTTGGGAATGTGAGCCACCTTGGTATGGTGGGGGGCTCGACCCCGACGATGACGGCACTGCTACACTCGTCTAAAGTGTTTCCAGCAGCCGAGAAGCCACTATAGTTTGGAGGTACTGACTTCAAAAGGTGGCAACAAAAGATGTTCTTCTACTTGTCAACATTAGGGTTCACTACCATTTTTAGGGACAACGTATATGCACCTTCAAGTGAATCCGAGCCGAATGTTGAAGTCTGCATTGCTTATGAGAATTGGCTTACCTCTGATTATTATTGTGAAAATTTCTTGTTAAGTGGACTAGAGGATAGCTTGTATAGCGTGTACTCGAATGTAAAGACCTCCAAGGAAATTTGGGAGGCACTTGAAAAGAAATATTGTACTGATGATGAGGTACCAAGAAGTTTGTAGTGGTCAAGTTTTTGGACTACAAAATGTTGGACTCTCGGCCGGTCATGGAGCAACTGTAAGAGTTTCAACTCATTTTCCATGACGTCCACGCTGAAGGAATGCTTTTGCCAGATGCTTTCACTCTGGCAACCGTAATAGAGAAAATTCCTCCGAGCTGGAAGGACTTCAAGAGCTACTTGAAGCACAAGCGAAAGGAAATGATGCTTGAAGACCTTGTTGTTAAGCTCCGCATCGAGACCGATATGAGGACTCAATATGGGAAGGGAAAAGCACCTATGGAACCAAGAGTCAACATTGCAGAGAAAGGCACAAACTCCAACACTGTCAAGAGAGGGCGTCCGACTAGCAATCCCAAAGGAAAGGGCAAGGTGCAAGCCTGAAAGTTTGAAGGGGATTGCTACAACTGTGGTAAGTCCGGCCACATGTCCAATGACTGCCGTAAGCCAAAGAAGAAGAGGGCTCGACAAGCCAACATGTTGGAGGTAGACCTCACAAAAGCCGACCTTGCGGCCGTCGTCACTGAAGAGGCAAATGTCGTGGAGAATGAAGGGAAATGGTATATTGATACCGCTACCACGGCACATGTGTGTCCGAAGCCGCTTCACTCAATACAGGTGTTGCCAAGGGAGGAAGCTTAATATGGGAAATCAAGCCTCATCTGAGGTAGTTAGCTATGGTACTTTGGTGCTAAAGTTGAGCTCTAGGAAGAACCTTACTCATGGAGAGGTGCTGCATGTTCCTGATATCCGGAAAAATTTGATGTCCGGCTCTGTACTAGTTAAGAGAGGGTTTAGACTAGTATTTGAGTCAGACAATATTATTATTTCAAAATTTGGAATGTTTTTAGGAAAATGTTACCTTTCTGGGGGCCTTTTCAAATTGAGTGTAATGGCATTGCGCCAAGAGCCCCATGAGGGTAAGGATAATAAGAATGAAGCTACTTCCTCCTACTTGACTGAGTGTTTTGATTTATGGCATTCTAGATTAGGACATGTTAATCTAAATGATAAAAAGATTAGTTGATCTCGATTTACTTAAAGTTTGTACAAACTAGAGGTGGGAAAAACTGCTTGAGTTTAATAAAACTAAGTGTGAAGTTTGCATTGAAGCAAAGTTGACTAAGTCGCCATTTCATTCTGTAGAAAGAAATACCAAGCCTCTAGAGCTAATTCACACTGATGTATGTAACTTAAAGTTTGTACAAACTAGAGGTGGTAAAAAGTATTTTATTACTTTTATTGATAACTGCACTAAGTATTATACTCTTTATCTTTTAAGGAGTAAAGATGAGGCGATTGAAGCTTTTACTAACTTCAAAGCAGAAGCCGAAAACCAACTTGATTGTAAAATCAAAATGGTATGAAGTGATAGAGGTGGAGAGTATGTAGCTCCTTTTGAAGAGTTTTGTAAGTCAAGTGGAATAATTCATCAAACCACTACCCCCTATTCGCCTCAATCAAATGGTGTTGCTGAAAGGAAAAAATGAACTTTAAAGGAGATGATGAATGCATTGTTAATAAGTTCTGGATTGCCCCAGAACATGTGGGGGGAAGCCGTTTTGACGGCTAATTATTTGTTAAATAAAATACATCTTAAAGGTAGTGATGTTACGCCCTACGAGTTGTGGAAAGGAAGGAAACCTTCCTATAAATACCTCAAGGTGTGGGGGTGTTTGGAAAAGGTAGAAGTGTCTTTACCTAAGCAAGTTACAATCGGACCTAAGACGGTTGATTGTATCTTTATTGGATATTCACTGAATAGTAGTGTATATCCGTTTGTCTTTCATAAGTCGCCCATGCCCGATATGAATGTTGGAACTACTGTTGAGTCAAGGAATGCTATATTCTTTGAACACATCTATCCATGTAAAAGGGATGATAAAGTTGAATCGAGCTCTAGTGGTGAAACAAGAGAAGTAGCTAGTAGTTCTAAAAATGTGGGGGTAGAGTTTGCTACGCGTAAAAGGCAAGTTGCCGATCTTGAAACATTAGAACCAAGACGTAGCACTAGAGCAAGGGTTGCTAAGGACTTCGGTCCTGATTATTTAGTTTTTCTTTTGGATGAAGAACCGCGGTCTGTAAAAGAAGCTCTTTCTAGACCCGATGACCCACTTTGGCAAGAAGCCGTCCGAAGTAAAATTGATCCCATAATGCAAAATCACACTTGGGTCTTAGCTGACTTACCCGAAGGTTGCAAGCCCTTACAATGTAAATAGATCCTAAAAAAAAGTATAAGGCAGATGGGTCAATTGATAAATATAAAGCTCATTTAGTGGTTACAGGTTTTAAGCAAATTGAAGGATATGATTTCTTCGATACATATTCACTTGTAACGAGGATTACGTCTATCCGTGTGCTTCTCGCTATTGCTGCTTTGTATAATCTTGATATTCACCAAATGGACGTGAAAACCGCCTTTCTAAATGGGGATTTAGAAGAGGAAATTTATATGGAACAACTTGAAGGGTTTGTTGTACCTGGCCAAGAGCGAAATGTATATAAGTTGGTGAAATCCCTATATGGATTGAAACAAACACCTTACAATGGCACTTGAAATTCGACGAGGCTATGTTGCCGAATGGTTTTAAGATAAATAAATGTGACAAGTGTGTTTACATAAAGAATACGAATAATAGGGTTGTAATTGTTTGTTTTTATGTAGATGATATGTTGATTATGGGACAAAACATTCAAGTCATAAATGACATCAATCGTATGCTTAAGAGAACTTTCGATATAAAAGATATGAGAATTGCTGATGTTATTCTTTGGGTGAAGATCCAAACAACTCCAAATGGGATTGTTTTGTCTCAATCTCATTACATTGAGAAAGTACTTAAGAGGTTTAATGCTTTTGATAGTTGTTGGGTTATGAGTCAGAAGATGGTATTCAGCTGATTAGCGGTTAAAGTAATATTGGGGGAAATCATAGTAGTACTATGGAATTGAAGATCCCAAAACTCAGCTGATATCAGTATTATCAGTTGAGCTATGTCTACTGGATCCTACTGAATCACATCAGTAGAAGACAACTACTGATAACAACAATTGGTATCAAGTGTAAGGAACCAGTATGACAGGTCAGAAGACTCAGTACATTGATTCAGTCGGGAGAATCAAACGCGTACGCGTAGGGGGAACGTGGTCATCAGCACGTCAACCATCCTTCTTAGTCTTAACGGTAACCAGCTGATCGTAAAAGTTCAGCTGAAGAGGTTTGCGTAGTATTTACTTAAAGTTTATCAGAAGCATGCTCGCATTTATTATCTCAGTCGCTAGCACTCAGTAGTTAATGAGCATTTATTTCCCGCCATTAATTTTTAAGGATAAGTCAGTAGGAAACCGTTCTCATTTAAAATGACTTAGTCTTTAATGCTGCCTGCAGCGCATTTAATGCATGTCTTCTCACTTACCTTTATTACGCATTATCCTACGTGGGTCTATAGTAGAGGCGGCTTAGGCAATCATTCCTTTTTTAACATCACATCTCAGCCGTCGATAAAAATGAGAGATTAAACCCCAGCCGTTCGATCTAAACGGTTTATTACGCATGATCTTATAAAATCTTTCATCTTCTACATTAGCCTTACTTTTCGCCATTTACGAAATCTTGGAGCTTTTATCTGCGATTTAGTTTTTTTTCCTTCATAACCTAAACTGCTTTGCATTTGCGTATCTCAAGCTCTAAATCTTTCGGTAATGTATTAACTCTGCCTAAAACTCATACTCACTAATTCTATTTTCAAGTGCTAACGAGTTTTTCTGCAGATACTCATGGCGACAATGCAGACTCCCACAAATATTGACGAGATCATTGTCTCTCGCATCCAGTTCGATCCAACAATGGTGCTACGCCAAGTTGATCTTCCATACTTGGAGCCTGTTTTCGACACCATTGAAAGTTCTGGACTAGAACTGCTCGTCTCCAAGCAACCCCGAGCGTATTTGCCCAGACAAGTAGCGGAAGTCTACTTCAAATGGAGAACCCTTGATTCAGGGGTAGAGGAAGCATCCTTTGCATTCATGAAGGAGGTTGTACCGAATTCGTGGGATGCGAGTCAGCATATCATCAGCATCCGAGATGCACTGGAATTAGCATTTTATTTTCCAGCCGATGGAATTTCTCCTATTGGATATAAAGAGAAGGAGATCAACGCATACGTACAGAAATTATGTGGCAGGAAGGATATTGCGTTCAAGACAGCTCTGCCGAAGAATCAGCTGTTGCCACAGTACCGGGCGCTCGCATACATCGTTTCTCACATCCTCACGAGCTCAGCCGGTTCCTATGATCAGCTCTCAAAGCCACGTATTCAGCTGATGATGGTCATAGACGATAGAGTCCAAGTCAACTGGACGGACTATTACTTAGCCGAGCTCAAGGCTCAGGCTCAGAAGTTTGTAGCCCAACCCACTGGAGAGAAGAGGCTAATCAATGTTGGGAAGCTGCTGTATGGGACGAAGATGTCCATACTTATCGAGCAATCAGTCTCGAGGAATTCGGCTTTTGTCGACTCCGGATATTTTGACAAACAAGCTCACAAAGTTCAAAACGAGAGCCGAAAAATCAATCGGGCGAGGGCCGCCTGATCGAAGAGAGTCGTCTCCGACTTACCCCCTCGCGCCGACCCGCCTAAGAGGAAGAGGCTAATCAAGACTTGGACCTTCCGAGGTCTCGGTAGAACAAGCTAGACAAGCCTCTCCCCCACCCACTCGGGAAGAACAAATCCTGAGACTCGACACCGGCATTGAGGGTGCCACGATAAAGGATAAGGTTCAATGCATCGATTCGAGGAGACTCGGTCGGACATCGTGGTACCGACCGAGGAAACATCCTCTCGAGTGGACCACGATACACTCCACCCGTCTTCGCGCACGGAGAAATTCATGCTCGATTCCCGAAATCGCCGAGCATTCGAGACTTGGTGGAAACCGCCATAAGGGCCAGGACACGAATCTTTGCCGAGGTTTCTCAGCTGGGATATTCTTGAAAATATTATCAGAACTCAGTCAGCTCTGTCCTTACTTGCCGAGGAGCAACACTTGCAGTCAGCTATAGGGTTCGGGGAACCAGTTGACCTTGCTTCATTTGAGGACATGAGGGCAGCGATGCTTTATCTCCTTAGTCTGCGCTCCTCAGTCCCTGGCAAAAGCCCTTCGCTTCCATCTCATCATGATGATGATAACGAAGACAAAGATGATGACAAGATGGAACATGCGTCACCCAAGGATGCAGATTTGGGAGGATCTGCTGAGGGCTCCACTCCCCGCGAAAAGGGCCAATCACCACCACCTTCTAAATCTGGTGAAGCTCAAGTTGCCTCGAAGCCGAGTCGAGCGCAACAACTCGCGTTATCTGAGCAGAGGCTCAGAACCAGATCCTATCAAATCCAACCAATAGGTTATGTGACCTCCAAGTCGGTGAACAAAGCCATCAGGCGCCAAGGGGACAAGAATCGTCTCCTCGCCAAAGACGTACACATCAAGTGGGCTCAATATACAAAAGCCCAGACTGAAAGCGCCAACCGACTTGCAGCCGGGGTCGAGAAAGTCTCACCAGCTCCTACTCCACATATCAATATTCAGGAAGCTATTGAGGCAGCCCTTGCAGCTCAGAAGGCGGACCTTGCCGCTCAGAGTCAGCAGCTCTTATTAGCTCGGCAAAAGTCATTCTCTGAGCAGCTGACTCAGACTCTCGCGGCAGTCCAGGCCACCATGGATGAGAGGAACAGAGTGGCCACCTCCAGTCTCCAATCCGCAATTAAGCAACAGGCGGAGGCACTCAAAGAAATCTAGCAGGAAATGACAACCTCTCATGATCAGTCTCTGCTGAAACTCCGACAGGAGTCAGCTGCTCAATTGAAAACATTTAGAGCTGATCAAGAGAATAATTGGGAGCAATATTGCGACCTAGTCAAGGATTTCGAAGCCACTGCCTCTAGCATCAAGGACCTCATCTACAATTTGGAGAAGGACGTAAAAGCCATCCGCACTCACCTCACCCAGGCTGATGATGCCAAAAAGGGGGAAGGAGAAGTAAAAGAAGAACATACTGAGGCGGAACAGGCTGAGGTACAAAAGAGTCCCGAAGTCCAACTTATTGAGGCAGGAACTCAGGGAGAAGGTTCAGCCCATCAGGCTGGAACTAGCTCAGTACCCCAAGGAGAAGATTCAGCCGCCCAGTGGAACCGGTCATTGTATCTCCTCTGGAGTATGTCCCACTCCAACCGACTGTAACTGAGCCAACACCTATCTCATCTGCTCAGCACATCGAGGACATAGCTCGTTTCCTCGATCAGGAGGATGAAGAAGAGCCACACCAACTGACACCGCAAAGGCCGGGGAAGGAGATTACTACTGAAGCCACTCCACCACCTTCCCCGACGCCCAAATTTAAAACTAAAGCGGAGCAGGAAGCGTACGATCTAAGAGTTGCTCAACAGCTGCAAGACCAGCTAGATCATGAGCATCAGCTTGAAGAAGCTAAAAAGGTGAAGAAGCCTAGGAAGCCTATTGGCAAGATTGCCAAAGAAAAGGCTAAGCAGATTGTGGACGAACAAAAGAAGAATGCTCAGGAGGAGCTAGCTAAAGTCTCCACTACTGCAGTCCAGTCTTCAGCTCAGAGTTATTATCCTTCCAATCTTACACCTGAGCAAGAGGCTGAAGACAAAGCTACCTGGGAGGCCACGCTGAAAGGACTCAGTCTCCGAAGAGGAGATGCTAGAACAGCGGCCCTTAGAGAAAAGAAAAGATTGGCTGACCTGGCAAAAATGATTAGTCTATCTGATAAGCCAGCAGCTGACTTGAAAAGGCAAATACCCAAAGCTTCAAAATATTATAGGAGAGCGCCTCGAGCACCTTATGTCAAGAAGGCGCCTACTCCTCACATAGACAAATGGGTACCAGCCGAACTGAACGAGCTATGGGAGGAACTCAAAGAATCTTTCATCAAGGGATACCATGTATGGAACTTCTATCCGTTTGGGATACCTGCTGATCAACTATTCGAAGAATGTCTTCATCATAACTTTCCCCAGCTCGCAGAACAACTTCTGCCGATCATGGAGAAAGAGAAGATACCCATCGAGCTCCAAACCTTGAATAATCCCTCCTCCTATGACTGCTCGCGGCGTGCTTTGCACAAAAGAGATAGAAGATGAGATCGAGGCAGCTGCTTATCATCACAATCTTAGCACTGATCATCCTGAGGATCTCGAGGAAATCCAGACTCTGCGGAGAAGAATCTACAAGTTTTATTGTTTGGATCCTCCAGCTGACAGGTCTGCAGACTTCAAGAGCCGAACGCAGAGATTCAGACTTCAGCCTTGATCTTCTTATCTCAGTTTGTTGTAATAGTAATAGAAACCGTGTAATCCTCTGATCATATATATCAGTTTCTATTGCTTGCCAGACAATTACTCATTGTCTCACGGCCTTTGTTTGTGCTTTCACAACTGATCACTGAAGTGATCTGACACACACTCTCGCATAACCGTTTCTCTGATTTTGCCTATCTCTCACATGCTGAACTTACTGAAGTTATCTGTTTCAGTTTTACTGAAGTCTTTCTAAGTCAGTAGTCTAGCATTCATGTCTTTGTTTTTATAGAAGTAGAGGTTTTGACATCATCAATTAGGGGGAAAATGTTGGGTTATGAGTCAATAGATGGTATTCAGCTGATTAGCGGTTAAAGTAATAATGGGGGAAATCATAGTAGTACTATGGAATTGAAGATCCCAAAACCCAGCTGATATCAGTAGTGTAGTGTCTCGATTGCATTAGATGATGTATAGGTTAGACTTTTTGTAATTGATTATCTTTTTGTCTAAGTCCTGTACGGGGTAAGATGTTGGATTGATCTTCTGTCGAAGTTACTTTCCAGAGCCCCACGTCATCAGTGTAAGAGCTTGCGTTATTCAGCCAGCAGCTGATCTTTACCTTCAGTAGAAGACAACCCATCAGCTGATAGTTAACAGCAGAAGAACATAATGCAAAGCTTCGGCACCTTCGCGATCATCGGTGACCCACCAAAGCCTTATCAGCTTGTCAGCCGACTAAGTCGAAGAAGACAGAGATTGTCTTGAATCTACTGTATCCGACAGAAAACGACCCAGTCGTAAAAGTCATTTCGAAGTTCAGCAGAAGATCATACGAGAATGTGGAATAGTCAACTCTGAACACTGACATATTCTCACCTACCACAAACCTCGACCAATGAGAAGCCGACAACGTTTTACCTGCTCTGACCAACTAAAGTTGCTCTCATGTACAGTGTCAACTGCCCTGCTGCAACAATTCGAAAAATATGGTCGTTTTCTTTGGAAGCTTGTGACACGTGGCATTGTCTTCTCCAACGGACATATGTCTGCTCACAACTATAAATAGAGAAGATTACCGAGCTCCACGCACGGGATAAACAAGGGAAAAACGCTCAAGCTCAAGAACAAACTCTAGCAAACTTAAAGATCATTCAAGCGAAGAACTTGCCTTCATAGAATATTTTTAGTTCTTCTCTCTAGAGTTCTTTAGATCCCTTCTTCTCTAGCTAAGCTCATTGCCAAATTTATAGCTTAGAAATTTCGAAGGAGTTCACTTTCTGTGAATTGTTCTTATTGTAAGAACTCCTTCTTAGTTGGAGATCATCCCCTCCCTTTCGAACTTAGGTTTGAATTGTAAAGTCGCTAAGGACTATAACTTAGAAGGGTCTGTCCAGTGCACATATTCCTTGCTGAGGCTTGCTCAGATAAATCAACAAGTTCTCCTGTCAGGACCGTGGACGTAGGATCTTGTGTATCCGAACCACGTTAAATTGCTTGTGTTATTTACTGTTTTATTGCATTGTATACAACTGATTAAAAATCATATCTTTGCATAAAACGTATTTTCAAAGCGCACCAGCCAAAAGACTTTAATTTGCGAAAACGCATTTTCAAACTGAGACGAATCTCCGGGCCCTACACTCTTATCCGCACAACATCTTCGACTGAGTTTCAAGAACTGACAAAAGTCAGTAGGAGAGCTCAGTAGCTGACACACTCTGACCCGTGATCGAAGGTTACTATCTGGCACTGTTCATAAGTCGCAACCAACAACTCAGCTGTCCTTCACGTTCTGAGAAAAGAAACTGTGATCAGGTGTATTCACCCCCCCCTCCCTCTACACCTGACTATCGTCTCCGGACCAACAATAGTGCACCGACAAAGACTCCTCTAGAAGTTAATGTTCACTTGAGCAAGAATAGGGGTGATCCTATTGCTCAAGAGGATTATGCTAGAGTCATTGGTTGTCTTATATACATCACGAATTGTACGAGGCCCGATTTAACTTGTCCAGTGAACAAACTGAGTCGCTATACTAGTAATCCGAGTAGAGAGCATTGTAAATCTCTTGTAAGAGTTCTGAGGTATTTGAAATACACTCTTAACTTTGGGCTGCACTACTCTAAACATCCCCCCAGTACTTGAAAGGTACTGTGATGCGAATTGGATATCCGACACTAAAGACTTGTTGTCTACTAGTGGTTATGTGTTCACTACAGGGGGATGAGCTGTGTCGTGGAGATCTACGAAACAGACGTGTATAGTCCGATCCACCATGGAATCCGAATTTATTATTTTGGATAATTTCGGTGAGGAGGCCGAATGGCTCCGTAATTTTCTTGAAGAAATTCCATGTTGGATAAAATCCGTGCCACCTGTGATGATTCACTGTGATAGCTAAGTGGTTATTGGTAGGGCCAAGAGTGGGTTGTATAATCGTAAGTCGAGATATATTCATCGTTGACATAATACCGTAAGACATTTGATCAAGAGTGGGGTTATCTGTGTAGACTATGTCAAGTCTATAGATAAGCTAGCGGATCCGCTTACTAAGAGTTTGAATCGAGATCAAATGTATAAGCTCGTAGAGGGAATATGAGTTAAATCCACAATTTAAAGACGATTATAGTGGATACCCAACCTTGTAGATTGGAGATCCCATGAACTTGGTTCAATGGGAAAACTAAGCTATATGAGTCTGTTGATACCACACTCAAATAGTCTATTCCCTAAAGAGCTCGAGAGTGTTGGTTACCTGTCAAGTGGTGAGGTTAAGAGTCTGTTGAACACCAAGATCTTAAGAGCGCTACCTCGACAGAAGTGGCTTCCATTTGCTACTTATTTACGACGTTCTGATCTTAATGCTCTAACTCTTGTTGTTATATTTTCAGAATTAAAAACGGAGGAATTCGAGCATAGCCTACCCCAAAGATGTTCCAGTGCTCCAGCTGACACTCAGATCGACCATGCTTTCAAAGCAACAGTCAGGAAGACTGGACCCAAACCTATTTCCTCCAGCAAGGTAGTGGCCACGATAGAAGCAAAGTCCTCTGAGACTTCAGGCACTGACCAACTCGCACTGATGGCTCTCAAATACCAGAGAGAAAAGGAGAGAGTCAGAAAGCTGAGGAAATACAACAGAGATTCTCCCTCAGGTAAGAAAGACTATCAGAAAAGGGAAGAATCTAAACCTTCTACTGATTGCAGGAACTCAGAACCTGCTGCAAGTCCATCGAAGGACTCAGCTGGAAAAACCAGCAGATCATCTGTCTGCTATAACTGCAAGAAGGAGGGACATTATCAATACGACTGTCCCGAACTCTCAGCTGCTCAACGGGCAGAACGGCAGGCCAGACGAGAAAAATTTGCCCGAAGAAGGCAGGCCTACATAGCCGGAGAGATATCTGACAACTCAATCGAGGAGGATACATTTATGTATTCATCTGAGGACGAAGCTGCATTCGTCACAATTGAGATCGGAGAGACGGTTCCTGAAGAAACAGCTGAATACAGTCTGATGGCCGGAGAAGAGGCTCAGGTAAACTCCAAACTTAATGTAACCTCTTCTTCACACAGCACACACGATACGTGCTCGGTCACAGATGATCCTCTAGATGGGGTACAAGCCTATGACGATCTACTAGAGGAGCAGATTCAACTGAGCGGAGAATTCAGCAGAACAATTCAGGAACTGAAACAGGTAAAGGCTGAGAATCAGAGACTTTCTTCTGATTGTCAGGTCTCTACTGAGTCAGAGAATCTGGTAGCGAGACTCAAGGAAGAGATTGAATCTCTTATGACTAAGTCTCAGCTTCAAGAGATTGAGATCTCAGTTCTGACTAAGGACAATTATGAGAAAGAGACTGAAATAGCCCGACTCAGTCAGAAGCTCGCAGACGTGGAAAAAGATTATGACTCACTAAGGAAAAGTGATGAAGTTTGGCGAGAACTGATGACTGAACAGTACCTAGGAGCTAAGGAGAAGCTGGAAAGTATGCTTAGAGCACAAAGGCCAACAGTCATGAAAGAAGGACTTGGCTATACTCACAAGGCTTCCACTTCAAAAAGCTCAGAAATGTTGGCTGATAGGTTTGTCAGAGGAAAGGTGCAAGCTGCTGACACCACACCTCAGACGAAGAATAAATAGAAAATAGTTGCACCTCAGCCGAGCAACAAGAAGCAGCTGACCAAAGGTTCCAACCCCAGGACACCACGATCAAACTCAGGGGGAACCAAGAAGGTCAGGTGGGCAGAACAGTACAATAAGCCACTGTATGAGCACCCGGCTCAGTATGGCTCGTACTACTATGAGCCCAGGGTCAAGAGAAGCGCAAAGACTCAGAAGAAGAAAGCTCCTGAACCCAAAATCATCAGAAAGTCAGTATCTCCAGGTCCTGTGGAGAAGAAAATTGACAAGGTTCAGAAGAAGAAGTCTCAGACTTCTAAGGTCCCTAGGCAGATCTGGGTTCCGAAATCACCCACTAACATGTAAGGACCCAACTGAACCAAAGGGTACCTAAAAATGCTTCTGTTTTGCAGGTGCATAAGGACCCTTGGATAGTGGACAGCGGCTGCTCGAGATATATGACATACCAGAAGAGCCTGCTGACCAACTACGTACAAGAAGATGGTCCCAGAATTGAGTTCGGTGACAACTCAAAAGGCTACACAAGGGGATATGGAACGCTGAACATTGGGACTGCTTCAATTCCAAGAGTAACATATGTTGAAGGACTTCGATATAATCTCCTTTCAGTCAGTCAATTCTGTGACAATCTAAACAGAGTTATCTTTGACGCTGGTTTCTGTGATGTTGTTGATAAATCTACAGGGAAAATAGTGTTATCAGGTTCACGGAGGAAGAATATATACGTTGCAAAATGGAAAACAGCAGAACCTGAGGCTTGCTTGCTCACACAGACTAAATCTAGTGACAAGGCAGGATGGCTGTGGCACAAGAGACTCAGCCACCTGAACTTCAAGACTATGAACAAGCTCACCAAGAACTCTAAAGTCAGAGGACTGCCCAACGAATCGTTTATCAAAGACAGAAATTGTGAAGCATGCTTGAAGGGAAAGCAGACAAAGTGTAGCAATCCACCTATTCCTTCATCTTCCACTGATGGAATCCTTCAGCTGCTGCACATGGACTTATTCGGGTCAGTCTCTCCAGTGACTATAAGAGGCAAGAAGTATGCCCTCGTCGTTATTGACGACTACTCGAGATATACTTGGGTCATCTTCATTGCAAACAAATCTGATGTCATGACTGAGTTGCCTAAACTGCTGAAAAAGCTCAGTGTGGAAAAGGACATTAAGATACAGAGAATTCGCTCAGATAGAGGAACATAATTTCTCAATTCAGTAGTTAAAGAGTACTGCGAAAAGGAGGGAATTAAGCACGAGACATCAGCTGCTCGCACCCCTCAGCAAAACGGACTTCCTGAACGCAAAAACAGAACACTCAAAGAAGCAGCAAGAACGCTCCTAGCAGACTCTGGACTACCCTCAAAGTTCTGGGCAGATGCTACTGACACCGCCTGCTACACTCAGAATCGCTCACTACTTACACATCAACACATGAAGACACCATACGAATTGTGGAAAGGGAGAATTCCTTCTATTTCTCATTTTCATATTTTTGGCTGTCCTTGCTTTATCCACAATAATGGGAAAGATCAGTTGAAGGTCTTTGATAGCAAATCTGATCAAGGAGTATTCTTAGGATACTCACGAGTCAGTAAAGCCTTCAGAGTCTTTAACTATCGAACCCTTTGCGTGGAGGAAAGCCCTCATGTTGTTTTCGATGAGTTTGTTACTGAGAACAGGAAAACTACAAAGACAAATACTGAAGATGTCAGCAGCAAGCTACAGGATCTCGCACTAACTGATAAAGCTGAAAAGATCCAGCATTGTTGGGATGATGAGTCAGACGATGAAGAAATTCAGACTCAGCCAACAGGCGATGTAGCTGACCTGGTTGATTCTACTAAACAGAATCAACAACAGGTAACTACGGTCGATGAGGAAGCCCCAGTGGTAACTGAGACCTCTACTGAGAATATAAACTCAGGGGGAACACAAATTGTTCCTGAGCTAAATGCCCCTGAACCTGGAAACTTAGTAGATCCTAACCTTCTTACCGAACTACCGCAATCACCAAACCAGTACGACTGAAATGCCTAACACACCTACTGACTGTGCAGAAGTAGTATCAGATGAAGAAGCCAGACTCAGACGTTCATGGCTTGACGCTCATTCTTCAGATCTCATTATAGGAGATCCGTCAGCACCGATAAGGACAAGATCTAGATTAAGTCAAGGAGAAAGCTCACTCTATTCTTGTTTCTTGTCTACAGATGAACCTCAGTCAATAGAGGACGCACTCAATGATGCTGACTGGATCATCGCCATGCAAGAAGAGCTGAACTAGTTCGTCAGAAACGAAGTTTGGGAACTTGTTGATAGACCTAGACATCAGCACGTTATTGGCACTAAGTGGGTCTTCAAAAACAAGCGTGATGAAAACAACGTCATCGTCAGAAATAAAGCTCGACTAGTTGCCAAGGGTTACTGTCAAGCAGAGGGAATCGACTTTGTTGAAACATTTGCTCAGTCGCAAGATTGGAAGCCATTCGTCTTTTTCTTGCTTACGCAACGCATCAAGGATTCAAAGTTTATCAGATGGATGTAAAGTCAGCTTTTCTGAATAGCGTACTGAAGGAAGAAGTCTACGCGGAACAACCGCCCGGCTTTCAGCAGGGACATCAGGTGTACAGACTTCGGAAAGCTCTGTACGGGTTAAAACAAGCACCCAGGGCTTGGTACGATACCCTATCAGACTTTCTACTTCAGAAAGGTTTTCAGAAGGGGACAGTAGATCGCACCCTATTCAACATAAAGTCAGGAGATGACATCCTACTGGTGCAAATCTACGTGGACGACATCATTTTCGGTTGCAGAAATGTGACTATATGTCAACAATTCGAGAAAATCATGAAGGAGAAATTCGAGATGTCTATGATGGGAGAGATGAACTATTTCCTTGGATTTCAAGTGAAGCAATCACCTGAAGGAATTTTCATCAATCAAGCCAAGTACACTCGAGATCTTCTGAAAAGATTTAGCTGCAACTCGAGCAAACCAGTTAAGATCCCCATGAACACGAATTTCAAAATCGATCTAGACAAAGAGGGAGCTTCTGTTAACTCTACTAATTATAGAGCTATTATTGGTTCTTTATTATACTTAACAGCTAGCCGACCTGACATAACTTATGCTGTAGGTGTATGTGCAAGATTTCAAGCGGATCCCAAGCGAAAGTCATCTAGACTCAGCAAATAGGATTCTGCGATATCTAAGAGGAACACCTGACGCAGGGTTATGGTATTCTGCTGATGATAATCTAATACCGACGAGTTATTCGATGCCGATTATGCGGGATAGATCGAAAGTCAACTCCGGAACGTGTCGGCTTCTAGGCAAGAAACTAATATCCGGTTTTCAAAGAAGCAGCATTCGGCAGCAACGTCCACTACCGAAGCCGAGTACATGGCCGCCTTGGAAGTTGTTGTGCCCGCATCCTTTGGCTTCGACAACAACCGAGAGACTATGGTATAATTCAGGATGAAGTGCCCATCTACTGTGACTCCACAAGTGCTATTGCAATAACTCAGAATCCAGTTCTCCATACGAGATGCAAGCACGTGGATATTCGACACCACTTCATCAGAGACCATGTCGAGAAAAAGGATATCAGAATGGAGAAAATCTATACTAACAAGCAAAGGGCAGATATACTGACCAAACCACTAGCTGAGAACAGATTCAGAGTATTATCAGTTGAGCTAGGTCTACTGGATCCTACTGAATCACATCAATAGATAACAACTACTGATAACAACAATTGGTATCAAGTGTAAGGAACCAGTATGACAGGTCAGAAGACTCAATACATTGATTCAATCGGGAGAATCAAACTGTACACAGTAAGGGGGAACGTGGTCATCAGCACTTCAATCATCCTTCTTAGTCTTAACGGTAACCAGCTGATCGTAAAAGTTCAGCTGAAGAGGTTTGCGTAATATTTACTTAAAGTTTATCAGAAGCATGCTCGCATTTATTATCTCAGTCGCTAGCACTCAGTAGCTAATGAGCATTTATTTCCCGCCATTAATTTTTAAGGATAAGTCAGTAGGAAACCGTTCTCATTTAAAATGACTTAGTCTTTAATGCTGCCTGCAGCGCATTTAATGCATGTCTTCTCACTTACCTTTATAACGCATTATCCTACGTGGGTCTATAGTAGAGGCGGCTTAGGCAATCATTCCTTTTTTAACATCACATCTCAGCCGTCGATAAAAATGAGAGATTAAACCCCAGCCATTCGATCTAAACGGTTTATTACGCATGATCTTATAAAATCTTTCATCTTCTACATTAGCCTTACTTTTCGCCATTTACGAAATCTTGGAGCTTTTATCTGCGATTCAGTTTTTTTTCCTTTATAACCTAAACTGCTCTGCATTTGCGTATCGCAAGCTCTAAATCTTTCGGTAATGTATTAACTCTGCCTAAAACTCATACTCACTAATTCTATTTTCAAGTGATAACGAGTTTTTCTGTAGATACTCATGGCGACAATGCAGACTCCCACAAATTTTGACGAGATCATTGTCTCTCGCATCCAGTTCGAACCAACAATGGCGCTACGCCAAGTTGATCTTCCATACTTGGAGCCCGTTTTCGACGCCATTGAAAGTTCTGGACTAGAACTGCTCGTCTCCAAGCAACCCCGAGTGTATTTGCCCAGACAAGTGGCGGAAGTCTACTTCAACTGGAGAACCCTTGATTCAGGGGTAGAGGAAGCATCCTTCGCATTCATGAAGGAGGTTGTACCGAATTCGTGGGATGCGAGTCAGCATATCATCAGCATCCGAGATGCACTGGAATTAGCATTTTATCTTCCAGCCGATGGAATTTCTCCTATTGGATATAAGGAGAAGGAGATCAACGCATACGTACAGAAATTCTGTGGCAGGAAGGATATTGCATTCAAGACAGCTCTGCCGAAGAATCAACTGTTGCCACAGTACCGGACGTTCGCATACATCGTTTCTCACATCCTCACGAGCTCAGCCGGTTCCTATGATCAGCTCTCAAAGCCACGTATTCAGCTGATGATGGTCATAGACGATAGAGTCCAAGTCAACTGGACGGACTATTACTTAACCGAGCTCAAGGCTCAGGCTCAGAAGTTTGTAGCCCAACCCACTGGAGAGAGGAGGCTAATCAATGTTGGGAAGCTGCTGTATGGGACGAAGATGTCCATACTTATCGAGCAATCAGTCTTGAGGAATTCAGCTTTTGCTGACTCCAGATATTTTGACAGCAAGCTCACAAAGTTCAAAACGAGAGCCGCTGCTGAAAAATCAATCAGGCGAGGGCCGCCTGATCAGAAGAGAGTCGTCTCCGACTTACCCCCTCGTGCCGACCCGCCTAAGAGGAAGAGGCTAATCAAGACTGGACCTTCTGATGTCTCAGTAGAACAAGCTAGACAAGCCTCTCCCCCACCCACTCAGGAAGAACAAATCCTAGACTCTGACACCGGCATTGAGGGTGCCACGATAAAGGAGAAGGTTCAATGCATCAGTTCCGAGGGGACTCTGTCGGACATCAGGGTACCGACTGAGGAAACATCCTCTGAGTGGACCACGATACACTCCACCCGTCTTCGTGCTACCGGAGAAATCCATGCTCAGATTCCTGAAATCGCTGAGCATTCAGACTTGGTGGAAACTGCCATAAGGGCCAGGACACAGATGCTGCTGAGGTTTCTCAGCTGGGATATTCTTGAAAATATTATCAGAACTCAGTCAGCTCTATCCTTACTTGCCAAGGAGCAAGACTTGCAGTCAGCTATAGGGTTCGGGGAACCAGCTGACCTTGCTTCATTTGAGGACCTGAGGGCAGCGATGCTTTATCTCCTTAGTCCGCGCTCCCTCGGTCCCACGGCAATGCCCTTCGCCTCCATCTCATCATGATGATGATAACGAAGACAAAGATGATGACAAGATGGTACAGGCGTCACCCAAGGATGCAGATTTGGGAGGATCTGCTGAGGGCTCCACTCCCCGCGAAAAGGGCCAATCACCACCACCTTCTAAATCTGGTGAAGCTCAAGTTGCCTCGAAGCCGAGTCGAGCGCAACAACTCACGTTATCTGAGCAGAAGCTTGGAACCAGTTCCTATCAAATCCAACCAATAGGTTCCATGACCTCCAAGTCGGTGAACAAAGCCATCAGGCGCCAAGGGGACAAGAATCGTCTCCTCGCCAAAGACGTACACATCAACCGACTTGCAGCCGGGGTCGAGAAAGTCTCACCAGCTCTTACTCCACATATCAATATTCAGGAAGCTATTGAGGCAGCCCTTGCAGCTCAGAAGGCGGACCTTGCCGCTCAGAGTCAGCAGCTCTTATTAGCTCAGCAAAAGTCATTCTCTGAGCAGCTGACTCAGAGTCTCGCGGCAGTCCAGGCCACCATGGATGAGAGGAACAGAGTGGCCACCTCCAGTCTCCAATCCGCAATTAAGCAACAGGCGGAGGCACTCAAAGAAATCTAGCAGGAAATGACAACCTCTCATGATCAGTCTCTGCTGAAACTCCGACAGGAGTCAGCTGCTCAATTGAAAACATTTAGAGCTGATCAAGAGAATAACTGGGAGCAATATTGCGACCTAGTCAAGAATTTCGAAGCCACTGCCTCTAGCATCAAGGACCTCGTCTACAATTTGGAGAAGGACGTAAAAGCCATCCGCACTCACCTCTCCCATGCTGATGATGCCAAAAAGGGGGAAGGAGAAGTAAAAGAAGAACATACTGAGGCGGAACAGGCTGAGGTACAAAAGAGTCCCGAAGTCCAACTTATTGAGGCAGGAACTCAGGGGGAAGGTTCAGCCCATCAGGCTGGAACTAGCTCAGTACCCCAAGGAGAAGGTTCAGCCGCCCAGGCTAGAACCAGTTCAGCTGTACTCCTCCTGGAGTATGTCCCACTCCAACCGATCGTGAATCGAGCCAAAGACCTATCTCATCTGCTCAGCACATCGAGGACATAGCTCGTTTCCTAGATCAGGAGGATGAAGAAGAGCCACACCAACTGACACCGCAAAGGCCGGGGAAGGAGATTACTACTGAAGCCACTCCACCACCTTCCCCGACGCCCAAATTTAAAACTAAAGCGGAGCAGGAAGCGTACGATCTAAGAGTTGCTCAACAGCTGCAAGACCAGCTAGATCATGAGCATCAACTTGAAGAAGCTAAAAAGGCGAAGAAGCCTAGGAAGCCTATTGGCAAGATTGCCAAAGAAAAGGCTAAGCAGATTGTGGACGAACAAAAGAAGAATGCTCAGGAGGAGCTAGCTAAAGTCTCCACTCTTTGCCGGTCCGGTCTTCGACTCGAGTTATTATCCTTCCAATCTTACACCCGAGCAAGAGGTCGAAGACAAAGCTACCCGGGAGGCCACGCCGAAAGGACTCGGCCTCCGAAGAGGAGATGCTAGAACAATGCCCTTAGAGAAAAGAAAAGATTGGCTGACCTGGCAAAAATGATTAGTCTATCTGATAAGCCAGCAGCTGACTTGAAAAGGCAAATATCCAAAGCTTCAAAATATTACAGGAGAGCGCCTAGAGCACCTTATGTCAAGAAGGCGCCTACTCCTCACATAGACAAATGGGTACCAGCCGAACCGAACGAGCTATGGGAGGCACTCAAAGAATCTTTCATCAAGGGATACCATGTATGGAACTTCTATCCGTCCTGGGATACCGCCGATCAACTATTCGAAGAATGTCTTCATCATAACTTTCCCCAGCTCGCAGAACAACTTCTGCCGATCATGGAGAAAGAGAAGATACACATCAGAGCTCCAGCCTTCAGAAGAATCCCTCCTCCTATGACTGCTCGCGGCGTGCTTTGCACAAAAGAAGAGATAGAAGATGAGATCGAGGCAGCTGCTTATCATCACAATCTTAGCACTGATCAGCCTGAGGATCTCGAGGAAATCCAGACTCTGCGGAGAAGAATCTACAAGTTTTATTGTCTGGATCCTCCAGCTGACAGGTCTGGAGACTTCAAGAGCCGAACGCAGAGATTCAGACTTCAGCCTTGATCTTCTTATCTCAATTTGTTGTAATAGTAATAGAAACCTTGTAATCCTCTGATCATATATATCAGTTTCTATTGCTTGCCCGGCAATTACTCATTGTCTCGCGGCCTTTGTTTGTGCTTTCACAACTGATCACTGAAGTGATCTGACACACACTCTCACATAACCGTTTCTCTGATTTTGCCTATCTCTCACCTACTGAACTTACTGAAGTTATCTGTTTCAGTTTTACTGAAGTCTTTCTAAGTCAGTAGTCTAGCATTCATGTCTTTGTTTTTATAGAAGTAGAGGTTTTGGCATCATCAATTAGGGGGAAATTGTTGGGTTATGAGTCAGTAGATGGTATTCAGCTGATTAGCGGTATAAAGTAATATTGGGGGAAATCATAGTAGTACTATGGAATTGAAGATCCCAAAACCCAGCTGATATTAGTAGTGTAGTGTCTTGATAGGATTAGATGATGTATAGGTTAGACTTTTTGTAATTGATTATCTTTTTGTCTAAGTCCTGTACGGGGTAAGATGTTGGATTGATCTTCTGTCGAAGTTACTTTCCAGAACCCCACGTCATCAGTGTAAGAGCTTGCGTTCTTCAGCCAACAGTTGATCTTTACCTTCAGTAGAAGACAACCCATCAGCTGATAGTTATCAGCAGAAGAACATAATGCAAAGCTCAGTACCTTCGCAGTCATCAGCTGACCCACCAAAGCCTTATCAGCTTGTCAGCCGACTAAGTTGAAGAAGACAGAGATTGTCTTGAATCTATCAGATCCGACGTAAAATGACCCGATCGTAAAAGTCATTTCGAAGTTCGGCGAGAAGATCATACGAGGATGTTGAATAATCAACTCTGAACACTGACACATTCTCACCTACCACAAACCTCGACCAATGAGAAGCCGACAACGTTTTACCTGCTCTGACCAACTAAAGCTGCTCTCATGTACAGTGTCAACTGCCCTGCTGCAACAATTCGAAAAATATGGCCGTTTTCTTTGGAAGCTTGTGACACGTGGCATTGTCTTCTCCAACGCACATATTCCTGCTCACAACTATAAATAGAGAAGATTACCGAGCTCCACGCACGGGATAAACAAGGGAAAAACGCTCAAGCTCAAGAACAAACTCTAGCAAACTTAAAGATCATTCAAGCGAAGAACTTGCCTTCATAGAATATTTCTAGTTCTTCTCTCTAGAGTTCTTTAGATCCCTTCTTCTCTAGCTAAGCTCATTGCCAAATTTATAGCTTAGAAATTTCGAAGGAGTTCACTTTCTGTGAATTGTTCTTATTGTAAGAACTCCTTCTTAGTTGGAGATCATCCCCTCCCTTTCGAACTTAGGTTTGAATTGTAAAGTCGCTAAGGACTATAACTTAGAAGGGTTTGTCCAGTGCACAGATTCCTTGTTGAGGCTTGCTCAGATAAATCAACAAGTTCTCCTGTCTCATCAGGACCGTGGACGTAGGATCTTGCGTATCCGAACCACGTTAAATTGCTTGTGTTATTTACTGTTTTATTGCATTGCATACAACTGATTAAAAATCATATCTTTGCATAAAACGTATTTTCAAAGCGCACCAGCCAAAAGACTTTAATTTGCGAAAACGCGTTTTCAAACTGAGACGAATCTCCGGGCCCTACACTCTTATCCGCACAACGTCTTCGACTGAGTTTCAAGAACTGACAAAAGTCAGTAGGAGAGCTCAGTAGCTGACACACTATGACCCGTGATCGAAGGTTACTATCTGGCACTGTTCATAAGTCGAAACCAACAGCTCAACTGTCCTTCACGTTCTGAGAAAAGAAACTGTGATCAGGTGTATTCACCCCCCTCTACACCTGATTATCGTCTCCGGACCAACAATAGTGCACCGACAAAGACTCCTCTAGAAGTTAATGTTCACTTGAGCAAGAATAGGGGTGATCCTATTGCTCAAGAGGATTATGCTAGAGTCATTGGTTGTCTTATATACATCACGAATTGTACGAGGCCCGATCTAACTTGTCCGGTGAACAAACTGAGTCGCTATACTAGTAATCCGAGTAGAGAGCATTGTAAATCTCTTGTAAGAGTTCTGAGGTATTTGAAATACACTCTTAACTTTGGGTTGCACTACTCTAAACATCCCCCAGTACTTGAAAGGTACTGTGATGCGAATTGGATATCCGACACTAAAGACTTGTTGTCTACTAGTGGTTATGTGTTCACTACAAGGGGATGAGCTGTGTCGTGGAGATCCACGAAACAGACGTGTATAGTCCGATCCACCATGGAATCCGAATTTATTATTTTGGATAAGGCCGGTGAGGAGGCCGAATGGCTCCGTAATTTTCTTGAAGAAATTCCATGTGGACAAAATCTGTGCCACCTGTGATGATTCACTGTGATAGCTAAGTGGTTATTGGTAGGGCCAAGAGTGGGTTGTATAATCGTAAGTCGAGATATATTCATCGTTGACATAATACCGTAAGACATTTGATCACGAGTGGGGTTATCTGTGTAGACTATGTCAAGTCTATAGATAAGCTAGCGGATCCGCTTACTAAGAGTTTGAATCGAGATCAAATGTATAAACTCGTAGAGGAAATATGAGTTAAATCCACAATTTAAAGACGATTATAGTGGATACCCAACCTTGTAGATTGGAGATCCCATGAACTTGGTTCAATGGGAAAACTAAACTATATGAGTCTGTTGATACCACACTCAAATAGTCTATTCCCTAAAGAGCTCGAGAGTGTTGGTTACCTGTCAAGTGGTGAGGTTAAGTCATTGACTTTTAATGATTCTTGGATACCATATGAAGGTGGAGTATGGTAGGATACTCGAGTAAGAATCACCTATGTAAGTGGGAAGTGAGAGTCGCTTCTATGTAATGCTTATGAATCCAAAGAGGTTGTCCATTGCCTGTAAATGACATAAACGTGAGAACGGACGAGGTTGAGACTTTATAGTGTTGGTGCTATTGTCTAAGTATACACCATGGAGGAATACTTCAAGGCCACGGATCCACTAGTCCGCCGGTATGCTCGATAGCACTTACTAAGGAAGGTTCAAGGTCACAAGCCACCTACCCTGATGATTTATTATCTCTTGAGGACAATGTTGTGTGTCTGCATGCATGCATTTGGCTATTTACACTCATGTGAGGAATTGTTGGAAAATCGTTATAAATATATATATATATACATATATATATGTATATATATATATATTTATATATTTTTTTTTATTATGGAAATTATGTTAGCATTTAATGCTATTTTGACATGGGCAAAATTCAGCCCGTTTGATCGCCGTTTCGAGCCTCGATATATATCCAATTTGCGAATTAAGATATATAGTGTTGATTTACGTTTCGAGTAAATAATTGTGGTGTGCTTAATTTCTCGATTTCGATTTTCGGTGAGTGAGAAATAGTGCCTCGAACTTTGGGAGACAAAACTAATACGTTACCTAAAGTGGAGAAACTTACCTTATTCGGGTTTTGGAGTTGGTGATGGAGATTCTGTAAATTATCCACTAGGATATTTCTTTATCGAAAACTATATTCTATTAAATATATATTATTACATATTGAATATTATTGAATTTTTTTTAGATATTTCATTGAATCATGTGATGGATTTTGGCTCTGATTGTATCCATATCGATACACCCCTTATTGGATTCACCCTCTGAAACAAGAACTTGTGGTCCTGGAGTTTTTTACATTAATCAATGTCCCAGATTGATTAATGTGTAAAGTTTGTTGTGGTATTTAAGTCTCTACCACTTTGTAGGAGTTAACAAAGTGATATGTGGTGGGCTTGGGCCACACATGCTCATACGTGCGAGCCTTTTCACCGACCTCTTCACACGCGGCGCGGCGTGCCCGACCCCGGCTCCGACTCCGGTTCCGTGTCCGTGTCCGTGGACTTGGACTTGGATCTTGGATCTTGGCAATTGGTCATTTGGGTGGTTCGTTGGGCCTTTGCAGTTGGGCTTTGGCATTGGGTTTGGTGGCAGTGGCGGAACCAGAACTTTCAGATCGGGCGGTCGAATTAGAGGAACAACGGTGGCCGAAGGCAGAGAAAAAAATTGAGGGTTGCTAAATATAGTTTTAAATGGTTTGAATACAAACACACTATAAAAGATATGTGTGCTAACTCTATCAAGCCAAAGTTATTTCTTATATTTGTTATATTGAGAAAGATATTTATTTAAGTATAAAAAAAAAGAGAGAGAGAAATATATTTATAACATGTGATAGATCGATACAATAATAACTAAAAGGCTTGAAAGGAAGCACAGGATCCAGCAAGGAGCAGGGAAAGTCGAACCCTTGACCTCTCCATTTACGGACAGAGCCACTAGCCAACTAAGCTACAAGGCACGGTTAGTTTAGTTTACCACTGAAATTGTTATATAGTAACACGAATTCTATACCCTACTCGAGCAAAGTCATGGCGGCCGGGGTCGATCGACCCACCCCGACCCCCCTCTAGTTCCGCCCCGCTTGGTGGGCTACTTGTGAACTGGCCCAGCTCTTATTTGTGGACTGACCCAGCTTGTGGTCTAATACTCCTGTCACACCTAAGTCTATCTTTTTAGAAGTCTCTGGAATGAGACTGTAGAGATCTCCTTCATCTCTCCACTTTCCTTCCATTACCCCACTACCTGACGAAATGAATGCTCCATTTCACCTGGCATTTCAACACACAAAAAATCATTCTCTTATGCATCTATTAGCTCTAGTTGTCCAGCAATTCTGTCATTGCCTTTGTCCAGTTCGCCGGAGCTCGACGATCTTGCGGTGATGCAATCTTCGAGAGGAACGTCGTTTCATCTTTGGGGCAGATACGGCAAAACTGAGAGCACTACCGAGGGGTATTTCATCTTGCGGAGAGAGGACTCCTCGACTCGATGAAGTTTCTTCCATTTCTGCATTCTGTTTGTTTTTATTTTCCGACTTACCGATTTTCATTGTAATAGCAGTTTGTATTATTCAACATCCACTGCACCAGCTTTTGTGAGAAATGGGGTTCAAATACCAATTCATCCTTCAGCTCGAGCAACAAGCTTTTCTGGTGATCAAGACATTGGCTGGATGAACGAGTAATGATTGATGAGAAGCGAACAAGTTGGCATTGTGTATGGCTTTAAATCGTCAGAATATATTCTGTTAACGGATGAGAAGGCATGGAACTATTAATAACGCAATAATTTATGTCTGTGGAGAGTTGGAAGACTTCCGCAGTTGAGTGGAGGTCTTCCACTCATATTCATATACCCCCACACACCAATAAGGTTTTTTCTAAGTCTAACCTTGAAATATTAGCCAAAGCTATAATTGTTTTAGACTTGGTCTTCTTTGTGGAATTGTTTAAAATACATAATAATTTAAAATACTATTTTCGTCCTATTATTAAAGACGTTGGGATTGGGTACGGAGATTAATAAAATATGTGTAAGGCATAAAGTATGGCATGAAACTCTTCTCTTTTTGTCAATGGAATTCAAGCCGAAGAACGAGAAAGAAGCATATAGCCTGACCTGTACGATGTTTAGTCTCGTAGGACATAAGAAGTTTAAGAATAGAAATCAAGAAGAAAATATAATTACTTTAAATTAACTAAAATCTTAGTCTTTGTGACCAACGAGGTCTCTTACACCTTTGCCCGGACAGATCAAGGATTTTGTAGTGAGTTGAAGCATCAAGAGTCGACTACAGAGCCAATAGTCGAAACTAATTAAGGGGGTGTTGGATTGAACTTGATGGTACGTACGTATACATATTTGAGATGCATAAAATCTAGTGCATTATTGACTGGTCAATTTAAGGTACGGATCACGAATTTGATAGTAAGATGGATAAATCTAGCTTTTATAAATTATTTTAGATTAAGTTCTAAATTATTTTATTTTAATATATAAAAACATAAACACATGGAGTCCCAGGGTCGATCATCGAACTTGCACTATGTATAAGAACTGGGAACTAATTTGAATCTTTCTTTTACTCATTAGATGCTTGGATCGTATATATTATGTGATACCACATTATACATAATCCTTATACATTTTGTAGAAAGACAAAAAATTATAAAGTTACAAAATTTTATATATAAGGATTAGACGTTCATAGTTTGTATCAAATCCGCCCTTGTATAAGAAAATATTACTAGTGCAGTCTATCATAGATCTACTATGGTCAAATTCACATAGAAATATAATATTTATCACCAGAGCAGTTTATATGTACCACTTTCTTATATTATTGTATGTACCACACCACGAGGGTATTGATCTGTGGTATTTCTAACTAAAAAAATATGAGTCATATTTAACACATGTCAATCCCCTTATTGTGTGGTACACACAAAGATTTACGAGAGTGACACAAATCAGGGGCGGGATCCAGGATTTTTGGTTAGGGGGGACGAAATTTATTGGTGTATGACACTTCCTTATCCGGGGGTTCCACCCCCGAGAAAATTTTTTAGGACATTTTTCTACGTAAGCCTATTATACTTACTTTTTATGGCTTATTTAAAATATTATATTATTCTTCTGTGAATAATTGTTATATTCTTTATATTTATTCGAAAAAGATAGTACACAATCATATTTTGTCACTTCAAATTTAGTTAGAGAAAATTATGAATACTAACAATATCGAGCTTAGGAGTTAATTAAGCATTTAAATGGTAGTAGTTTATTTACACTTGCTAATTTTAGATTAATCAAATAATTAAAAAATAAACAGAAACATAATATATCAATTGCATAAAGTTGCATATGTAATTCTATCAAAATAGATATTTATAGTTCTAAATTATACATCTCCACTAAAATAAGTTATTCTTAATATACGTTTTTTAATATTTTTAAAAGTTAGTAGTTACGTTAACACTAATGTTATTACTAAATTTCCGGGGCGAATTCAAAAATTTAAGTGGAACAAATATATAAATTACTCAAAATAAATGAAAACTCGTATTAATGCACGAAAATTGGGGGCGGGGCGGTCGCACCCACCCGCCCCCTGAGTCCGCCATTGTACACAGTACACACAAACCTTTGTGGTTTGTCACTTATAATAAATTTGATAGAAATTGGGACAGATAAATGAATAACTAAGAAATTTCAAATGTTCAATGTAAATCGAAATTGATGATATAAATTCTGGTGAAATCAGAATTTCTCAAAATAAAATAAAATAGTACTACTAATTAGATTTGATACCCAAAAGCGGAAAAGCTTATACGAAAGGCGTAATGGGAAGGAAAAAAAAAGCGTCGAATCAAAAAGTCGGAAATAATTGTCATGAAATTTGTTCATCTTCTTCTCGGAATCACTATCACACTATCAGCAATCTGATAACGAACCTCTCCCTCCCTCTCCGTTTCTCTCTCTCTCTCACACACACACAAACTCACACCTGAAAACCGTTTCTCCACAATCACCTTAGAAATCCAGTGAAGTTAGTCGGATAATTTACCAGATTCGAATCAATGGGTCGCAACTCATTATCCGGCGGAGATTCAGCTTCCGATGACGCATCGGCCACATTACACTCGATCCGAGACCGTCTCCCCTTCAAGCGAGTCAACAACACTAACAACACGGCCGAACTTCCGAGATCCTCCAAAACGACGACGTCAGCGCACAAAACCTCCCGATCTCACCACCACAAGCGGAAGCTGTCGTTGTACCCCTTAAAAGGAAAACCGTGCTTTTACTTGTGCATTTTCGTTGTGATTTTCATGTTCGCCGTGGCCTCGATGGTTTTGCAGAGCTCGATCATGTTAGTTTTCCGACAGGGAGTTAGCGGTGATAGAATGCGGTGGAGGTGGTCGGTTAAGGAGGGGTTGGAGTTGGGAAGCTCTCTGGAGTTTGTGCCCCGCCGGGGCCTCGAACTGAATGGAAGCCGGCTCGATTTGCTTGGAAGCAAGCCGAGGATCGGTATTCGGCCTCCGAGGATCGCTTTGGTAAGTGTTCATTAATACATAATTCCCTTCATGTTCCTGATGTGATAAGTAGATGTAATTTCCTAATATGAACTTGAGTTTAAGCTTGTCCTTCTTCAATTGCTGCACATTCTGAGTTGGTGGTTACATGATCAGCGTTTCTGTCGTTGTTGAGTTCTCATACCTCTAATGATTTGCGAATGTACAAGTATAGTTAGAAAACTGTATGCCCTTGTTCTCCACAAGAGCAGTTAATGTCCTGTTTTTCATTGCCATACTTTAAGTGCATTCCGGTTGAGATTATTCACTCTTTTGTTGAATGCAAGATCTTAGGAAACATGAAGAAAGATCCCTCAGCACTATTGCTATATTCTCTTGCAAAGAACTTAAAAGGTCTTGGCTATCTGCTTAAGGTATTTTTCCTAACAGTTTGTATTTGATGCTATGTTTGTTTACTATTCATGAAGGTTGCATTTAACATCATAACTGCTAACAAAATAAAGTGCATTAGTCATGCTCTGAATATAATTCAGAAAGTAGAAAGCCCACAGGAAAGAAAAGTTACATGAACAAACCTTGATTGAGTAGCTGTATCCAAAGACAAAAATAGCATAGAATCATAAATGTTCTAAAATTTGGTTAATGTTCAACAAGTAGGTTAAGTGGCAGTATCGCATGGGTTTTAAGTTCTGGAGTTCTATTGCAGATATGCCTTCTTGAGTGCAAGTTCTCCTTAGTTCTTACTACTAATAACTCTGAAGCAATGAGATAATTACTTAGTAACTCACTTACATGTGCTCGGAGTATATTCATCATCAACTCCTAAGCTCTAGTAACTAATATTTTAGTTTGGATATAAAGTTTCATGCATGAAATAAAAATGGCGAGCTCTTGCTGTAGTAGCAGTGGATATTACCTAAAGTCTTCTATTTATAAGAGTCCGCCTTTGATAGCAAGTTTCTGTAGGAGAAAGCAATGGAAAATATATAAGCTGGCAGTCGGAACTTATAATATTACCAATTACTACTAAATTTTTTTGATGTTTTCCTAATATACACAAAATTTTGTCCTCCATTTATTTTCTGCAGCTATTTACCCTGAAAGATGGCAGAGCTCGCACTGTTTGGCAAGAGCTTGGAGGTCCAGTTTCATTTTTATGGCCTGAAAGATACGGTTATGTTGATTGGTCAATGTATGCTTTCTCTTCCGTTTCTTCATGTTACCCGGAAAGTTCCATATGTAATCAATCATATGTTAGTTGCATATATTGTTAGTCAGCTTTCTCTAGGGATTACAGCTGAGTGATGCCTGTTTCTGCCTGCAGTTTCGAAGGTATTATCGCAGTCTCTCTTGAGGCAAAGAATGCCATTTCCAGGTACTATGTCTTGTAAACTTCCTTTGGTGTTTCAGATACTCCTTTGACTTTCATTCACTGATCTGCCTCACATATGAAGCAAACAGAATAGTAAATTTCTATGATATCTGATGTCTATGTGGCGTAGTGAATTTTGTCCTGAAGACCTATCTATGAGGCCAAGTGAAGCTAGTGAACAATAACTATCAGGATTAGTGAACATTATTTTTAAGAAAGACAAAATCTCTGACAAATATGACCGAAATTAATATCATCATGACCACGTGATTAAAAAAATAATTCTAGGAAATTATGTTTAAGAATCATCAGTTGATGAATAGTTGTTAGGGAAAAGTTTAGCCAAACCTTGGGCTGCTAAATAAGTATGTTTTAACAGGCTTTCAACCAGGTAGCTGTTAGACCATAATGATATGCTATATTTTGTCAATTTGATATCTATGCAGCCTTATGCAGGAGCCTTTTTGCTCTGTGCCTCTGATATGGATTATCCAAGAGGATACTCTCGCCAATCGTCTACTACACTATAAGGACATGGGTTGGGGCCACCTCATCTCTAATTGGAAAACTGCCTTCAGTAGGGCTGATCTAGTGGTGTTTCCTGATTTTTCTCTCCCGGTAAAGTTCTTTCTTGATTTTTTTTTCTTAAGATATGAAGTTATAAATATTTGTTTAGACTCTTAGGAGCTTTCTGAGTTATTTTTTATCTTTTCCTGTATCAGATGTTATATAGTGTGCTTGACACTGGAAACTTCTTTGTAATTCCTGGATCTCCAGTAGATGTTTGGGCTGCAGAAAGCTATAGTAAGACCCATTCTAAATCTCAACTGAGGAAGGAAAATAGTTTTGACGATGATGATCTGCTGGTTCTGGTTCTTGGGAGTTCATTCTTCTACAATGACCTTGCCTGGGACTATGCAGTGGCAATGCATGATCTAGAACCTGTGCTCCTCAAATATGCAGGATCAACTGATGCCGGATTTACATCAAAGTTCATTTTCCTTTGTGGAAATTCCAGCAAAGTATACAGTGATGCTTTACAGGTTTGTGTTCGTCCAATTGGCTGTTCAAAATGTTTAGGTTCTTACTTCATCTAGTCATGCGGGCTCCAGAAAATGAGATGCCAATAGTATTTTACTCTGGTCGCATTTGATTTATATGGTAAATGAGGATTGATATTCTAGCAGTAATTAATCTTAAACAACAGCAGATGCTTGTGCTGGGTATAAAATGATGTCTAAATTCATTACAGATCCTTACACATCTGGTTTGTTTTGTTATGATTTCTAAATGTGTATACTTGATTCTGGCTTATCTTTAAAACCACAATGTCGGAAATGGAATTGGAAGTGCTTTTATAATGTTTTGTAGCTTCTAATTGAGGAAACTGTCAGTTTTTCTGCTCTCAGTTGAATATTATATTTACTATTACCTTTACATTTATCTAGGAGATTGCTACTCGTCTGGGACTAAATCAAGGATCGCTGAAGCATTATGGTATAAATAGTGATGTGAACAGTATAATACTGATGGCTGATGTTGTTCTGTATGGCTCCTCTCAAGAAGAACAGGGATTTCCTCATTTGCTGATTAGTGCCATGTCATTTGGTATTCCTATAATTGCTTCAGATAATCCTGTCATAAGAAAATATGTATGTCCATTTTTTATTCTCTTTTGAAGCTATCTTTAAGCTAATCTTCTAGCGATCTTGGAAGCTAATCTTATTAATGGATTGAAATTTTGAATTTAGGTTGTCGATGGAGTTCATGGGATCACTTTTTCCAAAAACCATCCTGAAGCATTAACAAATGCCTTTTCACTCCTTATATCTGACAGAAAATTATCTAGATTAGCACGTACCATTGCCTCTTCTGCAAAGCTTCGTACTGAGAATATGTTTGCAGAAGAATGCATCCTTGGTCTTGCAAAACTAGTGGAGGATGTCTTTAGTTTCCCATCAGATGTCGTGCTGCCAACCCGTGTTTCTCAACTGAAAAATATTGCATGGGAGTGGAGTATTTTCAGAAAGGAACTTGACCAAGTTTCTAGCGAGAGAGCACATATGAATCAAGATCATTTGAGGGTGAATTCAAGTGTTGTACATGACCTTGAGGAAGACATGATAAATTATGTTGCATTTGGAAATGTCAGCCTTGATAGTATTGAAGGTCTGGAGGAGGACCTGCCTACAGTTTCGGACTGGGACATCTTGAGCGAAATAGAGAGCTCTGAGGAAGTTGAGATGCTCGAAAGAGAGGAGGTATGACCATTCTTCTATTACTTTTCAAGTTTTTTTTTCCCGCATGTAACTGTAATTCCATATTGACCTATTTTAGCTTCGTCTTATGCTCTTTAGATTGACGAAAGATTGGAGAAAGATATTGGTGAATGGGATGACATTTATCGTAATGCTCGAAAATCGGAAAAGCTCAGATTTGAAACAAACTTAAGGGATGAAGGCGAGCTAGAAAGAACTGGGCAACCAATTTGCATTTACGAGATCTACAATGGTGCTGGGAGTTGGCCATTTTTACACCATGGTTCACTATACCGTGGCTTAAGTCTTGTAAGTTCCCCATAGCTAGGTGTATATTTTGGGGTCTATGGTTTTAAGGCCGTTTCGTGCGAAGTTTTCTTCTACGGATTAATCTAAAAACCTTATACAATTTGGTTAAGCGTTTAGGTAAAGCCATTTGTTCCATTATGTTTATCCTTTCTTTACCTTAAATTGCTACTTGAATGGTACTTCGCTTTTTTGGCTTTGCATCAGTCTACTAGAGCCAGGAGATTGAGTTCAGATGATGTCGATGCAGTTGGTCGGCTTCCCGTCTTGAATGATACTTATTATCGTGATATTCTTTGTGAGATTGGAGGAATGTTTTCTATTGCTAATGGAATTGATGAAATCCACAAGGGACCCTGGATAGGTTTTCAGTCATGGCGTGCTACTGGGAAGAGGGTATGTATTTTTGCTGACATGTGCAGCCATATATGTTGACCAGCTCTTTTAAGTTTCAAATGATCTATGAAATTAAAGCCTACTTTATGTTCTGCCTCCTGAGTTTAACAGTTGGATGTCATCTCTGCCTGCATAATTTACTAGGCTTGCTTGATCATCTCAGGTATCGTTATCTAAAAAATCTGAAGAGGTTTTGGAGAAAACCCTACAAGGAAACCCTAAAGGGGATGTGTTATACTTTTGGACTTCTCTGGATATGGACGGTGTGGCAGAAAATGATCCGCTTACTTTTTGGTCCGCATGTGATATTATGAATGCAGGAAGGTGCAGGTCAGTGTTGCCAGTAAAATCACATTTGGTTTAGTTATTGAATCCTATATTTATCTTCTTGTTAATCAAAGCTTTTTACAGGACGTGTAGTAATCATACACAAAATACTGAATGAACTTCTTTCATGAGCTGGATAGTAGATGGCTTTTCTTATTCAATAGCATAGATCGAAACACTTTTACTTGATGACTTGAGGATTATCGCTATCCATGGAACACAAATTGATTAAACTTAGTAGTTTTCTTTTAGAGTTCTTCAAAGGTGGTGGAGTCTTATCTAGTTACAAGATTATAAATGCTGATGCATATTCTCTTGGTGACTTCAAACTTGCAGCTCATCGTTCGAAGATGCATTCCGAAGAATGTATGGGTTGCCTTCAAATCTAGACGCTCTTCCGCCCATGCCTCAAGGTGGTGGTCATTGGTTGGCACTCCATGGTTGGGCGATGCCAACGCCTTCTTTTCTGGAGTTCGTAATGTTCTCCAGGTACTGTCACATGCAGCATTATCATTAGTCCACTTCATACATTTGATCGACTTTTTCACTGCATTATACAACCGCGATTTGTTGGCCCAGGATATTTATCGATTCTCTTCATAGTCTACACATGAATTCAAACACATCGGCTTGCTTTCTGGGCTTATCCGAACGTGAGGTATGACCCCAAAATGCAGTACCGACATTTCACTATTTCACCAGTTTGGGAATGTCTCTCATCCTGAGTTTTACTTCTTGCAGAAGAAGCACTGCTACTGTCGAATTGCAGAACTCCTCGTAAACGTGTGGGCCTATCACAGCCCACGAAAAATGGTGTACATCGATCCCCATTCAGGCTTGTTGCAAGAACAACACCCTATTGATCAGAGAATCATGTGGGCAAAGTATTTCAACAGCACCTTACTAAAAAGCATGGACGAGGACCTCGCAGAGGCTGCAGACGATGATGACCATCCGTACAGACCGTGGCTATGGCCATTAACAGGAGAAGTTTTCTGGCAAGGCGTGTACGAGAGGGAGAGAGAAGAGAGATACAGGCTGAAGATGGACAAGAAGAGGAAAATCAAGGAGAAGCTACTCGACCGGTTAAAGCACGGATACAAGCAGAAGACACTAGGAGGATAAACCCCCGTTGATCTTCGCCGGATAAAGTGATGTC
Organism: Lavandula angustifolia; assembly: GCA_028984105.1. Lineage (NCBI taxonomy): Eukaryota > Viridiplantae > Streptophyta > Magnoliopsida > Lamiales > Lamiaceae > Lavandula > Lavandula angustifolia. The sequence goes on from CM054803.1 coordinate 13,898,870, forward strand.
GTTGATGGAGCTATCTGACTTGCACATTGCAGCTGAACCAGTAGTGTCTCCCCATTCTTAGTTCGGAGAAGAGAAAAAATGCGGCTTCGATTTTTCTCACAACATACGATCACACTAACACGACATGAGTATATAACCCTGGAGAGGACTCAGCTGATAGATTCGAGAAGGCTTCTTCCTCTCCACATGCTTGGAGCCTTTGCAAGTGGCTTCAAGTGTTCTTTTAGGTGTACCAGTTTTGATTACAGCCAACATAAAGCATTTTACTTTAGTTTTAGACTTGTAATTTTTGTGGTTCTGTTGTTAAATTTTGCATATCATTCATAGTAATTGAAGGAAATTATTAACCTTTTTTACCTTTTCCTTTTGAATGAGGCACGAGATGTGCAATAGGTATGCAATAACCTTAGTGGATGTTTTGGAGTAATTGGAATTTATTGAGAATTGCTCAAAGTTGCTACTGATTTGAGAATTTATAGGTGATTGGAAAGAAGTGTTGAAAGTGTTTGGAAATACTATTGATAATTGTAGTTTATTTTAACTTTTTAAATAAAATATATGTCTTATTCTAGTGTTATTAAAAAATTATAATTTATAATAAATAAATAAAATTGAGAAGTTTTTTGCATTATAATTTCAATTTCAGTATTACAAAATATTAAATTAAATTAATCTATATATTGCATAAATTTCTAGTATATTATATTAGCAAAAACATCTCATATTGTTATATTTTAAATATTACTCTCTTCGCCCTATCCGACTTGTCCATATTTTCTTTTTAAGTTGTTCCGCTTGACTTATCTTATTTCTTAAAATAAAAAATAATTACTACAAAAATTCTCACTTTTTTTCTTTGTGGGACATACCTAGGGATGTGCACTATTCGGTCGAATCGGCCGAAACCGGCCGAACCGAATAAATTCGGTCGAATTAGTAGAATGTTTTCGGTTTTCGGTTCGGTTCGGTATTTCGTTGAAAATACCGAATCGAGCCGAAAACCAAATTTATTATTTAAAAAATTAAAAATACATTAACAATTTGAATTTAAAGTAATATTTGAGTTTATTTAATTTTTCACTTTTTCAGTCAAAAACCCTTCTCAAGTCTCACTTTTACATAAGTAATATTTTAGTAATATTTTGTTGGGTGATGATTCAATCCTCAGCATGATCATACTTGTGGGAAATGACTCTATCTTCTATACTGAATCACGCTCAGTAGCCTCGTGCTCTGAACTGTTGAGAAGATTTGAAGATCCCAAAACCCTATCTGATTGGTGAACCATTCCTTTGTATTCGTATTTCTCTGAGGTTTCAGACTCAGTAGACACTCTGCCCTGGTCAAAGGCGCTCAGTAGCTCATCAGCCTCAGCACCAGTGTAGAAGACTCAGTGAATACTTGGACTCGGCGAGAGCGATATCCGAGAGAGTCTCAGCAGGAGTAGTTCACTGGACTCAGAGCTGATCATCAGTAGACTTATCTCGGCAGTCTCATCTGCCGAATACAAGGTCGGACTTCAAGCAACGGCGAGATAGTCTTCGGGACTGTCGGAATCTTTTGAAAGACAATCCGGCATTGTCGTATGCGAGGAAGAGAGAAGTCGGCCTTCTGCCTCGAAGTCCGTCGTCGTCTCAACCACTCCATCCACCTCGACGAATGACAAGCATACACGTATCTTCTCACCGCTAAAGGCTGCAGTCAACCTTTTACCTAAAAAAGTGGGAAAATACACTCGTTACCTACACCAAAAGAGCCGTTTGCTACCAAAAAGAGAGAGAGAGAAGAAGATCGTCTCCAACGGATCTATTTTCAATCTCTCGCTCTATAAATAGAGGGATCATTTAAGATTTGAAGAGAATGCGCGCACCTAGAACACGAGAGAGCATTCAAACGAGCGAAATTAACGACTAAGTCTTCCGCAAGAATCAACCGATTTATCTCCGCGAAAGACTACATCCATTCAAAAGGAACCAAGCTGAACCGACATAAGCTTCTAGTATCCAAGCGACCGACACGAACCTATAGCTAAACCCTCGACTGTTCGTCGCTCTAGATAGCCGCATTCTCGTTCCTTATCCCTCTAACCCTAAGCTCACTTGCTATATCCATAGCTTAGACGAAGGAGTTCACATTTGAACCCAATCCTTATTGTATAAGGACTCCTTCACCTGTTGGAGAAGTTTGTCAAACACTTTAAATTTGATAGTGTTGTAACCGAGACTTGGATCGATATAAAAACCAAGACGCGGCTTTGCCCAGTGTGCAAGCTGACTGAGACTAACTCAGGATAATAAATAGCCTCTTGATCATTCGGGACAGTGGACGTAGGATTTGAGCGATATCCGAACCACTTTAAAAATCATGTGTCTCTTACTGCTTTCTTAACTGTTGCATTGATTTTACTATTCATACTGAACATCATATTTAAAATCAATCAACTGTCTCAGCATACTGAACTTTTAAATCTACTGAACTGAGACTTAAAACGTTTTCTCACAAAAACTGATTTGGGCCTACACTATTCCGCGCACTGAACTCTTATCGTAGATACGAATTCGACCTAGTCGGTTAGCGGATCTCGCCGAGTCCGTACTCTTAGCCTTTAACTCGATTGGAACGGTTGTGCGGTCCATTGGCAATTTGGTCGGACACCATCCTGAATAGGACTGTTCAAGTTCGAAGTTGAGAAATCGAATCAGGTGTATTCACCCCCCCCCTCTACACCTGACCGTACACTCGGGACCAACATATTTGAGTAATATTTGAGTTTATTTAATTTAAAATAATATTTGAGTTTATTTAATTTTTCACTTTTACATTAAATAAGGAAGAAAAAACTAAATTAGGGACAAAAAACTAATAATATAGTATCATGTTCAATATAATTATTAATAACATTCGTGCGATTGTTTAAATTATTTAAAAAACTAACAAGATGGTATCATGTGCGAAAAAAAAAAGGTCAATTCGGCCGAACCGAAACCGGCCGAAATTTTCGATCAACAAACCGGGTGAACCGAACACTTTCGGTCCGGTTTTGGTCATAAATTAGGCGAAACCGACTACCGGTTAATCGAATTTTCGGTCCGGTTTTTGTACGAACCGCCATTCACGACCCTAGACATACCTCTTTGCACACGATCATCCATTAATCTACACGCAACCATTCACTCATCTTAATCTCCATGCCGAAAAGAAACAAGACAAGTCGGACGGGACGGAGGGAGTATTTATTTGCATAAACTCATAGTAATTATATTTTCATACAACTTTAATGATTACATATTTAAAAAAATAATTATCATTAAATAAAAATGAAAAAAATATTAACTCACCATTTCAATTAATTTATTATCTAATTTTAATTAAAAAAATCATTAAACTTCAATTTATAAATAATAATTAATAATTAATTTTTATTAATTGCTAACTAATATAATATAATTAAATTTTAATTAAATTTGTAATTGATAAAAAAATACTCCCTCTGGGCCAATATTTATGTTCCATAGGGACTTGGCAAGGAGATTAAGATGGTTGTGGAAATATATAAAATAGTGGTGGAAATGTATAAAGTGGTAGGGTCCGATAATTGTGGACTACCCATTTATGTTGACTTTTGGAATGAGGACATAAATAGTGGGACAAACAAATGTAAAGAAATGGGACATAAATAATGGGACGGATGGAATATTAAGTTTAGAGTTAAAGATTTTTGGGAATTATAGAAATATTTAGACGACAAAATAGTCCAATAAATTCGATAAGCTATAAATTTCAGTTGAAAGTTGAGTCATATCAGTTTAAGCAGTTTATCTATCTTGGCTATATTTGGTTGAGAATTTATGTAAAAAAGTGGATATTATAAATACTCATTGCGGTTGAAACATGTTCCAAACACCACCTTAATCTCCATTTTTCGTCATTGAATGTTCTAAATACTCAAGTTGCAGTTGAAATATATTCCAAACACCCCTTAATCTCCATTTTTCGTCCTTGGAAAGAGATGAAAACTATATGACATTTAAGTATTTGCGATAGATAATTAATTTCAATTATTCATCGTTATTGATTCTTTTGATTTCAAAAGGTAAAACCATAAATCATCACGTTTCTTACCGCATATTGTAATCCTACGTTGCTTACACATAAGGTATACAAAATGCTACACATGTACCTTTGTTTGAGCCAGTCTTCTAGGAATTTTTCTATCCTAGGCAGGCCTACAAGACCTCAGGATAGGATAGAAGTTGTGTTTTTATTAATTTTTTTTTTTTACAAACATGTGATGTGTCATGGTTTTTAACCACCGGTCTAGGATAGAAAAATTCGTCTTCTAACGAAGGCACAATTCGTTCACTTCAGCATATTTACAAACACCTAAACGTCGCTAAAAGCCTAAAACCCGCCCCCAGTGTCAAAGTTTCCACCTTCATTGGAGCTGCCATTTGAAGTAAGCTTCAATTCAGAGCCACTCCCCTCGATCAAACTGCAAATCAATTAGAAATCCGGTTTGGTTCTTCTCTGTCGCACCATAGGTGAATGCAAAAATTATTGTTCGTAATAGAAAAAGAACAAGTATCTCTGATTAGGAGTTAGGGGAATAGGTATCGGATTACCGGCTTGAAAATCTTGTCGCCGCGCCATGACTGTAAGTTTGATTGCTGACAGACTTATCTAGGATTACATTCGTTTTATATTTTGTTTTTTCTTTCTATTGATTTTATTTTGAGTTTCAGAGTTGAGAGTATCAATGTTGAACGGTAAGTCATGGCGAATCATCCCGAGACCGCTGTTGGAAACAGTGCTCAACAACCATGTGCAGCACCACCGCGTTCCTCAGCCTCTCATCCTTCATGGCCCCCGTGGCGTCGGAAAAACCACCCTTATTCTTGAACGTGAGCAATGATTAACCCCGTTGTCTATGTGTGGTGTAAGATAGTTAGTGTTATGTGCATCTAGCTGTTAATTACGTAATGATTGTGGTATGCTGAGCCAGTTCATCTGATTTTATGGAATTTGTGGAGGTGGAGTGGTGGGAAGAGGAAAAAATGCAATTGGTTCATAATTTGCTTCACTTTTCAACTTATTCAGATTTCAGAGATTGTCTTTATGTTCTGGTATGATGGAGAATTAACACCAGGAATAGTAGCTTGTTTGTTCCCCCTGTTTGTTAGTTTAACGATTTTATACTTAAGAATGTGCAATACACTCTTTGACCCCTATTTTTAATGACAGAACCCAAAATTTTTATCTTAGAAGTCTTAACGCAATCTCTAGAACAAAACTTTTACATACGTCTTCAGTGAGTATTTAATTATCATGTCGTTCTTGGTTCTATATGAGCAGGTTTTCAAAGTTTCTGTATTCTGGTCCTGGCTGCTGCATTCTATGCCCTTCACTTTAAGTCTTCATGTCAAGTCCGATTGCAGCAAAACTATGACCTACTGTTCTGGTGCTTGATAAGAACCTTACTCTTTTCTTTTTGGCAGGTCTATTTGAGAAATGGAATACTGGTCCTCATGTTGCTGGTTATGTCGACTTTGCAGAATCAATAAAGGATTACCATCCAAAGCATGGACAATCATATCCATGGGCATCATGGACAATGTGCCCACCGCCTAAACTTGTTACACTGAAGTCTCAGCTTGAGAACTGCCTTGAGTCAATGACCCAGAGGGCCATCAAGCTTGGGACTATTAGCTCCCACCAAATATTTACCACTCTTAACAAATGGCACAGTCCAACCACTGCCATCAACCGGATCTTGAATGTTAATTCAGCTTCCAGAATGCATGTCGTAACTAAAAAGAACAGGATATCTTCATCAAATTTGTGGGACACTGCAGTTTTTAAATATTCGGCTGCATTAAGTGAACAAGAGTTGGATGGCGTTTTTGATAAGAGCATCTCCGTGGAGGAGTCTTCATATTACAAGGAAGCCATGGGGGCACTTAAGCTGGCCAAAGAGGTGATTCGGGTTCAAGGAACTTGGGAGGGAGAATGCAATTCAGGATATGAACAATAAAGATGGATTTTCGCGGTCTCTAACTCATTCTGCTACAGATTGGCCTTGTTTGTTGCTTGAGTTATTATCTTTAGCTGCAGAAGTTGATCACTTTCAGGTATCAAAGTTTTGATACTTTAATTTGGTTAACTATATGAACTATATTTCCCTTTCATTTAGATCTTGGTGTCTAAAACTGAAAAGCAGGAAAGGAGAAGACCTGCCATTCTCTATCAATAGACAATCACAACACTAATGCAGCAATAAAGTGCAGAGTTGGATTTCTTTTGGACTTGCCTTTTTGGCTTTCTCTTTTTAATATGTCTAATTATAGAATTACTAAGATCCCATGAAAGTAGATCCGCTATTATCAAACATGCAAATCTTACTTGTCTGTTAGTAGATATGAGTCTTGGTGCGTTTTTCAAAGCACGTTATTTGTAGATACTACAATCAGGATCAGGCAACTAATTGTGAATAAGCTATAAAATGTTCATGCTGCATATATGTGTAATACATGATAATAAATGGCAATCATTATTGACAATTTTGATATATTTTAACTTCTTTTTCTTTTTTTTCCTTGGTAATGATGAAATAAGTAGCCAAAGCTGGTCATAAACAATATCGAGCTTCTGAAGATTGCTGTTCTAGAGAATGACAGAACAATTTGTGGATCTATGTACCATGACAGCCTAATTTGGAGACTTATAGCTTTGGGTGCGAATGAAAGGTGTTTTCCTGTTGTTTTTGTGACCTCTGATAGGTAATTGTTCCCAATTTTATTTTCCCGTTTCATATAAAATCAGCTTTGTTAGAAGCATATGCTTTCAAGTTTATGGAAGACGTGTCTTCTCTCTTTCTTCCGTTTTCTTTCTTTATGAAACATTGAGAATCAATAAGTTCTAGGCCTAGGTCAACTGTTTTTTATTTACAAGTTTGAATGGCCGCTGACAAGATTTACCATTTTCTCTTGCTTGGATTATCAAGGATTCAAAGTGCTTTTAAGGATTTTTATGTGCTCAGCTTAATGACCCTATATTCCTGATTGCCCATTTAAGCTGCTGTTTCATCCTGTCACATCAGAGTAACTATTTTTCTGAAAGACAACTGTTTTAGAGTTTGGGCTCATCTGTATTAGATCTTCTGACCTAAGTCTTGCTCAGTCCCTTTGTTGGCTCAGATTCATCTTTGACTCTGTCTCTAAACCTGATTTCATGTTGAACTTCTTTGCCTGCTATTCATGACGTATCTCAGATTCTTGAAGTATGGTCTGTTTTAGACTTTGGTATCAGCTTTTTAGAGCACTTGACTTCTTCAAGTAGGATTTTAGCAGTTACAATTTTAAGGTGGCATAATCTTATTTGTCTTTTTTACTTCTGAATCACAGCTCAAGACAAGCTATTGGTAAAATAGTTTGTTACGTCTAAAACTAGTTGACCAAACATATTATATGAAATATGGTATAGTTATAGTAAAGCTTTGTCTTTACCATTACTTATCTGATTTTGCAGAACTTTTTAGCATTATGAGTTTGTGCTCTAGCTTTCTAGTTGATGTTGCAACTTATTGTTGGTTTTATTTTTATAATATATTACACCTGTTTTTCTCATTTCTTACCATAACTCCAAAAAATCTGCAGCTACTACTCATACAGAGCTTTTATTGATTTTGGATTTCCAGATATATTCATCTCCCGTGAGGTAAACAACCCACCTCCCTCCTCCTCTTTCTCTCTCTCTCGCTCTGCCCAAGGGGTTGGTTTGAATTGGGCATTAGGTGATATTTACCAATTTTCTATTTCAATTTTTTGCATATTTTACCATTGAATGAATATGACCTAGAATATTTCATTGTTTTATGTGAAGTTGTCGATATCATTTTAAAATATATACTGATCTTTTTACTGAGTTATTTTATGCTATAAGTTGAGCCTTAAATTTTTTGGTATGCAAATTTTAATTTCAGACATTTGGATGGACACCTGCAGAAGCAAAACTGCACATGGTTGGTGATTATTTTAGTCAATCTGAGGTATTGTCGCTTGGATTTGATTGTTTAGAATTTCTCCTTTTTCTTGCCATTTATCTTGAGAATTTGTAATATTAATTGTGTATCATTAGTCCTAGTCAATCCACAAACAAAACCTGCTTTTGAAACTAGTTGTCGAACTTGTGTGCTAGTAGTGCTTCTAGATAAAAATACCACTTGTGCAGACATGAGATGCACAAATGAACTCTCAAATGATGCACATACTAATGATGCTTATAAAATGTGCAGTGGGAGGTGGTTGTTGAAGTACTTGGGCCAAATACCCGACATTTATTTGAGGTTTATGCTCTCAAGCTCAGTAGTTATTACCAGAAGTAAGTTCTATCAATAAACTAAATCTCATAACCGGTGCTTTTTCTTTAGTAAATAATCATCAGTACCTTCCAACTGGCTGAGTTTCTCAAGAGCTCGTTGTTCCTGAATTATTCTGAACTTTTTTAACTTGGATATGATCACTCTTATTGTAAAATTTCATTCTCTACCCTTGGTGAACGAGTATTTCATTTTAATTGCAGGGAGCTGAACTATGAGAGTACAATTGAAGATATCATGGATCTATATCTGGCATATTTGCAAGTAAGTTCCTAACGAGCTTATATTTTATATCCATTTTCATTTCTTCCCCCTTTTCTTCTATTGGGCATGAATAAGTGCCATATTCCTTTTAGCATCACGGTGTTGCTTGATGTACTTCTTGGATTAACTAGTTCTCTTTCTTCTCGTTGCAACAAATTGCCAATATCCAGTAATTTAGGAACCAAATTTGACCTAGAATGTCTGAAAGTTGCACCCAATTTAAATGTGGTAATGTGCTTCTGGAATAGGATAATGTGGTTAATCCTGCCATGGATAATGCTTTACTGTTCCTGGAAAAGTTTGCTGTTGATGCACAAAATGGGAAAATCCCAGAAGATATGTTACGAATGGGTGCTCCTTGGAGGCATCCCCCCAAAATAGATACTGCATTATGGGCTAAAATACAGCTATTGGACTTTCTTCAGTCTCTAGTGAACGCAGGATTTGCGGTAAGATTTATCCTAAAACGCGATGCTACTAGTTTTCACTGAGGAAATGTCAAATATAAAATCTGTGACTTCGTTCTTTGCCAAATTTTTAGACATATTTCCCTGCATTTGAAATGAGTATATTCTCAAATTGCGTCAGTTTGTTATATGTCAAAATACTATTCAAACATGTTTTGTCCATCTAAGTAATTCTCGGATCATGTGGCAGATTATTTGAAATTTGTCTAGTTTGCTCAAACGATATTTGCACTTATTTGATATCTCTAGGCTCTGCTAATGTAAATTATAATCAGTATAGCTGAACAACAGTTGGTTGTTAGACTTTCTTAAAACAATTTCAGGATGTACCTTAACTCAATGCAGGTTAACTATTTTGCTGATTGGAGCCTCGAGTTCTTGGAGGATCCTGCTGCCGTCGTACTGTTAAAGGTAATAGTGGCATTTGATTTTCTTACTTATTCAATGTACTCTTAGGTTATTAGTTGATTGTTGCCTTTCTCAGCATTCTAGAAAATCTGACGCCCTGTTTGACAAGAAGTTTTATACCTTAATGTACCTTTTCCACATTAACTACTTTCACTGTAGGATTGATGAGCTTTCACTTCCGTAAGCTACAGGCAAAATCTGCTATAATCATGAGTGCAATTTTTATGACTTCCTCATTTTTAGGTTGTCTATTGTTTTATAGACAATAGAGAGCAACAGAGGCGGTACTCTGTCGATGATTTGACATGTGATTTTCGTGCCTAACCCATGTTTTTCCTATCTGATTCATTTCGAGGATGCAGCAAACTCTTAACAGGATTCAGTTTCCTTTTCTAATACATTTATCAGGTTGGATTGCTGTACACCCAAAGGGACCCGTCCTTCATTCGTCCCGTCAGCCGTGGGATCCAGAGGTGCCTTGTTAGATGGTAAGACTGGTTTGATTAGCTAATTGAGGAAAGTGTCTTGTGGCATGTTCTGACACACAAGTGTTGCAGGCTTGTTCAAGAACGGTTAAATCTGAGCTTCAAGAACTCCATCCAGTTCAACTGGCAGTGTATAATACGCGGCCGTAGCTACAGGCACTTATTGAAGCAAGTAGGATTGAAATAGTGCATAGTGGTACGTTCAAATGCTTCTTGATTTGGCATAACCTTTCATTTGCAGTTCATGTGTTATAATGTTTCCATGTGAATATATATGCTTGTAAGATTGTAATTGGAGGTTATGTTAATATGAATATGCAGTTGAAGAAGCTTTGCAGCTGTCAATTTAATGTTTTTGCAAACATAGGTACTTTTGTCCATGGAAAACTGCAGTTGCTATCCGAAGCGTGCATAGGATATCAACCAACTATTTTTCTTCCGTACGTAGGCGGGTGTGCAACCTTTGCAGATCAAGCGGAAGTTTAAATTTTACAAGATTACACAATAAGATTGAGAGTTATAGAAGTATGAAATTTATACATTTTTGAAGAACTTAAACACAATCCAGTTTGCATTCCCATGTTAGTGATATGCTTTCGAATAGCTGTTTAGTGTTTACTAATGTCTCAGATGCTGATGAAATTTCATTATTTGGTTTTTCATTTTGTATTTCTTGGGATGGTTGATTTATTGGGAAAAACTAATTTAAGCTTCATTGCAATTAAAAATCATCAGCTTTTTGACACTTTCCACATATTTGAATTGACTTTCTAATTTTAGTAATTTATTGGTTGATCTTTTCAACCGTGTTGCAGTTTTAGGAAGTAGGAGTACTATTTTGATCAAATTACTTACGACATGCCCTCAGTTACACACTTACGTGTGTATAAAATCTTGAGTAATTTTAGTAAGTACAACTGGTTTAACAGCAACTAGCCCCCTTGTAGTTTCAGAGGAATACAAATTTGGTCCTACCGTTTCAAAAATTGCACCAAGTCTCTTCGTGGTTTTATAAGAGGTGCAATTTATCTCCTTGTGGTGGTTTCATGTAGGTACAAATTATCCCCTATGATTTCACGCAAGTGCATTGATTCCCTTGTGGTTTGCAAAGAAGTGTCATCTACCCCCCCCCCCCCCAAAAAAAATCAAACGTACGTGATAAATACATTCATCAAACCCTTTGTTGTTTAATAGGTTTAATCTTAATCTATGATATTATCTTAACATATATGTATTATATATTTAAGAGTGTTTCTAAATTTAAAAGTCAAAAATTGAATAAAATACGCATAGGGGACTATATGCAACAAAATGGAAACTACACGAAGTATCTATTGCACCTTTTTTAAATCACATGGAAACAGGGGCGGATGCACGTTGAGGCATGGGGTGGCAAATGCCGCCCCTTTCTTTTTTACATTAAATCATTATAATGCTTTTATGTATATTAATTAAATAAAATTTATCACATCTTATAATAGAAATTGATGAAAAAGTAGAAATTATGATTGAGTATTATTGAAAATTTATGTTAGAAACACTCAAATTCATGTATATATAATTTAATTATGCAAAATTTCTTCGCTTAGCAATTTTTATAGCTTGATCATAATATATTTTAACATTTTATAATTCCCCCCCCCTCCCTAGTTAAAATCCTGCATACGTCCCTGCATGGAAAGTAATTACACCTAATTGAAACCACAGATGTAGAATTCACCTAGCTCAATACGACCTCTATTATAATTCACTAAATATGACATCTATAAAATTGTTTAATTTTTCTAAAAGGTTTGTTTATGATAAAGTCAATTTGAAAATCTCATATTGATTAAATCTAAATGTAAGAAGAACCACGCAAAGCTGGCATTTGAGATACTATGTGAATGCTGTTTTTATGCAATACCCTACAAATTATATAAAAAATGTAAATCATTATAAGTGATATGCGACATAATCTTTCCTATATAATAGCGGTGTTGGTTAAATTCGAACACTTACCCGTATATATTGGTAAGTTAAGTAGGAAGGAATAAAGGTGCGTGGTGGCGGTGGTTAAGGTGGTGAAATCACATGATAATCTGGTCTGCTAATTAAAATCAGTGAACATGGATTTCAGTACACAATCATTGCACATTATTCCATGTTAAATAATCACCATCTTGCTTTTCCCTCATGCATCTTCCTATCCCTATTCACCTATAAATTTTAATCAACTGAATTATATCTGTAGGGGTTAATTTCTCAGTCATAACTCATAAGTAGTCTATGACACATAATCCAATATAGGATATTATTTAAACTTTGACTATAAATAATACCTTGGTAACATCCATACGTCATAATAAATGATAAATTGGTCCTCACATTTTCTACAAACGTAGATTAAAACCAATGAGAACGAGTGGTCCACACACGCAATTATTTGATACATTCAACCATATGACTTTTGATTATCGGGATTACCAAATTATACAAGAAATAAAACAAAAATAATCATAGAAATGGGAATATTATGATAATTAATAAATATGAGAATTGTGTAGGAGTAGGGTGAAAAGGAAAGATAAGGGACCGTTCACGTGGAAAGATTCATGTAGATATATTTTGCACATATACATATTTGGTAAATCCAACTGCACCAACTATTTTTTTTATTATTTATTTATCAGATCTGGTAGTTATGCGTATTCAAGGCTCCTTCCCTATGGTATCCTATGCTATACTTGTCTACTACTACTACCACCACATATACATACAAATACATACATACATTTTAGGGAGAGAGTAAGAAGAGAGAGAGAGAGAGAGAGAAGTGGCAAACATTGCATTAGTGCATGTTGGAGGAAGAAATTATTCATGTTTCCAAGTCTAACAGCACCGGGTAATGAAGGGAGGTGGAAACATCCTCATTGATTTCTTCAATCCTAATTAATCTTATTATTATATTTATTTTTTAGAAAAATGTTTGGTTAAGAGATACATAATTTACCATGCACTAATTAAATTAACATGTTTTAGTTTTCAATTATGTTTTCCTAATTCTAACTTGTAAATTTTGACTGGAAGAAACAATTAAAACGACAAAAATAGAAAGTGGAGAAAAGCAAGGTGAAGAGATGTAGCGAGGGTGGTGGGGAGCCCACTTGTATTAACTTTTGCCAGTAACGTGACTTCTAAACTTGCAGTTATAACACTAATCCCAAAAAGTGATTTACCTTCCACTCTCTCTCTCTCTCTCTTAATTAATTATTTTAATGTAGACACCTCATAAGCTTGCATATCATCACTTTAGACAGCAAGGAGAATAATAAGACCAATTGTCATCTAAGTTAAGAATCTTTTTTTGCTTCAAATCTTGCATAAGGGGTAGTCTCGTACCATTTTAATTCTCGTATATGTAAACACGTATGTTATGTAAGAAGCACACTTATACCAATAACCGCTACATTTCTATTATCAATTGTTACAAAATTGTGGACATAACATCCCTATTTGAAAAGAGAGAAAATCAATCCCACAAGATAAGCAAGAAAAAAGCACTTTACTACCTCCCTTTTTAAAGCTTAAGTCATGCTAAAGGCACACTACTTGCTTATATTGCCTATTTCATTCTTTATTCACACTAATATGATATGATATTCAATACATAAATATTAATTAACACGAAAACGTAACGGAAAATCTCCTATTCCCCAATTGAGGAAGATCTTCTGATATCAAAGGTATGATGTATCCAATTTAGAAAGAAGGTGTGTAATAATGTGCATTAAATCATATTTCAAGAAATGGTAAGAACCTGCAAAACCAGAGATTTTTCATGTGGGGGGAAGGTAAGAAAAAGCCAAGATTTGTGAATTTAAGGTGGGAAAAAAGAAATCCAAGATTGAGATGCATCAGCTGCAAAAGCAAACAGTTCATGACATAGACATGTTATAAAAGTTACTCACTTGTGTAACAATAAAGAAATGCCACCCACCTTTTCCTCACTCAATTTCCTTACATTGCACGCCTCTCTCTCCTCCCTCTCTCTCATCTCCATACATATATTGACGCAACAAACACGCACCCTCTTCTCATTTTCAATTCTACCCCCCACCCCACAAGTACAAACCACTCCACCCCCTCTCTCTCCCACCCCACCCCTCCGCCGCCGCAAGGCAAATCCGGACCGAAAAACAATGTCTGCAGATCTCGAACTCAGACTTCCAATCATCAAAACCCTCCCCACTTCGCAGGATTCCGACAAGGCTGACACTGACAGTGAAAGCTGCATCAGTGAGGAAGATTTCCATACTCCTAAATCGCCGGAGCACATGATTCCGGAGGTGCTCAGCTGCCCGCCGGCGCCGAGGAAGCCGAGGCGGAGGAGCTCATGCAAGAGGAAATTGTGTGAGTTGGATTTCTTCGAGGTCGTGGGGATGGATGAGGTGGAGTCGTTCTTCAGGAGGGCGGAGGAAAGTATTGCTGGCGGCGGCGGCGCCGCCGTGAAGAGAAGATGCATAGTGTAAAGAAGACGGGTTCATGTTACTGGTGAAATTTTATTATTATTATTTTTTTTAATTGTAGAGAATTAGTTTGGCTTGAGAAAAATCGAGCTTATGATCTATATGAATTATGTATGTAGAGATTTACACGTTTCAAATATATATATATATATATATATATATATATATATGGATTCAGATTTCTGATTTGATCTTGTTTGTTCTTGAAAAATTGATCCAGGAAAAAAAATCTGATCTTGAATTGTGTATGTTTTAAATGTGTATAGAAAGATTTCTAATTATGGATTATTCTTCATAATTATCATCATCCTTCGAATTTTGTGGTTCGTTTTTCTACAGCCAAATTTTAAATCATAATGTTATTTGGTGATAATTTATTTGACTAGTGTTATTGTCCTTTTGTGATGAAATTCAGTGTTTGTGTAATTAATTAGAATAGAATATCTTTTAATCTTTTAACAAGTAAATCCAAAAAAGGGTTCTTTATTCTTATGTTAGTATTTTCTCACTATCAATGTATTTCTACAATTATACTGCAGTATATATATATGGGAGATCTGTGAATATGAATAAAGTGATGAAATTTGTAATTTCGAAATAAATAGAGCAAAATTTACAATTTCAAAAATAAAGTAATTAATATATTTTATTAAAAGCTACACCTAAAATCGGGGTTAGTATATGTCAATGTACATATATGAATATACAAATTGAATAAGTAGAAAATAGCAATTAGGTACATAATTAATTGGCTTTGTCATAGGATTGATTTATTATATATGTTTTGTATTTTTAATGTTATTAAAAGAAACTACTGACTATTTAATAGCTGCAATATTAGATAAATAAATGAAGTGATCGATGGAAAAGAAATTAATTGAAGACTTAAAGGAAAAATATAGGTGAGGTTGGTTAGTTGCTTTTCTTTCAAGGAAGCAAGAAAGACTTTTACGAAATTAATAGATAAAATAAAAAAAATAAGTAATATAACTATTTAATTAATTGTAAGCTTTGATGGGATCGTCAATTGTATTAAAACATAATTAGTAGGTAATATGGTTGATCTGCATGATACTTGAGTGACTGACACGTCTTTGGGATTGATAATCTTGACTTTTATTATTAAATAAATTTTAATTTTAATTTTTCACCATTAATACTTGCATTAATGTGCATTGTGTGGAAAAACCAAAATCGAGTATAATATTTGATTGTCCCTTTTAGTCTAGTAGACCATTGTGGCTAAAAATACCCTTAAAATTATTGGCCATGTATGTATTAAAATGTTGAGGAAGCAAGAATTTATTTTTTCACAATAATATTTACTTATAAATTAAAAGATAAGTGAGATACAATTTTTTGGTTGCATACATTAAGACATGTTACCCACTTGTGTCATTCACATGGAGGCCGAATTACAATTTTATTGTTTGTTGGCGTTTGGTGTACCAAATTGTATTTAGGTAAAACCTCATTTTATGTTTCGATTGCAAACTATTGTTCATAAGCAGAGTTTATTTGATTGTAGTTGTGGGTTTTCTTAAAAAAATATTTAAATATATTTTTATATCTTAATTTATAATATATATATATATATATATATATATATATTTGAGCTAGGAAAATGATTATAAATCATGAGAGCGTATTTATTTAAAATAGGTTTAATGAAATAGATTATATATAAGATTGACAAAATCGTTAAATAAATTAAAAAATTGCAAGCTGTAGCTAATAATTGTAATTAAATACATACGTGTTGTGGGGATGAATATGGTTGACGAGCCCAATCAAGCGACCAATGGGATAATCAACATGTGATCCCCAATTTTATATCTTCATTATATATATATATATATATATATATATATATATATATATATATTATATATATAGGGGTGGTTCAAATAGAAACACCTCTTAGAGTGAGAAATAAGAACAATCATAAGCCTTTAGATTATGTTAATTGATGGATCAGATTCCTTTTAAAATATTTTTACCCGAAATGCACCATATACTTGTAATATTTTGCACAAAGAGTATTTTTGTCATTTGTTTTTTAAGAAAGACCTAGATCTATTTATATAGAAAAAAGTACCACTTTGAGTTTCTTTATGTTTCGCTAACCCCTTTCGTCATAACCGTGCGGTAAGTTCATCATCTGATGCAGAACCAATGCGAGAGGGAGAATAAATATGGGGGAAGCGTGGATTGATAGCTTTCAAGAACCAATGGAAAGAGTTCTTCCCTGCATTCCTTCCTTTTTCTTTCCAAAAAGAGTAATTAGGCATAAAAGATTGGATGAACGCCACCTTGGTTGTTTTCAAACAAATCCAATCTTGGGCCAAGCGTTGCCCGGTTAAGCCAATAGCCGAAGGCAAAAAAGGGAGAGATAGGGAAGAGGAGATGTTGATTCCGATTTTTCCCTTGCTACCATTCTATTCTCACATTTTGTTTCGATTTTTCTCAATCGAGTTTGTGATGGATTTTTCTTATCGAATTGGTTTCTTGTTTTTCTTATCGAATTGGTTTCTCAACCGGTTCTCAACTAGTTTGTCGAATTGGTTTATCGAGTTGATTTATCGAATTGGTTTCTCAACCAGTTTTCTTATCAAATTGGTTTATCGAGTTTTAACAGTTATTCGTCCCTTTGTCACGATGATTTGTTGATTATTTTAATTTATAAATATATGCACAATTTTGCAAAAAAACATGCACAATTATGAGGAAAAATATGCACAATTAATGAGAAAAAATGTACAATTGCTTGGGGAAAATATGCACACATTTAATGGGAAAAATATGCACAATTATTAAGAAAAATATGCACAATTAATAGGGAAAATATGCACAATTAATAATAAATAACGAAAAGATGAAATTATTAAGGAAAATGCGGGACGAGACTTAGATCTAGGACGATAATTAGTGAAACTATGCACAATTAACGATTGTTCTCGTAAAATGCGGGGTGAAACTTGATGATATTAAAAGCATGGAAGAGAATTAATGAAAATAACGTTTACGGCAAATGAAAGAATATAAAAAAAATAATAGATTGTGCAAGATTACAAAAATAACCTCGGTCTGCAAACTTTTTGCCTTAAAAGGTGCATTTCGGGATTTTAAGTGATGACATGATGCGGAGCGTTGAATTACTTGATCAAACGATTACAAATTGTTCTTATTTTACTCCATTTCAGGGGTGTTACCATATGACTCCCCTATATATATATATATATATATATATATATATATATATATATATCAATTTTATGAAATTAATATATACTCCCTTCATATTATTATTTATGTCTCATTTGTTACGTTTGTTTATCCCATTATTTATGTCTTTATTCCAAAAATTAATATAAAAGAGTGGTTCATAATCATCTAAATAAGTGGGGCCCCACCACTTTATATATTTCAACCTCCACTACTTTATATATTTCACTGTCCGACTTATCTCCATTGTCGAGTTCCTATGAAATATAAATAATGAAATGGATGGAATATATTATAAAGAACTTCACATTCCAAAAAAGATTCTTGAGTTGTCAACTTTCCTTCCGAGATGTGCATTAAATATTCCTTTCTGTATAGCCTTACGTCCCTATTTAACGTTATTTGCAATTGACATTTTTTTGTCTTGAACTTATTTAAAATTTTAATCTTATATTTTTTTAGTACATTAAATGTATTTTCTAGTATATTAAATCTTTGAAACGAATGAATTTATGGAAACCCATATCCCACCTCTCTCTCTCTCTCTCTCAATTAGGGGTGAAAACGGATCGGATATTATCCGCCCGCGTCCGGAGCCGTATCCGTCGGAATCAAATTCGGGGGAGCAATTCCAGTATCCGATCGGATACGGATTTGAATCCGGATAGTTTGAATCGGATACGGATTCGAATTCGGATTTCACATTATCCGCCCGTATCCGATTTTTCCCGTATTTAATCGGATATTTCCCGGATTATGAAATCGGATATTCGAAATATTTAATAATTAATTTTATAATATAATAATAAATTTCTAAACTTCGTCATCCCGACCCGGTTCCTAAACTTCCCGGTCTTCGTTGCCTTCCTAAACCAGGCGGAAGAGGAGTTCGGCTTCCAAACCACCGGCGGTCTGCTCCTCGCCTGCGAACCCGGCTTCTTCGCCGAGATCCTCCGGTTCCTTGACGACGACGAGGAGAAATTTCGCGGCCTGAGCATCGACGATTTCCTCCGCATTGCCTCAGATCTCGAAACGGACCGATTCACATGTAAAGAGTCCTCTTCTTCCTACGCCTTCGCGCCGCTGCTGCAGAAGACTAGCGTTTGAAGCTCTCGACTGTAATGGATTTTCCCCCCCAATTTTTAGGTTTTTGTGGAAACGACGTAGTTTTGAAGTTGAAACTCCCTTCTTCCCCTTTTTTTTCGTTTGTACATCCTCGAAGCCAGAGTTTTAATGGCGGATTTCTGGCGACGAATTGAGATGTCTAATTTTTCTACCTTTTTTAGGAGGAATGGGGATCGGAGATGGTGATTCAACGTGTAATTTGTGGGAATGAAGATTCTGATCTTGTGATTCATGTGTGATTCATGTTGTTCTTCAGATTAGAAAATAAATAAATAAATAAATAAAAAACCCAAAGGTACCGTTTAGGTGTGTGTGTTTAATTGCTTTCATAAAAGTAGTGGTGCTTAATTGCTTTCTGAAATTGTGCTTAATTGCTTTATGAAATATTAAATATTATATACGTAATTTTTTTCAGTGTGTTGCGATCAGCAAATAGATGATTATTTATGAATCATATTATCCGATTATTATTATTCGAATTCGATCCGAATCCGTCATATATCCGCCCTGTATTCGTATCCCGAATATTCCGAATCCGTATTCGTATCCGGCCTTCCCGTATTCGAATCCGAATCCGAGAAAAAAATATGGAATCAAATATGGGAAGAGCACTATCCGTCCGTATTCGATCCGTTTTCACCCCTACTCAATGCAAATTAGAAACCATCTTAGCTTCATTGTCACAAGTGGCATAAAGCTAATAAGTACGTAGTTAAAGAAAGCTGATTAAAGCATGTTAATTAGGGTAATACATATAGTACAGTACAAGTATAATCTGTCTTTATATTGTGCAAACTTAAACCACATAAAAACAAGCTTCTAATCCATGTTTGTCGGAAGCATACCGTTCGTTGATTGTGTTAATCCCAATAAAACATACTTTCCTTCCCTTAAAAAAATCATATAAAATTCTCATTATTACTCATTAATTTGATATTTGACGGAATACAGATGCAAAATAAAAAATTGATGATGAGGGTGGTGCACCGGTGCTACTATCTATCTATCTCCGCCTAATTGACTTCCATTTTTATTAAATTCAAACAGTAGATTGAAATTTAGTGGCAAATTGGATTTTTTAGTCCTCAAACTATGCTTGTTTGGCTAATTTGGTCCTTTTTTTTATTTTTTTTAGTTAATTGGTCCCAAAACTATAGAATTTTGGATGAATTAGTCATTCTGTTAATTTTTTGGTAAGTCAACTGTTAGTCAACGATTTTTAAAGGGTATTTTCGGTATAATATTATTGAGGACCAAAACGTCCAAATACTAAAAAATTGAGGACCAATTTGGCCAAAAAAAAATTTACTGAATTTTTTTTTAATTTTACAAAAATCGAAAAGTACTTTTGTCGTTTTGATTTTTTTAAGGACCAACTACGCCAATTTTAAATAAGTTGAAGACCAATCCCTATATTTTGGGATCATAATCGTCAAATTTTATAGCTATGTTATCATAATTTTCGAATATATTATTATGATAAAGAGAGATAAAAACGTAGAATATTTGATAATCAATGAATAAAATTATAGTAGATTTCCATTCAAAACATGTTTTCATTCCAATATGATTTATTCATTAATTTTTCGTATATTTTATGTTTTAAACCCCTATTTTCATAGTAATATTTGGAAGAAAAAAATTAGTTACGGAGTAATATATTTTATGTTTTAATCCATCATTTTCATAGTAATATGAACCCCAAATATATTATAATTAACAGGAATGGTCTTCAACCAATTTAAATTGGCATAATTGCTTCTTAAAACAAAAGCAAAATTATTAAAATATTTTTTGATTTTTGAAAAACTTAAAAAAATTAAAGTAAAAAAAATTGGTCAAATTGGTCCTCAATCTTTCAATATTTGGACGTTTTGGTCCTCAATAATATTATACCGAAAATACCATTTAAAAATCGTTGATTAGCAAAAAAAATTAACGAGAATGACCAATTCGTCAAAATTCTATAGTTTGCGGACCAATTAACTAAAATAAATAAATAAGGGATCAAATTGGCCAAATACGCATAATTTTGGGACTAAAAAATCTAATTTGCCAAATTTAGTCGAGGTGAAGACATGTCCGAAAATACAAGTACATGATAGTTGGTTATAATTCTCCATTAAAGTGGAGATATATGGAATTGGACCAACATTCACGTGAT
Source organism: Lavandula angustifolia (assembly GCA_028984105.1). Taxonomy (NCBI): domain Eukaryota; kingdom Viridiplantae; phylum Streptophyta; class Magnoliopsida; order Lamiales; family Lamiaceae; genus Lavandula; species Lavandula angustifolia. Next base: position 13,919,890 of record CM054803.1, read on the forward strand.
TACCACCACTATCTAAAAAGGACCATGCCCGCCATTACATACATTCCATATCAATTCGGATTTTCTGGCCCATTTCTCGTGGACCACTTGGTAGTCCATCAATCACACGGTGTCACGCGTGTATTGGTGTGTCATATTACCAATAAATAAATATTTGACTTGTGAAAAGGTGGTCAACGTACGCGCGTGGCCGTAGCGTGATTGGTGGCCAGTACAAGCGTCCCACCATTTTTGGGACATGTGATCCCACGCGATTCCATATTTACAGTAAATATGAAGATTTTAACAATCATGAAATTAGATTAAAAGAATTGGCAAACATCCGCAAAATTTAAATGTTAAATATCAAAATCATCATTTATCCGTATGATTTAGAAAATTCTCCCTACGTCCCTGCCCGACTTGTCTTGTATTCGCTTACGGACCGCCCCACCCGATTTGTCTTGTTTTCCTAAAAAGGAAAATAATTACTTACAAACTCCACTTTTTTTCTTTGTGGGGCCTATCTTTATACACACAATCACCTCTTCATCTACATAAAACCACCCACTCACCAAAAAATCCGTACAAAAAACCAAACAAGACAAATCGGCAGAAACAGAGGGAGTATAACTATAAAATAATTGGAAAGAGTTAAATGATTTGTACAAAATCAAAATTTGTGGTGGTGGGAGCATTAATCCTACCCCTGATACTTGACCTAAGCTGCTCTTTATTCCTGGCAAACAACTATATAAGAGTCCGTTTCAAATTTAGTGGGCCTAAAAGATTATTACACACTCACATTTTATGATAGTGAATTGTTGTAGATTCTTTATTTATATAATCACTAGCAAATTATTTTGGGCCTGACCAATTCTTTTGAAAGCCGTTGGTTGATCAGGGCCCATAAAACATATTGGACATTATTTGGAATCATAATCTGCACATATGGTATGACGATAGTAAATAAAAAGTACGGCAATATTTAAAATTATTTAACGAGATTATTACTTTATCGAACATTATTTTAGTGTATTGACCTATATCGAAATTAGAAGAAATTATTATCTTAGCGATATTATTATTTTATCGAATATTCCTTTATCGATGTTTAAGTGTAAAAGAGAGTAGAAAATAATAGGAAAAGGCAGGGTGAAATTGTAATAATGGAACAAAAATTTAATAACGCATTAAATTATACATTCATTGGCTCCACCAGAACTGACAAACAAACAAATTAAATTGTAAAAAACAAAATAGTATTTTGAAATGGGCCACTGAATAGCCACATGCCAAGTACCATACATCTGCAGTAAAATATTGCTGATTTTTTGCTTCAAAAAAATCCACTCAACACTTGCCCATTTATGGCTGTGGCTTCAAACCAGTCTTTGATAGATAGATTTGTCCTATATATTAATCCCAATCTATACATGAAAACACGACTAGAGAGAGAGAGAGAGACAGAGAGAGAGATATGGGAGATTTCAGTCAGAAGCAAGAAGCACTAGTCAAAGAATCATGGGAAGCCTTGAAACACAACATTCCTGAGCTCAGTCTTCGTTTCTTCACTTTGTAAGCCCCTCTCTCTCTCTCTCTTTCGTGTAATGATTAGTAATAATAATTGATTTGGATTGTAGGATTCTGGAAATTGCGCCAGCAGCAAAGAACATGTTCTCCTTTCTCAAGGACTCGGATGAAATCCCACACAACAATCCCAAGCTTAAATCTCATGCTGTTATAGTTTTCAAAATGGTATTTAAATTAATCATTCGATTTTTGTATTTTAACATTCATTCACTAATTTATTTGATGAAATTAATTGATGCAAGACTTGTGACTCGGCGATTCAACTGCGTGAGAAAGGTGAAGTAGTACTTTCAGACATTACGCTCAAATATTTGGGATCTATTCATGTTCAAAGAGGAGTGATCGACCCCCATTTCGAGGTAATTTTTAGTATTTAAAAGGTCCTTACTTGCAATTTAATTCTCACCTAAGATTGTGTCGATTTTAAAAACTGACTTTTTGTGGCCACATGACTTTTTGTAATTTTAACTGATATTTTATATTCTTTTATAGAAAGAAAACAATATCAATTATACAACCAATATAGTATACAAGAATGTATGAATGAAACTGAGGGAGTAAATTATTAACTAGCTAGAGAATATCATATCTCTAATAATTTAATTATGCTAGAAGATTCCTTCGTTCTCGTCTTATGTCATCAGATACCTAATATTAGTATAATTTTAAGGCAAATTGAATTTTTTAGTCCCCAAACTATGCATGTTATGACCAATTTGGTCCCTTATTTATTTATTTTAGTTAATTGGTCTCCAAATTATAGAATTTTGGATGAATTGGTCATTTTATTAATTTTTTGGTAAATCAACTGTTAGTCAGCGATTTTTAAAGGGTATTTTCGATATAATATTATTGAGAACCAAAACGTCTAAATACTAAAAAATTTAGGACCAATTTGATCATTTTTTTTACTGAAATTTTTTTAATTTTACAAAAATCGAAAAGTATTTTAGTCGTTTTGATTTTTTTAATGACCAACTACACCAATTTTAAATAAGTTGAAGATCAATCCCTATATTTTGGGATCATAATCGTCAAATTTTATAGCTCTATTATCAAATTTTTCGAATATATTATCATGATAAAGAGAGATAAAAACATAGAATATTTGATAATCAATGAATAAAACTATAGTATATTTTTATTTAAAATATATTTTCATTCCAATATGATTTATTCATTAATTTTTCATATATTTTATGTTTGAATCCTCTGTTTTCATAGTAATATTCAAAAAAAATTTGGTTACGGAGTAATATATTTTATATTTCAATCCATCGTTTTCATAGTAATATGATCCCCAAATATATTATAATTAACGGAAATGGTTCTCAACCTATTTAAAATTGGCATAATTGCTCCTTTAAAAAAAAAGCAAAATTATTAAAATATTTTTCGATTTTTGAAAAACTTAAAAAAATTAAAGAAAAAAAAATTGGTCAAATTGGTCCTCAATCTTTCAATATTTGGACGTTTTGGTCCTCAATAATATTATATCGAAAATACCCTTTAAAAATCGTTGACTAACAGTTGACGAACAAAAAAATTAACAGAAGGACCAATTCGTCCAAAATTCTATAATTTGAGGATCAATTAATTAAAATAAATAAATAAAGAATTAAATTGACCCAACTAGCATATTTTGGGATTAAAAAATCTAATTTGCCAAATTTTAACACCTCCACCCCCCAAAAAAAAAGAATTTTCTAATCATAGCTCCTATCATATAAACGCAATAATCATATACACAGTATTGATAAAGTACATGTCGATAGTTCAGGTCGTGAAAGAAGCGTTGCTGAGAACAGTGAAAGAGGCGTTGGGAGAGAAATGCAACAAAGAAATGAGTGATGCGTGGGCAGAAGCCTATGATCAGTTAGCAACAGCCATAAAGAAGGAGATGAAAGCACAAGTAGCAGCAGCTTAATTCCATCCAATCCAATTTAAAACCTAACATATGTATTGTGATGTAATGAAAAAGATTCACATCCCTTCAGTTTGAATAAACTACTGTCAACTAAATTGCTTAAAGACCATCAATTATGCCGCTTTGAAATTACCGTATTTGTATCACCGACTCGGGACAAGATTCCAAGCTTTAAGCATGATTTCGTCGTCTATGAAGGGGCGTAGAGACCACATCTGGCAATAGGTGTCTAGTTCTTCTTGTGAAGACTTGAGTTTGAGGGAGGATACGACTCGGGCCTACAAAAACATGGTTGTATAGTCTTAAATTGGTGGGGCCAGCAGAAGAAAATGATAAAACAATGGTGGCCTGGTGGGTGGTGGTTGATATACCTGCATCATGTAGTCTTGTTTCACCATGCTGTATACTATAGCCATCGTACTAGCGTAGTCTGCAACTTCGGGTTTTGAATCAGCTGGTGAGGGTGCTTCCTCCTGAAAAAATATATATAATTACTAAAGAAAGGAGATGACGATATGCAACAATTTTAGCTAGAGAGAGAGATGTACTTGGTCAGTTGAAGTAATACATGAATCCTTTAAGTTATCTTTATCCAATGAAGTTTGTACAACATCTGCTGCAACCCCTAGAAGGGATTCAAGTTCATCGACGATAACTTTAGCTGCAAAACCATATTCAGGTATCAAAATACTTGGGCAAGGAAAAGGGAATGGAGGAACAACAGATCACTCAATGAATAGTTATGCAAAAATTGATTACTTTAAGAAATATATGCTCCTTCAAGAATTGACTTTCCATTAAAAAAAAAGGCATCAGTTTTTCCATCACCTAATTACACCTTTGATTGTCTATGTGGGCAATTCATAATCTAAACAACTGTGATTCTGGATTCATATACTTTTAGCTCCCACCAAGTCCAAAACCTGTAATGACCAGAAACGTAAATTGTTTATTGCTTAACCCCTGAGGAATCATGGGTTGCGACTTAGACTGCTTTTATCATTATAACGACTGAGCTACTCTAGCACGTTGTTGTGTGACAAACCGGTGATTTCAAGACAATAGATGTATATGTGCTAAGAGTATCTTTATTGATAGATAAATACAAATATATACATAGATAGTATGTTCATATGTAGGAATTCCAAACCCCATGACTTTTCAAAATCATCATTGTTTGGCTTTTATTTGCCTCCCTCTGTCCCAATTATAATGTTCAGTTTTCCATTTCGGATTGTCTCAAATATAATGTCTAGTTTTCCTTTTAAACAAATTATTACACACAACTTTTTTGAATGACTCACACATTTACACATTTCTACTCACAACTAACAACTCTTCTTAAAAACCGTACAAAAAGCAAAGTGGACATTATAATTGGGATGGAGGGAGTACTACAGATACCCTATGTGACACAAAGATAAGAAAATGTGCAATTCCTAGTTATATAAACAACTAGTACATTTCAACAGAAACTATGCGGTAGAAAAAAATCTGAAAAGGGAATTACCTTTGTTGATAAAATCTCTAAGTCCAAGATGGCATGTACGCACTTCTGAAAGATATCCACAAATTATTGAGGAATACAAGTTGTTATTGACTTATTAATTTCGATACACCATATCTGCTGACTATTTTAAGAAATCGCGTGAAATTTCATCTGGACTTACACTTGCTCACATTCTGTACACGGTCATGATTGTTTGCACATCCAGATTCAAAATACAACAAAAGCCTTTTTGTTTCATGAGCCTTAACAATACGCTCCATCAATGTAGACGTCGTGTCAATTGGAGGCCGCCCTATGAACCCTGGTAAGATAAGTGGATCAATTAATAACTGATACTATCTAACAGCAATAATCAAACAATTATAGTCTATACACCAATATGTATGGTCTTGGACACTCGATAATGATTTTTCATTAAAATTTGGCTATTTGATCGGATTGAAATGCACACTCAATTGTTCCTCTTCTTCATTCACTCAATTCATAACCAAACAATGAGAACAATTCATCCAAAGATGAGTGAACAAAACATACCAAGGGCTTGCTGAAAGCTAACAAGAAACTTGCTGCCCGCAGACACTAGTTCATCAAATTCTGTAATCCTACAATTGAAATAAGGTACAATAATTAAGTTACACCCAAAAAATCCTACAATCGACGAAAACACAATTACTATTCAAAGGAAATGTAAGCCTAACAAGAATCGTGAAATAGAATACGGCTGTGCAAATCAACCTCGTCATAAAATCTGAATATACCGCGACGATTTTCTCCTTTGAGTCACTCTGCCTATAATCTCCATTATCCATCCTGCGTTGCAATAGAATGTTAATACCAAAAATTATGTCCTCTCTCTACCCTCATTCCCAACCCCCAAACCGCAGAGCTAATTTGTAACCCCATTCCCATTCACACTGAATACAAATTAGGGTTTATCATTTTGTTGCAATTTACATCTCAGAAAAAAAATGGAAACTAAAATAAACCAACAAAGTGGAGTCTAGGATCACCGTGTGTTCAGGAGTTTTGCAGAGACACAGACGGCGGACTAAACAGGGACCGTGGCTCTGATATGCCTAGGAAGATTAATCTGCTGCTTCAGCCACTGCGAGAATCGCTCGTTCCTTCGACTTATTCAATAAATGCGCGGGTGGATTAGGGTTATGGAGTGACGAAGATTGAAGGGGACGGAGATTGATTAGGATGGAGGCCGAATGGGATTTAATAAAAACATATATTATCACAAAATTAAATTTTCTAGTTATTTTTATTAAAATAAATGAGATTTATTAATTTCTGATATATTTTAATAAAAACGTGACAGAATAGAAAAAAAAAAATAATCATTTTAGATATTTTAGAGAAAGTAGCCTATCCGTGTGCTACCGTCATCAATTCTTATTTGAGGAAGTAATCTAATGATGATAATATTAGTAGTACTTCCTCCGTCCCGCTAAAAACGTCCCAGTTGACTTCGGCACGGAGATTAAGAAATTTTAATTTAGTGTGTATTTTATGAGTTTTAATTGTATAAAGAAAATGACACAGTTTTTGAGGAGTGGTTGGTGGAAAGAAATGAGAATTATCCAAATTTTTGCAAGGCTAGTGAAATGCAATCGATTTTTATTTTTTATATTTTTTTTATATTGTATTTGAAGAAATAATTTAAAGTTTTTAAAAAGATAAAAATCATAATTTTCTGAGTTCGGAGCGGAACATAATCGAGTGAGAGATAGATTTTTGAAGAGAGAGAGTATAAGAATGTGGGAGTTGAGTAGTGAGTAAGGGGATCACTTCATTTTATGTTTAAAAGTAATTTTTACTATTTTAGGAAAAATGACAGAAATAGCGGAACAGCTCGATTAGGCAAGTATGACAGAAATAACGGGAGAGAGGGAATATATAGGAGTAATACGAAGAGGAGCAAGAGTGGTGAATGATTGATTCGGTAAGAAGTGCAGTTGAGAGGGAATAGTTAGCAAACAAACTAAACCATCTGTAATAAGGGGCCCCACCCCACCAGCCATTATCCCCCTCCTCTCTTCTTCTACTAAACCAACCTGCATCATTATAACTTAAATTCTCTGCAAAAAACACACACACACACACAGAGTAATATTTCAAGAACCATTCTTTCTCTTCTCTCTCTGTTCTTGCAGAAGTGAATAATTCAGAGATGATAAGAGAGAAGATTTTCAGACTTCACAAGAACAAGTCATCATCAGCCGGCACTGATGCATCTGCACACAAATTTGATTTCACTTTCTCCACCATTCAGGCTAATCAGGTTTCCTCTGCATACACTATCTTTCTATCTATTTTCTTCAAGATTCTTGATTATGGTGTTTGTCTATTTGAGAATCTTTTTACTGCAGTTATTTGTTTGTTTGGAGTAGATTCCCTTTGCACATGTTCCCTTATCCTTATTGTTATGTAGTAACATGGGTTGGTTGGGAATTCTTCCATAACTAATCTGTTTTAGTATTTGTATGAACTGTATTTTTATTTATTTAGGCATTTCGTGATTAGTAAAACACGCAGCCGCTACCCGTAATTAATTTTTTGGTGAATGGAGAGGTTTGGTGAATTAATAAGAATATTAGTGGTTAAGGCTGGGCAACTTGATATGGTATTTTATTGCTGGATGACTGAATATGTTTGAATCTAGAAGTTATTGTTGTGTAGCCTTTAATAATGTCACAGTGAACATGTGCAATAAAAATGGTGGGTAAGATTACTACTTATTACAGCCAAGAAAACTGAATTTTGTGTTGTCTGGAAAAATTCAAATGTTGCAAAGCAAGAAATTGTTTAAAACTTCATCTGGGCTTGTGCCATATGTAACAGAAAACTATTAAAAAGTAATTCTTGGATGCATATATGTTACTACAAAAGTTAATATTTGTAACAGCCTATTAGTATTAAATTTCAGACAATTTATGTTACCTTTGGTTGCTGTGGCAGGTACCAAAGGGATGGGACAGAATTTATGTATCTTTAATCTCTTCAGAATCTGGGAAAACAGTTCGTAAATCAGGAAAGGTGTTGGTTAAGAATGGGAGTTGTCAATGGACAGAAACCTTCTCAGAATCAATATGGATTTCGGACATTGATAGTGAATACATCTTCAAGTTTCTTCTTGCAAATGTAAGAAAATTTAGTTTTTCAAAGGAGATTTTAATTGTCTTTTGCTTCTTTCTTGTTGGACTAATGCATAAAATGGGAATTTGGTTATTGTAGGGATCTTCAAAATCTAGTATTCTTGGGGAAACTGCATTGAATCTAACACAATTTCTGAGTTCAGAATCTCCAATCTTGGTTTCATTGCCTCTCAAGAATTCCAATTCTGGGACAGTTCTAAAAGTAAGCCGGTTTTGTTTGCTATATCGCGCGTTCTATTCCATGCCTCCGGTTTTTGGATTATGTAACCACTAGGCTTAAATATGTGAGTTCTTGCTTGGTTGCAGGTTGAAGTGAAATGTCTAACACCTAGAACAAATCCAAGGTTTGTGATAACTACTATTGTTTGTACTTTGTACACGTAATAATTCTATTTTACTGTCTTTTTTTCCTTAATGTGATTGTGTATTAATGCATGAAGTTCAAGGGATGAGAAGTTGAAAGAGATAAAAGAACCCAAAGTTGAGAATTCAGATCATGACAGCATAGATTCCATAAAGAGTGGTGAATCTCTTACCAGTAACAACGTTGGCAGTTCGCCTCTACCCATGGATGCCGGTAGCAGGGTAAGAAGCTTTCATTTTTTCAAGTATAGACTCCTAAACACATGAACTGAGTTGATGATGATGTTAAGTAATTTGTTTGATCTTGTTGTGATCAGGAGACGAGTTTCTCAGCATCAGTTTCGCGTTACAGCTTCGACTCCATGGATGAATCCGTGGGAAGGCAGAGTTTCTCCTCTCAAAGTGAGAGGAATGGTTTTGGAAGACAAGACTCGATCGAATCGAACGAGAGTGCATCGTTTAGCTCTTACTCTGCACACGGTTCTGTTAGGTCGGTCCGATCACTTCAGAGCCCTTTTGCAAGAAACCAAAGAGAAGAGTTCAGAAAGTCTTGTCATGCAGCTGCCACATCCTTACAGCTGAATCTCTCCTCCTCCAAGGAAGGGAGACGACGCCACGGTTCAAGAACTCGAGGCAGAAGCAAGGATGTGGGAGCAGAATGCAAGGAAGCTTTCTCTTGAGATGGAAAGGTTAAGGGATGAGTTATCTAATCAGAATTTGAGCATAACAAAGATTAATATGGAGCTTGCTGCATCGCGGTTGGAGTGTGGAGAACAGACTCAAGAAATCGAACAACTGAAATCCCTTTTGCAGGAGTGTGAGATGAAGCAGAATGCAGCTCAAAGCTCTGAGCTTCAAGAATTAGGCCAACTGGAAGATGAGATTAGGTTCCAAAAGGAGGAGAATGAGCATCTCTCTATACAGCTTAACAAGACTCAAGAATCAAACATTGAGTTGATTTCAGTTCTTCAAGAAATGGAGGAGACTATACATAAACAGAAGATGGAGATAGAAAGCCTCTCAGCTATCAGATCAAATGATAATGATCAAGTCTCTTACAATGAATCCAAGAGTTTCCGTGGCTGTGATTCGGATTCCACCATCTCTGATCTTGAGTTGCTGAATATGCAGGAGATTCAACTATCTTTGCAAGAGAAGATCATGGAAAGAGATATCGTGGGAGATTTGAAGAATCGCGTTGTAAAGGAGTTTGTTGCTGGATGCAACTATGCATTAGCTCAGAAAGAGCAGCAGATTCTGAATTTGGAAGCTTCATTATCAAGTGTTGAAGAGACGAAAGAGATTGAACAGTTAAAGGAAAAGGTAAATGAACTCAAGGTAGATTGCAATGAGCTTGCAGAAGAGAATATTGTTCTTCTATATGAACTCAAAGAATCAAGAAAAGATATGGAGGAGAGTGAGAAGACTGAGATTCTTCAAGAAGAGATGGCTGATCTTGAAGACATGGAAAGTGAAGCTATTTTAATCAGTAGCAGTCAAGGCTCCCATGTTTCAGATGACAAAATTGATGAAATGGGATCGATGGAATCAGAAGACAATCAATCTGAGCTGATGAAACTCTTGTCTGATCTACAAGGAGAGAATATTTACTTGCTGCAACGAGTATCTGGCTTAGAAGCTCAACTGAGGTATCTCACCGATGAAGGTGAATCAAGCCGTTTGGAGCTGCAGCATTCGGAGTCTGAAGTTATGATTTTAGCGAACAAGATGAAAAGATTGGAAGAAGAGAATAAGTTGCAGAAGATTAGTGCAGAGGAGAAGATGGTGGAAATGGAGAAGAAGTGGTTAGAGGCTGAGGAAGAAGGTGCAGCTTTAGGGCTAGTGAATGTAAGGCTGCAGGCTACAACTGAAAGTATTATGGAAGAATATAACACCTTGCAAAATTTCAATGTAGAGCTAAGGGAGCAGAAAATGGAGCTGCAAAGGCGGTGTATGGAGTTGGAGTCGAAAGCAAGAACGTTTCAAGAATGTAGCTGCAAGTCTTTGTTGAAGGAAGAAATCAGTAAAGGTGGTCAAGAAAATCTTCTGATCATGTTTGAGAGTATGATGGACTTCGAATCAAAGCTCAAATCCATCATCAATGATCTAGACTTGAAAATCGAGCTTTCTGAAACTGAAAGGCTTCGTCTTGCAGAAGAGAACTCTCTACTGAGTATGCAGTTGGAGAAGGTTTCTGTTCTGCAGAATGAGATTTTGGGTCTGAAAATCTCAGTTCAAGAAATGAAGTCCCAGAACAAGCTCCTTGAAGATTCATACATGTTTGTTTCAAGAGAATACGAAGAATTAAAATGCGAGAAAATCACCATGGATGAGAAAGTGTACTCCCTGCAGAGAGCAGTGTTAGTAGAGGAGGATTGCTGGAGGAGGAAGAACGCATTGGAGGAGAAGATTCTTAGGCTAGAAGGAGATTTGATAGCAAGAGATGCATTGAGTGTGCAAGATGCAGAGATGAAGAATGAGCTTAATCATATCAAGATTGTTAACAGTCAGATGTTGATGAAGGTGAAACATCTTGAAGATGTTAAGGAGGATCTTCAGAGCAGATTGCAAGCTTTGGAGCTCGAACCGAAGGGGACGAGACCAGATGAAGAAACTTTTAGTAAATCCACATCAGAATCTCAGCTTGAGAGGTATGCTTCTTGATCATGGCATCATCATATACTATAGTGGCAACATTTTAGTAGATTCTTGAGCATTATTGTATGCAATATAATTTGGAATGATTCTATTGCAGTGCTCAATCAACTGAAATTAATGGTGAGAGAGAAAGTGTATGTAAGATTTCAGTGCTTGAAGATGAGCTGCAAGAAATTCAAGAGCGTTACTTCCAAATGATTTTGAAGTATGCAGAGGTGGAGGATCAAAGAGAGCAGCTAGTCATGAAATTGAGAGCTCTCAACATTTAGAGCTGCATCATTCTTATTTTCAATCAGTATATATGTAATTCTGCAGAGGTTATGGAAGAAACAGTGCAAGAATCAGCCATGATTCGTGATGCAAAAGTTCGAATTCCATCAACACCTTTTTGTGTTCATTCTTGAAGGAATTCATATGTAGAAGAAGTGACACCAACCATTTTTTCTCATGCAGAGGCGTTTGCTGCTATTTTGGCTGGCTTGTCCAGTTTGCAAGGCAGAAGTGTATCAAGTGATTTTGCTGTAGACTACATGAATGCCATATTCTTTTTGACATAGTATGATTTTGTTACATGTTCTTCAAAAATACATAAATATAATCAACACTCATACAGAAATAGAAGAGGAAGATCAATATCATACACGGATTCATTTGCAGAAACAGTCACACATAGATAAGCTTATGTAAGGTTGAGCATCTGATAAGGCAATGCAAAGGTAATAAGAAACAGAATCTTGATCAATTTTCCATGAAAGAATTGGCATTATGTTATTAAGGAATGAATGAGGAAGCAATTAGCGCCAATGGATGTTCAGAAGCTCAGTACAATGCAAGGCGTAGACGACTAACCGGTGACACTAAACAGTAAGGATAAGAACCTGGGAGCTTCGGAGAGAAGAGAGAGTCCATCCATAGCTCCAACATATCTTACCAAGCAGTTCTTTAAAACTTGCTTAGTTCTTGTTCTCTACATCTTTTTTACAGTATGGAATAAGCTCTAATCACCTCAACAATGGGTGCTCGGCACAATGGACATTTCCCTCCTCCACGTACCAATTCGTTCGCACATTTGGAGCAAGTGCACATATGCCCACATCTACATATATATATATATATATATATATATATATATATATATAGATAGATAGAGAGAGAGAGAGAGAGAGAGAGAGATGTAAGGGCTAAGTTAGCTAGTAAAAGGGAGTCTTTAACTTTCTTAGTTTCAAAATGAGGTTTGGATTACAAAAAACTCTTATCATTAGCTACCGTACCTGTACAGTAGGGCGTCAATATGATTATCACAACATACACAGCAGGTACCCTTTCTAACATTCCCCCATTTCGACCCATCTTCTGATGTCTCGGATTCCCCTGCATTTACATAAAAGTTATGATAACTCTCCAAAGAAAATAAAAATGACTAGTATGGGATCTCAGACCTTGTCCATCAGATGATCGATTGAGAGCAGCTGAAACTTCCTGCCTAACTGAACGTTGGAGCTCCAGTTGCATATCCATGCAAGCTTCTAACATCCTCTGCATGTGATTCATGCCTTGGTGAAGTTTGGCAATATCTGCTCTCAGATCATTAATCATCTCCCATTCCTGCTAAAGCTTAGAAAAAAATCATTCAGTTGAAAAAAAAGTTGCTCAGCCAGAGAGAGAGAGAGAGATTAGAGCTTACAAGTTCTGAACGATGAACAGCGTGACGAGACCATCCAGAATGGTTTATATCATGATGCCAAAGAGGTTGCGGAGGTGGTATTGGAGGAGTCGGTAAAACTAGTGAAGGTCTAGTAGTAGCATCACGCTGATCCTCGTTTACCTCATCATTTTGTTCGTCCTGGTCGCGTTCAGGTGACGAAGGAAGAGGCGAGTTCCTGTGGAGATCCCAATCAATAGATGGCACCCCTCGCCTTCCCACATATGATTGAATCAACTGATCCAGGCTCTCACGGAAACCACTACGAAGAAGATTGGAAACACTCCTCCTAAAATAAGATACCACAGTAAGTTCAACAGATAACTTAGAAGATTAAAAAGAAACATATAATGTGAGACAAAAACCTGCTCAAAAGTTCCCTTAGTTCCATGCTGTACACATTATCATCATCCGGAGGGTGGAACCTGGTAACTCTCCTAGAGGGAACTGATCGACGCATTCTCGGAGGGTCCGAAGGCCCTTCGGACCAATTGTCCACAGCCTCTCGTGAGCCATCATCAGGCGAAACCTCATGGCTTTCTGGTAAAGGATCGTGTCTTCCATCTTCAGTTTCAGCTGCTTCTGAAGGCCAGTTGGACGCAAAATTATCCTGCTGATTCAAACCTGGGCCATCTGAAGTGTCATGCCTATGTCCAAAAGGGTCATTATCTGCAGGTTGTTGTGCACTTGTTCTCTCATCTTCAGCGACCTGAGCTTGGCGATTCCTTTCTTGATCAGGTGCAGCATGTTCAAGTGTAATTTGAACAGCTGGACTCTGATCCATATTCCCCATCCGATCTGGTAATTGAACACCAATTTCCTGATTCCTATGTGGCACTTCCTGTAATGCATTTGTATTACTCTGATCATTTCTAGAATCACTGTTGTCACTGTTTGCTGAGGTCTCAGGATTGCTGCTTACTTGACCACGAACTATGTTTTCCAATCTGAAATGAAATCCTTCCCTAAATGGCAATGTATCAATCAAAATCACAGAAAATTTCTAACGTGCAGAATTAGAATGGTCAACCTGTGCCATACAATAATATTGCTACCAGAAATTAACAGAGACATTTTGCTTAACAGAGTTAAATAAATTTGACTTCTTAACTATCAAAAAACATCTCCATGATTCAAGGACTTCCACAAGTAAGATATTTTTTTATGTAGGAACCTTTTACCCCCAAAATTTCGACAGCTAATGCAGTAAAGTCAGTCGCTATTTTTAAGATTCTGATCCTACCTCTGATTGGTTCAGTTTTTAAGAAAAGAACAAGAACTATAACCCTTATTCGTATAACTTGTAAATATCTTAGCTGAACCTCTACCATTGTCATGAAATGCAACAAAGCAATAAATTGCAATTTATTCCAATCATATATCAAGCAGACAGCAGTTGGTCAGTTCAACTGCTCAAATGATTAGATGAAAGTCTCACCACAAGCATCAATAAGTCATTCTAAAGAATCCGATCACATGACTGTTAAGGATATGGTTTATTAGGGGGTTGATAACGGTTTAGTAGTTAGTCGCCTTTGATTTATTGGTCTTGTTGGGTCATAGTTTGTGGGCTTTTGTACCAAGGCCTAGTTGGTTTATTTTTGGATTATCGAGTTTATTCCGTTGGACAAGAAAATTTGTTTTGTATTTACTTTTCTGCAGTTGTTTAGTTTACTCATGAATATTTCTATATTTTGAGAGGTTCCTTTAACTCTTACAATGACCAAGCTCACTAAATAGTTCATTGAAGCCTATAAGAGAAACAGAACGGAAAATCGAAAACTCAAAAGTAAAATTGTAGTGTTCGCTGTTCATTAATAACTTCGGCAATGGGCATACCTCATGCCAGAGACTGTGTGTCGCTGTCTTAACTGATTTAATTCACCAGCCGCCATTGAAGGAGGCCTCTCTTCCTCAACAGGCCTCTCATTTCTCAAGAAGCGGCCTCTGAGCAGTGACTGAAATTTAAGAGATGTTCATCAGAAAAGTTTATTTGCAGCACAAGATGAACAAGTCTAAGGAGGGGCCGCACATTGAGATACAACCACTCTTGAAGGCCTTGCAAACAAAGAAAGATCACGAAAAATATCTAGTTGAATGTTGTTTAAAGACATCAAGTCAGTTCCAGGATAACCCAGATGCATTTAAGTGGAATATCTCAATATTAAATTCCAGAACAAAAAGGGAGTTATACTTTAACAGAAAAAATCTAAAATGGATATACTTACAGAAAAAATCTACTAGTAATTTTTTCACAACAAGAAAATGGATATCATAAAGTGTTGAGGAAGAAAAAATTTCTAGATACCCACACAATATCCACTATTAAAATAAGACGAGCAACTTAACCAGTTTAAAAGATGATAGCTTTCTCCTATGCGGGTAATAACTTACCCAAGCTACATATATAAATTTGTTGGTTTCTCTTGGAAATTATAAATCCCTAACTGAGGCACAAATTAAAGTAAATATTTTATGCAAATTCTTAAACAACCTGATGAGAATCAAGCATCCATAAGATTAGCACTCTTTAGAGATGATCATGTTGAAGAAAGAGTACTTCACTTAAGAAATTACCTGAATACGATTGCGGTGTGCAAAATCAGATACAGCACGATATTCCAATAAACCCTGTAGTTCGCGCTGCCTTTCTCTTTCTACCCTCACAAGCAAATCAAGTATTGCTTGTCGTCCTCGTAACCTCAAAATATCCCTGCGTATGTGCTCTGGCTGCCCTTCCTCGTGGTCAGCAGCAGACCCTTCACGAGCACCATCAACTCGGTTTCCAGGCTCGGGGTCCCTTTCTTCTCTACGTCCACTGCAAGACCCTCTTTGCTGACTTGTCATCTGCATCCACTCCCTTACAATCCTCACCCTCTCACGCTCTGTTTCCCCAAGCCATTCAGATCTTGGGATATTGTTACTCTGCATAATATTGGAGGAAGTATCACTTATGCCACGAACAATTTGCCTCACCCTTTCTCCTTCAACTTCTCCAATGTCAAGCGATTGTTCGCGGCTAGAACTGTCATGGTCTGTGTTCTCATTCTGAGGGCCCAATGGATCATGTGACCAAGTAGCATATTCATTCTCACTTTCAGTAGCATAAACTAGTTCGCCCTCCCGGCCTTCTGTATCTGTAGATGCATTCTCAACACTCCTTTGCTGCCTCAATCTCTCTCTTACTCTCTCCCTAGCACGGTTTATTTCAGGCTCATCTTCCAACTCCTGCCACATCTGCAAAATAGATGATGCTCGGTTACTGAGAGTCTCCACATTCCCCCGATGCCTCGAAGTTGGGGACTCCAACTCCCTCAAGAATGATGAGTCGAGCATCGACACTGTGTGTAGGCCTGCAAGTGCCATCAACTCTGACTCGCGGTTCCTCCTCTCGATCGAGGTGATCATCTCCTGCGCCTGTCTGGCAGCCCACCTGTTCAAGATCCTAGAGTGACGCCTCCTGGCAGCAGAAGATTCTGCTAGGTCATCTCCATCGAGATCCGACCTCCTCCTCCTTCTGATGAGCTGTTCCCCTTCGTACTCCTCTTCCTCAGTATTAACTGTCCGGGGAGTGCTACATGAAGCAAAAGACATGTACTCATCATAATGCCCATTCATCAACTCCTCCAAACCCCTCTCAAATTCAGAACGAGTGTCATCCTCTGTGCTTTCGGGCTTCTGCTGCAGCTGTTGACCAACATCAACCATGCCTTACTGATCCTAAAAAGGCTATCCCCCCAAACTCAGTCACACAAACAAAAAGCCTACAACTTCACCACATTCCCCAAAGAATCAACCACACAAACCATTACATAAAAACCCAATTTCCACAATCAGGAAACAATCCAAACCCTAGACCCAAAAAGCTATGTTTGGGATCAAAATACCTCATTGAATAGTACTCAATCAACCCTCCCAAACCACTGAGTGCAGTCATACTATAACTTTCAAGACAATACACCGGCTATACTAAATTATAGCGGAATTAAATTAAGATCCAAGGAACGAAATTAATTAAAAACAAACCAAATGAGGATCGAACGGCGATCACCCTTGGAATCCACAAATTATTTAGATGAAGCAAACGTACCTCTGAAGCTATGTGCTCTTCGATTGCAGTGCGGGAATAGACAAAGACCAAAGAAAACCCAACTTTTCACGTAATAATTATCGGTATGCAAATATAATATGTAGATTATTATTGAGCCTAAAACTTTCTGGGTGAGTGTTTGCTCTGTGCGTATGACGTATGGTTAGTGAATGGCGTTAGAAAGAGAAACGAAGGCAACTGTACTGAAAAATCACTCCAGAGAGAGAGTGGAGGAGAGAAGTAAGGACCATGGAAATTTTTAAGAAGCGAAACGAAAGGGGTTTTTTTTTCTTCTTACACTGCTTCATTTATTTGATGATGACATAAAATTACAATTTTCTGCATTTTAATTTTGATCCATAATTCGAACATTATTAATTTTCTCGTTTCGTGAAACAAATTAAATATTTATGTTTTTATATAATTTGTAAGATAATTTCAGAATCATGGTTCATCATAAATTCCGTACAGTTAAACCTCGATAAAATAATAACCACGAGACCGAGAAAAAATATTCATTTAACGAGGTTATTACTTTATCGAACATTATTTTAGTGCATTGACCCATATCGGAATCGGAAGAAATTATTATCTTAGCGAGATTATTACTTTATCGAATATTACTTTATCGAGGTTTAACTGTATAATGTTTGTGTATCAAAATTAAGATTTTAGATTTTTCAAACTTTAATTACTTGGTGGGTTCCTCAAAATTCACATAATTATCATTCTAAAATTTGTATGGATTGATCTTGAATTCAAACTCAATTACAAACTACGAACCAACAGCTCCTTAAAGTCGGAGCAGCTTGTATGTATCATTTTCGTATATACTTGTGTTTACCACACCACAAGAGTATTGACATTGACATTTCTCATTAGAACAAGTGTGTCATATTTAACACATGTTAATATCATTATGGTATGATATACACATGTGTATATGAAAGTGGTACATATAAGCCTTTGTGCCTTAAACTTGCTTTATCTCCAACAAAGTTTTAAAAAACATGCAAATACTAATTAAACGCTTCTTATTGGCCAGCTTCTTGTTAATGATGGGCGGTTTTTGTTTTCTAAAGTCGCTTTTTGTATGTATATTCATAGTATATTTTATAAAGAGAAAATTATTGTAATTATTTCATAAATTTTAAGCGTACGATCATAGATTTTTTCAATACAAAATGCATTTCACAGCAAAAAAAAAAAAAGATATAAAATTGTGTAGTACCTATTCATTGATAATGTGATAAATAAATAATAAAGTAAAAGAATTATGTATAATTTGAGAGTTATGAGTAGAAATAAAATTCACATAGCTGTAATTCTCCTTGTCATACCGAAAATAACAAACAAATTGAATGTAACATCTGAAGAAAATCAAAAAATACAACTCAATATTAGTGACATCAAAATCAATAATTCTCCCAAAACACCAAAAGAATTATGAGATTTTCTTCATCGATAAAAGAGTCGATCACTACATAGACCCCCATAGACTACAAGAAAAATTAAAACACGCATTTTAGATCATATATCTCGTATTTTATTTTATTAACAGACAACTCGAATATTATAAAAGGAAAAGAGGGGTACCCATTAACCCTAATTGAGTAGTAGCTTTTATGTATGTCCATTAGGGTTGGTTAGGACCAACGCATAGGGATAGAGAATTCATGCCCACATTCATGTCTCCCTCCCCAATACTACATGTTCTTGAATCCTCACACTTTGCAAAAAACTAAGCAAAACTCCATCTCCAATAATCCACAACCCATCCAATCTATTCACATATTTAGCTCTTGGAAACACTTGGGTGTGGGCCAAATACTTAGTCCTGTTTTTGGATTCTTGATTTTAGGGTTTCTTCAAGATGGGATATTAGGCCGGGATCCGAGGTTGTTGATAGGGTTTTTTACTTGTTAAGATTGAGGGGATATCTTCAATGGGACAGTTGGTCGTGAGACAAGGTAGCTTAGCCACAAACACGCAGTTGTTACCGAATTATTGTAAGGGAAACATGGTTTTGTGCGTACGATTATTTTCGATCGATTCGTGAATGTTTTGTGTAAGGGCAAAAGCCATGAGTAACGATAATATGGCCTTGCTTTGATGTCCATATACAATTGTTTGATCCCTAACAAAAGAATATAATCAAAAGCTTTCATAGTTTAGTCTTTCTTGAATGTTACAGAATATGAATTAAGAACTGCTGTCAAAGAAGTGGTTTGACAATATTCATCTGAATTCAGAAGCAACAAATACAAACGATCATCATTTTCCTAGTTTTCTTAACTTAGCAATTTACATCACAATAAATGCATTACGAATAGCTGGGACGGAAGTAGATCGCGCTAGTTTAGATCTCGCCCGTCCCAAGAGGCTGCCTAGAGGTATCTCCAGAAGCCCAAGCTTGATAATCCTTCACTACCTGCAAATATCACAGAGAGGTTCATCAATACGACAAAGGAGCCCAAAAAACTCTAGGCTTTCAGAATATATAGAGAAATAGTGTTACCAAAAGCCATACAAATGTCATTTGCTGAAAGCACATCAGATTGAAAACCCAAGCACTAGTCTAATGATTTGTACTAGAAAATGAAGAACTTCTTGAAAGTTAATATAAAAAGGAAGTTCCAACTTTAAAGTAAGAATAATTGGATCCACAAACATGTGACATGAACCGTGGAAGCATCGCCTTGAGTATCTGTTCTAGCACTTGAGAGCCGGTTGACTCAATGGCTTGTGTTGGAATTGCACGGAATGCGAAAGGGATATCAATGCTGACCTGAACAAGGCACACCATCAACATCAAGCCATGAAGAAATGAAGATAGCGAATGGAGGCATAGTGTTGTTACCTGAATGACTGCATCAGAAGTCAGCTTCTGAACTGGCGAATCACTCCTCGTGCTACCACAAGATATCTTATTCTCCATTGAAGCTGCATGCCCATACCAAATCAATGTCAAAGGACTCCTGAAAAGAGTTATGGCAATATTCAGAATCAAAAGACAATAAACCAGGCAATTAAGTCTTGTTTTAGAAACGAGGAAAAAACAAAACAAAATGTAAATAGTTTAGTAACAAAGGAATGGAGATGTGAAACAAAGAATCATCACTCAGTCACTGATGAATGTTACAACTTCGCAATAATAAGGCCAGTACTGAATAGCTTTCCCACTTGTGTAATTTAGTGAAAATAGATTATGGAACAGAGTGAAAACAGAACGAGAGAAACAGCAGTTGGCACCAAACTGGGCGGACTGAAACAAAAGTTCCGAGAAGAAAGATTACGAAATGATTTATAATACTGCAAACAACTCAAACTACTTGATCCAACAAATAAGCTGTTATATTAGACAAATCTTGAGATTTTTAAAACATATAGTGATACAAAAGATACATAAACTAGCCAGACAATTCCAACACAACCTCATTCAGTGCACCGAAACATATACTTAGCTGATTGTATTTGGCATTGAACGAAAAATAACCAAAAACAGTAAATACATTCACCAGAGTAGTGAAATAAATTGCAGAGGATTGAGAGGAAGATGCTAACCATCAAATTTGTCATTCTGAGCAACGACAAGGGGCGACCCCTCGAGCTGCAAATACAAACCCAATCAAACAATGAACTAACACTAGCACAAGAATTCCCACTTCCCAGTAATAAATATGCATAAACGAGTAGCAAAAGATAGAAAGAGGAAGAGAGAGAGAGGATTACCTTACAAGACAAGAGTTTAATGCAGCAACCATTAGGCTGCTCCTCCACTCTCACCAGCAAAACGGGGCAAACTTCGAAAGCGAAAAACTTGAATCTATACACATAACACCTGAACGTTTTGTCATCCACTCGCTCTATCCTCTCCGCGTCCAACACCGAGTACTGACTCGCCGGCAAACTCATGTACTCAGCTGAAACAGAACAACGAAATCCCCAAATTGACATTAACATGTACAACGCCGCATTACCAAACACAACACCATAAATTCAAATCACAGCGGAAAGCAACAAACAAAATTCCGAGTAGCAGTATATTACTTAGCGGGCGCTGGAGCTGATTGACGGAGACGGACTCAGTTCTCCGGGCGACGAATCGAGCTTTGGAGGAAGAATCTGCGGAAATGCGGAGCTCGGATTTGGAAGAGTCCTCCGGCGAGGAGGTGAGTTTGGAGAGTACGACGACGTATGGGCGATTGGAGTTCCTGATTTGGACTCTAGGGTTTCTGAATTGGAACTGAATTGGATTTGGGCTCAGTGACGCCATTTTTTTGAAGAAATTCAGGAATGGGAAGTTAGCGAGAGTTTTGAGTTTGTGTGGACGGCGGAAATGGATAGCCGGATGTGGTGTAGGACAAGTCCACGAGAGTGAGAGGAGTGCAGAATTTGACGTCCGGGCGCATGTTAGCATAGAACTGAATGCGCAAACTAAAAATGCGCCAGGGATGAGGCCCCACCGCGCAGGCTAGCATAGCATTTTACGGTTACGGTTTGAAAAGGGGTAATCCATTCGGTGATTTACTATAAATTGAGGAAACCCTACTTCGCGACAGCGTCTCCTTAATTCCGCGCTTCTGTAACTCTTTTATGCAAAATTGTTCCATTTTTTGGTTTCGGAAGCAAATATCTCGAGTTTAGATGCGATTGCTTGATTAAAGTCCGTCGACTGTCTTTGTTTCTTCGTTCCAAACATCATCTAGGACTCTGCAGATCTTGGTATTCGATGTCAATTTCTCTTTGCGAAATATTTATGCCCATATTTTGCAAAATTTCGTAAGAACTTTTGAATTGGAATTTGGAAAATGCAAAACGTGACCAAGATCTTCCGCTTCCTGGGTGATGCGTGGAAGAAGATGAAGATAAGTGCGACGATTTTCTGACACAGGTTACATTTTCGCACTTATATCGCGAATCGTGAATTTGATTACAAAATTTGTAATTTGGGGTGCTTATGGTTATGGGTGAAGGATGGATTGAATTAGGAAGCCTTTGGATTGAAGTAATTCCGTTTAATTCATAATAGTTTGTTCCTTATTTTAGTATTGATGGTTGTTTGTCTTAAGTTGTGTTTCCTTGCTCACTTAGATGGTGAGTTTCATGGGCAGAATCTTGTTTAAATTTGTGATATATGTTGTTGCTGAATCTATGTGACTTCATGAGGAAAGAGTGCGGCGGATCCTTTTGCCCGTTTCGACTGCCCGGCTTTGCTGCCGTAGGTAGTCTGAGTTTGTGGCTTGGATATGATTGTTGCCTTGCTCATCTGATGCTAAATATAAGCATATATTGTTCAAAATTTTCAGATATTGTGCACTGGTATTTTTGATTTGTTACTATGTTGCTTTTGGGATGAAACTGAAACATGACTTGATCTTATGCTGTTTGATTCTTGAATTTGAAGAATAGTTGTTAAGTTGGATGTGAAGATGGAGAAGGAAAATGATGATACATGACAGGTACTGCTGAGAGACTCAATTTTAGTCTTAGTTGTTTCTCCTGGTGCTGCCAATTTAGATTGTGTTTGCGCCGATCATCTAAGATGTGAATAGTCGACATGATTACTGCTTATCCATGGCTGATTCCTCTCTATCATAGATTCATATCCAATGAACATTTTACTTTGTCACATAGTATTACATATTTCATTGCTGCTATGGACTTGCATGGCTTGCAACCTGTATGAAAAAGGAAAAATAAAGATGGACTAATAGAAGTTCTGGCTTTTGTATTTGGAGAAGTTTTGAACTATTTAGTCAAGCATTTGTATTGAGAAGCCAATCTGAAACATTTGTCTGCTTACATTTTGAAGAACTTGCAAGTAACTGCAGATTATTGGTTTTGCCGCAATGCATTCGAATGTTTTGTCATGTAAAGCCAGCATTTCAACACATCCCTTCCTCTTATGGAGCATGAAGGCTTGATCTTATTATGTAGATGGAGCTATGGATTTGATTTTGCAGTTTATGTAATATGACCAAAAGTTTATGTATATTATTATGTATATGGTCATCAGTTCTTTTGGATATACTTCAGTTGAGAACTGAGAATCATTGTAATTCTTGCATATTGAAATCAACTCTTCCTAAGATCCATTGTAAATCACATTAATTTATTGGTACGTATGTGTATATTTTTTTACGGTACATTGTAAATCAAAAGTTTATGAGTTTTGATTTTGTTTTACGGCATTTCAAATTTTTGATTTATTGGTACGTATGTGTATATTTTTTTATACTGTCTAGCAAGACTACTTAAAAAAATTTATTATAAATTAACATAATTACAAAATAACATTAATTTAAAATTCGACATTGCAATAGATTTCGAGAGCAATTACTTAATATTAAAATACGAAATCATAGATTACTTTGACAATTACAAATGGAAGAACAATTACGTCATATTAAAATGCTTCCAACTCCGGTGAGTTCGGCACATCCGTTCTCAGCACTTCCTTCTGGTATGACCAACCAAACCATATATGCTGCATTTTTTTCAAAACTGCATTCTCCCACTAAATGTACCTGCTTCGGCACTTGAGAGTCGTCTACTGTTCTTCGGTCTCCTTGTCTGTCATGTAATTAATGGTGGCAACACAACCATTGAGGCCACATCTGACAGCAACCGCCAATTACGCAAGGGGGGGGGTACCAGATACAATGTTCTGATAGATATCATCTTCCAATTTTCTGTCTTGTATGCATATGAGACGAAGTCTAGTAAAATTTAGTTCAACAACCCTATAGACAAAAAACCTGTTAATACACTACATGCACAACAGCTCTATAGACGAAGAATCTGTGATACCTGATAGCAGCACAAGTATGCGAACACGGGATCTCATCGAGTTGCCAATCACGACATTCACAAGCGCTTCTGCTTATTTAAACTCTCCATTGATTCGTTATGTGGTGAACCTTGAATTTATCTCCTTTCGCGGACATAATAGTGAAGCGATGTGAACGGTCCTTTGACGGAGCTAACTTTAGCTCTGTAGCAATTGTGAGCGCATTATCTATTTGCTCGACGTTGGTCACACCATTGTTCTACCATGTGACCTATTGTCTCGATCATAAAGCATATCGGTAGACGTCGTGCTGTGAGCAGCCGTGAGTTGATGGATTCAGCTATGTTTGAGGTCAGCTGATTGTACCGGCAAACGGGAGACTTCGATCTAGCCCACTTTTCCGGTCCGACATCCATTAACTTCTCGTATGCCTCAGGATAGGCTTGACGAATCTCTTCCATCGCATGATCAAAATCATGCGTCGTATATGCATAGGCAGCATCATGATACATCTTATCAGCGTCTTACCATATCGTGTAATCTTATTCTAAAGATGATAGTAACAAGTGTCATGGGCTGCTTTCGGGTAAACAGCCTCTATCGCGTTAGCTATGCTCCGGTGTTGATCGGAGATGATCAATAAATGGCTTGGCATCGTAAATGCTTCTCTCATTCGGGACATGAACCACGTCCAAGAGTAATCGTTCTCAATGGGGCCCACACCAAAGGCTAGTGAAAATATTTGGTCGTTGTCATCTATCTTAGCAGCCAAAATTACACGCTTTTATTCCTTCCTTTCAAATGAGTCGCGTCGACCATAATCAAATCTCGGAGATTAAATACCCATGGGTCACAAGAAACATTAAAACCAACGAATAATTATTGGAAACGACCTTCTGAATCGACTTCGAGATCAGTCATTGTACCTGGATTCATTATTTTCAGTACGTAGAGGTAACGAGGAAGCATCTTGAATGAATCTGAGTGTCCACCAAAAATCATCGCCACAGCACAATTGCGTGCTCGTAGAGCTACACTATAGCTTACTTGAAAGCCGAATTCCCCGTAGATTGCTGCCATAATTTCTTTAGGTTTTATGAAGGATTTTTGACAACGCATTCGCCGAGCAACATAAGCAGTGAGCGCCTTTGCACGCACTCTCCTTGAACCAGTCTGCATAACATCTCGATTACATATATGATCGGTATGCAAGCAGTTTACAATCCACAAGACATCCCTGCGAAATGATGCCCGTAGAAAAAATGGGCAATCGCGACTGTCTCCGCATTTATACTTAACCCGACCGTGGTCGAACGAACCACCATGAAATCGAAACCTTGTTCCATGTGCCTAAGTGCAACCGCAACAAACAAATCCTCCTTCTCCCAAAATGTCGCTCCTTCACGGTGTTGGGATTTTGTATACTGGAAGCAAATTTTATGCTTGCATACAATGCGTTTTATCCCTACCACTATTTTATTCTCCTATCTGATAAATAAATATATTTGCATATGTTATCATTTATCTTGTATAAAAGTTAAATTTGTGTGGTGTGTCGGGTATCACAGAAGACAACACAAATTGGTTGAACTGACAAGATATAAACAGTTATCACAGCTGAGACAACTTAAGGATAAGTTGTTGGTTTAAGCTGCAGTTTAGATAAGAAGTGGCTTGTCTTAGCTGCTTATCTTTACTGGTACACTGAAGGTGGTGTATTGATGGATCACAGTGAGATGTGTTCTCCTAACTGACCTTAGTGGAGAACCAAGATCTCGGTGACTTAGCTGGTCTTAAGCTTGGTAAGACTTCAGCTGAGCGCATTTGGCTATCTATCACTTTGACCTACTATGGTGAACGTCATTGCGACCGGATCTACGTATCTTGGGTGTTAGTAGTTATTTGTGGCTCAGGCTGGTTGTCTGTATCTTGCAATCGTATCCTAGTAAAATGGGTTGATAATATCCCCTGAGGAACTCGAAAGGATTAACACACTAAACCCGGCCGGTTGATTAAGTTCAGGTGTGTTAATAAGGTCGAGTGGTACTACTCAGGAATATAAGATATTAATTAATTTAAGCTGTCAGTGAGCTTAATTAATTAACGGATATTTCTATCTTAAATACGGAGATCGATTAAGTCTAAAATACAAACCCTTGCTCAATTTGGGATAAAGGGGTAAGTCAGCACAGATTCTCT
This sequence comes from Lavandula angustifolia, assembly GCA_028984105.1. NCBI lineage: Eukaryota > Viridiplantae > Streptophyta > Magnoliopsida > Lamiales > Lamiaceae > Lavandula > Lavandula angustifolia. The sequence continues at coordinate 13,945,865 of CM054803.1, forward strand.
AGTGGAATGAATCTGTGTTTATTAATTAATTTTGCTCTGGGCTGACCATAGATAATTAATTAATTTGAGGTCCAGCTTTATTTCTTGTATTAGATCCCTGATCTGACCCAATTAGTTGTCTAGTTATTTATTGTCTCTCAGAAATCATTATTAATAGATTAATGTATTTTTACATTATTTAATAATGTTATTTATCTGGAATTAATTGGTTGGACCAATTAATTGATAAATATTAGTAGCCCAGTGGATTAATTAAGTATATTATGGGCTAATTATGTAGAAGTCCATTAGAAATATAATTAAATTAATGGGCTACAAATATATTAATATTATATTAGTTTTTGAAGCCTATATATATTAGTATTCTGTTCAGAAACAAAACACACACATATTCATAAATTTACACACGCCTTGCGTGAGTGAATGAGAGACAGAAAATATTATTTTCTCCAGTTTTCTGACCACCCAAAGGGAGAAAAAGGCCGGGACACAGATCAGAAGATCTGACACACGAGCAACAATCAGAGTTGCGACAACATACGAAGGAGGAAGGTATCGTTCCTAACCTTATATTTCCTTAAATTGGTATCAGAGCCTGGTTTAGGCTATGATTGTTGCTGTTAGGAGCATGATTAGGGTTTAATTTCGTCGTTATCGGGTTAATTTTCGTATTTTGGGGCGGACTGCGAGCCACTGTTTTGACCCCGTTGTAACGTTTTTCTCGTGAGAAAATCCACGAGTAGTTGATATGACCAATGTGTTACGTAATTATACTGTATTTTGGTCCGAATTGCACAAAAATCGAGGCACGACGACGCGGAAGGATGGAAAAGGGCGAAACCTAGTTTCTGGCAGAACACGACCGCCAACTTGATACCGCGCGTGGCGCGTTCCATGGTCTTTTTCCGATCCGTTCGGATTTTTTGTTCGGTTTTTCGTTAGCTTCGTCAGGATAGGTCGCACAACCCATTCCAATTTCTGGTTTGTCCGGAATAGCATCGGAAAGGAGAAGTGGTCGTGCTGTCCAGAAATCTCCAAATTGGATGAAAACCCTAGTTTTCTAGGGTTCCGCCGCATCTTGCGGCGGCGATTCCCGGCGAATCCGGCATCCGATTTCCGATCGGCTTGAACCGCTGGATTCCTCGTCTCACGAGATTCGTGGCGACTGGTCGTATGGGGTCATCTGATCCCAGATGCGAGTGGAATTAACGTCTGAACTTTGCTGCTCACAACAAATTTTTCTGGCGAATCGTTTCAAAATCGAGGGAAATTGATGGACGATTTCGGCCGGAATCCATTCATGGTGGCCAAAAATCGTCCAAGGATCATTACCCATGAATCAATTGATCGAATCGCGGCTCGGAAAATGGCGAATTCAGGCGGCGGAGATGGCGGCGCCGGGCAACGCGTTTTCTCGTGTTTTAGGAGTCGGCGACGGCTGTTCTTCACGGTAGACGTCCGGGAGACGTCGGGGATGCCGATAGGAAGGCCGGAGGAGGTGAACGATGCGGCGGCGATGGGCAGGAGCCGCGGAGCGCCGCGGCCGCGATCGGCTAATCGGGCGCGCGCAGCTCAAGCAGCATTGCCGCGTCTTCGGTCGCTCCAGGCGGCGCGGTGCTGCCTGGTTCATGTCGTCCGACCTCCAGCAACCTCAGGGAGGCGGAGGCGGAGGCGGCGGTTCTAAAGGTTGAAGACGATGCTGACGTGGCGCGCCACGTCAGCCCTTTGCTGACCAGGCAGACACGTGTCTGCCACGTGGCAGGCCCTCTGATGACGTGGCGGTGCTGTTTTCGATGCAGTTTTCAAATTCAAAGATTTTGAAGATCGAAGAGCTGTATTTTGATCGGGCTATGTAATAGTTAGGAATTACGTGTTTTAAAGCCCGATAACGATGTTTTAAATTTCCTATTTGTGCATTTATTTTTTACTCCCTCCGTCCCGGATGAAACGTCCCCTATTCTATTTCGGGGTGTCCCAGATGAAATGTCCCCTATTCCTTTTTTGGAAATAATTAGTCATCTAATTACTTATGTGGGACCCAAAACATTTACTCTAACCTACCCACTACTACACAGCTACCCACTCCCCTTACTCTAAAGTACAAGTGGGCCACCATTCTTTACTTCTAAATTACACCGCATAAATTACCGCGCCGAAAAGAAAGAGGACGTTTCATCCGGGACGGATGGAGTATTATGTTTTAGCATGCGATTATGTGATTAATTGCGCTTAGAAAAGCATGTAAATAGGATCTATGTCGTTATTAAGCATGTTTTAATTTTCGCGAGCACGTTTTATTATGTGCGTTTAGAAATTGAATGCTTTAGGAATTATGTGATGATGCATGATTCGTAACAAACCTTTTGAATAAAAAGACTAAGCAATTTTAAATTAAATGTTTAATTAGATTCCATTAATTTGGATATTAAACACTTAATCCGACCTCCATTAATTGGACTCTACACAAAAGTAGTAAGATTATGTGAGTAAACGTCCACCTGCGTGGCTTGCTTGCATCTTTGAGCTACAAGTTTTGTGAGATGAGTTTTCCAAAATTATATTTGATTATTATTGAGTAGTGGGAGCGAACCTGTAAACGTCCACCTGCGTGGCTTGCATGCCTAGTAAACACGAGTACTCTAGAAGATAATAATTAAATGGGATGGCTAATTAGATCAAATTGAATGCGGTATGGTTCGAGTAAGTATGTTAATTTCAAGAATTTGATTCTATTTTGGTCAAATTAATGGTCAATGCTTATATGTCACCGCAAGTACAATTCACTTCCCTCGAAGTCCCTTCCCACGTTTTAATAGTGACATGGTCCAGAATATCGAACTATTAATTCCAATCGTCTTAAGAACCTAGACGTGGATTGGAAATAAAGAGCTAGGTAAATAGCTTGGTTTAGTTACGCTAGTAAACGTCCACCTGCGTGGCTTGCTAGTGGAATTCCTAGAGTTGTTCGAGGTTTTTAATATCATTATTTTTACAAAAGGTTACAATGATTATTAATTACGAATTATGTGCAAATATTAATTTCATACATGCTTTTAAATTACATTTTTCAGATATATCTGTTCAAAATTTTTTTGAGTTCCTAAACAGTCTCACCAACCAGACCGTAACGGGTTTAACAATTTTAAATAATTTCATCGAGTGGAAGAGATATCTTACATCTCCCAATAAATGCTTTGCAAAGGTCCGTTTTAGGACCGTTATGTCTAAGAACGAGTTTACTATGAGTAAGTTACTCAAATCTTTGGTAGCGGTCAAAGAGGTTATAGGAAAGGGCAAGAGTGCTCAAGTCTTGAATATCCCTAGCAGTTCAAGGAATCCTCCAAAAGACGGAAACCGGGAAAAAGAGCAGAAAGGGTAGTCAATTCAAGAAGAGCAGTGGGAGTAGGAAGACGGTCCTTACCGGCGACAATGAATGTCAAAGGAGAAAGGAAGGTTCTTCAAGAGTGGCAAGAAAGGACACTGGAATAATTATAATCCAGATGTCAAGGCAAAACATAAAGAGACGCGAGTCGCTCTTGTAACTGAAATTGTTTTGGTTTCCTCTTCTACCCACGAATGGGTAGTGGATTCGGGGGTAACTCATCATATTTGTTACACCTGCAAGGTTTCTTGCAGAAAAGGCAATTGAACAATGGCGAGGTGGTAGTCTCAATGGGCAATGGATCGAAAGTTCATGCAATTGCCATTGGAGATTTAAATCTATCTCTTAATAGTTTTGTTTTAGTATTTAAAGAAGTTTAATATGTGCCTGAGTTTAGGCGAAACATTATTTATGTTTCAAAACTCTGCACCATAGATGGTTATAAATCAAGTCTTGATAGTGAAGTTTCTATCATGAAAGACGATGATTTTATCCGTGGTGGACCATTAAACGGATCTTTATATACTTTTACTTGTAAACTGCGTAGTTCTGTTAATATTGCTTCCTCATCATCAAATCCTAAGAAGAGGAAATAGTCTTCGAAGGTAAACCAAACTTAAATGTGGCACTTAAGACTAGGTCACATCAATCTTAATATGACTCAAAGGTTTGTGGTATATGGATCATTGGAGTCTCTCCAAGTTGAACCATTTCCAACTTGCAAAACCTATTTGGAAGGAAAGATGATGACTAGGTCTTTCAAGGCAAAGTGTTATAAAGCCACAGAAGTATTAAGTTTGATACATTCTGACTTGTGTGGGTCTATGTCTACACAAGCTCGTGGAGGGTATGAGTACTTCGTCACACTGACGATTACTTGAGGTATGGATATGTTTACCTTCTTCGCCACAAGTTGGATTGCTTTGAAACCTTTAAGGAATTCAAGGCAGAAGTGGAGAAGAAGCTAGGTAAAGAAATCAAAACACTACGATCTGATCGTGGTGGGGAATACATATCCAATGAGTTCAAGGACTACTTGACCGAATGTGGGATTACATCCTAGCTGACAACACCGGGTACGCCCCAGTAGAATGGTGTGTCAGAGAGAAGGAACCGAACTCCCTTAGAGATGGTTCGGTCCATGATGAGTTATGCAACTTTGCCAGTTTCCTTTTGGGGATATGCCCTAGAGACTGCAGCATACTTGCTAAACCGTGTACCTTCCAAGTCAGTACAAAAGACCCCTTTTGAGTTGTGGAATGGGCATAAGCCTAGTTTGCACCACTTAAGGATTTGGGGTTGTCCTGCTTATGTGTTAAATAGGCAAGCCGACAAATTGGAATCACGTTCAGAAGTGATGTTGTTCATAGGGTATCCGAAGGAAACGAAGGGTGGATACTTTTATGATCCTAAAGAACAGAAGATCGTTGTTAGCCCTAATGCTCGGTTCTTAGAAGAGGATTATATTAGTAACCATAAATCTCGAGTCGACATCATCCTTGAGGAATTACAAGGTGGTCGAGTTCCACTTGAACAACCAGTTGTGCAAGATAGTACTCCACGAGTAACTGCACAATCTGTTAACACAACGCCTGACACTGTTCGACGTAGTGGGAGGGTGATATTTACACCTGATCGGTATATGTTCACTGGGGAGACGTTTGATCATCTCCCGGCAGATGAACAAGATACCGTGGATCCCTGGACTTACAACGAAGCAGTGGGAGATGTAGATGCAGATTCCTAGCGAATCGTCATGGACTCAGAATTTAAGTCCATAATTGATATGGATGTATACGAGATCACTGAACTACCTGAGGGCTGCAAGGCCATTGGTAGTAAGTGGGTATACAAGAAAAAGAGAGAGGACCGAATGGAGAGATCATGGCGTTTAAGGCCAGGCTAGTGGCGAAGGGTTTTACCCAGAAAGAAGGTATCGATTACGAAGAGACCTTCTCGCCTGTAGCAATGATCAAGTCCATTCGAATTCTCCTTGCCATAGCAGCTCACATGAACCTAAAGATCTGGCAAATGTATGTCAAAACCGCATTCCTAAACGGTCACCTTTAAAAAAGGTAGGGACATATACATGAAACAACCAGATGAATATGTGAAGGAGGGCGAAGAGCATCTAGTTTGGAAGCTTAAGCAGTCTATTCATGGACTTAAGCAAGCTTTCCGGTTATGGCACCAGCGTTTTCGACGAGGTAGTCAAATTCTATGGATTTGTATCATGTCCTAACGAGGTGTGTGTACCGTATTTATGTTAACGGATCAGTGGTGTTTCTTGCATTTTACGTAGATGACATCCTTCTTATTGGCAATGTCACGCCCCAATTCCCGAGGGAAGGCATATGGGTCGGAGCGCGATTGGGGAGGGGTGAAAGAAGCGGGAAAGAAAGGGGAAAAACTTGAAGAACAACCAGGAATTTAGTAAACTCGTATTTATATAATCAAGGTCAAACTTCCATCCAACTACCTCAATAGAAACAAGAGAGGTAGTGCGTAATATACATAGTGATAAAGCGGAAACATCTCAAAACAGACGGCTATTCGTACAACAATATAACAGACTAACTCAGCACCGTCACTTCCACACTGCCATCTTCAATCTGCAAAATTATTTTGAAAACATTTGGGCTGAGCACTAACGTACTCAGTGGGTAAAGCAGCTGACAATAAACTTCCGAAAATCCTTTTTAAACAATGAAATGTTCATGCATCACTAATATAACATAGACAGTTTCTAAAACCAAAAGCAGTCTATGTATACCGAAACATATACTTTGGTCATTTCCTTTCCTTCTCAGCTATTGGTGCATTCTACAACTTTTTCTCTTCATTAGACTTAGGGAAACATATTCACCTAAGAATAATCTCGTTCCCTTCATTAGACTTGGGAAAACAAATTCACCCAAGACTAACTTCGTGACGTTTGGTGTTCACTAACCCTGGCTACGTCTAGCTCAGGATCCGATCGTTTCATCTCATATTGGCAAAGCCAATTTCATTCAAGTAGATGCACTTATCCAATAGCGAGTAAAACATTTCATGAACATTCATAACTTTAATTCGTATAAATATCAGAGCTTAATAACTCAAACATAAATTTCTTAAATAAAATATAACCCATCTTTTTATTGTCTTGTAATAACTTACTTTAGTTCACAAGATGCTATTCCGTTTCTTCAGTAGGGCCTTATTAACGCCTTCCGAAAGTAGAAATAGTAAGGTTTACAAAGGAAAGTGAAATGATGATTAATTCTCGTTGAGCACCCCCTATTTATAGGAAAACTTATTAATAAAATAATTCTAGATCAAGATAGAATCTAGTTAGGTAATCATTTCATTTCTCATGCAAAAGGACCTTAGGACACGTGTGAGGAAGGTTGATACATTTAACTAGGTAATGAGTTCTTCCTTGTTACTATCCAATTATCACCAAGCTTTAACATTTAATATACGTATATGTTTATATATTGTACCTAGCCTACGTGTATCCATGTACAACCTTAAGTTATATTATTTGTTTAGTATATATCAACGAGTGGTCTAAAATATTGAATATATATATATATACAATGACATTATTCTTCATCAACAATTTCTAACTTACCCAAGAAGATAATATATGTATAGAATAAGAATTGGATCCTAATGCAAAATGAGTCATAAACACGCAAGTGGTAACTACCCAATTAGCCCATGAATCACCTTATTTCCATTGTTCACATATTAAATAAATATTAGTTATTATCAACTTACTATTCTTAGTAAACATGGAGTAAATAATTTTCCTTTTATTTTAGGATCTTCATGTTGAAGAGATCTTATAGCAAATATTTATTAATTTATCCAATAAGCACATTTAGGCAAAGATTAACATAGTAGAAAAATTCGGGATATTACAGGCAACAATGTTGAAGTGTTATCAGACGTAAAGACGTGGTTATCTGAGCAGTTTCAAACGAAGGACTTAGGTGAAACTGCTTACATCCTTGGGATCAAGGTTATCTGAGATATAGTACCATCAATCTCATAAATATTTTTTTAGAACAACAATTTATGAGTGTAATCCAAGTGTCGTTTATGTTTTTCACCAAAATAATTTGCAAATTACGTTTTTTAGTTTGCTCAATTTGGTCATATATATTGTTAATTAGTTCCCAAAATTATAGAATTTTGGATGGATTGTTCCTTTCGTAAATTCTTTTGTTAGTCAATCGTTAATCAACATTTTTCTAAAGGGCATTTTCAGAATAGTTTTTTAAGAATCAGAATATCCAAACTCTAAAATATTTAGGACCAATTTGACAAAAAAAAAATAATTAAAAAAATCTTTAATTTGAAAAAAATCATAGGATACTTTAGCGATTTTGATTTTATAAGGACCAAATTGCAATTTTAAATATGTTTGGAACCAATCCTGCCAATTATAATATATTTGGGTGCCACAATTGCCAAATTTTATAGCGACCAAATTTTTCAAGCATATACGATTATGAAAACGAGGGATTAAAATGTTAAATATTTAAAAATCAAGGAATAAAATCATACTAGATTTTCATTCAAAAACTATTTTTATTCCAATAAGGTCATATTCCTTAATTTTCAAATATTCTACGTCTGAATCCTTCGTTTTCATAGTAATATGTTTGAAAATATTTGTCACAGAGCTATAAAATTTAGCAATTATGATCCCCAAATAGTATATCATAATTGACATGATTGGTTCTCAACTTATTTAAAATTGACGTATTTAGTCTTTAAAAAATCAAAATCACTAAAATATCCTTTGATTTAGGTCCTTAATATCAATAAATTTATTTTGGTCCTCGATAAAATTCGATCGAAGATGTCAACTAGCGGTTGACTACAAAAAATTTAACAAGATGGCCAATTTATCTAAAATTCTATAAATTGATAATCAATTAACTAAAAGAAATAAATAAGAAACCAAATTAACCAAACACTCATAGTTATGGACTAAAAAATTCAATTTGCCAAATTAATTCTAATTGTATATTCTCTAATTTTTCACATTGCATACATTAGATTTGATGTTTTTACGAATCACGCAAACAAATTTAAAAAGAGTGAATATGTAAAAAGTATTTCAAAGTTTCTCCATCATTCGCAACTTCTTAAAACAGTATCTTCATTTTGTTTTGACTCAAACATGTAGTGGTAGTATTATTTTCATTATCATAATCCCACAACCTTTTGCAATTTTTTAAATAGTTGGTATAATTGGGGTAATCCGTAATGTAGTCATTAATCATGCTAAAGTTTATGAATTTCGTGTACACGAGTGGTGGATTCATCTAAATTTGTTGATTCATATCGTGGATGATTTTGCAATGTCTAAAAAAAAGGTTTGTTATTATCATTTTTATATAGATAAATAATATATGCGATTTCTTATTAACTACTACTACATACTTGTTTCTAAATAAAAATGTCAAAATAGTTTTACTTTGTGAATAAATATGATATATAAATTAGTTTGTGATCTCTACTCTAATAAATGCATCAAATTCAATTTTTTAATTCCCCGAAAGTACATTTTAATATTATATTATTCATTGATTAAATCAATATTTATATTAGAATCTTATGGTTCCAATAATATTTTTTATGGAGGTTGTATAATCAATTAGGAATATACGATTTGGTAGTTTCCCGACTCCAGTATTCAATGGCGGAAAATGAGGGGATGCCATTTATTAATTCCCTTACTGCCGCGCCAAAATGAAAAATTTAACGCAAACCATCGTCATCAAATCTCATCCGTTGATCCAAATTAGATCCACGGCTTCAATGCCTGATCCGCGTTACTCTTTCAAACCCAATCCCGTCGCACAACTAACCTCAATATAAACACCACCACCTCACCATTTTTCTCCACCATCATTCGTACTTTTCTGCTCTTCAACTTCTAGAATAGCCTCTCTCTCTCTCTCTCTCAATCGCAATGGCACCAAAGGCAGAGAAGAAGCCCGCTGAGAAGAAGCCAGCCGCCGAGAAATCCCCGGCGGAGAAGAAGCCCAAGGCCGGCAAAAAACTCCCCAAGGAAGGCGGCGCCACCGATAAGAAGAAAAGGCGGTCGAAGAGCATCGAGACCTACAAGATCTACATCTTCAAAGTTCTGAAGCAGGTCCATCCCGATATCGGAATCTCCAGCAAGGCGATGGGGATCATGAACAGCTTCATCAACGACATTTTCGAGAAATTGGCGCAGGAGGCTGCGCGGCTCGCTCGTTACAACAAGAAGCCGACCATCACTTCTCGGGAGATCCAGACCGCCGTGCGATTGGTGCTGCCCGGTGAATTGGCGAAGCACGCCGTCTCGGAGGGGACCAAGGCGGTGACGAAATTCACCAGCTCTTGATTTAGTACCTCTTGATTTTCCTTATGGTTCGAAATTAGGGTTCCTGTTTACAGTATGAGTTAGGTTTGTCTCCTCTTTTTATGTGGATGTACAAATTTTGCAACTGCGTTCTGTATCGAAAAATCTGCATTATCCGAGACTTTCGCCAAGTCTTAATTACTAATTTTGATTTCTTAATTCGTGATTTGGAGTTTCCATGGAGTTGGATTATATGCTGTTTACGGTATCGATTCTTCGAAGATAATGTAATTTCCTTCATTTTTAGCAATTATTAACATTATAATTGCAAAATTAATAAATAAAATAAATTATGCTTAGTAAGGAGGAGGTTATAAGAATCGAGTTTCAAAACTGAAAAAACCAAAGAAAAAGGAGAAAAAAAGGTATAAAAATCATCAGAACCCCAACTTCTGATACAAACTTTTCTTATCTTTTTTCTCAATCATCGCTTTCTGATTCTCAAGGCATATTAATCCAATTATTTTCACAAATCCCCTGTTTATATCGCTGGTAAGAAATTTTTGTAATGTTATGTTTTCTGGTTTTGCGCGGAGAAATTCTACTCCTCTTTAACTTTTCTGATGCTGAAATAGGTCTGAATCGGACGGTGACTGTCAGTCGATAATGAAACCAGATTTCAGCTTGCACTCTGTTTCATGCTCGGTTTTCCGCGTTTTTTCCTCTTCATTTCTGTTTATGGGGTTTTTGGTTTTCAATTGTTCATGCGGTTCATGATCTGATTAAACGATCGAGATGTAATTTTATGAAGAAGAATATCGTGAGAAATCTGGTAGCAGATGAAGTTGCGTGAGTAGAATTGGGAGATTTTTAGGATTGTTGTTTTGTGATGTGCCTGCCGTATAACAGTGATCTAGCGGAAGAAAATGGCGGGCGGTAATCTTCCAATTCCTCGTGGATTACTGAGTGCAGGAGTCGCTGCAGGGGTAGGGTTGTACGGACTCAGTCAAGGTCTCTACAATGTGGAGGGAGGCCACCGTGCAATTGTTTTCAACCGCATTGCATTGGTGGGATCAGAGATCAGGTAGGTCTTGATTGCTTTTCATCTTCAATTTACTCGACTGTTCGTACAAAATCCTCTGCATCTGCTTTGATCTACCTGCAATTTTTCATATTATGCGACTGCAGGTGTATCCTGAAGGAACGCATTTTAGGATTCCGTTGATTGATAGGCCGATCATTTACAACCTCCGAGCACGACTGACCCCATCTCGTGGAGGGCAACTGCCGTTCAGATGGCAATCTCTTACAGCAATTGGGATGCACACTTGGAGTTAACTCATCTTTTACTTGTAGGTCAAAATCGGGCTTCGGGTTCTTACTGTTTACAGATCTCTTGGTGAGAACTATAACGAGAGAGTTCTCCCTTCAATTATCCATGAGACTCTAAAGGCTGTTGTTGCCCAGTACAATGCCAGCCAACTCATCATCCGAAGGGAGGTAATTGGCTCATTATAAGTTTATGAAGAATGTTAGTAGAGAGATAAGGCAAATATTGACTCACAGAGCTGTCAACTTCAACATTGCTCTTGATGATGTTTCCATCACCGCCCTAACTGCCGCCATTGAAGCTGCACAAGAAGCTGAGCTGGCTAAGCTTGTGGTGGAAGCAAGATAAACGATGTGCTATTATCAGAGCACAGGTAAAACACCTCCCGAGCTGATAGCAATTGCTCTAGGAAATTGATATTGGATTAGTAATTGCTCTAGGAGTTGCTGCTAAATCTTCAAGACGGTGCCACTTCTTTGAAGAATGGAAAGTAAACCTAACCATCATTTGATTTCAGATTTAGGTTATCTTTGAATTTGACATCATGTTCTTGCCAACTAGTATAATAAAGATTGCATTTGTCAACTTCGATAGCAATTGCTCTAGGAAATTGATATTGGATTAGTAGCAGTTCATATTTTCAATCTTGATTTTGGTGATATTCACGAATTGGGGATTACTAACAACAGGAAACCCTAATTAAACCCAAAACAAAAGAGAAAATCCGATCGACAGTTGACCTAATTTAAGAGCTGGTGAATTTCGTCACCGCCTTCGTCCCCTCCGACACGGCGTGCTTTGCCAATTCACCGGGCAAGACCAGCCTCACGGCGGTCTGGATTTCGCGAGAGGTGATGGTCGGCTTCTTGTTGTAGCGAGCGAGCCGCGACGCCTCCTGCGCCATTTTCTCGAATATGTCGTTGATGAAGCTGTTCATGATCCCCATGGCCTTGCTGGAGATACCAATGTCTGGGTGGACCTGCTTCAGCACCTTGAAGATGTAGATCTTGTAGGTTTCGATGTTCTTCGACCGCTTCTTCTTCTTCTTGTCACCGGAGGCGCCGTCCTTGGGGAGCTTTTTTACCAGCCTTTGGTTTCTTCTCAGCTGGTGCTTTCTCGGCCGCCGGAGCTTTCTCGGCGGCGGGCTTCTTCTCTGCTGGCTTTTTCTCGGCCTTTGATGCCATTGAATTGAGTGCGTGAGAAAATGTGGATAAGGGGGTGATAGTGAGAATTGAAATTGAATGTGGAATTTATATAGCAGAGAATTTGAGAGATGTGATTGGTGAGTTTCGTTTGGCGCGGATGGATGTTTTCAGCCGTTGATGGGTTGGAGATGTCGAACGGTGTGGATCGTGAAGAATCGCGGTATTTTGAAACAATGTTTTAGTTTGATGTGATTGGTGGAACTCGTGTGCGCGGATTGCGTGAGGCGCCGTTGATTAACGGTCTAGATTTTACATGGTAGTTCTCTCTCTCGTTTAACATTTATGCAGAAATTACGATATTTATCATTTATAGTTGTTGAAGATTATTTTAAGATAATCTCTTAGTAATAGTTCGCTTAATTTCTTTTTCACGTGTGTTTTCCATTTTTTGGCCCTATAATTAGGGATGTAAGATCCGGTTCATTTCGGTTTTTTGTGTATTTTAGGTGCCGAACCAAATAAATAGAAGTGGTTCGAAGTGTATTTAAGATTCGGAATCAAACTGAACCGAACCGTTTATAAATGATTTGATTTGGTTAGGTCCATCAGTTCACATATTTTTGTTTTTTTTATTGTTTTAAATCTCAAAAACAATCGAAGAACTCACCGAATATTAAATTAGAAATAAAAGAATCGGTGTTATTGCATGAAAATTAAGACCTAGTATGAGATGGTGCTTAATCCACGCGCGAGAACTCATAATTATAAAGATGTTACTCATTTCGAATTTATAGTTATATGGATTGCTACTCGTTTTTCTTCCCTTTTGTTTATTATGTATTGACTCAAATCATATCATAAGTTATTTATTTATGAATCTAATTATCTATATCCATGAATATTCTCATTTAGATAAGAAAATAAAAAATAAATGAAATAGGAAATCAGTTCGGCTCGGTTCGAACCGCTCACAAATCATTAGAACTGTAACCTGAATCGTTTGTAATTGGTTTTGAAAAAAAAAATCAAACTGAATCATATTTTAGGGTTCAATTTAATTATTTCTCGTCGATTTCATAGTTCGGTGTGTGACTACTTACTCCCCAAAAGTCTAATTCTAATTCATTAGTGGGCAAGTAACATGGATATTAACATGTTCACAATAATACTCATCAAATGCACAAGCAATGTTATTATTTTCACAATTCACATCGCAGTGGATAATTTTGTCAAGGGGCATTCATACAACATCAGAGTATTTAGCAACACGGTGGTTCTTTATTGTTTCAAGTTTATATTAACAACATGACAATAATGATAAAATTAACGAAGTAGAATTTTATCTTATTTTTGCCAAAATTTTATTCTATGCAACAAACCAGATTGTATTGGTGGCGGCTAATTTGTACATTTTCATAATTTACTCAAAACGTTATGCCTAAAACAAATCCAAATAGATCCACATAACCTCTAAAGACTTTTGAGAATAAACTCGTGGTTCATCCTAATTTTCAAAACAATAAATGTTTTCAATGAAGCGTTATCGGCATGTAAATATAAAAACTTTGGGAGAATCATGATTTTACATTTAATTTTCAAAACATTTATATATATACACGACATGTAAATTTGTTAAAAGTTGTACACCCAAAAATAAACTTGAAATTGAGTTATATGTGAAAATTGGAATATCCTACGTGGCTAAATCAGCTAATGACAAAAACAACCATGATTGCTCTTAACTAATCAACGTTTTATTTTGTGCCAAAATAGGATTATTTTTTTTGAAATTGAATTGTGAACTTCTTTTGACAAATTAAAAAAAATCATATATTTATACTAACATTTTAAAAATTATATACAAAACCAAAAACCATAAAAAAATTATACTCCCTCCATCCCATTTAGACATATCTTGTTTTTCTTTTTGAATTGTCCCGTTTAATTTATCTTATTTATTAAAATATGAAATAATTATTACAAAAACTTGAGGGACTTACCTTTTTATATAGTCAACCCCTAATCTTAATCTCGGTGCTGAAAAGAAATAAGAGATAAGTCAGGCGAGATTGAGTGAGTAATTAATTTATTAAAGACCATTTGTAAGAATGACACTACTTATATTTCATTATGCAAAATGAAAATAAATGCACATGTTACGACAATGCATAACTCGTTAGCCTTCAAGTAAAACTTTGCACTACCAAAAACCTAAACCCCTCTCACACTACATCAATTGCCCGCCCGAGAAATTCAATCTCATCCCTGAACCGCTGCCATGGCTGTAAGTTATTTCTCTATTCTCTATTGAATTAACAGATTGTGTTTGTATATTCATGATCTAACAGTACTCGGACTATATCAAGCAACGCCAAATGAGGAGTGATCTTTTTTAGGTTAGGGATGGCGGAAAAACTCTATTTCTTTCTAGCTTGCACTGTCAATTGGATGTTGGTTTAGTTTCTTTAGTGAATAGTTAGTAGAAGTGGAGTAGTGCAATTTTTCTTTGAATTTCGAGGGTTAGTTCCTCTGCTGCAGTGACTTGGTGATTTGATTTGCATAGTTGTGCATAATCATCAATTTATGTGTTCTGAAACATCTTTCTTTATTGAGTGCAGACTGTACCAGTTAACCCTAAGCCTTTCTTGAATAATTTGACTGGGAAGCCTGTTATGGTCAAACTCAAATGGGGAATGGAGTACAAAGGTAACTACTGATCTTATGAAATTATAAATTTCCCCTTGCTTCTCGATACATGTATATTTGATGATTGATTTTATAATTTTATTTTGTTCCAGGTTATCTTGTCTCTGTGGATTCCTACATGAACTTGCAGGTATCTAGTACATAAATAAATGTATATTTGCTATGTTTATTTCTTCATAGATATGTGTAATTATTAACTCACAACGCAATATGGACAATAATTTGGATTTTGGATGTGCAATATCACCTACTAGTTTATACTATAAGATGAGAAGAGGTTGTGCGTTTTCTGTTGAAAACATGATGCTGAAGGTGTTTAGTGGGAACTAGTTCCTTTCTAGACCCGAAAATTGATAATTCCCATCACAAATTACTTCTGTTGGACTAGTTTCTCCTAACACTTGCGGTTCTCATGCTGTATTCTCATGAAGTCGGACATTAAATTTTGACACTCTTGCATCAAAACTTTTTGAGAATTTGAGTTTGTAGTTTGATTATATGTAAGTTGCGGTATAAAAATGCTGAAGTGTAAATTTGTTGTTTGAATTCTGTATCATACCCGCCCTTGTTTTGTAATGGGTTAATGAAGGGTATGTTTGAATAGGAGAATGGAAAGTATCAGAAACTGCTACTTGCTACTCCTTTGAGAAGGTGATCAAGGCATATAGGTTGTAGAAACTGAAAAAGGGTGAAATTTGTAGGTTATAGCTTGATTGGCATATGATTCCATGTGCTGATTAACCTTAAACGTTCTTAGGCCCCGTTTGGTTGACAGAAAGGAATGGAATCGGAATCAGGAATCAAACCAGGGGGAATGGAATGAAAGGAATGATTCCTGAAAAACCTGTTTGGGTTGCTGAAGAAATGAACTTGATACCATTCCCTGTTTGGCTTAACGAATGGAATGGAATCAATTATTTTTTCAATTAAATGTATTTTTATTTTAAAAAAAAAATGTATATTTCATTTGATATTATTTGAAAAAATAAAAGATATTTTTTTATATACTAATTTAACATTTAAACATCAAATAAACCAATAACATAAATATTAAAAATTGTCTTAGCAACATAATATAATGTTATGCATAGCATACATATTAAAATAAAAACTCAAAAGGATCAAGTTGAAGAAGATGGATCAAGTGCAATCTAAGAAGATGTATCAAGTTGAAGAAGTTCGAACACGTAGCCTTTCTTTTTCTCAACTGTGGCACATGAGTAGAAAACATTCATATCACTTGGACTTGCAGCAATCAACTTTGCAGCTCTAACTGCTTGAGCAAATGTCAAGCCAGGAATGTTCTCGATCTCTCCTAGCAAGCGTAGTTGTTTGGCTTGTGCTTCTTCAGCTTTCTTACGTGCTTCTTGAGCTGCCACACGCGCTTCTTCAGCTGCCATACGTTCAAGCTCATGACTCTCATTCATGGTTGTTGCCATTCTTCCAAGTTGAGTACTTATGGTGTTCATAAAACCTGCAAAATCAGAAGACATACGATTAATGGAGTTTATCTCCTCCGACTGCATGCTTGATCCCATCCTTGCTTTCCCTTTCTCAATTCGGGTCTTTTGTTTCTTGCTAGGACGATGAACTTCTTCTTCAGCATCATTCATTGATGTCTCGTCCATAACTCCATCATCATCACCTAGGTTGATAGTTTCTTTTTCCATATTAGCCACTGAATCCGAAGGGAGCTCACACCTCACCCGGTGGCTCTATCAACACCAAAAATGATCTCCAATTTATCAAGAAAAGGGAAGGGCGTATTATACAAACCGCTAGCTTTTGGATGAGTCTACAAAAAAGAGATCACAATTAAAAAACAACTAAATCAATGAATTACAAATAGTTATAATTAAAGAAATACCTTGCAAAAATCGTCATATGCTTGTCTTTCACACTGCACAATCTTCTTCTCATCATCCCATTGAAAGCCAGACGTCTTGCTTAGCATCTCATTCACCACAGAATATTTTTCTCTAAACCATTTAACTTTGGAGTCTATATGAGGATTTGCTAGCAAATCACAACCGGGATGTCTTTCCTTCATCATTTTTTCAATCTGTCCGGTGAATCCACCCTTAAATCCCCCTTCTCCTTTCCAACGTGGGTCTAAACTTATTTCCATCAAACAATTAAGTATAGCCTCCTCTTCTTCTTTTTTCCAAAACCGTTTATTTTTTCCTCTTCCACTTCGTGAATCCATCTACCCAATTTGCACAATAATATATCATCAACAAAATTTGCATATTCCAAAAACAGAGCAGACACCAGAGCAGACTCAAGGTAAGCAACAGAGCAGATAGATCAGAGCAGATTCACTAAGGTAAGCATATCAGAGCAAATTCACTAAGGTAAGCATATCAGAGCAGAAATACAACCAAGATAAATACAAACAATCTGATTCCGATTTTACTGCTCCAATTGCAACATCAAAATCAACACACGAAGACAAACTGAATAGAGAATACAAAATCAACACACGATTTCAGATGAACTCTATAGGTTGAAATGTCCAGTTCAAGACGCTGGATACAGACAAGAACCATATTTGCCATAATTATTCAAAAACCAACAGCAAAATGGAAAAAAATTATTCAAAAACCAAAGACAACGAGAACAACAAAATCCTCCGAAGAAGCAAAATCCTGCAGAAGCTAGGAAGTATTTCAACCAGAACAACAAAATCCTGAAGAAGCTCAAAAATTGAGAAAACTTACCACCGGAGCGAGGCGGCGAGACGGGAGCGGCGGTGAGACGGCGCGGGCGGCGAGCGGGCGTGGCGACGGCGGCGAGATGGGCGCGGCGGCGGGCGAGCGGCGGGCACGGTGACGAAATTTTGGGGGAAGAAATTTTGGGGGAAGAAGAAGTAGCGGGAGTGAGGAGAGAGTGGGGGGAATGAAAATCTCAACCCCTCAATTTTGAGGGGTTTGAGGAAAGTCCCCAAGAGGGGGATGAGGAGGGGCTTCCGATTCCATTCCTTTTTGAAATTTAACGAACCAAACACCGAGAATGGAATGATTCCTTCCATTTGATTCCTCATTCCATTCCTTCACCCCAACCAAACGGGGACAAATATCCATTTAATATGATTAATTGTTTATTTTTGGTAGCTTGCAAATGCTGAAGAGTTCATTGATGGGCAGCCCACTGGATGTAATGTTGAACTTTGCTGTATAGGTTAAGTGGAGAATGAACATAAACATTGAAGTTTGCTGTGACTAGCTTAACTGTTATTGCTTCTCATAACTAATACTAGCATTTGTTGCCTCGAGGAATTGTTTGCATAAGTTGAGCATCTCCTGCTTGACAACTTAAAGAAGCATTATGCTTAGCAATTTGAGCATTGTTATTGATGACATCCTCCTGTGTTATCTTTTACAGATGCAATAATGTTCTGTATCTTGGTGGTGTCCCAGAGGACGAAGAAATTGAAGAAGCCGATCAAGATTAGGCGAGGCTGTAATGAGGCATCTATAGTATCATGCTTTGCTACTTCAACTGTAGATTGTATGAGTTGTATATTCTCTCCTATGAATTGTGTAGACGTTGTACTTGAACATCAAATAGTCCCTTTTATCTATTGCATGATCTCTATTCATGTGTAATGCGAGATTTTCGCATATAAATTCCGTGGATGAGGTATTTCTTGAGATAAGTTCTTTACACTTATTATTATTATTATTGCATATATCAAAATACAATTAACTTATTAAATTTGTGTATTCCATAAATTCTTATAGAATAAATTATTTTCCCAAAGAGGGCCATAACAAGTTAGTACTAAATTTATTTAGGGTTAAAAAGCTAACTAGACTATTAGTTTTTTGTGTTTTGCCATTGAATTATGAAACTCTCTCCGCTGCAATCATCTAGTTTGAGGTAGAAGAGTGAATTTTCGGCTGAAATTTTCGAACATACGTGCAACGTTATGTGTCATATTTTTATGAATTATTAGTCTCGTGCGATTTAGGCTACTATTAGTTTGTGATAATTTCAATTTAAATTACCCTATTTTGCACGTGTGGCCAAGAAATTTGCTTGAAATCTTATTTATGCAACAAATTGGATAGTTTATGGGACAAATACACATTTTCGTAGTTAAGCAGTCGAAGTGCAAAAAACTAGTACCACCTCCGTCCCACTATTGTTGGTCACCTTTCCCGATTGGGATGTTCCACTAATAATTACCACTTTCCAAATTTAGTAAATAACTATCATCTTTTTTCTCCTATTTTATCATCTTCTTTCTCTAAGATGCTGTCAATTTGGTCGGTTAATTGGCCGAACCTAATCGAACCAAACTTTTTTGAACCGAACCAAACCAAAGCAAAGAAATTTGGTTTCATTTTTTGTATTTTTAGTTTGGTTTACGGTTTAATCATCGGTTAATCGAACCAAACTAAAGCAAAAATATTTTATCTATATACTCCCTCCATCCCACTCCAATTGTCTAATTTTTTTTCGTCACTGAGATTAAGAAAATTGTAGTTGTGCGTAAATGAGTAATAAATGGGTGAAATTCACTAAAAAGTATTGTTTTTACTAAAAAGGAAAGTGTACAATTGGAGTTGGACAACCCGAAAAGGAATACTAGACAATTGGAATGAGACGGAGGGAGTATTTTAAAACCAGTCTAAAAAATCAATCTTCTTCAACTCTTTTAACATTGATACACTCACCTTTCATTTTTCTCCGCTTTTATTTCCTTGCATTGTTTCTGACTTTGTGTGGTTCTTCTTAACGTGTTAGTTTATATTTGATTTTTAAATTGTTAGAAAATATATATATATATATAAATATATATATATATATATAAAATGCAGTATCTTTGTCAAACTCAGTATATTTGTCTTTACAGTGCAGTGTTCACACGATAAATGACTGTTCACATTGGAACCTCCTCCTATATATTATTTTATCATCTACTCACACTCATATTTTTTCTCCTATTTTATATCATCCATTTAATTTGTGTGCCGAAAAAAAGTGGCGGGACATAAATAGGAGTATAGTTTAGGGTATTTAAGACTTTTACCCATTTATTTAATCGATCAAGTTTTAGATTATTACGACTTAAAAGTAGTAGATTGCGGACAAGTCATACAAAAAAGTTACTGAAAATGTTAATTGTTAATTTAGTATTTGAACTTTTAAGATTAATTTAGGCAAATTGGATTTTTAGTCCCCAAACTATGCGTATTTGGCCAATTTGGTCTCTTATTTATTTATTTTAGTTAATTGGTCCTCAAACTATAGAATTTTGGACGAATAGGTCATTTTGTTATTTTTTTTGTTAGTCAACTGTCAGTCAACGATTTTTAAAAGGTATTTTCGGTATAATATTATTGAGGACCAAAACGTCCAAATATTGAAAGATTGAGAACCAATTTGACCAATTTTTTTTTCTTTAATTTTTTTAAGTTTTTCAAAAATCGAAAAATATTTTTAATAATATTGCTTTTTTTAAGGAGCAATTATGTCAATTTTAAATAGGTTGAGGACCATTCCCGTTAATTATAATACATTTGGGGATCATATCACTATGAAAACGATGGATTAAAACATAAAATATATTACTCCGCAACCAATTTTTTTTTCGAATATTACTATAAAAATATGGGATTAAAACATAAAATATACGAAAAATTAATGAATAAATCATATTGGAATGAAAACATGTTTTGAATGAAAATCTATTATAGTTTTATTCATTGATTATCAAATATTCTACGTTTTTATCTCTCTTTATCATAATAATATATTCGAAGATTTTGATAACAGAGCTATAAAATTTGACGATTATGATCCCAAAATATAGGGATTGGTCTTCAACTTATTTAAAATTGGCGTAGTTGGTCCTTAAAAAAATTAAAACGACTAAAATACTTTTCAATTTTTCACTACAAAATTTATGCTATTTACCGACGGAATTACCGACGGATGAAAAACACGGGTCGTCTTACCGACGGATTACCGACGGAAATTGAGATGCTCAATTTACCGATGGAATACCGACGGATAATTTCCGTCGTCATATTACCGACGGAATATTCCGTCGTTAACGGTATAACATTATTTATTTACTATTTAATAAATTAAATATATCTTACCGACAGAATAATCCGTCGGTAAGGGTTATTTAGTTTTAATTAATTAAAATATATAAATTTACCGACGGATTATTCCGTCGGTAATGTTAACTTATTATTTATTTAGTTTTTAATAAACTAAAATATATTTACCGACGGAATAGTCCGTCGGTAAATTTAATTAAATTTATTAAAAAAATTTAATTTATTTTACCGACTATTACCGACGGAAAACTCCGTCGGTAGTCATTTAAATTTACCGACGGAATTATCCGTCGGTAAATTCGTCGGCGTAACCTAAATTAATTCGGCGCGCGGCAGGCAACGGAAGCGATCGGCGTCGCCTCTTCTTCTCTTCTCTCGCGTCCGCCGCCGCCGCGGCCGCTCGCGCCGCCGCCGTTGAGCGCCTCCGCCCCACTTCCTCGCGCCGCCGCCGCCGCCGCCCTCTCCTTGGTTAGTTTCTCTCATTCCTTCAATCTCGTGTTGTAGAATTGCAATTCTTGGTTTCTTTCTATAAGAGAGAAGAAAGCATGAGAAAGAGATTGTATAATCGTTTAATATATTTTTGTCCAAGATAATTGAAGTCCACTTTGTTCATTTATTTATTTATAGTATTTGTGAAGGTTTCTTAGCTAACAAGATTTTGTTGGTAGTGTTGGTTCGGCATAGTTCTCGTAACGTAAAACTATGAATTGGTTCATGATGGAAGGAATTTTTTTTTTTATCATTAAAATTTTGTAAATCATCAACATTTTTTAGAATTAATTGTGTATTAATCAATAATAACAAATAAATCGGTGTAAAAAGAGTTGCCAAAAAAGTGGAAATTCCACTAGAGCTAAATAAAGAGAGAAAAAGTGGAAGATGATTGTATTTATAATTATTATATAGTGTCTGCTATAATAGTATTTCTTTTGTAAAAACATACATAAATGTGTTTGGATTCTTATTTTCAAAATAAAAAAATAGAAAATTATATAATCTTGTTCATTGGTGAAATTTAAACTTATAGTTGAATTTGGGGTAACTAGTTCGTCCGAATTAGGCCTTTGACATATATGAAATTAAACTCAAGCGTCATTCCATTATTACACATTTTGTTATTATTTTGGGAAATTAAGGTAAAGTATTTTGATCTGCATGAGAAAAAGAATATTAATTTGGTATAATTTGTGTGTAAAAATAAATGACAAAAATATATTGTGAGTATGTACCTTTTTGCTTTTGTTATAGATTGAAAAGATTAAAAGAACATAACGAAATCGATGAAGAAGAAGGATAAGTAATGTAGTAAATCAAACTTGTAATATTTGGACCCTTTTATTCCTATCTTGTGCAAAACCCTCGTCGTTTTATTACTTTTCGAATAGTATTCGACTTCACGCCAGTATGTAACCACGCGACAGTAGAACATGATATAACATTATCTCATCCACGTCAAACAATAGAACTCGATGAGGAAGATTTTGATGAAGGAGATGATGATGAAGAAGAACATGTTCTGACATCAGAAGATGAGGAATTTAGTGATGACTAGTACACCTTACAGGTTTTAAAAGAATTTTATTTTACTTTCTTGCCAAAAACGATTAATGATTATTCTTTGTTTTCGGTACATGGCGCCTCTCGAGGTCGTGGCGGGCAGATCAGTCGCTCCTGGCGGGCGTGGAGCACCCCCATCGACATCTGGCTATGGGGGCAGTCCCCCTGAGTCGAGTGGACCCCATCAGGGTTCTACCGACTCTTACTCGGTGGATAGCCGCCGATGTTTCGAGATTTCACCTGAGGGGTATGTAATAATTGCTTTTATTAATTTTAAATATATCAAATTTCACTTGGATTAACCAATTTTCAATAATAGGCGATTGCTTGAGCCATCTGGATTGGCCTCGACAATCGTTGATTGTTTTAAAAAGATCAATAACCCGACTGGGTTCACTTGGAAGCTGACTCCTCCTGAAATTAAGGAGCAGTATTTTGAAGAATTTAAGGTTAGTTTTTCTTTCAAGTTTACAATCTTATAATTTAGTATTTATTTATATATATCTAACATGTATAAACATGTAAATTGCAGAAACACTTCTGCTGGCCTGCTGACTGGGACCAGGCAGTCCACCACATGTGGCAGAAGAGGGCATCCAAGAGGTTCGGCGGTGGCACTACGAAATGAAGCGGGGGCCGCCCTCAAAAACCGGACTACATCAACACGCAGAGGTGGGCGGCCCTCAACGACTACCGGATGCGGCCGGATGTGCTCCGAAGTCGAGACCGCTTCCCGTGCCGCGAGTCCGAGGCCCGAGCCGGGCGCCGGGATGAGCAAGCACAAAGGAGGGTCCAGTCGGCCATGCAGTACTCCTGGCCTACGGTAAGTCTCATTTTATATGTTTTTTAGCTTCTTATGTCTTTGTTTTTGACATAATTTTGTTTATGCATGTTATGAATAGGCTTCTCAGAGGGGATGCTCCTTAGAGTCCACCGCCTTTGACACTTTCCCGAGTCTCCATTACAAAGGTGGAGACTTCTCCAACATGAAGGCCGCGAGACTTCATGTAAGCACACAATTACAATATATAGATTGTTATTCTAGAATTTTGAGTTTGACTAATTTCTATTTAATATTGTAATAGGCGGAGGTGGAGCGGATTCTTCTTTGAAGAAGGCCCCAACGCGGATAAAAACGCGATTTATCTGCGGTTGGAGGGGGTCCGGGATAAGAAGCGGCTCTACGGTTTCGGCGAGGAAGGGAGCGGCTACATCAACGCCGCCACCGCTCTTCTACTTCCTCACTTGGGGCCATCCTGCAGTAATGCCGAGATCATGCGCCGACCGGAGGAGGAGGAGTCGGCAGCTAGGAGGAGCCTCGAGGAGCAGGTCGCATTTATGAATGCGCAGATGACCCAGACTTATGGAGATGATGGGCTCCTCTAGCCGACGACGCCTCCGGACGACAAATGATCGATCCCCTCCCCCCACCTCTTTATGATTGATTTATTTATGGTTTATGTATATATATCGAATATTTTGATTTTAGGATTTATATATTTATATTTCGGTTTGCTTTTTGAGTTGATTTGAATCGTTATATGTGATGTCTTCGTTGGTTAATTGTATATGATGTGTTGGTTGGTTAAAAATTGCAGGTTGTCGATAACTTGGTACAAAAAACAAAAAAATTTATTTAAAAAAAAAAAAAATTTACCGACGCGTTTTACCGACGGATATTTCCGTCGGTAAATAAACATAAATTTAATCGTAAAATTTAATTAAAATTTACCGACGAAAAATTCCGTCAGTAAAAAAATCGTAAAATTTATTTGAAAATTTATTTTAACTTTACCGACGGAAACTTCCGTCGGTAAAAAAACAAATGAATTATTTAAAAAATTATTTTAAATTTACCGACGGAATAATCCGTCGGTAAAAAAACCAAAAAATTTATTTAAAAATTTCGTCCTCGACAGAATATTCGGGGACAAAATTCCGACGGTTATTTTCCGTCGGCATTCCGTCGGCAATAATTGCCGACGGACTATTCCGTCGGCAATATTTACCGACAAAGCCTGACCCGACGCATTTCTTCCGTCGGTATTCCGTCGGTAACATTTTTACCGACGGAATTAAGGGATTTACCGACGGAATATTCCGTCGGTGTACGGTGAATTTCTTGTAGTGTTTGTAAAATTAAAAAAAATTCAGTAAAAAAAAAACTGGCCAAATTGGTCCTTAATTTTTTAGTATTTGGACGTTTTGGTCCTCAATAATATTATACCGAAAATACCCTTTAAAATCGTTGACTAAAAGTTGACTTACCAAAAAATTAACAGAAGGACCAATTCATCTAAAATTCTATAGTTTGGGACCAATTAACTAAAAAAAAAAATAAGAGACCAAATTGGCCAAACACGCATAGTTTGGGGATTAAAAAATTCAATTTGTCATTAATTTATTTGTTGTGATGGAGAAATTATTGAAAATGTTAATTGTTAAGTGGAAAGACGATTTTACCCTCTTGACTTATATCAGTATTTGGCAAGACTACTAATTGTTAAATCAGTCACCCATTAAACCAGAGATCAACGGCTTTGTGATTACGGTTTCGTTTTGTCGGCGCCCCAATCTGCTCCATTTTGCCCCGGCGCGAGATCGGGCGTTCTCAACCGTCCGATCTCTCTCTACTGCGTGGATCCGATTTTCCATCATCTCTTGTAGGGTTTCTGCCTTTTCAAATTTCTGATGTTTTCAATTGCCGATCAACTCTGTTGTTTTGGTGGCATTTCATGAGGTCTTTCGTTGTCTTGTTTGGATCTTTTCATATTATAGAGCCATCATGTGGGTTTCTGGTTTTGAATTCCGAGAAATGACTGTAGATTGTGAGAATTCTTAATGTAGACTAAAATTCTTGTGGCTGAATCCAATTAATCCCGTTTATGAGTGTAATTCGGTGTATATTTAAAGTTTGTGAATGTATTTGAGTGTTTTGGGTTGAAATCGGACCGCTGTACCGGTATCCAAACTAGATTGTCCGAATTAAGATTATACAATTGTTATTGATATTGGGGTTTTGGGGGAAACAAATCATGAGAAAAAAGTGAGAAATTGGAGTTCTCCTCTATTTGGCTTTGAGTGAGACTTTTGATTCTTAACTCAAGATCATTCTTGCTCCCTATTGAGTTATAGTTTGAGAAGTTGCATTTTCTGATCGGTACTAATTAGCTCTACTTGATTCATTTTCTGATTCTTAGTCATGTATCAAGAAATATTAGCCAATTTTGAATAGGCTTTAATATATGATTTCTACTAGCCTGTATGTGGTGTTCGGTTTTCTAATAAATAGTACTCATTGATTGCTATTGCTGTAATTCATTCTATGAACCTACAAATTTTATAGTGTGGCAGGATACCTCCAATGGGAACGGACAGTCAAAGTTGGCATTTGGATTTAGACCATGAACAGTGGGTAGCGGTCCCAGTAGATGGCAAACGCCCTGCTGCTCGGTACAAGGTTGATTTACCCATTAAGTGCTCGAGATTCTCAACTCTTGTTTTCTTTTCTTGACAATGAAAAATTTGAAACTCTATACTCTTTAATACTACTACTTTTGAGGAACTTGTTTCCTAAATTTTCTGTCTTCTTCCCGTACAGCATGCTGCAACAGTGTTTGAAGAGAAGTTATATGTTATGGGTGGAAGTCGGAATGGAAGATACCTGTCTGATCTACAGGTAATGATAAGTTTCTAATCGATTCATGAAATCTTTTGGTTTATCCTCAGGGATTTAATTACTTTCTCGCATGGTTTTAGGTATTTGATCTGAAGAACATGACATGGTCAAGTATCAAGCTGAGCATGGAAGCCTCTGATGAAAGTAAAGATGGCACCAAACTGGAAGTTTTTCCGGCAACGTCGGGTCACAGTATGGTAAAACAGTTTTTAAGATTCATTTTCTGTTCTTTTTTTATTATTATTATTTTTTTTTCATTTTAAGCTACACATACCCATAAATAATTTTGGAATAATTTAATTTATTTTTAAATCTTTGTTGGTTTACTTAAACGTCAATCTCTTATCTCCAGATCAAGTGGAATGGAAGACTACTTCTTCTTGCTGGCCTCACGAAGGAGAGTGATGACTGGGTGGCAGGTACATTTTTAGGATCTAATCTGCTGAAGTTCTGAAATGGATTCTCATCTTGATCCTGCTAAACTAACATTTTAGTCTTCGTTTAATATGTTTTTACAAAAATATTATTCTTATACTGACTTTATGTTTGTTTTCTGGAAACTTTGTAGTGCGGTTCATTGATCTTAAATCATACAATTGCGGTGTTGTTGAGACCTTTGGAAATATTCCGGTAATAAACTGATTCTTTGACTTCTCTTCAGAACTTTTATTTTCTTCTTACAAGTTTGCATTCATTTGATTTATCTATGTCCCTTCTCTGTTATATTATTTTGTATGAGCTGTTCCCACAGGTGCTTATTTTTGCCTCAAAGAGGATAACTATTATGTGTTCTTACGATATTCCATTTGGCACCTCAGAGTTGACAGTGTTTTCCCCTCAATGATGTGATGATTGGGTATTCTTATGGTATTTCATTAGGTAGCTCGAAGTGGGCAGTCTGTTACACAGTTTGGTTCTAAAATCATCATGTTTGGTGGAGAAGACCATCATAGACGATTACTAAATGATGTGCACGTTCTTGATTTGGAGACAATGACATG
The DNA here is from genome assembly GCA_028984105.1 of Lavandula angustifolia. NCBI lineage: Eukaryota > Viridiplantae > Streptophyta > Magnoliopsida > Lamiales > Lamiaceae > Lavandula > Lavandula angustifolia. Next base: position 13,973,091 of record CM054803.1, read on the forward strand.
GAGTGCTGTTGAGGCTGCGTATGTTATCTACTCAATTAATGAAGTAATATGTATACATTTTTACCGAAGCATTCCAATTATTATTTTAATAATATATACTCCCTCCGTCCCGCTATTTGTGGCTCACTTTTCCGAAAGGGGTGTCCCATTATTTGTGGCCACTTTCCTAATTTGGTAAAAAATTACTATCATATCTTCTACTTTATCATCTTCTCTCTCCTACTTTATTACATTTTCTCTCCTACTTTATTACATTCTCTCTCCTACTTTATCATCATTTCTCTCATACTCTCTCATTATCTTACTCATCTTCTCTCTCATACTTTATCATCTACCCCCTCTCTCATACTTTATCATCTACTCTCTTAATTCCCGTGTCGAAACCAATTGAGCCACAAATAACGGGACGGAGGGAGTATTTTTTAACTTTGACAGGCAGACACCTCCATCCCCTAGATTTGATCATGCAGCTGCACTACATGCTGAACGATATCTTTTCATCTTTGGTGGATGCTCTCATTCAGTCTTTTACAATGACCTTCATGTGCTGGACTTAGAAACAATGAGCTTCCCCTGTTTTACTTATACATCAAATGCTTTAAGCATTGTTTCATTGTCTTCCCAATTGCCACTAGTTAATAAGATTGAATATTGAATATGGACTGCAATTTTATTATTGTAGATGGAATGGTCCAGACTACAATTACAGGGTGATTTGGTTTCTCCTAGGGCCGGTCATGCTGGTGTTGCAGTTGGAGGAAATTGGTATATAGTCGGTGGTGGAGATAACAAAAGTGGTGGGTGAATAGAATATAGGGTTCAGTTTTCTAGAGAAATTTAAATTCCCTTCTAACATTAGCTAGTTGTATTTATTTTCTACGACTACTTAGTACTTACGAATAGACCATTTTCCTTGCAGGTTCCCTAGAGACCCTTCTTATAAATATGTCTAAGCTAGTTGTATCAGTTGTGACCAGTGTGAAAGGAAGAGATCCACTAGCTAGTGAGGTACCTCAATATTCTTTGAGTACTGATATGTCACGTTGCATTAGTTGCACCTATAGATTATTTAACTTTCATATCATTTATTTATATTGTACAAGATTTTGATCTAAAATATGGAAACCAGGGGATCAGCATTTCATCCGCATCACTTGGTGGCGAAAATTTCTTGATCGCGTTTGGCGGCTACAATGGAAAGTATTACAATGAGGTATTTTTATGTTCATAGAAGTGTATCTACCTTAATACCAGGATTGATGTGATTTTGGCTCAAGCTTATGATATTGCTAGATGTGTCTGTTTTGACTTACAATTGAAGGACTTTGCCTCCTTATATGATAGGGGTATGGCCTCCTTACAATCTGACAATCTTTGATATAACTCCATGCAAGCTGTTTTGCTAGTCCTTTTCCTTGTCCATGTTGTCTCTGCCCAGTTATAGTTCTCGATTTTTATCTCCTTTTTAATCATATGTTTGCTTGGCATTGCATATTCAGTGTAAATGACTTTTATGGTCTTCAATACCTTCAGTTTCTTGTTTGCATAATGTTTTTACTCAACTCACCCATAGGTTCCGTGTTTCCCTTGGTGTACAGGTATTTGCTTTGAGGGTCAAACAAATTGCTTCTTTACATCCCAAGATTCTGAAATCACCAGCAGCAGCTGCAGCTGCCGCTTCTGTAACTGCTGCATATGCGTTGGCAAAACCTGAACTGTTGAATCTCATTGAAAAGGAAGATTTTTGTTCTAAAATTATCCCAGTGGATACCTCCCAGCAGGATCTTCAGGCCAACATTGACTCAATCAGAGAAGAAAAGAAGGCTTTGGAATCATCAATTGCTGAGGTTACATCTGAGAACTCTGCTATCAAGACAAAGCTTGAAGAGATGAATGATAATTATTCTGAGTTATCCAAGGTTTGAACTTAGATACCATAATTCAATTTGAGCTCTCTTGTCAAAAAGCCTTATCATCTTCTTGAACTGGACACAGGAATTGCATTCGGTGCAAGGACAACTATCAAGATGCGCCAACCTAGAGGTATTTCTTTTCTTGCTCATTTCGATTTTCTTGAACTTGACTCAACCCTAATTGATTGCCTAAGAAGTTGGAATGATAATGTATTATGTGATTTTTAGGCACAAATAGCAGAGCTACAGAAGGTGGTTGAATCACTCCCATCTTTAGAAGAAGAGGTTCAAGCTCTAAGGAGAGAAAACTCCGCGTTCGAACGCGATATGGAGCATGCAGCAGTCCAGAAGCAGAGATCTGGTGTTTGGAAGTTGGTTGCCGGATAAGATAGGAATAGATGAAGTTGCCAAGAGCAATTTCTCTCGGATTAATGTGAGTGAATTTTGAAGCACTTTATTTTCATTTCTTAGAACATTATAGTTTGTTTTCTTGATCCCATCTGCTTAGATTTCTGTTTTCTTCAATTAAACAGCAAAAAATCCTTGTGTTTTGCATGTAATTCAGATTCATTCTTTTTTCGTTATGTAATACTTTCAATTGAAAACGAAATGCAACACTATATGCTTGTACCTTTTTTTTTAAGATGAGATAAACCGTATATGGAAATGCGTATTGAATAAAGTCAATTACAATATTAATCTTATTATATAAATTTTATGTTATTGACCTTAAAATCAAACTCTTGTAATCCAATTTTACAGATATTCAAATAAATCTCCCAAAATACATAATTATTTGATTTTTTATGCACATTTCAAATATCTTATTACAATTTTCTTTATATACTCGTTGTATTTGTTAGTGAGATTCTCGTGCAAATTGTCAAAAAATAAAAAATAAAAAATGCTTCTGTCAAACTCTACGTGATTACGTGGTTATATTTTTATTTTTTTAAAATGGTCTGTCTTGTTTAAGTTTATCAACATTCTCGAGTTTGGCTTATATTTTGTACAAAGTTACGAAGTTTTGTTTGAGACATGAGATTTTTGGAAGAACAAATTCATTCCATATATACTTAGATTATAAAATCACACATTAAACCCCAAAACATACTGAATTGACGGTTACGTATACATACTTAACCAGCATTTAAATATTGTATATTACAATAACAACATAATTAATATCCAAACTCATTAAACTCGTTGATCTCTTCATAATCCTTATTTTTACATGAATTAACACTATATATAATGTTGTAAATATATTTAATATATATATTTACCATATATTGTGATGACCGTGTAACCCTAAAAGCTCATGAGTCCATCTTGTACTCTATAAATAGAGTCATAATAATACACATCTATTTCTCATTCTCTCTATTATTCTCTCGTTCTATTTAGTTTATAACACGTTATCAGCACGATTGTTCTGCATGTGGATGACGATCCATAGAAAGAATCGAGAATCGAGGTAACATTCTTATATCAAAATATACATTATTTATTATTCAGTTGACTGCTAATACGTCAATTTATATCACATCTCATTAATTTTATATTCTCTTATGGATTAATGATTTGGCAATGATGGATTAAATTGAGATATTGCTTCATCTCATGTTGTGCGTCACTGATTTGGAAACTCATGAAGCAAGAGCATGCTTTTATGGTTTCGATCTTTGATTAATCATACAAAAGTGGTGTTTAAATTGGTGTGCTATTATCCTATTTTGAAAGCATACAATTTTTTTGATTTTTAGTTATCGTTATATTATTGCTTCCGAAGTAGCACAAGTAATATTCCTGAAGAATATTACATGCTCTTGAAGAGCAATTGAAAAACATATTTTTCAACATAACTTGTTGCTCCTGAAGTAACACACAATTATATTAATTCCTAAAGAATATTACGTACTTTTGATGATCAATTAATATAATATGTCTTATTGATGGACGAATCTTGATTCTTGAATAGTTATTGTTGTTGCTACCGAAGTAGCACAATTGATATCCCCAAAGAACACTTACGTGTTGGGTTATGAGTCAGTAGATGATACTCAGCAGTTTATCGGGTTAAAATAATATTGGGGGAAATCGTAGTAAGTGTACTAAGGAATTGAAGATCCCCAAACCCAGCTGATATCAGTAGTGTAGTGTCAATAGGATTAGATGATGTAATATGCTAGACTGTTTTGATTTTCTATCTTTCGTGTCTATGTCCTGTACGGGGTAAAATGTTGGATTGATCTTCAGTAGGAAGTTACTTTCCAGAACCCCACGTTATCAGTGTAAGAGCTTGTGTTCTTAAGTCATCAGCTGATCTTCGCCTCAGTAGAAGACTCTTTATCACAGCTGACGGACATCTGTAGAAGAACCTTATACAAAGCTCGGTACCTTCGGAGTCAACAACGGATTAACTCAGGAGAATATCTTATCGACCGACTCGGACGAAGAAGACGAGACCGCTTCCAAGTCTACCGTATCCGACGAGAAACGACCCAGCCTATTAACTTCACTCGAAAGTCAGCAGAAGATCATACGAGGATGAGTGAGAGTCAACTCCGATGAAGACCTATGTCTGGGGCGGGTAATACCCAGACCCGTAGAAGTACGGGGCGGGTCTGGACCCAACCCGCGTGGATCCAGGACGGATCCGGGTCCAATTTCTCTACCCGCCCCGCCCCCCAGCCCCGTTTCAGACCCGCATTACTAATTTTTTTATTAATTTTATTATGTAATCTTACTTTATGTTATTTGAATTTCTTGTTCTTCAATTCATACTTTTAGATACTAATAGCTGACAACTATAATAAGAAAATTCAAACAAAAAGGATTCCACTAACGAAAATTAATAATTAAAAAATAAAATAATTCAAAATTAGCAATTGAAATGGCACCAACGGGTCTGGGGCCGGGTAGATCCGCCCCGTGCGGGTCCGGGGTTGGTTCTGAGTTTCTGGACCCGTACAAGTCTGGATCTGGATCTGGGTCTCTGAGTCGAACTTGCGGGGCGGGTCCGGGTACTATACTACCCAGCCCCGACCCGCAAAATTTTCATCTCCACTTACATAGAGCAAATACTTATGAATTATTTTATTCATTGATCATATCAAATAAATGATAGAATGTCGCAAATATCTCGTTGGATTAATTATTTAGATTCACGCACTATGAACTAGAAGTTCATCAAATTATTAGTGCAAAAGGAGTGACTAAAATCTCATATACCAGTTGTATATGCACCATGAAAGAACTGAAGTTCCTCATAGACAAAATAAATCAATTGATTCTCATTGACGCAAAAAACGTGAGTGGTTTATTAGTGCTAAAGATAAAAAGTCCGCGGAATAGAAATTTAGAGCACATCACTCCAAATTCCTCTTGAAGATGATATGTGAATCATTATATACAAAAGTACTTGAAGAAATCAACTAATGCCTAAAGACGGAGTTAGAATCAAAAGACTTAGGTTGAACTAATAATTGTCTCGACCTGCAGATCAAGCATCTCCTTGATGGAGTTACGTTAGTCGGCCTACCTAAAAGGTATTTAAAGAGATTTTATTGTATCGCATCCATATAACTACCTAATGGTTGCTTCAATCACTTGAAGTGGATGAAGACTCATTTAGACCTATAGAAGATAACAAAGATGTTTTAGGACCAGAAGTTCTTTACTTAAGTACAATTGGAGAATTTGAAATGGTATTGACCATCCTTTGTTATCTTCGAGACAAACAAGATATTGTTCTATTTATGAGAGTAATGATATATCGACAGATTTCATGCTATTATCTATGATGATAATTAAACTTGTGTTGCACATATTAGTGTAGACCTTGAAGATAACCTTGAAGATTGTTTATCTTGAGAGGGAGTAACATATTGCAAATAATTATGAAGATTTAGACTGACTTCTAAAGGTCAAATGACCCTGAAGGTCAAATGATTGTACTTTTTTTTCCTTTCTAAGTTTTCATAAAGGGTTTTCTTAGTTAAGGTTTTTAACGAGGCATCCAATGCAACATATGAGTAAATGAGTCATTTAGATTGATTCATAAAAGAGCCAATGCAACACATAATCTCAAAAAAAGTGACGACATCAACATCCAGCAAATTCGCTCAAGTGACAATCTAGCGGATTCTTTTACAAAGACATTACCAACATCAATATTCAATAAGTTGGTACAAAAGATCGATATGCGTCGACTCAAGGATCAACAATGGCTATTGAGGTGGAGCAGTATTACTCTTTTTCCTTCGACCAGTTTTTATCCCAATAGGTTTTTTGACAAGGTTTTAACGAGACAACAGTTTCTTTTAGGAATGGTCAATTAAGGGAAAATGTTGTAAATATATTTATTAAATATATATACTTACCATATATTTTGATGACCATGTAAACTTTAAAAGTCCATAAGCCCATCTACTCTATAAGTAGATGTCTACACCCTCATAATAATACACATTTATTTTTCATTCTCTGTATTATTCAATCGTTCTATTTATTTTATAACATATAAAATATATTTTCTATATAAATATCAATTCTTGTGTTCTTCTGACCAAAAAATAAGAAAAATCTTAAATATTAAATACACAGGATTATCTGGTCCATACTTTAAATAAGAATTTTTTTCCTCTCTCCTCGAGGGATGAGCGAGAAATAGATGCAGATTTCTTGCAAAAGGGAAAATACAGAAAGAAGTGATTATGGTAACACTCAAGAATTTCATTACCTAACAACAAAAACAATGAGCAACAGCTCAGCCGCACCCCTCCTTTTCTGTTTGAGATATATTTTGCTTTTATTTTTGATTTCCGTGTCCAGCAAGTATCCATACCACACACCACACTCCCCCATTTCTTGACCCCATTGCCAAAATCCTATCCCCCCAAATCAGGCAAAAAAATCCCATTAGCAATTTGAAAAATCGGATTGTCATTTCATTTCACCCCTCAATCCATAAAAACCCTTGTTTTCCGTCTAACATTGTTTCATCCCTATTCAAAAACCTAGCTTCTTCTTCTGGTGCTCCTTTTCACCGCACTTTTTGATCTGGGCTTTTGTAATTTATTTGTTAAAAGAGTTCTATTGCTTCTTGATTTTGTGGGTTTGGTGTAACTTAAAAAAAAAAAAAAAAAAACTGGAAATGGAGATGGGACCAGAGGTTATGGCGGCGGCGGTGGGGTCGTTGGCGGCGACGCCGACGCCTCTGAGGATGGGGGCTTCTCCACCGACTTCTTTGGCTCCAGGGTTTAGGTTTCACCCAACGGATGAGGAGTTGGTGAGGTATTATTTGAGGAGGAAAGTTTGTGGGAAGCCATTCAGGTTTCAAGCAGTTACTGAAATTGATGTGTACAAATCTGAGCCTTGGGAACTTGCTGGTATATGAAGATATAATCTTTTTTAAGTATATGGAAATTATTTATTTTACATAGATTATCATTTATGTTTTGCTTTGTGTTGTTGTAATCTTGAAAATGAGTTTTTTATGATGTTTTTGTGATTGTTTTGGGTTTTGTAAGCATAGATGAAGATATTAACTTTTGAATTACTGTTTATATGTCTCTCTGTGTAATTTCAGATTTGCATTTGTATGAATTTGTGAATGGTGTTTCTGTTTGAAACCTTTGTTGACATGATCTAGTTCCATGGATGACTTTCTCTGAATTGAAGTATTAGTGAGTCTGAGTATTTTTAGTATAAAAAGGGACTGCATTTCAGAATGAGATTAATGTGACTAATATGAAGGTTAGATGATGGTTTTGTCATGAATAGATGCCAATGTGATTCATCTGCATGTTTAGACCGTGTCTGAAATACTAGTAGCTGCAAGAAAATGGATCCTTTTATTATGAAAATGGATGAAGATGAGATTTTGATTGCTGGGATATGGTGAGGATGAATTCAGAAGAATGTAGGGATGGCTATATTGAGGAAATGGTGAGACGTAGTCATGGATGCGTGTGTTTCATATACGTGCATGGCTTTGCTAATAGGGTACTTTACGTCGTGTATTATTTTGGGGGGATTTGCATTTAAAGCTGATGCAATAGGTTATCCACGTGTCGTTAAACACATTGGGTGCTTGCTTATCATGATCATCTATTGATTCTCGGCTACTTTCTATGTCTGAAAACCTAATTCATTTTCTTATCATGACAATCTTATTATGCTGTTGCCTTAAAAGAGTATTCGTCACTGAAGACGAGAGATCTAGAATGGTACTTTTTTAGCCCCGTGGATAGGAAGTATGGTAATGGATCTCGCCTCAATCGTGCCACCGGCCAAGGCTACTGGAAAGCGACTGGAAAGGACCGGTCAGTCCGGCACAAGAACCTGATCATTGGAATGAAGAAAACGCTCGTCTTCCACAGTGGACGGGCCCCTGATGGAAAAAGGACGAATTGGGTAATGCATGAGTATAAACTCTGCGATTCAGAGCTAGAAGGCGCTGGCATTTTACAGGTGTGAATTGATTTTGTGAATTTATTGTTGAATCTTCATTTAAAAGCAGTGGATTCTAAATAAACTCGTTTTTCTGTGGATTAGGATGCGTTTGTGCTTTGCAGAATCTTCCAGAAGAGTGGTCTCGGGCCACCAAATGGGGACCGGTATGCCCCTTTTATTGATGAGGAATGGAATGAAGATGCTGTACTCGTGATCCCCGGTGGAGATGTGGAAGATGACGTTGGCAATGGTGATGAAGCACGAGGAGAGTGCACGGACCTCGACCAGGTGTTTCACTTCATTTCCTTTAGGGGTTATCAAGTTTAACTTGTGCACATTTTATTTATGTTTTATGTCTGGCTTCCCTATTTGCATAATTTATAATTGAGAAAGTCGGCAAAACCTCGTCTGCAACATTTTCTACTAAACCCTAAGCCCATTAAAGATAGGACTAATAATCTTATGCCTCCTCTTGGTTTAGTACGCTCAATGCTATATTTTTTCTATTACTGAAGTTTGGAGCAACTTCAGGATTAAATATCAACACCTTTATATGCAATATAATCCGGAGAAACTTTTAATTCCCACGTGTTTTTGTATTAAACTTAACTTGTTGAGTTACCTATCTTTTCCCTTATGAGTTGCTTCATAATGGTTGAATATCTGTTGTAGTTTTAGCTCTTTGGGAAATCTCACTTAGCATTTGCCTTAGAAATCAAACTTCCTAAAGTTAGTGAGTGTCTCAAAGATTATAGCTACTATATCCGAAATTCGAGAGTTAAACCCGATTCTTTTGCTTTTGTTTGAACTATCAAGATTGCTGCAAATGTGCCTTTTCCTTTAGAGAGTCATTCCTTGACAGTTCCCTCTGTTGTGGTTTTTGGCCATTGTTATTTCATAGCCTACTCTATCCCTTATTTTATCTTTTATCTTTACGAAATATCATATCAAATAGAATGTTTAGAAGGATTGGCTCTTTCCACAAAACAAAGGAATGGTTCATTTTTTTAATCTATCCAACTAAGTTGGTATCTTGAATCTTTCGTGCACGTTAACGAAGCTGTTATACTTGTCGACCCTCAAAAGAGGGTTTCTGCATTGTGCTAATTGTAACTGTTGCAGGATACTCAGCCTCTGAGCATTGCTCCTCCGACGGTCGTGTACCCGGTCGAATCTCCTACCGTCCCTCTTCCGTGCAAGAGGGAGAGGCCTGCAGCCGACCACCCTGAACCCTCTTGTAAAAGATCAAAGCATGACGATCCCAACTCCAACGGATCCGAAGACTCGACCACAACGAGCCACAATCCTTCTTCCTCTATGATGATGACGAAAATCGACTCCCCACCTTTCGAGTTCCCCTTGTTAGAAACATTAGGCTCCAGAGATAACCTCCTGGCCAATCCGCTCACCTTCGATTCGGCCAACCTGGAGAAGTCGGTCCCGCCCGGCTACTTGAAGTTTATAAGCAACTTAGAGAACGAGATCATGAATATCTCCATGGAGAAGGAGACGCTGAAGATTGAGGTGATGAGAGCACAAGCCATGATCAACATTCTTCAATCTCACGTCGAGACGTTGACGAAAGAGAATGAGGATTTTAGACGACATGGTTAGACTCCGGCGAGGTACATTTTTTCTCTCAACAGGGAAGGAATTTCTAGCTCTCTTCGGCGCCTCTCTCTCTCTCTCTCTCTCTCTCTCTCTCTCTCTCTCTCTCTTTTAACTTAGAACAATGAATCCGTCGACTATGCTATTTTATTGAATAAAGTTATGGATAATCAAAATATTTTACAAATTCGTGCAATTTGTTTTCGATCTATATTTTGCATTAAAAAAACAATTAAAAAAAATTAATTAATTATAGGGATATTAAGCTATAATAAACGATGTTTTGTCGAAATTTAGTTTTGCAGATATCTTTAAAACGCTTATCAAAATATGATTTTTCCAATTGTTAAAAGTTGCACACTGCAAAAAACTTCAGTGAAATCAAATCTAATGAGGTAGACAATGTGTCATTTTTCGACTTAGATGATAGATAATTTATCCACGTAGAAAATTTTGTACTATTTGTCACTTGTAAATACGCGAAGTTTGAGTTTCATGTGATTTTGTATATGACTTTCGAATTTTAACAAAAATAAGTTTATATTATATTATATGCTCAGTGTGTAATAGAGAGTGAATGAGTGAATCGAATAGTTTCAAGTTTAATATTAGAATATGAATATGAATATGAGTATTTGAATACTGTAATTACTCTTTTATTCACACTCTCTATTAAATACTATCTCCGTCCCGCTATAGTTGGTCACTTTTTTTTCGGCATGAGAATTAAGATAATAGATGATAAAGTATGAAAGAAAAGTAGAGTGATAGTAGATGATACATTAGGATAGAGATGATAATAAAGTAGGAGATATGATATTAATCATTTGCTAAATTTGGAAAGTGTCCAATTTTAGTTGGACGTTCCAGTTGGGAAATATTGCCAACTTTAGGGGGACTAATGTAGTACTAAGCATAAAATAAAATTAAAACATATTATTGTAAAAGTTTGAAAGTCATGTGCATTTATAGGTGATAAATATTATTGATATAGAACTCAAACTTGATGTATTTATAGGTGACAAATATTATAGAATTTATTCACACTTTATGTCAACTAAGTCGTAAAATGTCATAACGTCCGCTCGTCAAATTCGATTTCACTGGATTTTTTCGTTAGTGTACAAATTTTAATAAATTGAAAAATCATGTATTTGAGGAGCGTTTTGAAGGTCGTGTGTAAAACCAAATTTTGATAAAACTTCATGTATATACAAACTAATATATCCCTTAATTACATGGATCATACACATTTACCTCACAAATCAATTCTAAATCATTAATTAATCATATGAGTCTCACGTCTTTACCAATCAAAATCAACCATCCTAAATTACCATACTAAAAAGAAACAAGAAACTTTCTATATAACGGAGACACTTTTACGTCACGAAGGGAATATCAGAATTATGCATAAAATTATACAAATAATATAGATTTTTTAATTTCTACAGTAAATATGAGTTCTTACTAGATCCACACACACTATATATATATATATATATATATATATAAATCTAATAAAGTGTAAAATAAATTAATTTTATATTACTCCCTCCGTCTCATAAAAAAATATCTTATTTTCTTTTTCGAGCTGTCCATACAAAGTGTCTTATTTCTTTAAAAAACAAACATTATGTGTACCTAATAAGTCAAAAAGTAAAACAATATATACCGCACAATTTTATTTTCTTAATCTCCGTGCCCATAGAAATGACACTTTCTATGGGACGGAGGGAGTATTTTTATTAGAGTGATGTATAAATGTCATGAAAAGTGAAGACATGACAAATAGAATATCATATCACATTGGAATGTTTAATACAATAAGTTAGGGATATAACCGAATGTTTAATACAATACATTAGGAATTTTTGAAGTGTTGGTAAAAAATTTGAAGATCCATTATCTCATAAAAAAGATGATGATCACAAAATGTTGGATATGGATATGGTCCATATGGATATTTAGATAAGCCGCATAACCGAATAATAATAATAATTATTATTATTTATATAAGAAAAATAACACATAAGCAAACGTCGTTAAATATTTAACAGCGCCGCCTTGACCTTACCGAGCATACCTCACAGCTGCCGTCACCGCCACCCCACCTTATTTAAAAGCAAAATTCGTTTTTGTTTCCTCTAAAAGTTTCGCCCCAGATGGCAATGGCGACCCTCCTCTCTCAACTACATTAATCTCCCCAACCCCAAACCTAAACCTTTCTTTAGATCCTAATTGGAATTCCCGTCTCCCCGAATCATCTTCTTAGCAATGGAATTGAAAACGGGACGGAAGAAGCCATCAAGATTGCCGAGTATGCTAGGGCCGGGGTTCCGGTTCCACCCGACCGACGAGGAATTGGTGCAGTACTATTTGCGACGTAAAGCCAGCGGAAAAGCTTTCCGATTCGACGCTATTACTGATGTCGATGTTTACAAGGCCGAGCCTTGGGATCTTCCATGTACGCTCCTCTCTCTCCCCACGTGTGTGCGTGTGCGTTTTGCGATGACGTGTTTTCGTTTATTGTATCTCGAGTGGGTGCGGAGTGTAGGGTTTTCTTGGTGGAAATCGAATTGTTGATCATGATATCGATTTTGTTTTACGTATTTTTGTTGCTACTGTAGATTGATTTTGATGACCATGCTGGCTTAAACACTAGTTTTGGAGAATTCTTAGATCTGTGGTTGTACTATACAAGTTTGTTTCTTTGTCTATAAAGCAGTCAAAATTGCTGGTTGTGATATCGATTTTCTTACCAGGTTTAGTGATTAGTCCAAAGAAATACTCCGACTACATTTGATCTTCAATCAATAATGAGAGGGCAAAATTAGTCATTTGGGCTTTTAGTGATGATGGTGACTTTGAAGTTTCTTCATTAAAAATAATGCATATTGTTCAGTTGTTTTCTGTATTTATATTGATGTGAGAGGCCTGATGAGTCATGGGGCAATATGTTTTTATGTAAATATTACATTCGGTGTCCCCTGTTAAGTTTAACTTATGACTTGATTTTGGGTGTTTTAGACATGTCAAAGATGCAGACAAGAGATTTAGAGTGGTATTTCTTCAGTTTTCTAGACAAAAAGTATGGTAATGGAGCAAGAACAAACCGAGCAACTGGAAAAGGGTATTGGAAGACAACAGGGAAGGACAGGGCTGTCTATCATAGAAAGCAGATTGTAGGGATGAAGAAGACTCTTGTTTATCATTGCGGACGGGCCCCCAGCGGTCAGAGGAGTAACTGGGTGATGCACGAGTACAGACTTGTAGGTTCAGAGTTGGAGACTGCTGGTGTTGCTCAGGTGGGTTGTATTGGTTCCATGATCATGTCTCATGAGTTTTTATAGTACTCCTCCACCAACCTGGAGGGAAGCTAATTGGGAGAATAAGAGAGGACGATGAATTCCAGGAAACTTGTCATTACCTCGGGGTAGGATACTGGAGTAAGTTGGGATTTTCTTTTATTAACAAAGGACTTTAAAATCATTACCTTCGGACCTTCCTTGATATGATTTTCCCTCTTATTTGAATGCTATCTATTATCAGCAAAGAGCCATTTCTGCAACATTAAAAGTTTCCCCCTTCATTTTCCTTAATTGATTGCTCTATTCGACTTCCCAACTCTGACCCCATATCCTGATATGGTTGATCATGATAGAAAAAATTCCCATTTCCATGAAGTAGTGATATGATGCTATTGATTCTTGGAATTCTTTCAACGAAATTGCTTAAAGATAGATCACTTTTTATATTTTAACTATCATATATAATTGCCATCATACAATTGACATGGTAATCAACATCATCATTTGTTATTTCTGGATCTGTTTTCATTTTCATAACTTTTGTGGAGTAGGATGCATTTGTTGTCTGCCGAATCTTTCAGAAGAGTGGTTCAGGGCCAAAGAATGGTGAGCAATATGGGGCACCATTTGTGGAAGAGGAATGGGAGAATAATGAGTTGGAATTGGTTCCGCAATATAATGCTGTAGATGAAGTTGAGTCTGGTGATAATGCTGATCCTAACATCTTTGATCTTCAGCAGGTTTATACTTTTAACAGTACTTTTTAGGTTCAGTCCTTTCACCTTGATTATAACTTATCGGCACGCCAACATAGACTCATACTTCTGCCTCCTTTTCATTCATCAACTGGTTAACGAGAAAAGCAGTAGCGTTAAATGATAAAAGCCCATTTATTGTGAAGTTTAAATGGGCTAGGCAAAAGGGGCTTGCATCATTGATAAACCTATGTATTGTCTTTGGAGAACAAAAAAACTTTGGTACTATTTTTGAAAAATCTGCTTAAATGGATGGTTTTGCATATAATAATTATTTTAATTTTGGAAACTATCTTTCTACAATTTGATCATTTCATTATATCCACTCACGGGAGTATACTTCTCAGATTCTTGGATCAGATGCTCCGTCAAATATGGCTCCTCCTGTTAACCCCCAATCTGTAGATGGCAGCCTTGTTGGTGAAGTCACTGATTCTTTTGGTTGCATCCAAAATCACTTGATGTCTGCAGGCGATTGCAGTTGTGACCCCAATATGTGTTATGTCCAGAACATACAAAATTCGCCTGCTTCATATAATATAGATGACACATCGGTAAAAAAGGAGTCCACTGGCCAATGTAGCAATTCTGGGGATTTCGATGATCTTAATTTCTTGCTCAATGAACCATTCCTCGATTCTCTTGATAAATTTACTGATGAGGGATTCATAGAAGCTAATGATCTCTCAAATCCTTTTGAAACTAACGCTACTACATTTGATATGCTGGAGGAATATCTTCATACTGGAGATGATAGCTCATTCTACTTTGCTTGTGATCCTTCCATGATCTCCGGAAGTGAGGATCTTGCTTCTAATCAAACATTGCTTCCTGAAACTGTAAGACTATATTTGAGGTTTTGTTGTTTCTACCATACTTCAAAACACAGATCTTTTACTGTGTTTCTGTTTTGGATAGGATATGGACAAAGGAACTGAGCAAGCTATCGATCCAAGTGGACAGCTTATCGACAATAGTAACTACAATGCGGCATTATCAACTCATATGCCTTCATCCACAGAATATCAATCAGGTAATAGTTTTAACCACTTGGGTATTGTGTGATCGATTTAGCACGAATAAATTGTCTAATTTTGCCCCGTCCATTCTTTATGGATCTTGGTACTCTTTGTAGTTGCCTAACTAGGCTTTTCATTTACTGCAGATTTTCAGTACCCATTTATCAAACATGCAAGTCAAAAGCTGGGAGATATCCATGCTCCCCCAGCATATGCTGCAGAGTTCCCTTCAAAAGATGCAGTTCTTCGTCTCAATTCTGCTGGTCGATCTCCCAGCTCAGTGCGCGTTAGGACAAACCATTCACCCCACAAGAATGATAACTTCAACGTCGTGCTTTCTCTTGGCTTTTCGCATGGTGATGGTGGTTCTTTGATCTCTATGGGCTGGCCCTGCTTCATATCTTTCTGCATCCTATTTCTCTCAATGAGCTTCAGTGTTTGGACCTATATGCGCGTCAAGTGAAGGGTCTTGATACATTTTCATGGCTGAAAACTCAAAAGTTTCATCTGAACTTGCTAGCTAGATATGATAGACGATATTTTGTTGTATAATAAATTGAGAGATAAC
Organism: Lavandula angustifolia; assembly: GCA_028984105.1. Taxonomy (NCBI): domain Eukaryota; kingdom Viridiplantae; phylum Streptophyta; class Magnoliopsida; order Lamiales; family Lamiaceae; genus Lavandula; species Lavandula angustifolia. Next base: position 13,988,724 of record CM054803.1, read on the forward strand.
AAAACAATATATGAAAGCAAACGAAGCAAGAACGAGATTCTAATTACGAGCACAAGTCCAACGAGGCTTGAAACCCTAGAGGAGATCGAGAAAATCCAGCATATCCTAAAGACTCTATTTATAGACCCATGCAACACGAGAAAAACCCTAAACAAAATAAGGAAACCCTAATGACCTTACTAAAATAAAAAACCCAAAACAAGAATGACCCAAAACTCAAATAACTCCCCAAATATCATCAAGCCCAATCTTCCTTAGCCGCTTTTCGTCATTTGCCTCCTTCGAACATAAAACTTGAGTGGCTTCTCCCTTCGCACTCGATCCTCCGACACAATCTCATCATCAACCTCATTTGCATGCTGTCCGTCTGTCCCTCTTGACGAATGTTGCACATCAACTTCCTCCGTCTCAAGAACGGCCTTGTCCTTAAGGCGAAATGTCGGAAATCGCGCCGCAAACTCATCTTTGTCGACCCAAGTAGCGTCCTCTACCGGGCTGTCCCTTCCACCGAACCAAACCTCGATGCATGGCCCGGAACTTGTCGAACGTTGTCGCCAACGCAATACGGATTCCGGTTCAAACATATCACTAATATCCACCTCAAGAGAAGGTGGCAAGGTAGTCTCAAGCGGATGTTCTCCCAACACCGGCTTCAATTGACTAACATGGAAAACCGGATGAATACGAGACAATGACGGAAGTATTAGTTTATACACCACCTTTCCCACCCGATTAGCCACCTCAAACGGACCATAAAAGCGAGCCGATAAATTCGTAAATCCCTTATTAGCTAATGACGTCTGTCTATAACTTCGCACCTTCAGAAAGACTCGATCTCCCTCCTTAAACTCCACATCGCGACGGTGTCGATTGGCTTGCGTGCGCATGCGATCTTGAGCTTGTGCTAAGTGCCATTTTAATTGGGATAAAATTTCATCGCGAGAACGTAACATCAATGCTGCTGAGTCCACACGACAGTCCTCCGGTACATGTCGCATCACCATGGGAGGAGGATAACCATAAACGACTTCAAAAGGCGTTACATGACCCGCCGTTTGAAACGACGTGTTATACCAAAATTCGGCCCATGCAAGACAACCGGCCCACTTTTGAGGCTGTTCCGACGAAAAACAATGGATATAGGTTTCCAAGATCCGATTTAATACCTCCGTTTGTCCATCCGTTTTCGGATGATAAGCCGTGCTAAATTTTAATTTAGTCCCTTGAGCCGTAAAAAGTTCTTGCCAAAAAGCACCCACAAAACGGGGATCACGATCACTAGCAATTGTTCGAGGAATGCCATGCAACCGAACAATGAAGTTGATAAACTGCTCCGCCACCTTGTGCGTCGTAAGCGGCGGTTTGAGCTGAATAAAATGATCGTATTTCTATAGGCGATCGACAACTACCAAAATAGAGGTATACCCCATCGAGGACGGCAAACTAGTGATAAAATTCAACGAAATGTCTTCCCAAACACGAGACGGAATGGGTAATGGCTGCAATAGTCCCGCCGGCGAACGAGAATCATACTTCGGCTTCTGACAAATTAAACACGCAGCGACATAATCTCGCACTACACCAAACATTCCCTTCCAATACACGCTAGAGGATAAACGACGGTAAGTCCGAAGAACTCCAGCGTGCCCTCCGTAGGCGTGTCATGAAATTCATGCAGCAACTTGTTAATCCAAGGCGAATTTGTTGGAATCACTAACCGGCCCTTATGTAGGATACGGTCGCCGACTTTGGAATACCCGACCCTACTTGTCGGATTGTTGTCAAGATCCCGCGCCACCTCTTGTAGGAATGGATCCCCGTTTTTGTTCTTCCACAATATCGGACACCCCCGACCAATAGGGGCCGCTCAAAGCTTGGCATTCACCCACGCCACCGACCGCCGTGATAAACCATCAGCCCCACGCGGTTGGCGGCGCCCGCCTTATACTCAATATCGAAATCATACCCAAGGAGCTTGGCTATCCACATTTGTTGGGCAGGGGTAGAAATCTTTTGACGTAACAAGTGCTGCGCAGACTATGGTGATCGGTTCCGCACTAAAAATCGGCGTCCCACAAGATAAGGACGCCCAATGCAACACGGCGTGCACAAGCCCCATCAACTCACGTTCGTAGCGGACTTATTACGAGCTACCTCTCCCAATGCATTGCTAAAAAATGCGATGGGCCTCGCGGTCCCGCATAAGTACCGCTCCTAGTCCGGTACCGAAGCATCACATTCGATAATAAATTGTTTAGCGAAATCGGGCATGGCCAATACCGGTGCGTTGGTAACCGCTTGTTTAAGTGACTTGAAAGCAAGCCTCCTCAAACGAGGTCCATTTAATCTTATCACCCGCCGATTTCTCCGTAAGTCGTGTAAGGGGCTTCGCCTATCATACCATAATCACGGACAAACCGACGATAATAGCCGGTTAAGCCGAGAAATCCACGAATTCCTTTCAATGACGTCGGCGGTGGCCAATCGAGAATAGCCTTAACCTTGGTCGGATCCATCGCCACGCCATTTGCCGATATTAAATGCCCCAAATACTCCACTTGAATGCATCCAAACAAACATTTCTTTTTGTTGGCCACAAATTTATTCTCTTTTAAAACTTGCAAAATGGTAGTGACGTGTTGACAATGATCCCGCATAGACAAGACTATAGATTAAAATGTCATAAAAAAAAACCAACACATACCGCCGAAGCATGGGCCGAAAAGATCGTTCATCACGGCTTGAAATGTGGCCGGCGCGTTAGTGAGGCCGAACAACATTACTAGAAATTCATAATGCCCGCTATGCGTTCGAAACACTCGTCTTCGGAATGTCACTCTCCCGCACACCGGATTTGGTGATATCTCGGCCTTCAAGTCAATCTTGGAAAAATATGCCGCCCCGCTAATTCATCAAGCATCTCTTGGATAACCGGGATTGGGTACTTATCTCGGGATCGTGACTTTATTAAGCTCCCGATAATCCACGCAGAACCGCCAACTTCCATCTATTTTCTTGACGAGGAGAACCAAACTGGAGAAAGGGCTCGAACTTGGACGGATTATTCCGGCTCCCATTATTTCGGCGACCAATTTTTCCATCTCGTCTTTCCGGGAGATGATTATATCGATAGGGTCTTACCGACACGGGTCGAGTTCCGTGTACCAACTCGATTTTATGATCCTTGGATCGGGACGGGCGATAATGTCGTCGGGAACCGAAAACCTCCTCATAAGCGTCAATAATTGGCTTCAACGAACTCGACAAGGGGGCCGTCCGACGCCGTATCTTCCCGCAGCCGTCCAACAAGTAGCCGAGTCGAGTATGATGGCGGTGAATTCCACGTCACTCTCGTTCTGGAGTGATTGATATGTAACCTCTCGCCGAGATAAATAATCTTCGCCCTCCAACCGCACAACATAGCGGCCGACATCATACTCCATAAATTTCTTCCCCCAATCCACTCGCATCAACCCTAATGTAGAGAGCCAAGCAATGCCCAATATGATATCCACGCCTCCTAATGCAAACGCGTGACAATCCACCGTGATAAACCCCGGGGCGAATTGAATTCGTACGTCGTGGCATACTCCCTCCGACGCAATGCGGTGTCCGTCCCCAAGCCAAACTCCAAATCGGTGTCGTGCATCTATCGGAATCCTGCGATTGACCACGAAAGTACTTGATATAAAATTGTGGGTAGCTCCACTGTCAATGAGAATCGACACCACGACGCCGTCCACCATACCGCGTAGGCGTAATGTTTGCGGCCCCGAAATCCCCATAGCCGTACATGCGTCAAGTTTAGCATCTTCCCGTGCTGTGTCCTTTTCAAAATCAGAGCCCATAACGTCCGCCACCTCGTCATGCTGTAGGACGATTTCCTCCAATTCGATGTTAGAAGCTTCATGATCTTCCACTAACAAAATGCGCAGGCTCTTCATGGGATAGTCATGAGTGGGGTGGTATGGAGCCTTACAACGATAGCACAAACCCTTCCGTCGTAGTTCTTCACGGTCGCAGATCGGTAAGACGACCGAACGGGACGCAGACGGCTCCTCGCGCGCCCGCCCAAAACCGTTGGTCGGCTAGTTGCCTGGCCCTCATCGGGATCGGACTCGAATGAGTCGGGGGTGCCGGAAGGGCTAACTCGTCCCGGGATCGAACTCCGCTAAGGGTAGAAATTCACCGTCGGCCGGTAAGGAGTGGTGTCGCGGAAACCGGGGTTGAGTACGGGCGCGCCGCGCACCGTAACTTCCACTTTTCGAGCCAACCGAATAGCGTCATGTAGGGTGACCGGTTCCCGAACCCAAACTCGATTTCGAATGGACTCCTTGAGGCCCATGATGAAGAGACTTAAAAATTTTCGTCCGAAAAATTCGGCACCCGATTGGCTAAATGCGTGAAATGATCTACGTACTCTTCCACGTGCATCCCGTCCGCTTGGTGGACGCTAGTTTCGCAAACGCAGTACCATCACATTGCTCGTCAAAACGTTCAATGAGTCCTTGAGTAAATTCGCCCCACGTGAATTGCGGACGCCTCCCGCTTGAACCAACGAAACCAATTTAATGCGGCTCCTTCGATGGCAACCATAAGCAATTGCTTCTTTTGGTCATCCGTCGCAGTATAAAGCTCCAAGTGCTGATCAACCCGAGACAACCATCCTAAAGGATCTGTTCCTGAAAACGCCAACAAGGGTGGCGGAGGACTGTCGGTCGTCCAGACGGATTAGGGTTAGGGTTTGTCGTCGTGAAGGATTCCGGCGTAATGTTCGAATTCGGCGGCGCGGTGCCGGCTCGCAACGCGTTCAATCCCGCCAAAATTTCAGCGACTTGTTCAGCCACAATATCAGTCTTGACACGGGCCTGTTGTTGTTCTTCCGTGATAACTCCGATAGACTCTTCGATAGCAGCGACACGATTTTCCATTGCACTGGTTCCTGTGTCCAAACCAGATCGCAAAACGACCATACGCGGATCCGGTAGGTCGGACCAAATTGATAGACGATATTTTGTTGTATAATAAATCGAGAGATAACAAAACAATATATGAAAGCAAACGAAGCAAGAACGAGATTCAAATTACGAGCACAAGTCCAACGAGGCTTGAAACCCTAGACGAGATCGAGAAAATCCAAAGATATCCTAAAGACTCCGACTACTATTTATGGAACCCATGCAACACGAGAAAAACCCTAAACAAAATAAGGAAACCCTAATGACCTTACTAAAATAAAAAACCCAAAACAAGAATGACCCAAAACTCAAATAACTCCCCAAATATCATCAAGCCCAATCTTCCTTAGCCACTTTCCGTCATTTGCCTCCTTCGAACATAAAACTTGGAGCGGCTTCTCAAAATGAGAGGTAGCTAACCAACTTCTAGGAGAGACATAATTGATCGCATTAATCTCGTAGCTACACCACCCACGTAATTTAAAGAACCTAAAGGAGTACGAGTCATATATTCTGCGGAACGCCGTTCTTGCTAAGGTTGTATGCCTTTTTCAAGCTACTCAAGTCCAATCCATTTGGACCTCTTAGAGGTTCTAACCAAGGAGCACGCAGATCCCAAAAACGCATAGTTTCTCCTCCAAAAATGACTTCTCCGATCGGGAACGCATTAGATATTTACCTAAACCAAGTAGGTCCTTGAGCGCATCCTACATTAGCCCCAAGACATTGGTCTCTAACTAGAAAAGTAAATGCTTGAGCCCGAGAAGCTTCTCGGTCCAAAGAGGTCCGTAAAACTCGCTAGGATAAGCGGTATTATTGAACCGACAAAACAACAAGCAATGAAACCAAAGACGGCTAAAGCCCCTAAACCGTAAGATAAATAAGCCTCTCCGCACCATACAAGGGCGCGTTGAGCCCACGCGAAGGGTTTAGTTAAGATATGCCGATTCCACCAAGTATACAAATGGAACCTAACAACCATACATGTCCTCCGATTTATGAATTTATGAATTTCATATAACTACTTCATTTATGATTTATGAATTTCATAGTAATAGAAATACATGTCCTACCGAGACAAGAATTTGTAATTTGCTAGCCTCTTGCCTAGCAGTGCAAAGATTTACCTACGCGGAAAGTATGATTCATTTGGATCGACATGAGAGTCCAACCGCATTGCATTGCCGTAACCCATGTTGTATATTTTATATTTGAAAGAGGTTGACCTCCCTTGCTTCTCTCGTGTACACGCCGAGCCCCTTTTCTCCTCGGCCCGCAGAGACAAAATGTAGGACTCGGTGCTAACGGTTCATCACGGAAGAGGGCCGGTGAGACGATGGGGGATAAGCTTCATCGCCGAGAGGGAAACAGCCGGATCACCGCCTAAGGCCCCTAAATGATCGTCAAGTGATAAAGGAGGTAGGGGTGCAGAGACACCCGTGAGGTTTGCCTGGAAGCGCCCACCCTTGAAAGAGTGCGTAATAGCTCACCGATCGAGCGCTCTGCGCCCGAAGATGAACGGGGCTAAGCGATCCGCCGAAGCCGCTGGGATGTAAAAATACATCGGTAGGGGAGCGTTCCGCCTTAGAAGGAAACCTCTAAGACCCTATGAAGCTTCGATTGTTCCCTCGGGATTGGGTTTGGGCCTTTCCCGCGCAACTTAGGTGGAAGGCGAAGAAGGCCTCCTTCCGGGGGGCCCGAGCCATCGATGAGATACCACTCGGAAGAGCTAGAATTCTAACCTTATGTCGGGACCTACGGCCAAGGGACAGTCTCGGGTAGATAGTTTCTATGGGGCGTAGGCCTCCCAAAGGGTAACGGAGGCGTGCAAAGGTTTCCTCGGGCCGGACGGAGATTGGCCCTCGAGTGCAAAGGCGTAAGGGGAGCTTGATCGCAAGACCCACCCGTCGAAAGGGGACGAAAGTCGGCCTTAGTGATCCGAAGGTGCCGAGTGGAAGGGCCGTCGCTCAACGGATAAAAGTTCGATCCTCCGACACAATCTCATCATCAACCTCATTTGCATGCTGTCCGTCCGTCCCTCTTGACGAATGCTGCACATCAAGATATTTGTTTACTCTTTTTAACTTAAAAGCTAACATAAAACCAATTTTATCTTTTTTTCTTTAGTTTTTGCAGTTGTTAGGATAGATAGGACTGGAATAGAACCAAGTTGACTGAATGATATCTATCATTATTTCTATTTGGCCTAATATTTTGATATCACATATGCAGGCTGGTATGCACATAGTCTCTCTCTCTCTCTCTCTGCATCTCTCTCTTGTGTGTTTACCTGTGTACAGGTAAAACAGTAAAGATATGCATAATGAAAGGGTGCTGATTCAGAATAAAAACGGTCTTTTACATGAATCCAGAGCAGCAAGAATAGGTTTGAGGTCTGTATGAATTGCTCTACAAATGCACCCAGTATTGGTACAAATGTGTAGTCTATTTGATGCTATTCTTCTACATACATAATCACAACAAAGATAGGCTTCAGACGACTCGTGGTAATCTTTACATCTCTCCGGGAAGCATCGTGTCTCCCGGAAGATCACACACAGCAATACCCTCTCCGGTAAGATGAGCCACACATTTCTTCTCAGCCAGCAGCTCTGCTTCAGTCTGCAGAACATCACTCACTCCAGTTTACAACCAGAAAAGAACAGAGAAGAAGCAATGATTGGAAGTACCTTCTTGATTCTGTTCCAGAGGTAGTCATCAAATTGCACATCCTTCACAAGCTCATAATCCCCATCTCCCTATGAGTGGGCAAATTAGATTTTAGTAGTCGTTTGTATCGAAAAACAAGCTCAACGAAACTTACCTTAGATCTGCAGGGCATGCTGAAGACAATATCTTCTGCTATACCGTAAGGATTCCCGGCAGTATACACCTAAAATTCGGTTCCAAGGTTCAGAATTTAGTCATACTAGCTAGCTAAGAACATCAAGACATTCAAGAAAATGAAGATTATCCCACTTACTCCGGTTGAAAACCAATCACCCTCCGGTGTGGGAGTTACAAGGGACCTTATGGCATCAACAATTGAAACAGCGGTTGATGCTGCAGAAGACCTCCCCCATTTCTTGATCAGAACACCACCTCTCTGAGAAATTAACATCAATTTGAATACTAATTTCATATCGGCCGTGATGATAAACGCTTATTTCTCACTCACAGTCTGGACCATCTGGGTGAACTCTTCCTCCAACCACTTCGTGTCTTTGATCACCTCTTTGACGGGCAACCCATTGATCTTTGCATTCAAGAAGTCGGGTACCTGAGTGGTGGAGTGGTTGCCCCAAATGGTCACATTTGACACTTTGTCGTAGAAGACTCCTGCCTTGAGCGCTAGCTGGAGAAGGTACCAACAAGATTATTCATCATCTAAGATGATGAAAAGTAGTATAGCGATATAATGTATAGATGAAGAGATATACAGGTGATGTACCTGACATTTTGCTCTGTTTTCATCTAACCTAGTTAAAGCATGGAAGTTTTTAGCAGGTATATCTGGAGCATTTTTCAAACAGATCAATGCACTTCAAAGGAAAAAAAGAATACATTAGTGAGATGTCGGTGAGAAACGAACAACGGAGTAGAAAGCTAAAGACGAGCATCTACTTGGTGTTGCAAGGGTTGCCCACAACAATGGTTTTTACGTTCCGCGATGCAACAGCGTTTAGAGCTTTTCCCTGCAACAACAATCATGGATTATCACACACACAACCATACACATTATTTAGTTCTTGAAGAGGAAGAAGAAGAGACCTGTTCAGCAAAGATCTGTCCGTTGATGTCGAGTAAGCCTGCTCGTTCCATTCCAGGGCCACGAGGCTTTGCCCCGATGAGAAGCGCCCATTCGGCATCTAGGAACACTTCATAAGGATCAATTCCAATGCTCACTTCCCTTAATAAGGGAAACAAAGAGTCCTCAAGCTCCATTGCAACCCCTGAAATGGTAATATGCTTAAATCTTTGAGACATCCTTAAAATATGTACTAAAAGTTGCAGAGTTTGATGGAATCTTGCTCAAACTGTACCTTCAAGAGCTTGTATTGATCTTTCAGATCCTAATAACTTCAACGCAATTGGTTGATCAGGTCCAAAAACTTCACCAGAAGCAAGCTGAAAAAAATTAAAAAAAAAACTGAAAACTGAAAACTTCTAACTACTTCTTGAAACCACACCTTTCTGCATTGCATATAACAGAATCCATCTTAGAGTTTAGTGGAGAAAGATTTCTTACTTTAAAGAGAAGATGATTGGAAATCGTCCCAGCAGCACCGGAGACAGCAACGTTAACCATCTTCTTCCAAGATTTCGTCTCCCTCTTCCTGTCAAGAAAAGATTCTCATACCAACACATTATTAGGACATATACTTTTACCGGCAACATGTAGTGTAGTTGATAATCGCACTTCTGATCAATAACAATTTTCACTACTTACGCCACTAATCTGTGTTTAAATCTCTCTGTTCATCTACATCTAAACAAGAACAGCTCAGTTATCTAAATCTAAACCACATGAGCTTGAAGGGCTAACTGCTCAAAGTTTAGCCTTAAAATCTATGAAATAGCAGTGGTAAATGCTAATTATCCATGCATCAACTCAAAACCCAATAGCTTATTCGAAAAGACATCAAGTCACATGATCATTACGTCAAACGCAATATGTGCCTGAAAAATACTCACAGCAACGAGATCATAAGTGAGGCAGAAAACCCCATAACATTCAGGTTTCTTCTTAGATTCCTCTTTCTTCACCGCCTCCGGCGTCTGAACCTCACTGCATAAAAAGATTAGACACAAAACTCATCAAGAAAACCACAAAAACATATGAAAATCACAAGCTATACAATTCTACAAACTATATAGGCTAAAGGGACATACTTAGAAGTGACGGAGCACCTAATTCTTGAATTCTGCGAAGCCGGGATTGGCCGGAAAGACACGCGGCGGTGGCCGGAAACTCTGGTTGATAAGTAGGAAAACTGTGAAGAAAAATGAAGGGCGGTCTTTGTATACGAAGAAGAAGATGATAGCTCTGCCGCCGCCATTGAAGCTATACTTGGCTGCAGCAGAGATGGCGGTTGGGCGTAAAGCAAGAGGATTTTGAGTGTGTGGAAAGTGAGCAGAGGATGGGAGAGATGAAGGGGGGGGGGGGGAAGTGGAAGGAAGTGTTCTGGATATTTGAAACTGGGAGTTGTGAGGCTAAGGAGGTGACACTTGTCACCCAATCTGTGTGTAGTGAATCTATCTCATCTCTAAGGAAACTCTACTCTTCATTTGTGAATAAAAAAGTGCAACATGACAAATCTTGGGCTGCTTTTCTTGAAATTGAGTGTCACCAATTTGTTTGTTGAATAAAAGATAAGATTTTAAAACTTGGTTCGGGATGTCACAACGGTCAAGTATCTAGTTTATAATCGGAAGGTTATGGGGTATTTAATTTATGGTTGGAAGAATATGATATCAAGACACATATTATAATACATAAGCGAAATTTACCCAATTCATATGAATTACTATTTTCATCCAAAACAAATTATTAAAACTCGTGCAAGATACTCGAGACAATATAAATTAAATCGTGCAATTCAAATTCGACAAAAGCCTATATGTACAACGATATTATATAATAAGAGGATACTATGATAAAATAATAATTGATTACAAGAATTCAAATATACATTAATTTGCAAGGTTATAACATTGTAACTAACTATTTGCTCAAAAGATAAACTATATACAACAACATTTTTTACAAGAAAAAATAAGTCGATTATGGAATATGAATTTAAGGGATATTTTGTTGGAAAAAAATTGATAAAATTATGTAATTAGTTTGGATTGGAAGATCAATGTGTCAAAAATAATTGAACCTCCTCAAACTAATAATGGCAGTCAACCAATGTCGGAGTTTTGGCGGATATCATCAAATTCTCCGGGCTTTTCTCCTGCCGTGCTCCGCCGTATCCGAAACGCTGATTCTCATCTTCCGGCGCCGGGAAATTAAGATCCAATAACAGCCCATTTCTTAGTTTCTTCGCCTCCGGCGGATTTCCCTCCACAAGGGCGGTGGCAGCCGCCCGGCTCGGAAGCGGACTCGTCGGCCCCGCCCGGTGCCGCCTCATGTGGCCTCCGAGGGCCTGGCCTGAAGTAAATTCCGCTCCGCAATAGGAGCATTCGTGGATTCTCGGAGACGGGAGTTGCCTTCCACTGGCTGTGCTGCTTAATTGTAAAGAGAGGGACGGTGGGGTTCTTTTCTTGGACGAAGGCGACGGAAAATCGTCGCCGAAATCGGGAAATAAGGGGTTATTTTTGTCGTTTTTGGGCTTCTTGTGGCTGGTCCGGTGGCCGCCGAGGGCTTGAAACGACGAAAAAAAGCGGTTGCACGTCTTGCATGCGTACACGCCGCCTGAAGCGGCGGCACCGCCCCTCTCAACGGCGGCGGTCGGACGGCGGTAGTTTTGCCTGTAAGAATCATCGGATGATTTTTGGAGAAAATGGCCGCGGGAGAGGAGGATCAAGCATCTGGCTGTTTCTTCCTCCTCGGCGGTGGTGGTATCAGCCTCCGACTCCGCGGCCATGGAAGCGGCAGAGAAGCTGGGACTGAAGCGGTGGTTGTTGTCGTTGACAGTGAAGGGAATAGGTGAATGAGGTCTCTGTCTCTTGGTACGCTTGCCTTTGGCGACCGGGGACAAATCATTAATGTTGTGGCACGGCGGCGCCAACGCCACTTCCTCCGCACTCTCCATTTGCCTCCTTCACCACCGCCACCATCACCGTGTCGGAAAATTCTAACAGTAGCTGTTGGGGGTAAACTTTTGTTAAGAGAGAGAGAGAGAATGGAGAGAGAGAGAAGTGGAGGTTGTTTGAAGGAGATTATGGGGAGATTAGTGTGGGTTGGTGATGATTGTATGCATATATTAGTAGTGATTAGTTTCTATTCAGCCTTTATTTATTTATTTCTATTAAAAGGAAAATCGGATTAAAGGAGTAGAAAGCTTTTAAATTTATCCAAAAAAATACTATTTTTGTATGGGAAATACATATATGGTTAATGCATCAGTGGATTTTATGAATATTCAATAGTTATTCAAAAAAATCTACCTTTAATCAAGTATACAGTTTCTTTATTATTCAAACAGCCCCCACCCCTCCCTCCTTTTTTTTGGTATATTTAGCGCAAATGGCATGGTATGATTATTTTAATTGTTAATTGATCGAGCAAATCAAGATAAATGGAACGCATGAACATTAATAATTGAAGTTGATAATTGTGAGTTTATGCTTTGTTGTGGTGGACCAAATATGTGCAAATGCAACTACTAAAATTTCCTCATCAAATATTATAAATCATCTATCCATGTTCTATCATGTTACCGCATCTATTGTAGTTAATGAGTAATTTTAATTTTTTTTGCAAAGTAACGATATAGAGGCACGATCCAATCAATCAAAACCAAAAGTGCATCCGCCACATGAGGTGAGGAGTTATTATTAATTGCATTCCCAATTAGACGAATCCACAATCAAGGGAACTGACTTAACAAAATAAACGGAGAAAGAAAACACAAGCTATAGATTATTGTCCGAGTTTGTAAAATGGACTTCGTAAAATGGCTTCAGGATGGTATATACTGAAATACCATTACTTTTAACGTGTACTCATTCGTTATTGTAGATGTGATCTCAAACATTATGTATGTAAAGAGAAAAATGCATTGAACCCCCAAACCTTAGAGGGGTGTAGAACTTCACCCCTAAACTCTTAAAAATGCACTATGCCCCATAAGCTATGAATATGAAAGTACACAATCCCCTACAGTTACATTTAATGAAAAACTTAATACAACATTTGAGAGTATAGCACTATACCCCATGACCTTTAAAAAAATGCAGTATATCACCTAAAATTATTAAAGATTAAAGCAGTTCCCCCTTCACCTATAAAGTAAAGCATAACATCAAATTATCTATCATAAATCGATATACATGTTATAAGTTATAGGGTATCGTTTTAATTAAAATGAACTCGAATCACTAAATTTTCGAAACCAAATATCGAACCAAAATAACTTATTAAGTTTTTACACGAAAAAAATCATTTAGGTTCAATTTAATTCAATTATAAACGAAATTACTAAAAAGCAAGAAAATAATAAAAATTATAATAAATTACATAATTCCCTGTTGATCAGTATAAATAATATAGAAAAAAATAATATTTTAAATAAAAGTATTACAATATTTTCTATTCAATTAGCCGATTGGTTAAACTGAAAATAACTTAAACCAAAAAGCATAAAAAATGAAAATGAAAAATCAAACTAATTTTTTTTGGTTTAGTTTGGTTTGGCTTGAAAACTCTATTTTGATTCGATCAGTTATATTTAATAATTACAACTGTATTATAGAACCAAATAAATAGGTGATGGAAGTTATAACTGATTTCATTCTGATAGTTTGGGTGGTGTTATGTATTTTCATTTAAAGGTCAAGGGCTATAGTGTTAAACCACCAAAGATTGATGTTAAATTTTTCATTAAATTTAACACTAAGGAGGTTATGTGCTTTCATGTTAATAGGTTAAGGAGTAAAGTACTTTTTTAAAAGTTTATGAAAGTGCTATATTCCTTAAAGTTTGAGGGTTTAATGAATTTTTCTCTTAACTTAAATACAAGATTTTATTTTGTTGAGCGGTTCCGCTTAAGTTGTCTATTTCTAAAGAGAAATAATTTACTACACCAACAACTATTCGATATGTCGAAAATAGATTAGACAAGTCAATCGAATGGTAACAAAATTGCAGTAAAAAACAGATTTCACAATACAGAGAAATGAACATCTCCAGATTCAACAAACTAAAAATTGGCAGATCAAACCATATAATCATTACCAAATTTCAATCGTCTTCATCACTCTCGTCGTTGAAATATCCCTTCCTCTTCTCCTTTCTCTCTCCTCCTTTCTCCCTCTTAACCCCTTCGCAAATCCCCTCCTCCGCCCCTCCTCCATCCACCACCGACGCCCAATTCTCCGCCTCGAATTCACCATCCGCCTCCTCTTCTTCTTCCAAATCCCTCTCATAAATCCTCCCCTTAGTCTCTCCTCCACCACCACCGCCGACTCCACGCTCTTTCATAGGCGGCGGCGTCCGCTCCCTCGGCCCCAAAAAGTTCCGCGGACATTCGTACGACAAATGCCCCTCCTCTCCGCACTCGTAGCACCGGCTCTTATCCTTGTACACCTTCTTCTTAATAAATTCCGCCGCGCGCCCGTTGTCCGCCGCGATCGAGGCGCCTAGGGTTCTGCCGTTGAGGATCTTCTTGTCCATCTCCTTCGCCGCCCTAACGGCGTCGTCGCGGCTGACGAAGAGGACGAACGCAATGTCCTTGCTCCGCCGCGTGACGCGGTCCTTCAGCACCGTCACTTTGGCGACTTTGCCGAAGGTGGAGAAGATTGTGTGGAGGTTGGAATTGGTGAGGTTGAAGTCGATGTTGCTGACATACACCGTCGATTTCGACGGCGCTAGGCCGCCGCTCCTCCCACCGCGCGAGGATTTGGATGGTGCTGCGGCGACGGCGGCGGAGTAGCGGTAGAAGAAGGTTTCATCCTCTTCGTCGTCGCTGTAGTTTCTCTTGCCAGACATTCTTTCTTTTTTGTGATTATTTTTGCTAACGCCCCGCTTCTATTTGAGCTTCCAAATTTCAAGCTAAAGTCGTTCATTTAAACCCCTCAACTATTGGAATATACTATTTACATAAATAGTTTGTTCTATATTATAGTATATATTATTTACATAAATAGTATATCTCGGTCAATCATGATCGAGATTACCTTTCCCTTAAGCTGATTATCTTTTCCTTTTTGAATAGCTTGTATATTTGTATATATATCCCTCTTGATAAGCTAATGAGATATACGAAAATATGCCTTTTATCATGGTATCAGAGCAGTTTTTACGATCCAAAAATTCCCAATTCCCTCAACTTTTCTAAAACCCTAAATTTCTCTTTATTTCGCCGCCATGGCAGATAAACCGACAATCAAGCTACCGGAAAACCGGCGTTGGGCGACCTAAAAAACTCCGGCAAAGGTGATAGATCACATGTCACCATTAGGGGTGGGCAAACAATTCGGATTCCCGCGCTCGTACCCGTCCCGTTCGGGTATTTCCCGTTCGGGTCGGGAAAAACGGGTGCGGGTACCCGCAAAAAATCAAGCGGGTCGGGAATGAGAACGGGTTTTATTCTTAGATATCCGTTCTCGAACGGTACCCGCATTAATATACAATTTTTTTTACATGAGGTCCTCTTGCGTAGAGGTGGGCACGGGACGGCGCGGATACCATTGTGCATGTTTTGTGCTAGCACTAGAGTGTGACTAAACAAGCTTTTCCACGGTAATTTTAATTATAAGAATCTATGGTTTACAATAGTTGATAATCATATGGCTCGGTTTTATAATTATAATTTATGGTGAAACACCATTGGAACATAGTTTATAAAACAGCATTATCTACTCCTATAGTCCTATTTAGTGGTTTAAATATATTGGTTTTTTTTAATTTTAATTTATGTTTTTAAAATATTATTTATTGGTATTTTTTAATTTTTATTTATGAATTTAAATATATTATAAATAGGTGGTAATATTTTGCGGGTAAACACGCACCGCATCAGTATCCGTGCGGTACTCGCTCTATCGGGAACGAGAATGGGTATTAAAATCAATTACCCGCAGCGCGGTATCCCGCAAGCGGTACCGCCGCCGCAGTACTGTCCGCGCCCACCCCTAGTCACCATATTATCTATCGACTTCGACTATCCTCGTACCGCACGTGAATGAACTCTTGAATGGCCAGAAACTATACTGTAATGGTCGCGAGGAGATGCTTAATTTTCTCTATGCGAAAAACAAAGAAGGTTTTGTAGACGGAACCATACCCATGCCGAAAGACGGTGATGCGATCAAACGTTATGGAAGCACGAAGATGCGATGATTTGTGGGTGGTTAAAAGCTACAATGGAAAAGGATATACGAACTAGTGTATCCTACGGCGCTAGTTCGCGTGAGATCGGGACGGATTTGATTCTAGTGTATCATCAACTATTACATTTATGTCATTTAGTGGTCTTTAGAGTAGAATAAAGGCTCATTGATAAGTGTTGAAAGCATTGAAACGCTTCATTTGAAAATTTATAAGTGTTTAGAAAATAAGTTGAAAGTGGAGAAAATAATATTTGAAAAATTATTGATATTCATACCTTATTTTAAGTTTTTAAATAAAATATCCGTTTTACCCTCAATATTATTAAATAATTATAATTTATAATAAATTAATAAATATTAGATTAAATTAATTTTTATATTATATAAATTTATAATATATCATATTAGTATAAATATATCATACTATTATAATTTAAATATTATTCATTGCTTAAATTCATAATAATAGTATTTTTTTCACAATCCACTATTAATTTAAAATTTAAAATTTTAGAACCCACTATTTTAATTAACTTATATTTAATTTTAATAATTATTATTTCATTAAACTTGAAAATTCTATTTATAATAAATATAATATATTTTTTTATTAAATTATTAACTAATATATTAAAATATAATTATTATTAAATTTTTAACTAAGAAAAATATTGATTTTAAAATTAATGATTTTTTTAGAATTATAAAAATATTTAAATGATAAAATAGTCCAATAAATTAGATAAGGTAGTTTGCGGTTGAAAAATTTGGATCATAACAACTTAAGCGGTTTATCTATCTTGACTATATTTGGTAGAGAATTTTCTTCAAAGTGCTGGGTGTCCCAAACACTCCAACTCGCAATAAAGCTATATGTTCAGTTGGAAGTTGTTCCAAACACCACCTACACTCATGTACATATACCATTTCTTGGCAATGCATAAATATATCCCTAAATAGATAATTTTATATTTTTTAATGTTAATATGTGAATATGACCAAATTCAACTAAAAAATACAAATCTTGCAATCTATTAAAATTTAGCTTACAATCTAGCCAATTTGACTAAATTGTCCTTACTTTTTTATCTTTTACTTGTCGGTTTTTACTTTGTCATTTTTCAAAATCTTAGGCAAAAGCCTATAATGTTACCGCATCTATTTTATGAAACTAGTTTGAGGGGCTAGCCGAGAGGCGCCGCCACCCACCTCGTCCACCATAGCCTTCACTCTACACAAAAATACTTGAATTAGTATAAAAACAACCTTATAGATGAAAAAGTGGGGTAATTTTGTAAAGTTAGCTAGATTGTGAATATAGTTATAATACGTGACTACTTTTATATCTTTTATAGTAGGTTTGGCTAGTTAAGCTAATGCCTCTTTTTTTAAGGGTTAAGGGCAATAATACCCATTTGCAAATGTGAAAATGCAAGAATGCCCAAAAGTTTATATAAATGCAATACTAACCATTTTCTCTTTGTTGCCCACAAAAAAGCGCTTTAGATGGTAAGCCGCAAGGTGCGGCCTATGTTGCCCCCTCTCGTCAGCTACGTCGGAAAATTCATAAAAATCGGCATTAAGAGTCAAACTCCTGTTTTTCCGCGAACAACACTGGGCATTGTAGATGATTTTTAGGATTTAATTTTCGTGTAATTGCATGCAATCTGGGCAATATAGTTGCGTGCAACGGGTAGAAAGTCGTCAAAGTTGTCTTGTAGTGTATTTATTTAATATTTTTTTCTGGATTATTTATTTAATGAATTTATTTTATTTTTCAACCTAATTATATATAGAGAGGTTAAGTTATTCATACGCTAGTACATTTCCCAAGCGACAAAAGTTTAGAGAGAGAGAAAAATCACATTCGTATTTTTGCGCAAAAGTTGGATTTCGATCTACATTTTCATCATATTTGCACAAGGAATGTAGTATATACTCTCTCCGTTCCACTCCATTAGTCCACTTTCTTTTTGACACGGAGATTAAGAAAGTTATTTGTTGTGTGTAAAATAGATAAAATAGTGGGGTCCACTTGAATATATTAAAGTATTGTTTTAAGTTTAAAATGGAAAGTGGACTAATGGAGTGGAACGACCCAAAAAGGAAAAGTGGACTAATGGAGTGAAACGGAGGGAGTATATTTTTAAGCATTTTCTATGTAGTATATTTGTCCTATCCGTTTTCGCATATATATTTAAAGTGTTTCTACTTTATTATATTGTTCTTAACGTTCTTCCATATAATTATAAGGATTTCAATATATGATACCGACGTTATAAGTTGTTACATTGCAAATAGGGTTATAGTTGCGTTTAAGCATGTATTATGGACTTTATAATGTCAAGTGTAACTTAGGTTTGTGTTTTCTATGTAACACTTAATTAATATCTCGCGATATACGACCTTTCTAGTGCGATTATAAACGTAATTGTTCATAACAAATTTACTTTCATTTACTTGTGTATATTACGAATACGACCGCATCTTAGTTCTTCGTATTTTACGTACATTTTAACTAGTATGGAGATATACGGTTATTTTCTTTGAGACCTTAGACATTTTAAATTTACGTATGCTCAAATTCCGACTAGACACGCATAACATTCAAGTATGGAGGAAGCTTCAGGGGTTCCCAATATAGATATGGGAATGAACAACTTGCAAGAATTCCGCACTTCCTACTTTCGTTGTAATCTCTCAAAGCAACTATTGATTCAATCACGCAAACAAATTCGATGCATACTGTTGTATACGTTATATTCGCTCGAGAGAAATTGCGCCGATCGACTTGTGAAGTCATTAATGATGAGCGATGAAGATTTGAATTGACTCGTCGGCTTTGAGGCATACCCCACTGTTGGTGTTGTGATAAAGAGTTTGAGTGACGGGGCCGAAACAAGTATGTGGCAAACCCGATCGCATGTCCCTTATTCTGATGATGGGGACCTAGTTGATCAATCCACTAGGGATTTCGACTTCTTTGGTGACGGGGGAGAGGCGGAGGCGGCGGAGGAGGAGGAGGAGTAGGAAGAGGAGGAGGTGGGGGCGGGTGCGGGGGCGGAGAACGAGGAGGAGGAAGAAGAAGAAATGCATACTGATGATTCGACGGACTCAGAAGATCCAGATTACACCGTCGAAGAGGAGTCAGATGAAGACGAGCATGGCGAACTATAAAGCATCTACGGTACCATGTTGGAGTTCGGAACATGGATACGAAATGAGGTGGTTACAACCGAGCTAATCGAGTTACTTGAACAACCAAATAACCTACCCGTCACCTTATCGTCATTGGAGGAGGAAGATGGCGAGTCGATTGGGCGATATAGCAATCAGCTAGTTCCGTTCTTCCCTATCGCTCAGACCAGAATCATTGGTTGTCCTGATTTAGATGTGGTTAACGACGGCGTTCTTAAGGTGGATTCAGTCTTCTGGAGTAGAGACGAGCTTACAAGTTGTCGTTCGGCGTGTAGTAGTTAGAGAATCGACGGTCTTTTATAGTGTTAAAAGCAGATAGGAAATATACATGGTTCGGGTATTTGCACGGGAAGTTGTGTCCTTTTATGTTGCTGGCAAAAAAGGCTGCAGATATTTGAGAAATTTACAAGGTGGACAAGAAGCACACATGTGAGTTCGACTTGGAGCGATTGGTGCCAAGAACTGTGAGTGCAAAGACCATCGGTGTATATTTCAGCCGACAAATGCATAGAGAGGGCTCCATGTAAGGCCTCACGACATCATTGACGAGATATGTCGTAGATTCGATGTCGAAGTGAAATACTACAAGGTTTAACCCCGTGGTCGGAACAAGGCCATCACGATGATTTACAGCAACCACGACGACTCTTATAAGCCGCCACCCAAATATCTCCATATGCTGAAGTAGTTTAACCCCGGAACGGTAACTAATTACCGTACCGGGGATAAAAATCGGTTCAAGTACATATTCGTAGCATGGGGTCTGTGCATAAATGCATTGCTCTTCAACTTGAGGCAAGTCATTGTAGTTGACGCACACATCGAAGGGGTAGAATACCGGGATCCTATTCGTAGCATTGATGAAAGACTGCAACGAGCAAGTCCTACCGCTTGTGACTGACATTGGCCCGATAGAGAATAATGATTCGTGGATGTGATTTATGACGAAACTAAGGGCAGTGTACCCGTCGAACGAGGGCCTAGTCATCGTGACTGACCAACACGCGACTATTAAGCATGCCGTTGAAGAGGTGTATCCGGAGGCCACTCATTGTCTGTGATGCGTCCATTTTGGAAACAACCTCACCCATCACTGTCGTAGAGCAGTAGGGATATTCCGGAAGGCCGCCAAGGCATACACAAAATCAGAGTTTCGGAAGAAAATGGCTTCACTTAAGGCAGAGGGTCAGTAGGCATACGATAAAGTCATGGACATTGGTCCGGAAAGGTGGGACCTCTCTCATTGCACTTCTCGGTGTTAGTGTTTTTTGACGTCAAATTGCATCGAGTCATTCAATGAGAGGCTATTGTGGGATTGGCTTCTGCCGATATGTTCCCTAATTGATACTATGCGGTTCATCATGGAGAGTTGGTTCAACGAGAGACGAGCGAACATGCATACACACGACCATAGCCTAGTCGAGGTTGCTAAGATAAAGTTGCACAAGTAGGTTGAACTAGGACACACATATTCAGTGGTGACTGTGGGCGAGAACAATTTCAAAGTCAACGATGGAGAACGAGATTTCAAGGTATGCTTAGGAGAGACATGGTGTTGTCAGTGTCGGAAATTTGAACTAGATCTTATTTCATGCGATCACGTTGCAACCGCTATTATGTAAGTGTTCAAATCATGTTAGCACACTATCTCATTACTGTTTCTATTATAAGGTGCACTAATAAAAATATATTAAGAGTCACAATGGCAACAATATTATGAATTCAGATCAGCGTTCTACAACACATAAGCTCATAGAGATTTATATAATCACCAGTTCCATTCGTTACCTCCTCTCCGGCCACTGACCATATCCGAAAAAATATCAAATGTGCCAACTGTGCTTCCCCCCTTCGCGAGTAGATACGTCAATCGGTCAAGGTCAAGACAATATAGATATGGGGTAGAGGCAAGTGCCGGTAGCAGAACTAGGGGATCTAGGAAGTGTGACATCTACAAAGAGCATGGTCATACCAGGAGGACTTATCCCGTCAGAGGGTGATCTTATTTCTATATATCTTTTCAATGTTTGAATGAATGAGAAGTTTGCGAAGTCTAAGCGAAGACCTTTGAACCAAAATGTCGTTACATGTAATGGTTGATAATATGAATTTATATTTCTCCGCATCTGACTCATAAATCTCTGTCAAACAAATATTACCTTAATCCATGCATGTAAATTATTCAATATTGCATTCAATTAAACAATCATACGAAACTTGAATTATTTTAACTACTACATAAAACATCTAAGTACAATAAGTTTCTTTAACCGCGACAAATTGCTTATGTATCGCCGTATATATTGAATACATTCAAATGAACGGAGATATATAAAGATATTAAAATATCCAGAAAGTCAATATCATGAAAAACAACATCTAATCGTCGTCTTCTTCTACCACGCACATGAACCAAATTCACATCCCCATAATATGACGTATGTTCCACAGATCGAACTCATTTTGAACTAATTCTATCCTCGGCAAGTTGTCTATCAACCGATGCACAGATTGCAGAGCGTACACACCACAATTGATCTATCCCTCTATGCAAACTGAGCCGCAATGTAGACCTCTAATTGCATTTCACGCCAATCTTCTTGTCGGGCATGATCGTAGATCTGTTCAAAGAATTGGTTTTGTTCGAACAGTCTATACATCACGTGTGTAATCAGTCGTAAAGTCTCAGTCCGCATCTGGCGATAGTCCTCGCCTGAAAGGGTCCACAATGAGTCGTAACTCTACAACCCATGTCGTCAGACAGATTCTCACGGTGACCCAGTGGCCACCACTGATGAAACATACGAGAATGAACTACAACATCATGCAAAAAATCTTAGTTCTCCATTTTTAACATGTATATCTCTACACTTTGCATAAAATACAAATATATAACTTACATATAGGCAATTCCTAGTTCCCACGCTCTTGCGGCTTCAAGCAACACTTCAGAAGGCTCCCATGCATCCATGTTCCAGCCGTAATCCTCCCACAAAGGTTGCATTTGAGTCTAATGAAAGGCCTGACTGTTAGCATTTTGAACACAAAACAAGATAAGGTTAAGAATTACGGACAAGCCCAAAACTGTACTGGCAGAATGAGAGTTGTTCCGCCCCACACACCGTGTAGAAGACCCTCTCCTCTTCTCAATTTCCTCCTCAATGTACACAAATACACTTCAATCATATCATGCACAAGCATCTTGGAAACATCTTCATGTGTATCAAACCATGAGTGCGTCAAATGATATCCTGTATCTATGTACAAGTGTTTAGCAATGTCGACGTCCGATATTCTTTGAACCTAATTAGAGACCAATCACTGAGGTAACGGGTGAGACTCCTTTTGGGATTAACAAAAAGCGACATGATAGCACGAGATGGTCTTTTCTTGCGCATTCCATGTCCACGTGGACTCATAGCCTCATCTTGTACGGGTGCTTTCCCTTTTCCCATTCCACGTCCTCGGGGGATCCCAGCATCTTCCGCGACCACATCATTTAACGATTCAATTTCTATTGAAGATACTATAAGTGCCCACGAGAAGTGAAATCTGATAGAAAACGATGAAGAAATTGTATCTTTCCTTTGTGTATGTTGGCGCTGTTTTGATTATCGCTCCCGTTTCAGACCTTCTGATCTGTGTCCTGTGCCTTTTTCTCTTTCGTGTGGACAGAAAACTGAGAGAAAAAGATTTATGTTTTCTCTCTCGTGAAAAACAGTTTCTCGACATGAAAATGGCGTGAATGAATATAATGAACATATTTTCTTTTATAATATAATTTATAAAACATTTTATTATAATGCCCATTAGTAATTATATTGCTAATGGACTTCTAATAAATTAATATTCAGTCCATCATATAATTAATGTGATATCCCTAGTTATTTTTACAAGAATGAATAAGTTTATTGATACACTAGGGATAATTAGAAGTTTCACACCCTGGAGAAAGTTATATCAATTTCAATATAAAAACAAATTTGAGTCGTGTATATATGTAACTTACTTCACGGTAACATAATTAGCTAATAAATAAAGTGTTATAGTTCTCAATTTCTTGGCTTACGTGACCTCATTAGACAAGGGGTGGTAATGAGTATTAATATATATATATATATATATATATATATATATATATATATATATATATATAGTTGCCAACTTGATTTCCCGGGAGAGGGATAAGGTACCTTGTTAGCACACGTAGACTAGTGACTAATCTAGCCTACACCTATTTTTTATTATTATTTAATTGCTATCTTAAATAGTTATTTGGTGCAAATCGTATTCATTCCCCAACAAATATCATTTCTCACTTTTTGCTCTAACCCCTGCGACTTCCACTTTGAATAAGGTAGAACTCATCTTCTATTAAATTGCACCGTATATTAATATTATCATCGGTTTATGAGAATGATTAAATTCTTCTCCATGGTAGATCGAATTTGTTCTAGTTGATTTTTGACTATTTTAAGGATAACTAATAAGAAGAAACACTTGGTGCATATTAAATTGTCGGAGGTTCCTAGGAATAGCTATGGAGATTTAATAAGTCAATGAATATTTTAGTATTACACTAAATTCATTTGTAATTCATAAGGTTGTTGAATCCTCTTAATTGCGATAACAACAACTCAAAGATTTATTAAGGATTTCAAGTGTTTAGGAGTTTAAGAGGTTTCTACTTTAATTATCATAGCAGAGGGGTGTATGGACTAAGGCTTACTTATATTAATTAGTATACATACATGTATATGTATATACTGACCATAGCTAGATGATTAGTAGATGACGACAAAGAATTAGATTAAGCATAAATCTATTATGTATACATAAGGAAGATGTTATATTTAAAAATAATGACACGTAAACTATGCTACACACAATTATGAAATGCCCAAGAACTAGTAAGTGTGGTTAGTGTATTATAATTTCAAGAATTTATGATTTACCTTTCTTCTTAATTGAGCCGTCGGATCATATAAGTAGAAGTGATTGTCACTATTTTTATATTACTACTAATACTAGACCTTATAATTCCTTTTCGTCCAAGGATGGAGATAGGTTTAATGAAATTTGTAATATTTATCTTATTGGAACTTCATTAGTTTCATATTAATATTAAAATAATTTCGAAAGACAGGTGTGGTGAATTAGGATGCGAAAGTTATTAGGATTATTTAGGAATAAGAGTTTGAATCACAATTAAGTTTGGATTCATTTTGTAGGAGATATTGAAAGAGAGAAGTAGTACCCTACTTCATCGGAGAAGTTATATTACGGTTACAAGTACAACAACAAGGTGGGTAATTCTTTCCCAAAAGTATTTTGAGTTATTAAGCTCCATGAAATGAGATGTTTGTCTGTAAAAATGTTTTTGTGCGTGCTACCTGTTTAATGCTCTGAAATTAATCGATCGAGGTTCTTGACTGGCCTAACACGTTGGTTGAGAATTGTGTACACGTTTGTTAGTAGTGCAGTGGGTTGATCACCATTGTATGCTAATTATGTTATCAATCTGACGGTGACTTGGTTCTGGGATTGTGACATGTTATAGATCTGACGGTGACTTGGTTTCGAGATCGTGAATTGTTATAACTCCAATCCGACGGTGACTTGGTTTTGGGATTGTGATGGGTTAAGGATTCGACGGAGACTAGGTTCCGGAATTCTAGTAAGAGTAACGGTAGAACGTGACAGTTAAGTGTGCACACAAAAAGAAGCAAAAGTTGGGTATGCTTGGGAGTGACTTTTGTTTTTAAACCTTCCAGGTTATACTGTTTATGCATGGATAAACTATTTATCTTATGTTTATGGAATTTTTTACCCACTGAGTACACTAGTGCTCATCCCCAAATGTTTTCAAATGTTTTCAGGTTGAGTGACTAGTGAAGACGGGAGGAGCTGAAATAAGGGTTTTGTTGTATATAACCATGGCATCCGTTTGAGCTCATTTTCTTTTGATGAGCACCCTGAACTCGGTCTTGTATATAGTTGACGATGTTTTTGTTGTACTCATACTCTTTTGCTACAAGTTTCCTATGACTTGATCTGTGTCGAGTCATATTTTGAAACCGTAAATATTAGTTTGTGAATTATCTTTGTTTTGGATTATTCCATCTTCTTTGTGAGGTATTCTTCTTGTTAACCGCCCTTTATATAATATATTTTAATTTATTGATTTCCCCTTTCTTTCCCGCGTCTTTTCTCAAACCCCCAGTCGCATCCTAATGATCGTGTCCTTCTCCGAAAATTGGGGCGTGACAAAGTGGTATCAGAGCAGAAGTTCTTGGCTCTGTGGCCTAAGGTTGATTGTGTAGAGTCTAGAATAATATCTCTAGACTTGTAAGTGTTTCAGTAACCCTCAGCTCGCCGTTGCACTACACTCAACAAAAAGGTATGTTTAAAATAATGTTTTAAAGTATGTTTATGAAAGTGTGCACGAATGGTGATTTGCTAAGGGCAATCACGAGATGAGAATGTTGTCGTATTGGATAAGTCCACTCAACTGAAGAAAACTTTTTTGTGATGAGTTTCTTCGAACTCATGATCATGTTGAAAGTATTATTGTCAAGTTGGACAAGTACACTTGACCAAGGCATGTGTTTTTCGTTGAGTTCCTCTGAGTTCAAGTGATAAAAGTTTTGGGATAAAGTGTATCATGTTATGATTTGTTTTAAAGACAAATGTTATGCTATGTTATATTGGAATTTTCGGTCAACATGATTTTGAAAGAAATAAAGGAGAAGGAATTGATAGCACCTATGATCTAGTAGCAGAATATTTTTAGGATGGATTATGATTTGAACATAAGTGCTTGGGTATAGAAGGAGAGATTTAACTTTACTTAGATGCTCTACACGGATATACGAATAAATTCTTAAGTAGAACTTTGTTCATTATGGGGTACGATCGATAGACGGAATATACTAGCATAAACATGACAACAATATGAAGATTGTTTTCTAAACAAGAGAGAGAGTATGTGAGCTCCCTAACAACGAGGAAGTCATGGAGCACTACTTCTTCCAGTGATGTACAACCAGAGAGATCATATTGCTATAAAGGAAATCCATTAATTTTCGATTTTCATTTTTATCAAATCCTGAGTCGAAACCTATCGAACTGAAGCAAGCATAACATTCCTAATTCCTTAAATACTATCTACCTACGTAAGTAGACAACCGCAAATGAGGCATCCGACGAAATGTAGGAGACACGGGTTAGGTAATATCATCTCGCTATACCTATCTATGCACCTACTTACAATTCTTTTCGAGAAACGATATATGAGGCTTTCTACAATGAGAATGAATAGGACCAGAACGAGAATTTTGAAGAATCAACACCAGATGCTGAGTAGATAATTGGATGTAGTATCTTGTTTATGTCTTTTGATTTGTGTAGTAGGTGGTCAAGGTTTTTCTTTAGATACAAACCTTCTTACCATGCTTGCAGCGAATTCGGGTCTTGTATTTTAACAGCCCAAATTTACCTAGATACCCAGATCATTGTGATGATGTATATACCCGTCGCGATGACATTCACCATAGTAAGTCAAAGTGATAGATAGCTAAATGCACTCAGCCAAAATCTTATCAAGCTTAAGATCAACTAGGTCACTGAGATCTTTAGTTCTCTACTAAGGTCAGTTAGGAGAACACATCTCACTGTGATCCATTAATACACCACCTTCAATGTATCAGTATAGACAAGTAGTTGAGACAGGCTACTTCTTATCTAAATCGCACTCTAAACCGACAACTTATCCTTAAGTTGTCTCAATTGTCATAACTGTTTATAACTTGTCGGTTCAACCAATTGTGTAGTCTTATGTGATACCCGACAACTACACAATCTAACTTTTTATACAAGATAAATGACTTAACATTTGCAAATATATTAAATCAGACAGGAGAATGAATAGTGAAAGGAAAACACATTGTATACAAGCAAAAAAGTTGATTCAAATATGCAAAATTCCAACAATTCTCCTACTTATACTAAAATAAACTTTTAATATACAATGTGTCGGTTCCGGATACTACTAAATAGTACAAACAACCAATCTCAACTATCTATCACTATTCTCCCACTTATACAAAAGTTTATGTAGTCCTAAGTGGGGGGCATCTCTACCACTCCTAAGCCACGAACATGCTTCTCGCAAGCCGGGAGTGGTAAGCTCTTCGTGAAAGAATCAGCTAAGTTGTCTTCAGTTCCAATTTCGCCAATCACCACGTCTCCTCGATTTATGAATTCTCGTATAATGTTGTACTTTCTATCTATGTGTTTAGACGTCTTGTGAGATCTGGGTTCCTTTGAATTTGCCACTGCACTCGAGTTATCACAATAAATTGTAATAGTCTTTGGCAAATTCAGAACAATATCAAGATCTAGGAGGAAATTCTTGAGTCAAACTGCCTCTTTCGAAGCTTCTGAAGCAGCTACATACTCTGCTTCCATGGTTGAGTCCGCAATGCATTTCTGCTTTGCACTCCTCCATGAAATGGCTCCACCTCCCAAGGTAAACACATAACCCGATGTAGACTTCTTTTCGTCTCTCGTCACTGAAATCGAGTCCGTGTAACCCAAATGTACTAGACTTTCTGACTAGTAAACAAGCTTATAATCTCTAGTTCGTTTAAGGTACTTGAGAATATGTTGAACTGCAGTCAAGTGCTCCTTTCCAGGGTTAGACTGATATCTTGAGACCATGCCTACAACATATGAGATGTCTGGTCTCGTACAAAGCATCACATACATGAGGCTACTGACAGCGGAAGCATATGGTACCCAACTTTCATACTTTCTATCTCTTCAAGCGTTTTAGAGGCATTTGATTCTTGGATAGAAAAATGTCATGTCTGAAAAGTACAGAACCTTTCTTGGCATCTTGCATGCTAAAACGAGCAATTACAATATCAATGTAGGATTGCTTGTGACAAGTTTAACATCATTTTCCGACGATTTCGGATAATCTTGATCCTAAGGATGTAAGCAGCTTCACCTAAGTCCTTCATTTGAAACTGTTCGGATGACCATTGCTTGATGTCTGATAACACTTCAACATTGTTCCCAATGAGAAGGATGTCATCTACGTAAAGTGCAAAAAACACCACTGATCTATTAATACAGATACGATACACACACACACCTTGATAGGACATGATACAAAACCATATGATTTGACTACCTCGTTAAAACGCTGGTGTCATAACCAGGAAGCTTGCTTAAGTCCATAAATGGATTTCTTAAGCTTCCAAACTAGATGCTCTTCGCCTTCTTTCACATAAACTTCTGGCTGTTTCATGTAGATGTCCCTACCTTACTCAAGGTGACCGTTTAAGAATGCGGTCTTGACATCCATCTACCAGATTTCTAGGTTCATGTGAGATGCTATGACAAGGAGAATCCGAATGGACTTGATCATTACTACAGGCGAGAAGGTGTTATTATAATCGATACCCTCTTTCTGGGTAAAACCCTTTGCCACTAGCCTGGCCTTAAATGCCACGATTTTTCCATACGGTCCTCTCTTTCTCTTGTATACCCACTTATCATCAATGGCCTTGCAGCGCTCAGGTAATTATGTGATCTCGTATACATCCATAGCAGTTATGGACTCAAATTTTAAGTCCATGGCGATTTGTCATGAATCTGCATCTATATCTCCCACTGCTTCGTTATAGGTTCGGAGATCCATGGTATCTTGTTCATCCGCCGGAGATGATCGAGATGTCTACCCAAAGTGAATATATACCGATCAGGCGTAAATATCACCTTCTCACTACGTCGAACAGTGTAAGGCTCTGTGTTAACAGATTGTGCAGTTACTCGTGGAGTACTATCTCGCAAAATTGGTTGTTCTAGTGGAACTCGACCACCTTGTAAATCCTCAAGGATAATGTCGACTCGAGACTTGAGGTTATTAATGTAATCCTCTTCTAAGAACCAAGGGTTGGTGCTAACAACAATCTTCTGTTCTTTATGATCATATAAGTATCCACCTTTCTTTTCCTTTGGATACCCTATGAACAACATCACTTCTGAACGTGATTCCAACTTATCGGCCTGCTTATGTTAGCACATAAGCAGGACAACCCCAAATCCTTAGGTGGTGCAAAATGGGCTTATTCCCGTTCCACAACTCGAAAGGGGTCTTTTGTACCAACTTGGAAGGCACACGGTTCAGCAAGTATGCTGCAGTGTCTAGGGCATATCCCCAAAAAGGAAATCGGTAAAGTTGCATAACTCATCATCGATCGAACCATATCTAAAAGAGATCGGTTCCTTGTCTCTGACACACCATTCTAGTGAGGCGTGCCCGGTGCTGTCAGCTAGGATGTAATCCCACATTCTTTCTAGTAATCCTTGAACTCATTCGAGGGTATTCACCACCACGATTAGAGTATACAGGCGGACTTGCTCGGTGAGAACCCGAATGGTCATGCTCGGATTATCTGCAGTTGCCTCTGGAATGTGAAAATATTTACCCGCTGCGCTCCTCGGGGTGCAAAATTGAATGTCGAGAGTCGGATATCCCGTGAGAACCAGAATATCGATGATCGGATTCACCATGTGAAACCGAGTGTTGACGAGCCTCCTCGACATGACTATTCGGGGGGGGGGGTGCGAGTGTCTTCCCTCATCCGATAACTTCCTATCCTACTTGTTCTTTGAGAAAAAGTTTTTAATCTTCTTCCAAAACTTTTTCTCTCGCGGAGTCATTGTCTTGGGTATCAAGACTACTAGACCCTTCCGAAGTAGCCAGACCCTTAGTTCATCCAGAGCGTCTTTGCACGATCGGTGCTAAGACAAACGGGGAGTGGGGTACTATAGGGTTGCATGGACGAGGAATGCTCATCTCTCTTGCGTGCTCGGATTGAAACTGAATCACTACAGGATCCCTTGTACGGCACGCTAAGTGACTCGCCCTACATCGTGATCAAATAATATGGCTTCGACAGCTCCACATCTTCTCTATCATCGCTCCTCATTCCAACTATGTATAAAACACACATATACATGAGCATATGATCATACATTAGTACACATCGTATTATTCCACAGTTTCATCGAATGTCCCTGTTGATTATAATAATTAAATTTATACATAGAAATATGTAGAAAATAACGAGAACTATTTGAGATTAGAGTTACCTCTTATGTACTAATAGTTCGTGATAAACAGTTCTTTACAGTATAGGCACATTACTTCATTGTTTCTGTTTTACTATTATTACACAAAGAAATATATAGTATATGCAGAGACATATTACCTGATCACCGAAGAAGCCAACGAAGCTCCCTCTCACTATGGGAAATCTCCACCTCAACAAACGTGGAAGTGCATTCTGGTCAACTAAGTCCGCACAAACCCTCCGGGATGCAATTATACGCATATGCTTGTAAGGCTCAGACTGGCCCGCTGAATACATTCGACACTTTGCATCCCGCCAGAGTGTGCGAGACGAATTACTTGTAGTGAAGCAATGCCCCGTATGAATATTCACCCCAATGAAATTCTTTCCATCCATTAGGTTGTCCGTAATACCCAAACAAAGTCATCAATAAGCCTCGGCCTCGGAACACCCAAGACAAGTAGGTGCAACATCAGAATATTTGCAACCTTCACGTAGTCGGCTGCCGAAGGGTCGTTCACCAAGTGTGTTCTAAAAATACCCTCCTACTCGGATATTTTCAGTCTACGATCGCCATAAAATAGTACCCTTATACGGACCGTTGAAGCATCATGATCGATTGTTAGGTCAAATGCCGAACACCCGAACATCACCCCGAGATCAGAGCGAACTCCTCTGGACCTAACTTGAGATTGCAATCCAAGATATGGAACCAAGTGTTAGTCGCTTTATCTTCACCGTACCAAATCTCACAGCATATTAATTGGTGGAGGGCTTTCCTTGCACTGACCTTCCACTCCATTCCATTAAATACCCGAAATGGCTCATCTCACAGAATTGGTTGTAGAGGGTCTCACCACCAAATGATGTAAGCGTCTCGTATGAGTGGGATCACATCCCACTTGTATTGAATCATTATTTGAGGCTTAGCCGATCCGGCCGCATACCTCAAAAAAGACCATGGCCTCTGTATGTACGTAATATCAAAAAACTCATATTAGTTCTCTATCATTTAGTAGTATATCTCTGTAATAAAAATAAGCCAGTATAAAAAACATCTTTTATGGATACATAAAGTTCCCTACTAGCAGTAGAGAATCCAGTACGTATTATAAAATTATATCTATTCACAAAGATACGAATGCCTCCAATTGTATTATAATAATATGACATTTAAAATAAAATATATTAATACATTCCTAAATATATTTAAAAATTTATTAATATATTTTTTATTTTAATATATTTTTTATTTAAATTTAAAATAAAATGTATTACATTAAAATATATTTTTGCACTTTTTGTATATATTATATTATAATAAAATTAAAATTAAAATCAAATATATTAATATATTCAAATATATAAATGCATTTTTATATACTTTTAAATGTAAATTTGTATTAATATATTTAAAAATATTATATTATATTAATATAATTAAATAAATTATATTAACTACATTCAAATATATATATATATATATACTATATATTTTAATATTTTGTATTAATATATTTAATTAAATGTATTATATTATATTAATATACATTTAAATAAAATATATTCATACATTCAAATAGATACTATTTTCTATATATTAAAATGAGGCAATTTCTTAAATACCCATTTCTTAAATCGAAAAGGCAAATTTACCCATTCCTTATAATTCATACACAAAATACCCAACTTTACTTAAATATCCCCACTTTTCGACATGTCAGTCCCGCAAAACCGTTATTTTGCTTCGTTTCGTGCGCAAATGAGTAACACCGAATCCCGCTCACGAACCGGCGTAATCCCGCTCGTGTACGTAGAATCCCGCTCGCCACGTGGATTCCCGCCGGCCACATGGCAAGTCGAGCCGATCCCGCTCGGCCACGTGGCAAATCCCGCCGAGGAGAAGAAACCCGCCCGTGGAGAAATCCCGCTCGAGAGCGGGATTTAAGGTACACGAGCGGGATTCATTATCCGCTCTACGCGGACGGCGGGATCCGGGCCACGCTTAGCGGGATCCCGCTCGCGTGGAGCGGAATCCCGCTCGTGATTTTATCTATTAATACCGTGATTGAAGTTCAAAATCGAACACACTCACTCCTCTTTCTTTTGATTTTCGTTTCATAAACAAAAAAAATGGATAGTTGGTATAATGTTATTGTTCATTTTAACGGGCAATTTAACAATTTGTCCGGAGTATATCGGAGGTGAGGTTAGAGTTGTCCGCATTCCCGAGAACAAGTATTTGTATCCCAATTTTAAGACGGTTTATTCAATACAATCTTAATCCCTTTTCACTTTCGTCAAATTATGAAATTTATTACACATACGTTTCTCGTCATGGTCTCAAGCTTAGGTCCATTCTCGCGACCGATATGGACCTAATTCGTCTTTGTACTACACAAATCGAGCCGACTTTATTTCTCTAGCACTCTAATGCTCAACCTTATCATACACCCGATGTTGTTGAACAATTTGGTTCAAGGTTCAATTTTGAAGATCAAGCGGGTAGTAGCAATCGTTTGAGAATTTTCGCGAACAAGAAACCTTTTTTCGCAAGAGGATACCCATGTTCTATCCGACAGGTGATGAAGAAAATATTTTGGATACTTCATCCGAAGAAGAAAACGATGAGGTCCAAGGTGCATTAAATCAATGTACTTTTAGCGACTTTGCGGCATGGATCCGACGTGAAGGTGGTGTGAATCAACTGATATCTATGCTCATGCCGGACAACCGTGCCCTTCCAACCAACGAAATAATATATGGTGGCACCGAAGAAGTAAATGACGGTTTACTTCCTCTCGTTCCTCTCGATGCATCGGATTCATCTATGGTTCGAGATCCGGATCATGTTGTGGACTATCCACTCGTGAAGGTGCGACATTCGGGAGAAGGCGGATTTGTTTGCCGTTTGTTGCACTTCGGCCACATGGAACAAGGTCTCGATTTTAGGGTGGGTCGTTCGACGGTGATCGGGTTGAGTATAAATGCGAGACGGAGTCGTGATCTGTCCATTATTTCTACGGGCGTCGTTTCGCGAGAGATGTGTTGTGGGTTGTAAACCGCCCGCATGCCGAACACACATGTAATCGAGATTTTTCACAAACCGGTCCAAGAAGGATTCGTGCAAAGGCGCTTAGCCGTTTATGTTGCTCGACGAATGCGCCGTCAAAAATCCCGTCCTAAAACCGAAAGAAATTATGGCATCTATCCACAGTGAATTCGGCATTCAAGCAAGCTATAGTGTTGCTCTACGAGCCCGTAATTGTCTTTGTGGCGATGATTTATGGCGGGCACTCGATTCGTTCAAGATGCTTCCTGGGCTACCTCTACGCATGCGAAAACAACGAATCCGGTACAATGACTGATCCGGAAGTCGATTTAGAAGGTCGTTTCCAACAATTATTCATTGCTTTTGATGTTTCTCGTGCCCCGTGGGTATTTAACCTCCGAGATCCGATTGTGGTCGATGCGACTCACTTGAAAGGAAGGAATAAAGGAGTGTTACTTGTGGCTGCTACGATAGACGGCAACGACCAGATATTTCCACTAGCCTTTGGTGTGGGTCCAATTGAGAACGATTACTCTTGGACGTGGTTCATGTCCCGACTCAAAGAAGCATTTACGATGCCAACCAATTTAATAATCATATTCGATCAACATCGAAGCATAGCTAACGCGGTAGAGGCCATTTATCCGGAAGCGGCTCATGGCACTTGTTACTATCATCTTCGAATAAGCTTACACGATATGGTCGACGCTTATCAAGATGTATCATGATGCTTGCCTATGCTTATACGATGTATGATTTCAATCGTGCGATGGAAGGAATTCGTCAAGCCTATCCCGAGGCATACGAGAAGTTAATGGATATCGGACCAGGAAAAGTGGTCCATAGATCGAAGTCTCCCGTTCGGCCGGTCAGTCAGCTCACCTCAAACATAGCTGAATCCATCAACTCGAGATCTGCTCACAAGCACGACGTCTGCTCGATATGCTCTATGATCGAGGCAATAGGTCACATGGTTGAACAGGTGGTGTGACCAACGTCGAGCAAAAGCCATGGCATGAGATAATCCGCTTACAATTGCTTGCAGCTAAAGTTAGCTCGCCGGAGGACCGTTCACATCGTTTCACTGTTGTGTCAGTGAACGGAGACAATCCTCGTTCCTAACAAGACCGTGTGGTGTACGGTTACCACCCGCGTGAGAGGACGTAGTACCCAATCCTCGGCTATTAGATCGACCAAACACCGACCTAAATAGTGTCTTCACATCGTGAACCATTTCTGTCGCAAGTTCCGGTGCTGTCGTTCCAAGTTTCGCTCCAAGGTTTTGTTTTCCTCCCTAATCAGTTGTACGGATTTCTTCGACGGTCAAGCTATGTTGTTGCTCGGGCTCCCTCTCTCCGGCCTCCGTTCGAACCCGTTTACCACCTTCGCTGGAACGGGCGTTGCCTCCGTCCTGGTTCCTCTAGAACCGGTCGGACGTTGTGTCTGTTGTCCGAATCCGTATAGCTCTCGTACCCTATGGTCCCCTATGATCGTCGGATGTAATGGATTCTCAACCGCAATATAGGACACATGGAGTCGATCTTCGCCAATGACACTCGCCAATAATAAGTTTGTGTCTCCGCATCGGATGGTGTGAGACTATCTCGGACAACAAACCCAATTACATTAAATAAAATTACCATTAGAAACAAACCGCCAATAAAATTAAACAAAATCAACTTTAAATTTAATATTTTTACCTGACGATGCCAAAAACTCGTTAAGCTTCTTTGCTTGTCCTCCACCGAAGTATCAATTCTTCCAACGAGGAAATTCGGTTGTAGACAACCTCTCGGCACAAATCGCTCCAAAATTTGGAATAGCCTCGTAGGACCAAATCTACAATGAATGAAAATCAATATTGATCAAGACATGATATATATGAATAATTCTAATAAATAAATTAATAAAATTATTAAACACACCCTGTAGTGCCCAAACAAGTCCATAAAAATGATATTTCTTGGACGTCTGTTCTGCCGTTCTCGGAACAAAAACTACAATAGTGCTTCAACGCACCGTAAGTGTAGGAGCCCCACGGGGAATCGGTCAAATGCACGTAGATCATCGACTAATACCCAAATCCACGTGTCGACTATTTTCGTGCCACTATAACCGAGAAAAAAGTAAACTAAGGCTAGAACATGTGCCACCTTCAAATAGCCCAACTCGTCCAATCTCAACTCTCCATTCTCGAACTTTGACAACAAATCTCTCCCCCGTTATTGGTGTACAATTATTTAACTGTTTGTACACAATGACTTAACCGATCATAGGTAGCATGCGGATCAAAATTGGTAGATCCAAACCTCAAACCCGTGACAAGGGTGTAATCGAAACAAGAAAAGCGGGTAGTCGTCCGACACATAAAACCAAATAGCCGAATCATCTCCCCGCCGATTCAATCTCATGACACATTAACATATGGAGGGCCCTAGCTGCATTCCTACCCACCCTCCAATCCAAAAAGCTACCGAAAACCCCATTCCTAAATTCGATTTCTAAAGAATTGTCCTCAAAAAACACTAATTTTTTTTAATTATTTCAAATATCTTCGGTAAAACTCTATGTCTATCCTCGGAGTCGCATCGAGAAGATCAATTCGTTTAAAAACGGGCTGCAACGATAAAAAATAACAATTAAAAAAATAAAATTCGGCCGAGCGGGATTTGCCCGGCCGAATTATTTTCCGAGATTTGTTTCATGCTATGAAAATTCATAAAATTCGTGCAACGAAACTCAAAAATTCATGCTACGAAATTCCAATAATTAAACAAAAATTCATGCTATAAAATTCCACATAAATTCATGCTACGAAATTCGAATAATTAATTAATTCATTCTACGAAATTTATGATACGAAATTTGAATAATAATTAAACAAAATCATACTACGAAACTCAAATTCATACTACGAAACTCACAAAATCATGCTACGAATTTCCACATAATATGATAAAATCATACTCCAATTCAACATAATCCATGCTTAAATTCGAATAATTAAACAAAATTCATGCTCACAGTCGAAAAATTATCAAAAATTATCGAAAAATTATCAAAACAATTCGAATCTTAATCGCGCCAAATTAACGGATAAAATTCAAGCGGGACTAACTCCGATAGGCCATTCTTGTGTTTTGGAGTCGAATTCAACTACGAAATTGTTTTCTCGAGCGGGATTCGACGACTGAGAGGAAAAAAATTATCGAAGGGAATGGAAAATTGAGGAGACGAGCGGGATTAGAAGGGGAAGAATCCCGCTCGAGAAGAATCCCGCCGCCGAGCGGGATTGGGACCGGCCGAGCGGGACGGGGAGACGTGGGAGGCGGCCGTTGCGCGGCCGAGCGGGATTTCTGATCCCGCCGAGCGGGATTCTGCCGCGGCGGGATTCTCAGCGAGCGGGACGGGCCGTCTCGCGAGCAGGACGGGCGGGATTCGACGACGGTTCGAGCGGGATTCCGGTTCGGGTACGAGCGGGATTCGAAGTTTTCGTAGTAATTATTTTCGAGCGGGATTTGAATTTAAGTGAGCGGATCGAAAGTGAATCGAGCGGGATTTAAATTTCGAATTAATTGGTATCGAATTCATGTGTTTTTTTGTTTGTTTCTTCAATTATTCGCCTCGAATTCAAGTGAAAAACACCGAAAATGATTGGTGTCAGTCAACTTTTTGAAAAAGTAAGGGTAATGTAAGTAAAGTTGGGTATTTTGTGTAGTAAATATAAGGATTGGGTATTTTTGTGTTTTGTTATACGAAAATGGCTATTAAGCAATAATACCACTATTTAAAATTTAAATAAGTTTCTAATTAGGGGTAATTTCTTAAATACCCAAATTGATATTACAAAACTCAAATTTACCCAATTCTTATATTTGCTATACAAAATACCCAATTTTATATTAAAACCCCTACTTTTCAGACTTGTCAGTCTGCGTAAATGATTGAAATCGGATATTTGAAGCGAGAATACGGAATCCCGCTCAAAATCCCGCCCGCGTCCCGCTCAAAATCCCGCCACCGCGCTCAAATCCCGCTCATGCACGGCTCAAATCCCGCCATCGCGCTCAAATCCCGCTCACTGCGCTCAAATCCCGCTCATGCAGCGGCTCGAATCCCGCTCATGCACTCAAATCCCGCTCATGCCCAGCTCAAATCCCGCTCACGTCCTGCTCCATCCCGCTCGGAAAATCCCGTTCAAGAAATCCCGCTCGACTTTTTGACTTTTTCATAAAGTTAGGGGTAGTGTAGGTAAAATTGGGTATTTTGTGTGGTAAATATAAGGATTGGGTAAATTTGAGTTTTATTATATGAAATTGGGTAAAAGAGAATAATATCAGTTCTAATTATTGTTATTTAGTATGTAAGTATATACAAGGATTATATATATTTCAATGAATCATAAAAATCAATTCGTTTCTCCTGTTTAGATCTCGTATTTCTCTGTATAATTAATATATCTATATTGGACATTTTATTTGGGGATATAAATCTTATAAAGACTTAAATATGAAAATTATAATCGTTTTATTCATAATAAGTGAATTATCACTTACCCTAATTTATAAAACAACTCTACATACGAGAACGCCCGATCATTCGCCTTAAAAAAATCAAATATTTTGATTGCATGGGCTTTAAAAATATCAAATAAAGTACAGAAGTTTGAGATAAGTCTATCATAAGAGCACCGATCAATACTATAGATAAAAAACTCTAGTTTTCATTTACAAAAGATCGGATTCTACGTCTACTAACCTGCTTGCGACCAATATTGTCAATCATTTCGACCAAGATTCAGAAGATCTTGACAAGATCGAGGTTGCCGAAGAAATATGTGTGACGGAGAGCTTCACAATAATTTGTTTGCTTGAGAAGAGAGTGATGTTTGTTTTTGCACTTAACCCTTCTTTATCTCACAATCTTGGAGAGCTTGAGAAGATCTTGAGGGCAGTTTCTAAACTTATAGTGAAAGTATGCAACTTAGAAAAACGGATAAGAGTGTGGTGATGGAAAATAAATGTTGATGAAAGTTGTGTTAGTGGTGTGACAATTCACTTCCACTTCATATTTAATGTAGTGTAAGTTTTCTAAAAGTACGATTGAAATCCCTTCTTTTAAGGGATAATTTTCATTCAAAAAAATTATAGATATGCATTCTAATTTTTTTAATTTATTTATTAGTAATATATAATCTATGATATATATTTTCTAAAACAATATCTTATCCATAAATCATAATATTTATTTCCTTGTTTGTTTCAGGAAAATTAATTATCAAAACTAATTTATTTCGGAAAAATTAATTACAAAAACCCTAATAACTATTAATCCAAAAGTATATGACATTATCATTCTTAAATTTATGAGGACATTATCATTCTTATAGGTGTGAAAAATATGAGGACATTATCATTTTTAAATTTAATAATAATCCTTATTTATTTCCCTCTTTCATACATTTTAAATGGAGAAAAAAACCTAATTATTTGTCCTGATCTGATAATCGAAAATGGAGAAAAAACAAAACCCTATTCATTTTAATATGGAAAACTAAATGTAAATCTAAGCATTAGAAATGCATGGCATGGGGATATGTGGGAATCTGAAATCTTAAACAGTCCTAATTTTTTGATTTCATCGGTCATGGCATGGGAATGGAGAAAAAACAAAATCCTATTCATTTTAATATGGAGAGATAAACGTAAATCTAACCATTAGAAAAAAAAGTAAAAGGAGAAATGCATGGCGTTAGAATTTGTGGGAATCTGAAATCTGAAATCAGGACCGGCTCAAAGAATTTTGGGGTCTTAAGCAAATTAGTAAAATGAGGCCTTCTTCAAGAAAATTTAATACTAAATCAAAAACTTACTTCTTGCTTTTTTAGATGTCAAATTACTTACTCCCTCCGTTCCACTCCAATTGTCCAATATTCTTTTTCGGGTTGTCCCACTCCATTGTCCACTTTCCTTTTTTTTGTAAATCAATACTCTATATAAATTAGTGGATCCCACCACTTTATTACTCATTTACACACAATCACCAACTTTCTTAATCTCCGTGCCGAAAAGAAATTGGAAATTGGAGTGGGACGGAGGGAGTATTAGTTTTTATATTCAAATTTAGCTAATAAATCATTCTCAGTTGCTAAAATAGTTAATCCATTCAATTGTTCTTGAAACATAGTTGTTCTTAAATAATTTTTTAAAATCTTTAACTTAAAAAAACTTATTTATACATATGCAACTATAATTGGTATAGTAAGTAATATTCTATATACAATAAAATAATTAGGAAAACAATCAATTTCTTTTAATAAATTAAGTATTTCGATTGAGTTTTTAACTTCAACATTTGCAGTCTCTTTGAATATTTCCAATTTTGAAAATAAATCTAAACCATCTATATCAAAATCCATATCATTCTCGAGAAATTTTTTAAGATGATGACATTTTTGTTCTAAATCACAGTCATTATAGGATTTCAATCAATCAAAACTAATTTTAAAAATAAAATGTATCATCGTATTTTGAAAATAACTCAAATCTAGTATTCATTGAAGAAATTGCAAGATCTATTATGTAATAAAAAAACCAATCTTAAAAGATTCCTCCACGGATTTCAGATCGTCAACATTTTCACGGCTTTCATCAAATTGTTTCTTTCGATGAATAATACTCCTTCCGTGCCACCTTTCTTGTCCCGCTTTCCTTTCCGGGACATCCCACCTTCTTGTCCCACTTCCGTAATTGGCAAAAAACTTAAACTAAATACAAACTCTTAATTACACTAATCTGTATATCAACACTATTTATGCTACTAATTACACTTATCCTAACTAATTAAATTTTCTACCTACCTAATACTCCCCACAAACCATAATTCATTCATTCAGATTTGTTCTTCTTCCTTGCGCCTCCATCGCAACTTCTTCTTCCCCCTCTCCAACTGTAGATCTCTGTTGCCACTTCGCAAGGATGAAAGATCAACCGAACTCCGCCCTCCAACCTAAAAATAAAACCCCATTTTTGC
Source organism: Lavandula angustifolia (assembly GCA_028984105.1). NCBI lineage: Eukaryota > Viridiplantae > Streptophyta > Magnoliopsida > Lamiales > Lamiaceae > Lavandula > Lavandula angustifolia. The sequence goes on from CM054803.1 coordinate 14,029,112, forward strand.
ACGCTTCTTCAGAATCAGGAAGCGAAACGGTGGAGCTCTACAATCTGAGCGAAAGCTCCGTCGGCGAAGTCCAGTCCGCAAGGATGGATTCCGACCCTATTTCCAAATTCACACCATCGCAGACGGAAGTTCCACCTTCTCCTCCGCCGTTTGTGAGATCGAGGACAGATACTACTTCATCGTGCGGAGAAATGGTAGAAATGGTCGACAAGCTGAACTGTGGCACCCGATGCCGGCGACGAGGAGATCTGCTCAGGTTGGAGCCAAGTAACAAATTCGTTGGTCGATTATCCTTACTCCGTGAGCGGCAGTCCTGAGATCCAAATGAAAAGTCCAGCTCTCAAAATCCTGTGGTTGATTGGGGATATGCTAAGATCTGGAAACAAACTGAGTTGGACTCTGAGGTCGATCGGTCCTTCTCCGCGGCGTCACCCACCGATCGAGAGCAGAATCAACAAGGATGAAGAGTCCAGCTCTCAAAATCCTGTGGTCGATTGGGGATATGCCGAGATCTGGAAACAGACTGAGCTGGACTCTGAGGTTGATTGGTCCTTCTCGCAGTGTTCAGTTCAACGATCGAGAGCAGAATCAACAAGGATGAAGAGTCTAGCTCTCAAATAACTAGCAAACAATATTCGATAAATTTCGAAAATTAATTTTTTCGAAGAATATTCGATGTTCCTTGATAAATTTGGAGTACACTATAAAAAATTGTAACAGTTTGAAAATTATGAAAATGTCGAGAAAAAAAAATTAAATATGAAAAATGAAGTAATCAAAATTTATAATACAAATGTTTTAAGTATTAAAATTAAGCAATGAGAGAGAAAGCTTATCTATCTCCTAAATATAGAAGGACTCACACATCTAACACAATTAATAACTCTTTTAAAATACCGCGCCGAAAAGAAAGGGGACAAAAAAGGTGGGACGGAGGGAGTACGTTTTTGACGAAATGTTGATTCTATATCCATTTTACGATGCTATTTTTTTGGAAGAATCTAAACTGATTCCAAGCTTCATCATCGTCACTCGCTGCACCGCATCAATTTTTCTTCTAACAGTTCCTGACTTTTCCTCTCCCAATTCACTGTTGTTGGAGATATGAGAAATAGATTTAGGAATAAAGAAGGTTTATGAGTTTTTATCTTAATTTTCTTTTATCCAATTATCCTATTATTAACGTAAATTGAGAAATGATATAATATTATATAAAATAATAATAATATATACAATTTTTTAAAGTAATAATGGACTAAATGGGGTTTTAGGCGGCTGGGCCTTCGGCCTTTTTATAATAAGAGATCTTGGACGTAATCACTTAAATTCTGTTATTTTTGAACTAGTAATACTATTTTAATATGAATATGCATAAATAGAATTTTTGGCTTGGGCATTGGTCATTTGGGGCCTAAAGCAAGGTCTTTACCTGCTGTAGACCTAGAGTCGGGCCTGTCTGAAATAGTCCTAATTTTCGAATGTTAAATTTAAAATCTGAAATAAAGATATGGTGTAGGAATCTGGGAACTAGCTTCAGGTGCGTAGGTCTCTGTTTCATCGCGCCCTCCCAAGCTTTGTCGGCCAGCTCACCCGAATTCATCCAGCTTTTATCAGCAGCCACAACTAATGGAGCAGAAGGCACAAAATAGGGACAAAATAATCTGTATGGGTAGTATTGCATTTTTGAAATGCAAATAACAGCTGGTACAATTTGGTATTGATAGTGGGTATTCTTGGTATTTACCCTTTTTTTAACCACTACTTAAAAAATATGATAAAGCTAATCAATTTTTAGAAAAAATAAAAAAATTGGACCTATTCATATTTTCCTCCCTCTCTCCTGTCTCCACGCCACCATCTTTTCTCCTCTTGTGCATCTGTTCATGTTTGAGCGTGTATGGTGTTCATGCTTAAAGTCTTAAAAACATGTTATAAATAAATTAAAAATTATTAATGGAATGTTACTTGTGAAATAGATCTGAACTTAATTTAATAATTTGTCGAATTTAAATTTTAAATTCAAATTTCTTTAAATCAATTTCATCATTTTTAATTTTTTTTTGTTCCCAGTTTCGTATTTGGATGAATAGTAGTACACTCTCAAGACAAACCCCATGTTCATCTCAAAAAATGGATTTATATATATATATATATAAATACTAGCATATAATTAACTAACAGTAAATAATATGAATTCAAGATGTTTATCTAAAAACCCCATATTGTGATACATTCTTTTTATATGAATTCAACCTTAAATCTTGTTAAGTGTGTCTCTGAGTGAATTCATTGAACGACTGTTTTCAATCCTCTATCCTTTGTTATTGCTATGTGGGTGGTACAACTTGCATGTGGTTTATTTATTCAATGTTTGTATACATATTTATGTAGCTGGCTGCCATTAATGTGTGGTATCTTGTTTGTAGTAATTCTTGTTGTGCTCTGTGACTGACTTCTATCCTTGGTAATTCTTGCTTTACACTATGGTTGGCTTCCATAGATGTATATTATGTGGTTGGCTGCCATTAATTAAGTGCATTGGTTTAATTAATATGGTCATTTTTTTGTATTGGTGTACAACCTCTCACCAACTTGTCCAAATTCAAAGATGTTCAATATGACACCAAATAAATAAAGTAAAACATGAAGTAAGAAATAGGAACCATGCAAACACACTGCTGCCATTTAAGTGATCAAAAAGAAGATTTGCTTTACAAAATTTATATAGCAGCTTCTAATTCAAAACATCATACCTTCTTTATATACCTAGCCTTGCTTGAAGTTGTGTAGTCTCTAAAATCAAGTCATTCTCTAGCATGTAAGTGAAGCACTCTCTTACCAAATTGACATCTACTTCCAAATCTATTGGAAGATTGTCTGTTTTGGAAAGAGAGTCCTTCTTCAAATGAGGCACCTTGTAACTATTTTTGCCTCTCACCTTCATGATCTCTATCATGCGCCCTTCTAGACTTAAGAACACCTTGTTAAGTTGTCCAGGCGGGTCAGTTCTTCAAAAGAATTTTTTGACCGCAAAGAACCAATTGATCAACGGTTGTGCAATCGATTCGATTCAATGCTGCAATTGCTCGAACCATCCTAGATCATCCAATGTAACAACTTGTATTGCAAAACTTGTCTCCCTTTACCGATCTTGCTAAGCTAGTATTCTATTCCGTAAAGACCGATGTGTGCAGATATCATTCTTGAAAAAACCAGGATTATCTAGTTCTCCACCGTTTATAAGGCAAAGGTACGTATCCTATACAAAAGAGTTAGAAACCGATTCAAAAATAGAATCGAGTTCTACCCTAAAATTGAAAAAAATCATATAAACCGATATTCTACATACTCACTATCTTCCGTCATTAAGACAGAAGACAATATACATTGAAAAATTGGAAAGTATACAGATTCTGCCTGAACAAGCATAATCTGCCTGAAGTGGCAGATTTTCACTTCTTTTTGAATTTACCAGAACAATACCTGAGCAATTAGGCATTCATTTGTCACCTCTTTGGTTATCGAGTCTATTGGTTTTGTCTCCAAAGTATCGGCCGGCCTGTTTTTGCTCTTCCTCTTAGGCCGCAACCTTTCTTGTAAATGGGAAGATACCTATCTTCCCATCGAACAATACTTCACCATTGTGTCCAAAATCGGGCGGCTAACGACACACATGAACATGATTTTCTCTATAAACTTCTTGCTCTTGCAAGTTCGATGGGGTTCGGCCTTATTTGGGGTTAGATACATTCTATGTGAAGCCCTACTCATATAAACAATTTCTCATCTATATGAACTATGTTATGCATGCTTTTGAAGTTCAATCTTTGTATTATTCTATCGAATTGTAGTGCCTCTATTGAAAATCTTAGTCTTAAGAACTTGTTATCTAATGTGAGGGCATGTTTTATGCTATTAATGTGTGCTCTAATTAGACCTTCACTATGCCTTCTAAACACCGTGCTCTTACTCATGCTAATCCCGGAAGCTAACCTTCGAATAGTCAATCTCTTCAAAGCCGACGGACTTTCAATTAACGCCAAATCAAGTGGAATTCTTAGCCTCGCCCGAATTTCCTTTCTTCGCCGAAACAACTTGCATGACTTTCCCTTCTTCACTTTTTTTTGCAGCATGCCATGCCCTAGACACGCTTTTTCACATTGGCCGAACTTGCGTGGGCAAATTTCTCTGTGATTCGCTTGGATTCGGGTCGTCCATTTTTGCAGTTGAAAGAAGAAACTGGATGATGGCCACTTTTCCGCCGTTGTAAGTGTTGGTCCGGAGACGAGTGTCGGGTGTAGAGGGGGCGGGGGTGAATACACTCAGTACAAGTTTCTTTTTCTCAAACGCGGAGGACAACTCGTGTTGTAGGTTGCAACCGATGAACAATGCCAAATAATAACCTTCGATCGCGGGTCAGAGTGACTCTTCACTGAGTCTCTCCTACTGACTTACATCGCATTAAATTCTCGCAGCGAAGAGTTAGTGCGGATAAGTCTCGTAGGGCCCGATGGACTTAGTCTCGATTTGAAAACGTGTTTTTCGCAAACCAAATAATTTTGGCTAGTGCGACTTTTAAATACGTTTTATGCAAAGTATGAGTTTGTAAGATAGTTTGAAAAACAATGCAATAAAACAAGAAATGACACAAGCGATTTTTAACGTGGTTCGGATACGCAAGATCCTACGTCCACTGGTCCCGACTAAGTGAGGTTTTGTTGATTAACTGAGCAAGCCTCATGAAGGTATCTCTGCATTGGACATACCGCTTCTAAGTTATAGTTCTTAGCGACTTTACAATCTAAACCGAAGTTTGAAGGGGGAGGGGATGTTCTCCAACTATGAAGGAGTTCTTACAATAAGAACGATTACGAAATGTGAACTCCTTCGAAGGTTCTAAGCTATGGATATAACAATGGAGCTTAGATAGAGAAGATGGATCTAAAGAAAGAAAACTCTAGAGAGAAGAACTAGAAATATTCTAATAAGCAAGTTCTTCAGCCGGATCTTCGTGTAAGCGCTTAGAGTGTTTTGAGAGCTTGAGCGTGTAATCCCTTTGATATCCCGTGTGTTGAACTCCGAAAAGCTTCTCTATTTATAGTTGTGACCCGGACATTTGTCCGTTGGAGGACGATGCCACGTGTCACAAGCGCCCAAGGAAAACGGCCATAAGTTCGAAATGTTGTTGCGAGTAGTTGGTCACCTGTGTATGAGAGCAGCTTTAGTTGGTCGAGCAGGTAGAGCTTAGACCGCTTCTCATTGGTCGAGGTTTGTGGTAGGTGAGACTGGCGTACATCGCTTCATCCGAGCCGACTCTCACTCATCCTCGTATGATCTTCCGCCGACTTTCGAATGATGTTAAAACTCGGGTCGTTTCATGTCGGATACTGATCTCGACTCGATCTTTGTCTTCTTCCTCTCGAGTCCGCTCGATAAAGGATCTTCTACCGAGCAAGTCACCTGATGACTCAAGGTACCGAGCTTGGTTCTCGTGTTCTTCTACGATGAAGGTCAGCTGATGAGAATTCTTCTACTAATGTGAGTCGGTTGACGACCCGAGAACACGAGCTCTTACAACCAATGACGTGGGGTTCCGGAATGTAACTTCCTACCGAAGTTTAGACCAACAAGTACCCCCTTACAGGACTTGGACAAAATAGATAATGAAACTACTAATACCTAAATTTAGCCTATTACACATCTAAATTCTAGCGACACTACACTAAGGGTACAAGACGGGTTTTGGGATCTTTAATTCCATAGTATCAAATCACTATAATTTTCCCCATTACCGATAAACGGGTAAGCCCTATTACAAGAACTACCGATAACATAAAGCTAAGTACCCTTTAAGTGTGGATTAAAAAAATCAACCATTGACTCATAACCCAACAAGAAGATCTTTTCTTCTTACCATGTTTTGATTTTCAATCTTGAAAAGTGAGTTTTTGGGAATGTAAGTGTGGTATTTGTACTTAAGTAGTGGTTATGGAGGGAAATGTAGGTAAAAATTTTCATTTTGGATGTAAACTTGGCACCAAAATTTGAATTCATCGGTCTGATACCCTTGAGTTTGACAATTTAACATTCTTTAATTTTTTTTTACTTTCATTAAGTTATTTTAGCAACAGTGTTCTCGAAAATTTTGATTCGAATGATTTGTAGTGACAACGAGAAAATGATTAAAAAATTTCAAGTCTGTAATGAAGCATTATTTTTGACAGTAAGTGAAGAGAGAGAAAATAAAGTAGGGAGAGAAGAAAGAGAAAAGATTAACAAAAATTACAACTTGAGATCCACCACAACTACACAATTAACAACTCTCATAAAAATCGCATCAAAACCAAATTGGACAAGAATTATGAGACGGAGGGAGTAAAATATTCAATAATATTCTCATTAACGCACATTACATCCTCAATCTTTATGGCAGCTTAAGGACCCCCCCCCACACACACATCTAAAGAGAGAAAAGAGGTAGGATAGAGAAATTGCATAGAGAGGGAGAAAGAAGATGAATGGGTCCCACTCTTTTACTTTTTTTAAAAAGTGATTAGTATATCATATTTTTAAAAAAAGTGATAAAAACTATATAATTATCTATTTTGGTTAAATAAACATTTGACCCTCTTCTAGACTATATTGTATTTATGCGATTTACTTCATAAATTATGAAAATATGCAAATCATCTCTGTAATTTCTAATTTATTGAATGTAGTAAGAATTCGCTGGAAAAGAAAAATCACAATCGTCGGCCACGCATGCAAAATCATCTTTTTGAATTTCTAATTTGTTGTATGTATTGAAAATTCGGTAGAAAAGAAAATTCGCAATTGTCGGACACACGTATGAAATTAGAGATAATATTATCATAAACAAACTAATCTGGTGTGTTGCAGGTGGGATATCGTCATCATCTTTTCTAAGTTATTTATTTTGGTCCATATAGTCGTTAATATTGTAGTGTTCTTTCTTCCACCAAAACTATTGCAAGTTTCTTTGGTGTATTTGAAATATCGATTGTGAATTTAACTATAAAAAATAAAATTGTATTCTCTTCATCTTATTAATATTATTTTATTTTTCTTTTTCGAGCCGTCCAATAATATCATTTCGTTTCTTTTAGCCCTTGTTTGGTTCTACGAAAATAGAGAGGAGAAAAGTAGGACAGAGAGAAATAGAGGAATGTATTGTTTGAGTGAGAAGAGAAAATTGAGCTAAGAGAAAAAAATGGTAGGTCCCACGCAAAGATTATTTCTGTTGGAGAGAAAATGGAGGTGAGAAGAGATAAGTTCGATAAATGACAATTTTATCCTTAACTAAATTTTCGCTCTTTTTAATTTGAAGAATAATTTTATCATTTCAAATATACTACCATTTCTATTCTCTTATATTTCTTCTCTTTCTCTCAAACTAAACACCATATAAAATACATCTAATTCTCTCTTTTATCTCACTCTATTTTCTTTATCACCTATTTCTCTTCTCTCATTTTTTCACGCTTAAACCAAACAAAGGGTTAATGGCAAAAAAAACTCTATATTTAAAATGAGGGGGTCCCTCATTACTCACTATCCACTTCCCTTCCCACATTCTTATATTCTCCAAAAGTTTCTTCTTATACGATTATGTTCGACTATAAATTCGAAAATTATGATTTTTAATTTTGGCAAATTGGCATAAATGGTCTCCAATATTTGCTACTTTGGATGAATTGGTCCCTAATTTTTTTTTTTAGTTTATTGGTCCTCAATGTTTGCTAATTTGGATAAATTGGTCATTCTGTTAAATTTTAAGTTAATTAAGTGTTAATCATAGGAGTATTTATGGAATAAAAGTTTCAGGGACCAATTCATCCAATTTTTAAATTAAACTTGATTTTTTTTAAACTTTTTTTTTAAATTATGATAATTTTCAGAAAATAAATTAATTTTTCAAATATTTTTTTTAAGTTAATTTTTTTCAACTAATTTTTTTTTCGTTTTTTTTTCAAAGATATTTTTTAAAATTATAATATTTTTCGAAAAATAATTTTTTTCAACTAATTTTTTTTCGTTTTTTTAAAGATATTTTCTAAAATTATAATATTTTTCGAAAAATAATTTTTTTTATCAAATAATTTATTTTTTTTAAAAAGATTCGTAATGAAAAAATTTATTACAAAATTAACTATTAGTACTAGTTTTATGGACCAATTCATCCAATTTTTAAATTAATTTTAACTATTTTTTCAATTAATTTTTTGAATTAATTTTTTTTCAATTTTTTTATAAGGAATATAACACATTCCCCAACCGTTGTGTTGACTCACTCTCCTCATTCACCGTCAAACGTAAAATTATTAGTTAATCTAAATTTACTTAATTTTTATTTAAATAAAAAAATTGAAAAAATTTATTCAAAAAATTGGTCCCTAAAATTATTATTAATTAATTTTTTTTCTTTTACCAAAAAAAAATATTTGAAAAAAAAACGAAAAAAATTTAGTTGAAAAAAAAATTTAAAAAAAAAATTAATTGAAAAATTAATTTATTTTTCGAAAAAGATCAGAATTTAAAAAAAATTTAAAAAAATTAAGTTTTAATTTAAAAAATTGGATTAATTGGTCCCTCAAACTTTTATTACATAAATACCCTTATGATTAACACTTAATTAACTTAAAATTTAACGAAATGACCAATTTATCCAAATTAAGCAAACATTGGGACCAATAAACTAAAAAAAAAGATTAGAGACAAATTCATCCAAAGTAGCGAACACGGACCAATCTCGTGCCAATTTGCCTTAATTTTTTGGAAACTTTAGATTAATTTCTTAATTACAACATGAAAAAAAGCAAAAAACCAAAAAAAATGAGTTGCCTCAATTTTGCCTTAATAAAATTTGAATGAATTCTCATTATTTTCCACCAATCATTCCTAAAAAACCGCTAATTTCTTAATACAATTAAAACACATAAAATACACAACTAAATTAATTCTCTCAGTCTCCATGCGGAAGAAAAACCATACAACATTAACGGGACGGAAGGTAACTCTTATTTGTTAGTGTATCACAGAACACAATCTACTTTACCTCAAAACATAATCTAAAATTATTTTTTTAATAAAAATCTTTAAAATATTAAAAAAAATAGATTTTCATTTTCCTGCCGAAGGGGGGGAACGGTTTACCGGGTCGCCCAGAAAGGGAGAAACCCGACCCTGCCGGAAGAATTTACAGTTTACTATTTGCTGTAGCAATATATAGATATACGCGGTAATTATGTGTGCACGCACACAGAAAAACCCTAGTTCTTTTGCGAGCTACTGTTTTTCTTTATCTATGCCCTTCAACTGTGGCGTCTCATTTCGTATTGAGACGAATTGCTGTCCGTCGCTTCCTGTTCCCTTTTTCTGTTAATCTCCCAATTGTACACTTCAGTTCTAGTAAATCAAGGTATGTTGATTCTCCTGTTCTGAAACGGCTGTCGAATTTTCCAGTTTTTTGTTTCCGATTGTTGATTTGTTGATGGTGGTGTTATTGGTTTACTCTGCGAAGTTTGGCCTTCTTTCGCGTGGTTTGGTTGATTTTGTATTCTCTATTCAGTTTCTCTTCGTGTGTTGATTTTGATGTTGCAATTGGAGCAGTGAAATCGGAATCAGATTGTTTGTAGTTCTCTTACTAGTGGTTTAATGTGGTTTGGCCTTATTTATCTTGGTTGTTTTGGAAGGCATTCTATATTTAGTTTTAAGTAGTTCAGATGTTATTTGAGTTTCCCTTTTTCATTCATCGCTGAATACTTCTGATTTTGAGGTAGAGTATTTAGTTATGTATCTGCTTTTATAGTAGTCGATATAGGTCTTTCTAGTTACGGCTATTGCATTTTGTATGTGGTATTAATGCATTATGTTATTTCGATTGTGTATTTTGGATTTGATCTTCACCTTTTGGCTCTTGAATTATAGATTTTGTTCGCTATCCGGAAAGGATATGGCAGAAGAAACTGGGAAAAGTTTTGCTCGAAGGGACCGGCTATTGGAAATTGAGTCGCAGGTCCAGAAGTGGTGGTCAGAGGGTGAAGTGTTTCGGGCTGATCCGAAGGACTCACCACCGAAAGCTGGAGAGAAGTTCTTTGGCAACTTTCCATTCCCTTACATGAATGGATACCTCCACTTGGGCCATGCTTTTTCCCTTTCTAAACTTGAATTTGCTGCTGCCTATCATAGATTGAGGGGAGCGAATGTGCTCTTGCCTTTTGGTTTCCACTGCACTGGGATGCCTATTAAGGCTTCCGCGGATAAGCTCACTAGGGAGATTGAGAAGTTTGGGAACCCCCTGTGTTTCCAGTGGAGGAAATCTCTGAGCAAGCAGCCAAGCCCGAAGGTGAGAATGAAGGGAGCCAAGCTCAAGATGGTGGTAAATTTAAGGGTAAGAAATCCAAGGCCGTTGCTAAGTCTGGCGTTGTGAAGTTTCAATGGGAGATTATGCAGAGCTATGGTCTGTCTGATGAGGAGATTGCAAAGTTCACAAATCCATATCATTGGCTGACGTTTTTTCCACCTTTGGCTGTAGAGGATTTGAAGGCGTTTGGGTTGGGATGTGATTGGAGACGCACTTTCATCACTACAGACATTAATCCATATTTTGATTCATTTGTTAGATGGCAGGTGAGGAAATTGAAAGAAATCGGTAAGATTGTAAAGGACTTGCGATATACTGTATATTCGCCGTTAGATGGTCAGCCCTGTGCTGATCATGATCGAGCGTCCGGGGAAGGTGTCATTCCCCAGGAGTATACTCTCATAAAAAATGGAGGTTGTTTCACCTTTCCCACCTAAGATGAGTCCTCTGGAAGGAAAGAAGGTATACCTTGCTGCGGCTACTTTGAGACCAGAGACGATGTATGGACAAACAAATTGTTGGGTGCTTCCAGATGGGAAGTATGGGGCCTTTGAGATTAATGACACTGATGTGTTTATTTTAACAAGAAGAGCAGCACTGAATTTGGCTTATCAGAAGCTGTCACGTGTTCCAGAGAAGCCTACTTGCTTGGTTGAGTTGACGGGTCAAGATCTTATTGGTTTACCTTTGAGATCCCCATTGGCATTTAATGATGTTATATACACTCTACCCATGTTATCAGTTCTTACAGACAAGGGTACTGGGATTGTTACTAGTGTTCCCAGTGATTCTCCAGATGATTACATGGCTCTCCATGACTTGAAAGCGAAACCGGCATTCAGAGCCAAATATGGGGTGAAGGGACGAGTGGGTTCTGCCATTCGATATCATACCCATCATCCATCATCCTGATTTTGGAGACAAGTCTGCAGAGAAAATATGCATTGAGAAAAATATTAAAAGCCAGAATGACAGAGAAAAGCTTGATGAGGCCAAGAAAATAATCTACAAAGGAGGGTTCTATGAAGGAACCATGATTGCTGGAGAGTTCTCTGGATTGAAAGTTCAGGAGGCTAAAGGTTTAATCAGGAGTAAGATTCTAGAGCTGGGGCAAGCTGTTGTCTATAGTGAGCCTGAAAAGAAAGTCATGTCAAGATCTGGCGATGAGTGTGTTGTTGCATTGACTGATCAGTGGTACATTACATATGGGGGAAGAAGAATGGAGGAAAGCCGCAGAGGAATGTTTGGCTGGCATGAATCTTTACTCAGAGGAGGCACGACATGGCTTTGAACACACCTTGAGCTGGTTGAATCAGTGGGCATGCTCACGAAATTTTGGGCTTGGAACTCGTATTCCATGGGATGAGGAGTTTCTGGTTGAATCTCTGTCCGATTCAACACTATATATGGCATATTACACCGTGGCTCATATGTTGCAGGGAGGTGATATGTATGGAGGTGATAGGTCTTTAGTGAAGCCAGAACTGCTGACTGACGAGGTTTGGGATTTCTTATTTGTTGGTGGGCCTTACCCTAAATCCTCTGAATTACCTTCATTGCTCCTTAATAAGATGAAGCAAGAATTTGAGTATTGGTATCCGTTTGATCTCAGAGTTTCTGGAAAGGATCTCATTCAGAATCATTTGACCTTTTGTATTTACAATCACACTGCAATCATGCCCAAGCATCATTGGCCTCGGGGTTTCAGATGTAATGGTCACATTATGCTTAACTCTGAGAAAATGTCAAAGTCAACAGGGAATTTAAGGACTGTCCGTGAAGCCATTGAAGAGTTCTCAGCTGATGCCACAAGATTCTCACTTGCAGATGCAGGTGATGGGATGGATGATGCTAACTTTGTCTTTGAGACGGCTAATGCTGCAATTCTACGCCTTACAAAAGAGATTACATGGATGGAGGAAGTCATTGCTGCAGAGTCATCTCTGCGAAGTGGTCCGCCTTCCACATATGCTGATCATGTCTTTGCTAATGAAATGAATATAGCAATCCAGGTGACTGACAAGAACTACAACGAATGCATGTTTAGGGAAGCTCTGAAAAGTGGATTCTATGATCTTCAGGCTGCAAGGGATGAGTACAGGCTCTCTTGTGGCGCTGGAGGAATGAACCGTGATTTGTTGTGTCGATTTATGGATGTTCAGACACGTCTTATCACTCCAATCTGCCCCCATTATGCTGAATTTGTATGGAAGGAGCTTTTGAAGAAGGATGGATACGTTGTGAAAGCCGGGTGGCCAAAGGCCGACTCACCAGATCTCACCCTAAAAAGAGCAAACAAATATTTGCAGGATTCAATTGTTTCAATGAGGAAGCTTTTACATAAGCAATCTTCTGGTTCAAAGAAAGGTAAAGCTACAACAACGACCGTTCAGAATAAACCAACAACCGGCTTGATCTTTGTGAACGAGCACTATGATGGGTGGAAAAAGGAATGTCTAAACATACTCCAGAGAAAATATGATTCTGCAACTGGCACATTTGCACCTGACCAAGAGATCCTCTCTGAATTACAAAAAAGTGAAGTTGGTCAGTCCGGCAACTTTAAACAAATACAGAAGCTTTGCATGCCGTTCTTGAGGTTCAAGAAGGACGAAGTTAAGGCTGTTGGTGTTCATGCATTGGATCTGAAGCTTCCTTTTGGTGAAATTGAAGTTCTCACTGAGAATCTTGAACTGATTCAGCGACAGTTGGGCCTTGAACGCGTAGAAGTTTTGTCAGCAGCAGATGCTAATGCAGTTGCTCGTGCTGGGAACAATGCAGCTGTTTTGAATTCTAACCCACCATCACCAGGAGCCCCCACGGCAATCTTTTCTTAGCTGATGAGGTATAACATTTCTTCAGAGTTTCCTTTCCGTTGTGTCGAAGCTTAAAATACATCCTTCCTGAAGAACTGGGAAAAAGGCATTTCTATAGCATGAACCTCAGTTTGATAGTCAACATTTGTTCCTTTGGTTTTGACACCCATTTTGTATGGCATGTTAAACTTTTGATTCTTAAATATGCTCTCATTTTTGTTTGCTATGAATGTTTATCCTCGTTGCATTCGTTATACAGCATGTTCTTTGTACATAATCCTATTTCATGTTGGAAAAAGACAGCATTTTCTACTAGTTTTGGGACCCTCTTTTCTCTGGATTAGGATGTTCATCTCTCTCTCTCTCTCTCTCTCTCTCTCTCTCTCTCTCTCTCTCGCATGGGCTTCATTTTTTATAAAATATCACCACAAAGACTTCCTCTAATTAGATTTGTTTGTTTGATTTTCAAACTATCTTGGGTCATTCTTTAATGTAATGATATCTTCATTAATGGATAGGGATCTAATCTTTAAATTATATCCTGCAGATTCATATGAACTATTTTTTTTTTTTATTATCGTATGTGTTGAGTTTGTAAGTCTATGTTGTGTTACATTTAGTTTGACAAGTGTCCTTGTTTATGCAATTATATTTTAATTTAATAAAGAATTATATGAATCACCAGTTTTCTTGCTTGCGCTGAAAAACCTGCTTGGTCAATCAGACATATTTTCTTCCTTTCTCGTAGACAAAGGAAGTTGGGATATGAAGAAAGCTTTCTTCACAAAATCCAATATAAAGTAAAATAAAATATTTTCCTTTACAATACTGGTAGGTGAATTTATTACCTATCTACAACTACCTAATATGATTTCACTTCTAAAATAAATGTTAGATCGAAAGAGAGATATCAACTTTAGTCTTTTAACGTGGTTCCGATTTTAGTTCGATAATTTGATGAAGTGTTTGATTTTAGTTGTCTAATGTGGTAGTGGTTAATTTTGATCTTATGATTTTATTATTTGTAAGATTTTGGTCTTATAACTTTATAAAGTATTTAATTTTGGTTATTCAATAGAAATTGTCGAACATAAAAAAGCTCATGAATTTTACAATTCGTCGAATAATTAGAATAAATCATTTTATAAAGTTTCATGACAAAACAAAAACATTTTTATTATTATAACGAGTTTTATTTTGATTCTGTAATGTAGTTTTCTAACTGTTTTTGGGTATTGTAATTTTTAAAGTATTTGTTTTTTGTTCTGAAACTTTATAATTGTCTTACTTTAATCATGCAAACAAGAATGTAGTTCGTATGCTTTTTTCTATTTGACAATTTCTATCGGAGGACCGAAATCATACACTTTGTCAAGTTATAAGATCAGATTGAACACATTATAAAGCTACATGGCCAAAATGGAACTTGCTTTCACTAAATGATCAAAATCGGACACTAAATAAAATTATAGGACCAAAAATTGGACACTATCATATTAGAGGATCCAAATTAAATAAAAATCATATTTAAAAATTAATATTTTCTCCCAATTGAAGTGATCTAGTTGAAGGAGTAGACAAACATAGATTCGTTCGTAATTATTAAATCATGAATTAATTCAATTTTCACGAACGCCTTTTAAATTATACTGAATTATTTGAGTCTGCTTGAGCCCTCCTCAATAATTTATTTTATGCTGACGAGGTTCAATTGTCGTGCTCACTGCCGACATTTTTTTTTTTTTTTTTTTATAAATAAATTACCCCATTACTCCTCGAAATGATTTATTTCATTTATGCCATAATTTATTTTTTTTACTTATAGACAAAACATGATGGTTTGAACAATTCTTACACTTTCAAATTTAACGAATATTTCTAAGAATTTATGAGTTCAAAAGAATATTTACAATAAGTGTCGAGTTTGAGGTGACTTCGTAATTACATCATGATGTGAAGTCATTGCTTAGCTGCAAAATGGGGCCTAACTTTTGATTCTCATTGAAGCTACAATTAGCCCCACTAAGCTGATGTGATATAGCATTTGTAGTGCTCAATTGTGTTGAATCAAGTGTAATTAAACAATGATTATGTACTAATATGGTTGGGTAACAATCATTTTCATTTTTATTAAATATATATCATAAATTCTTGAATATATACCTAAAAGTAATTCATCAAAAAGTTTATTAAAAGATTGGAAAGATTGATATTTAATAGAGTGAGTAGTCAAATTGATGATCCATCTTTTTATAATATTTAAATTGGTCATTTATCTTTCAATTAAGTCATATAAATCTAAATATTTTAATTTTATTTGGTATATTTGTCCTCTCTTTCGCCACTTTCTCTTATTTTTTAAACCATAAATCAACCCCAATTTTTATTTGTTTTTTACTTAAAAGAAGTTAATCAAATAAATATATGTATTTCGATATTGTAGTGGAGTTATGAGACGAGGGAGCTTTGTTAGCCGAAAGAGGAGATGAGGTGAAGGGAGGCCGAACATTTATGTACAAAATTAGGATATTTAGATTTATATTACTCAATTGGAAAATGAAACACTATTTTGAATATTATGGAAAAGGTGGAGGACTGTTTACTCTATTTAATATCCTTCAAATCTCCTTTTTCCATTTTAATGAAATTTAAATAAAAAAAAGGAAAAAAGTAGGTATCTTTGTTCTTGTTCAATAAGCAAAGCATTATTGTCATTTGTTTTTGTTATTTCGTCTTAAAGAAAGGAGACATTGACTCTTAAGGCATAAACAATTTAGGAAAAGGAAACCTACTTCTCACCTAATAGCAAGAATTATATAGAAAATCGAGGGAAATATTGATAGAAAAATATGAAATATTATATTTATAATTTATTATAGTAGGTCCTGTCTGCATTTATAATACAACCTAACATAAACATGGCATATAACACAAAATCATTAATTAATTAAACCTAAAAGTGGATACATTCAACTTCAAGAACAAAAACATGGCAACATAATTAGAAAAAGAAAATTCAAACCAAGTGTACGTTTCTGAACCCATTTGGCGGAATCTCCAATCTAATTTTCTTTCTCTCTCTAGTCCCTATCCACTTCCCACCCCAAACATTTGGAAATCCATGAGAGCGAAACACCATCACATTAATCAACACACTTTTGTGCGTTTTCCCACTGCCTTTCCACTTTCCTCCATTTCTCCGAAGGGAAAAAGTGAATAAAAATTGGATCTTTACTTTAAATCTCAAGAACCCACAAAGAGAAGGATAAAGATTTGCTATTTCCGACTTTTCCCACTTCCTAAATTGGAGAAAGAGTAGGGGGAAAGAAGAGAGATGAGATGGGAATCATTTATGAAGATGCAGTTGAGATTAAAGAAGCTGAAGGGGCTGGTGAGCACACTGTGATCACTGTAAACTGTCCGGATAAAACTGGGCTTGGATGTGATCTCTGCAGAATCATACTTCTTTTTGGAATTAGCATTGCCAGAGGAGGTACTTTGATAACTTTATGTTTCTTCTTCAGCTTGTTCATTTTGTGATCTTGCTTGTATTTCATGTTCTAGGCATGGTTCGGATAAAAAAATATTCCTTCAATAGAATCTGTATGGTTGGATTCATTATAGATTTACATTTATTTTTTTCTTCAACTGTTTTTCATCAAGTTGTGAAATCCTTTTTTCAGCTTGCTTTTCAAGTGTTGAATATGTGGTTTTCTTGGTGGGTTTTATTCATAGTTCAAGATTTTAGTAAATCTTGCATCTTTATACTGTTGGGTTAGTGAGTAAGATTTGAGAATTCAAATTAGTGAATGGTCAAGATTATTGCTTAGAATTGGTTTAAAATTGTATTTGTCTATGTTGTTAGAACTCTCATCTCCCCCCAAATTAATGGGAATACTAAATGAGTATCTTGATTTCTTTTGGTTGTAACAGATGTTTCAACTGATGGTAAATGGTGTTACTTAGTCTTTTGGGTTGTGGGAAAGCCAACAACAAGGTGGAAGTTGCTCAAGAACAGGCTGCTTGAGGTTTGCCCTACTTGTACTCCATCAGCATCCGGGATCTTCTACTATATCCCGGAGTTTCAGCAGCCGAGGCCACCGGAAGTTTTCCTCCTAAACTTTTGGTGCTCCTACGACCGAAAAGGCCTTCTACATGGTATCTTTTTCAATTCTATGAAAAATAATGAGTTGATTATTTGATTGTCGATTGTATTGTCATTAAGGTCCCTTGTTTTTCCTAATTAAACATCTCTATCCAAAGTTGACTTCAATGTTGTGTGTATTGGCTGGATGAGTTTGAACAACATTATTATATGATAATTAGGGATAAACTCTCATAGCCGCCTTGTACTTTGGCATAGTTTTTTTCGTCGTGATGAAACTTTGAAAGTCAGCATGAGGGATAGCATAGTAGAATTCAACTTATTGTTTTATAATCCAGTGCAGATGCCATTGTTCACTGTTTAGATTAAATCGAAGAAATCCAAAGGGACTTCAACTTTTGGTGTCATTTCCAATTAATTTTGCTGAAATTGCTTTGATAAATTCTTAATTGTTTGTTTTGATTTTTTTTTTTGCGTATTTTGTGATGTAGATGTTACAGAAGTTCTTTACGAGCTAGAACTAACTATAAAACGAGTGAAAGTTTATACGGCACCTGATGGACGCGTAATGGACCTCTTCTTCATCACAGATACCAGGTTTGTCTTTAATAATATATATATACCCTTTGATGCTCTGTTTTGTCTTCATATTTGCCTTTTCCCCTTCCTTTTCTCTATGCTCATCTTTACCCCTCGTTATGGAAAGGTTCTACGAGTTCATAAGATTTTAAGATAAAAAGGGGGGATTGTCTGAAAACCATTTTCTCACAGCATTCCCTTCATAAATTGGGTACTACTTGTCATCTTTTTGTATCATTACGAATAGTAATGCAACCTTTCTTTAGTAATCGAAATTCTTGAAACCATAAAAGAAAATGGAGCTACTTGTTTGTTCTACCTTCAACCATATAAGATTCCTCAATTTAATCTAATTGCTACTGTAAGATCTTTCATCAAGCTTTAGCATTTCTAATGATCTAAATTCTTTTTTAGACCATTTGAAATTCGACTACCGTCATCCAAAACAAAGGGATAATGGGACTATCTGTTAATGTTGTGAAAGCTTGGATGTGACTGTTCTTCATGTAGGGAGCTGCTCAGAACAAGCAAGAGGCGGGAGGAAACGATCAAACGTCTAACAGTTGTATTAGGCGATGCCATGATGAGTTGTGAAATTGAGCAGGCTGCTCCCGAAGTTGCTTCGTGCTTACAGTCCCTTCTTCCATCTTCAGTCTCGGATAACATCTCGAGTCCAGCTCTCTCCGAGGAACCCTCCACCACCGGAATATTACCCTCGGATTCTGTCTCCATCATGTTCGATAACTCCCTCAGCCCTTCTCACACCCTTGTTCAGATCTTCTGCCAAGATCACAAGGGCCTCATTTATGACATCATGAGAACCCTCAAAGATTTCAACATCCAGGTATATATCTCTATGCGAAAAGGGAAAATTAGTCAATATATGGTCCATAAACTATTGATTTTTGGATGAATTGATCCTTAACATTTTTTTTAGTGATTAGATCTCCAAACAATTTACGTTTGGACGAATTGTAAATTTTTTGGAGATCTAATAACTGAAAAAAAGATTACGGACCAATTGGTTCAAACATCCATGATTTGGATCATACTGGCAAATTTGCGACCCAAAAATTTCACATTCGTAACCGAGCCTCTTGATTTCGTTTCAGATTTCGTATGGGCGTTTCTTCGCAAATCCGAAAGGGAACTGCGAGATGGACTTGTTCATAATGCAAGACGACGGGAAGAAGATAATGGATACGCACAAGAAAAACGCGCTGAGCTCACGACTGAGGATGGAGCTCGTCCATCCTCTTAGAGTAGACGTTGTGAGCCGGGGTCCGGATACCGAGCTGCTGGTGGTCAACCCGGTCGAGCTGTCCGGGCGAGGCCGGCCTCTCGTGTTCTACGACATCACTCTAGCTCTCAAGCATCTCAACATAAGCATCTTTTCAGTAAGAGAATCTATCTCCGCTAAGAATTCTCCATTTTCGCTTATATGAATTGCAATCATTTAGTTATATCATTCTTTTGCAGGTGGAGATAGGTAGACATAGAATCGACGAGCGGGAATGGGAAGTGTACAGAATCTTGCTCGATGAATGTGAATGTTTATCTGCTACGAGAGAGGAGATTAAAAGTAGTGTGAGAAAGAAGCTGATGGGTTGGGAATGATTTCTCAACCCATTTACTGTGCAGATTAGGTGTTTGTGGAAATTCCTTCTCTGTTTCATTATCTGCCGCCAAACTCTAGCTGGAGGAAGAAATTTCTGTAAATTATGTAAAGCATTTTCTGTATATGAGTAAGTTAATTAATTCAGTTTGTAAATTTTATTAATTAATATTAGCAAAGATTCATAATTCCATACTTTTCTCGACACTCCACTCATTTACACGCATCCGCAACGTGTGGTCTGAAGCAGTCATCCACACGTGGCGCAATTTCACGTGGCAATCTGAGTTCGTTTAGCTGCTTTTTCTCTCTCTCTCTCTAGTGGACCCTCTGACCTTCCAATCCCGTAGGGAGATACCAACGAATCTTCCTTTCATCGGCAATATCCCAATTTTCTTCCCCCAAATCAATCAAGACTTCGAAGCTCGTTTCTTGGTTAATTTATTTGTATCTATGATTTTTATAATCTGAATTGTAGTAAGAGAAAATGATGGCTTTGAATTCCCACATCGTGCTGATTGATTTGCACACCTCATGGTGCTCATCTCAGCAAATCCTCAGCTCCACCTTTGGTTACCTGCACAAGTGCAGCGCCGCGACGCCTTATTTCTCTGCCGCCTTTCGTCGAACACGTGGCGGGCGTGGCAGGATCTCGTCGTCCATGGCTCCGGCGCCGGAGATTCGTAGGCCGGTTGTAGGAAATGGGCTGCTGCCGGTTTCTCCCAACACGGCCTCCACGTCGACTTCGGGCAGTCGGGGCGACGAGGTTGTCTCGGATTTGGATTTGTTTCTAGAAATTGTCCCTTTGAGGATCAAGAATGAGCTGTTTAGGAATGAGCAGATTGGTGAGCTGATTGAGGTGGTTATGGACTTGGGGAGGAAGCCGCTTGCTCGATTTCCGAGCGGCGATTGGGTGATCTCAGAGCAGGCGGTGATGCCGGAGGATCTCCTCCATGCCATCTCTAAGGTTGTTTTTAGTGAATCATGTTAATTTGAATCTTTGATCATCATTATAGGATAATAACAATGATTTATTAGGGAATTTATATGTTTAGTTGGCCAGTTGTTGCTTATAATGATGTTTATATCAACATACTCATCAATGTGGAAGAAACTAAACAGTTTGCTGTCATAAGCTCCCTTGATGCATAAATGCATTTGTTTGTAGAAACATTGGCCTTTTAAGAGTTTTGTATGAAGTTAGTTTGATCATGCGTGTAGGTAGGTGATTTCTCTGACGACAACCGATCCGGGATTAACCACTCTCTGCATCGTATAAGCGCCATACGAAACCGAAAACTCCAAATCATAGGCCTTACATGCCGGGTGGGACGAGCTGTATCTGGAAGTGCTGAAATTATACGCGACTTAATCGAAAATGGAGGGTCCATACTTGTCATAGGGCCTCCCGGAGTTGGCAAAACAACCTTAATCAGGTACATATCTATGTTGATCATCCAAGAAGTAACTCTTTTCATCAGTTAATCTTGCTTTCTTGAAGATGTAATTTTAGAAAAAGTTGAGTTGTGAATGTGAGAAGGAAGTTGATGATAGTTAGGCTTGGTTTTGCAGAGAAATTGCTAGAATACTGGCTGATGATCAGAACAAACGCGTTGTGATTGTGGATACTTCGAATGAGATTGGTGGTGATGGGGATGTTCCTCATTCTGGTATAGGGCGTGCTAGAAGAATGCAAGTACCAAATGTTCATATGCAGCATAATGTGAGTGGTAATTTTGAGTGCAATTTCATAATTTTTGGTCTTAATATTGACTCTTATGTTTTGTTCTTGATAAGGTGATGATTGAGGCAGTCGAAAACCACATGCCACAGACCATCATAATCGATGAAATTGGGACAGAGCTTGAAGCATTGGCTGCAAGTACAATAGCCCAAAGAGGAGTTCAGCTTGTTGCCACGGCTCATGGAATCACTATAGAAAGCATCATAAAAAATCCCTCTTTGCAGACGCTCGTCGGTGGCATAGAGGTTCGTACAACCTTGTAACGTTTTGATTATACGAGGGGTGTGTGTATTGGTAACATGTACTGGATCTATTAGAGTCATCAGTTAAAATGTAAACCTCATTTTGCTTTGTTGAAACAGAGTGTTACTCTGGGTGATGAAGAAGCGCGGAAGAGGAAGGTGCAGAAGACTATCCTCGAGAGGAAGGGCCCTCCATCGTTTACGTGTGCAGTTGAGATGATATCGAAAACTGAATGTCGAGTCCATCATAGATTAGATGCAACTGTGGATGCTCTACTTGCAGGTAGCTTGAGTTTGTCGGAGTAAATTTTATGACTTCATTGCTTGACTGCAAATCCCACTTTTTTCCCAGGAAAAACTCCGTTGTTTGAAGTAAGGTGTATCGATAATGAAACAAACGATATCACAAAACCAAGCCAACCTACTCAGAAATCCCACTTTACTGAACTCCTCCCTATAGTAGATGATGAAGCTAATAGTCCACCAAAATCGAGCGAAGAACAACACATTCGATACATTAATGTGAAAGACTCGTACTTGAATGATGAGGATTCTTCTCTTACGTCCAAGAAAGTTGGCTCTAATGCATCTGCAGTCAGAAAGAGCTACCCTTTATATGTTTACACTCATAAGGTACTAATTAGGCCTCCATTTTTCATTTCTTTTCTAATCTATTAATACTAAATATGTTTTGTGTTTTAGATCCAAGAAGCTGATCTGCTGCAAGTAGCTGGTGTAATGGGGCTAGAGGAGAAGATAGATATAACTGATGACATTACTTCTGCTGATGCTATTCTTGCATCGAGCCACGAATTGAAGCAGAGCCCTTGGATACGCGGCGTAGCCAAGTTACACCAGCTACCGGTTTTTGTCGTCAAGGTATGCCAAAAATGTGATCTTTATCCAACAAAAAGCATCCCATTTGATATTCATAATCATAGATGAAATCTTCTTTGTGTTTCTCAGTCCACCACAATGACACAAATGGTGAAGGCTTTAAGAATGATTCTTGGGATGGATTCCTTTACTTCCACACAAAAGCAATCCAATCCAACTTCATCTGATATTGAGATTGAAGAAGATGCTCCAAAGAGGAAGCCATCTTTGGAGGAGATTGATGCATTAGAGGTGGAGTTAAAGTTGATTCAAATAATAAAATAATTCGACTCGTTTACAACCCTGTTTTGTTGATTCAATCATACTATTCACATCTTCTGGTGCAGGAAGTTCGGCTTGCGATTGAGTACATAGTGATCCCGGGTGGTGAGCCGGTGGAGCTTCTCCCGAGGCGGTCGGAGATCATGGCTCGGCAGCTCGAGCTGGTTAGAAGCTATCAGCTGGCTGTGGAGAACTCTGGTACTGAGGCTAACCCTAGACTGCATATCCTTCCTCAGAAACTGAGTAAGAGAGGTTCGATTTTCGGCCTCGGCCGCTCCGGCGGCGATGGGGGGAATAGGCTGCCGTTTCTGGCTGAATAGTTGAGGCAAAGTCATACGGTGAGATGAAGTTGAATTTCAACTCTGGTTGATGTACATCCACCTCTTGTACAGTTGTGTACATTATGTTATTCATTTCATGTCATTTGTAATTGAAATGTAAAATGTATATTCTCACTCTTGTAAAAGATCACGCGCTTCAATTTCACTAAACTTTTTCTGATCTATATTATAATAAATGTCATTCCGCAGTATAATTTCATATTATTATGTACGTGAAGAGCCATACTCAGTGAGTCAGTACCAATTACAAATAATAATTTGACATTTCACTAGCTTCTAATGCAAGTATAAATAAAAATGAATTATCATATTTCAAATTAATCATCAATAAAATATTCTGTAAAGTTTTATTAAGATTAATACTATTGTACTAAATCAACCTACTACTACGAAATACTTCTTTTGTAACGTTATTTATGTCCTACTTTCTTAATCAAATCGTTTCACTATTAATATCTTCTTCTCTAAAATGACAAAAAATAAATTAAGTTGCGTTTGGTAAGAGGGGTTCGGAATCAGGAATCTGTATAAACCCTATATAAAGTGTTTGAATCAAGGGTATCGGATTCAAAATTTTGAAATGATATCCAAAAAAATTAAGAAACCTCAATGCCCTATTACTTGGTGGATTTTACTTCAAACCCCAAATTTAATTTCATACCATTTCAATTTTTTTTTTTTTTATTTTCTCATTATTCGTTTTACATTTTATTCTTTTTTTTCATTCTTTCCTTTTTTATTATTCTTTCGTTTTTTTCTTTATTCCATTATTTTATTTTTTATTTTTATTTTTTTTGTTTTTCATTCTTCATTATCTATTTTTACATTCTCATTTTTTTTCATTTTTTGATTTATTAATTTTAATTTTTAATGATCCTGAATTTGAACAACTAATTTAAATTGATATGTTGGAATGAGTCAATTGCGACATTGAAGAAAATCATTCTGAACCTAAATACGATTAGAAGCTGCAAACCAAACACCACTTAAAACTAAAAAATGAAGTGAGCCACTTCTTCTTCACTATTCTACTTATTAATCTTACAGTCTCTCTCCAAAAATTCACTTCTCACACGTTTTCGTTCTACTCTGAATATTATGAATTTATAATTTTTAACTTTTTAAAGACTTTATAGTATTTTTCTTCAATTGCAACATAAAAAAATCGATTGTCTCAATTAAAATTTGGATGAATTTTTATTTCTTCATACTAACTAATTCTCGAAAACTGTATCTATTTTAATATAATTAAAATTTATAAAATTATACTTAAATAAAATTTGTTAGTTGAGAGAGTAATAACAACCGAGAGAGTATAATCAATAAAACAGTGCTTGATTTGCAAAGACTAATCACAAGCGATAAGAATAAACTCGTTATTCACTTTTCCATGTTCTAAAAATTCTACCTTTAGAATTAGGTCCCCAAATTCTGGTAACCCTAGATTCATCTTTTCGCGCACGCAAAAAGTTTCTGTAAATTTCTTCCTTTTATTTCCCGATAAACTGTTGTTTCTTTTTTTTCCGATTTGTTTGCAATTGAATTATTTACCGTTTTGGTTCAGGGTTTTTTCGGAGAGGAAATTCGTCGAGATGGGGAGCAAGGACCAAGATTATCGTATATTTGTTGGAGGGTTGTCGTGGGAGGTTACTGAGCGGCAGCTGGAAAGTGCTTTTAGCCATTGTGGCAAAATTGTTAGCTGCCAGGTTTCGAATTTCCTTGAATCTTTCTGCTACTCGGAATTTTTCCACTTATGGTTTCCCTATTATTTTTTTGCCGTAAGTTATTGCTCTTTATGTAGTTTGTGCGCCTGTTATTCAATTTGATTCTTTGAAAATTTAAGAGTTTGGTGTTTATAATTACTTTTCCTGTACAGAAATGATAAAGTATCTCTCTTTATAGATTCTGTTTTTATTTGAGGGCGCTTTTTAGAGATTATTTGCATCTTGTAGAAATTGAATTATGCGAATCACATAATATCACGGAGCCGTTCTTTATGGTTGAAGATGTTAAAGTTAGATTATGGAGTTTCTTTTTGTTTCTTAATATGTTGTCTGCGTTCACTCTGTGCGGTTGTTAGTAGCATTCTTTATGTGTTTATTTTATTATTACTATTGTTGCATTAATTTCCTCTTTTGTCACAGTTAATCTCATACTCTTCTTTTTTGTTACTCTTTTGCGTGTAACTTTGGGAATGTTTTTGTATGGATTTGGAGGAACTTGGGGTCTGTTTGATTTCAGGTACTGCTGAAGCACAAAATCTGTCATGTTTCTGGCATTGCAATCAGCTCTTTGTTTTATCGAATCATGCATGGCAACGGCTAGCAGTTTTAGTTAGGAAAGCCTTAAAATTGGGTTCAGTGGATTTGGCTGCTACTTTGTTCTGGCGAGGCTTTTTTGTATCACGTTTCTTGGAAAAGTAGGGCTTTGATTAGGCCACGACTCAACCGATTCACTGTTCATGACCACAGCATATTAAGTCATCTAGCTTTTAAGAAATAAATGTTTTTGTGTGTGTACTCTCTCATTATTTGATATATATCTAGCAATATGGAAGAAAAAACCCTACTGGAGCTCGCCTAGGCTGGCCAATTGGTATCTGGGACTGTCAGTAAAAATGTAGCTGCAAGGATTGCTGGTGGTTACAGTTCTGTGAAGAAGCCAGAGGAAGAATATTTCGCTTTGGTCAAGAAACTTACAGTTACCTTTTCTACAAGCTTCAGAAATGTTCAGTTGACATATTGTTGGCCGAAGTTTCTCGAATTATATCTTCAGCTGGAAAAAACCCTTTATTCCTTCAATCAGTTGGAAAACTCTTTCGCTTTCTGCTTATTTGCCATGATTGACGTTGATGCCTTCATTAGTACTTGTTTTGTGTATATGCTGATTTTGGTTCATCTTCATCTTTAGAGCTTAGAGGGTTAGCTGATTGAACCAGGAAATTGATAAGTTGGCCTTTTTTACACCGAACAGAACTATTACAAGGAACTAGCTTTTTGTCTGAAACGGGATCGAAATAAGCTCAGCTGGTTGTCCTTATTAGGTTAAGGTGTTTGAGGCAGTGCCCACATTTGGTCAACATGTCGGGTTTTATGTTTCATAATTGGATCTAATAAGCCTTCGTTGCTGGTGAACGATGACAAAGCTTCTGAAAGTTGCCAACTACTCTCTGCAGAAAAAACATTGCTCATGGCGTTGTATACTAATGATACTTTAAAAAGTTGCACAAGGTGGGGTTGTGTGACAAAAGAGAATTCTGCTTTAAAGCTTATGCTTTGGTTGCCGCTCCTTTGAGTCATTATTTCACAGAAGATTATAATCCATATTCATTTAGGATCTTCTATAGCAGGCATGGAATTTTTTTGTAACTTTTAGGCAGATGTCATGGCAAGATTGTAGGAAAGATTTTATCCCTTCATGAATGTGTTTGAATGAACTTCCTGAAACATTTGTGAAATCGCCGATTAAATTTTCTTTAATCTTATTTGAAATAAATTAGTTAATTAATTAAGATATATAAGAAATTAATAAATTCGCCGCCGCCGATTATGACGATTCAAATTCGTGAAAAGAAATCAAATCAATAAAGCGGTCGACATCGAGCTGCCTATCGTCTCAAATACTAATTCGCGATAGCTCCTTTGGTTCTCGCAATCGCGCGTTTGGCTCTCTTTCATTCTTAGTTGCAAAAGAAGGGTGTTAATCTGACGGCTTTTGTTTCTCCGACGCCACGCCACGCCCACCATCGTCGTCGTAGTTCGTTTTTTATATATCTGTTATTTAAGCATATTTGGGCATGAGATAAATCGATAGAAACAGAGTATTATTTTTTCTTAAGAACAGAGTCTCTTGCATTCTTCTGATTTAGTTGTAAGAGGCAACAACCATGTAAACTCTTATTAGATTTAAGCTGTAAGAGAAAACAATCATCTGAACTCTTATTAGATTAAGCATAGTATTCAGGTACTAACAGTATCTAACAGTTTTGCTGGCAAAAGTTTACTTTATATCAAAGACCGCAATATTCATCATTCTGCAATTCTTGCCGAAAATCGTCATCAAGTTCTGCAAAAACTTTTGCCAGCGCTGTTAGTATTCAGGTACTAACAGTACCAATCACCATTTTTGATTTCTAAAAATGAAAAAACTGTCATAGACACTGTTAGTACCTGAATACTGTGCTTAAATCTAATAAGAGAGTTCTGATGACTGTTTCCTCTTACACCTAAATCAGAAGAATGTAAGAGACTTTGTTCTTAAGAAAAAATAATACCCTGCTTCTATCGATTTATCCATGTTCAAATATGCTCATAAAACAGATATATAAAAAACGAACCAGGGCGACGATGGAGGGCTTGACGTGAGAGCTGTCAGATTAACACCCTTTTTTTGCGATTGCGATTTTGAATTTGAGACGGTAAGCAGCTCGGTGTCGACCGCTTTATTGATTTGATTTCGTTTTACGAATTTGAATCGTCATAATTGGCGGCGTCGAATATGTTAATGTCTTATATATCTTAATTAATTGACTAATTTATTTTAAATAAGATTAAAGAAAATTTAAACCGTAAGGAAAGATGTCATGGCAAGATTGCAGTGAAACCGAGATTCTCCGTGAATGTGTTTGAATGAACTTCCTGAAACATTTCTCCTTTTAGTTGCAATTAGAACTTATCTCTGATATGAAATTAGAAACTGTGTCGGCAGATAACCGGATAATAATTTATCAGAAAAAACTCATGTGGGTATATCACTACTTGATACATGTGGCAAGACCTTTGAATCTGAAGTTATCAGATATGTAAGATGAATCATGGAGATTATTTTGTAGCTACAAGGTCATTCTTTTCGTGGCTGGTTGGTTGTTTTCCTGTTACATCACCATAGGCTGAAGTGTTTTCAGTAAAGTGCACTCAGAATAAACGACATTGAGCAGTGAGCAGCCATCTGGTTGTTGCATTCTGATTAAGTTTCCATCCTTGTTTGGTTGAATGATATTCTGTTACTGGTTTTTGTACTTTGGAATTTGAGAATCCTCTGATGATGATATCTACAGTTCTGCTGATTCTTCTACTCATGTAAGATCTTCTTGCACTATAAGCATAATACTTGCATGAATTCTAACTCAAATTTATCGTAATGGCTTTAGGCTCCTATACTGAGTAGGCAAGTTGAACTCAATTTGATTAATAAATTATGTAATGATTTGCATCACATGTCCTAGGATTCTTTTTTCACCATCTTGATTGCTTCTTCTCGAAGTCCCCATTTTACATCTATTGCTATGGCAAAGGTTTGCGATCAAGTCACTCCATCCAGTGACATGACTATAGATTTTTCAGTTTCTTCTACTACATATACCATATACGGAAATCATGTTTTTGTTTTTGCTTGCTTGACCTTTTGCATTGGCTGTTCTTTGGTTAGTTAATACTAAACATAAGCTTCTTCCAGGTTGTGCTTGATAGAGATACAGGCCGTCCTCGGGGATTCGGCTTCTTAACATTTGCAGACCGAAGATCAATGGAGGATGCAATCCGGGACATGGATGGTCGAGAACTTGGAGATCGCGCCATCTCTGTTAACAAGGCCCAGCCAAAGGGAGGTGAAGATCAAGGACCAGGCTATGGAAGTTATTCAGCAGGCGGAAGAGGCGGTTATGGTGGAAGAGACCGTCCAGCAGGACAAGACGACTGCTTCAAATGTGGCCGACCAGGACACTGGGCTCGAGACTGTCCATCCGTTGGAGGTGGCCAAGGCACCCGCCCATTCTCCCCTCCGCGCTCTAGGTATCCCGGGGCTAGCGCCCGTGGAGGAGACCGTTATGCAGATGCTCGCGATCGGTATGTGGATGATAGATATGATAGGGGTCATTTCGATGATAGAGATCGTTATGAAATGAGAGATGATCGCTATATGAGCCGCGATAGATACGTTCACGACAGGTAAACTTGTTAATTCTTCTAAATTCGAGTTCTTGATTCAAAAGTTGTAAAAAGGGTTTCTCTTTCTCATCTAATTAGGTACACGCCGGCTGGAGACCGGTTCCCGGTAGAAAGGTTTCCTCCTCCAGCCGCTGATCGATACCCGTTAAGCGGATACGGGAAAGACCGAGCCTACGATAGAGATGTTGGACCGAGAGGTGGCGTGGGGCCTGCACGATACGATGGGAGAAGCTACCGGGAGAGGCCAGGTCCATACGACCGGCCTAGGCGGGGAGGGCCGCCGCCGGCCTTTGAACGGTACTAAAGATGGCTCATCTTTTGCTGAGCAAGATGTTGATCTTTATGGCATATTACACTTATTTGTGAACTGGTGTTTAAGCTTGCTTTTATCTATGTAGTATTGTGGCTCTTAGTATGTGTTAGTTTAATTGTATGCCTTCTTCATAGTATAATGGTTAGTAATATGTGTGTTAGAGCTCGACTCTGCTCGAGTTCGATGACTCACTAGTGATTAAATATCTTAAGTATCTCACTTTTGCTCATTTGATTTAAATTGAAATTTATGCAACTCCCTTTATATGTACGGTACACAGTTTAGACGGTTTGTGCAATCTTATAAAATAGTAGTGTAAATGTATAAAATAATGGGTCCAGGTGGTTTATTCATTTGTGTTTATTTTTTAAATGAGATATAATCGGCTAAATGAGATATTAATAATGAGACGGTTGATTGATGAAAATTCAGAATTAATTTTGGAAAATTGGCGGTTAGATGTAAATTTGGGGCTTGTGGTAACGGTTTTCATCAAACCCATAGTTTTTATGTAATCTGCATATATTAATAATCCATTCCTCTCGTTGAGTTTTGACTCATTTTTTTTTTTTTTTAAAATGCGATTATTAAAGAGAATTGTTAGCTCTGATTAAGTGATTGTATCGTACAAAGAAATAGATTAATTGTGAATAAAAAAATCGACAATATGAATAGGACTACCCTAAAGAAAATATGAGATAAGAAAATGAAAGATAGAGAGAACATATCATCGGTTAAAAAAACTTTAATGAAGATTTAAATTGCAGAAGTAATTAAAATGAAAGAGGAAGAACATGTTATCGGTTGCAAAAAGTTTAATCAAGATTTAAATTGCAGAAGTAATTAAAATGAACGTTGGTATTCGTAAATCATAAATTAGAATTCTTGTTTGTTTTAACCAACAAATATGTTGCATAAATAATTTTTTACTTATCCGACGTTCTGGAAATTCACTTTTCCAGGAGTGCACAACCCTATTTTTGAACCTCGCGACAGGTAACCCTAATTTATCTCTTTTGTGCTCTTCTCTCCCTCGCGCTATTAGTTGTCGTATACTTTTGCATTGCGAGATTGATAATCGGTAATTTTAGTTTTGTATTCTGGTTCTGGATGCTGACTTGGTTTTTCGTAATTCTTGTGGGGTGTGTTTGTGTTTATGTAGGGATTTTACTGAGCGAAAAACTTCGTCTAGATGGCAGACAAGGAGCAGGACTACCGTATATTTATAGGAGGTTTATCATGGGATGTTACCGAACGGCAGCTCGAAAGTACTTTTGGTCGTTTCGGCAAAGTTGTTGACTGTCAGGTTTGAATTTCGTCGTATAATATTGAATTTTTTCGTGTTTGCTTGTGTTACATATATGTTGTATGTATGAATTTGTGTTCTGCGTAGGAGTTTTAGCTGTGTGTCTGCGTTTTATTCTGGGGCTCAGGTGGTGTCCTGGGAGTGGTCGAAAGGTTCTGATATTTGAATTTATTTAGTTGTTTAATTTTGTTGAGTATTTGCTTGCATCTGTTGATGTAACTAATGTGGTGATTTAAATTTTGTATTGGGTAGATTTAAGTATTGAAAATAGGTGAATAGGTGCTTCTATGATGAATTGAGTTTTGGAGGGTGCAAATTGTTCCCTGGAAGGATAATATGGAGTATATTTGACCTGAGAGACATGTTTTGAGGATTATCACAGTTGTTCGTTTATCAATGTGTATTTGGCCCACCTAATTTTAATATGGGCTTGGCTGTGGTTTATGGTTCCGGGAACCCATTTTAGCTTTCAGTTCGATGAGTGATGCATTTGCTCATTCTTTGTGGTAGTGAAGAATGCAACTTCATTTTTTGTTATCTTTATTTTCCCTCACTTATTCACTATTTTTTCTCTTTTGCCTAGTATGTGGCTTATGATTGTTGAAATGCTTTGATATGGGATTTGGAGGAACTTTTGGACCATTTGAGATATCCAGACTACTTAATCACTGGCTCAGTCTGTTTCCAGCGCTGTCATCTGCTAATTTTATTTGAGAACCAGTCAGGCGTGACAGCTTTAGCAGTTTTAGACAGACATTTTTCGCCTGTTCATCGTGCTGCTACTTTGCTAATGGGGCTGCTTTTGAATTCTATAACAACTTCAGTAGGCTAGAATCACAAAAGCATGTTCTACATGTCCTCAGACAACATTTCGTGATTATTTGTTTGGGATGCTATTAGGACCGGGCATGTATTGAGTTACCGTTCAGTGCTGAGCTCCGTCACATAGGGCATTTTGTGAAGCTTTATGTTTGTCTTGTGTGGTGTGCATTCGACCTCATTGATCCGTTTTCAGATTTTGTGAATGAGAATCATGCCTCCCGGTTTGACAGTTAGCATATTCAGTCATCTGCCAGAAAAATCGGAAAGCAAACTTGACTATGTTGGGTGTCTGTCATATTCTTCATGATTCTCGTGCTGTCTGCAGTTTAAAGTTGATGTTAGACAGTACATCAGAAGTTTTTTATGCTCGCACATCAGGATGCCTATCTGTTAAATTAAGCTGCAGGAATCATGGATGATTTTTCCGTATAAGCCTCTTGAAGAAAAGCTGATGATGCTCTTTTCTTTTCTTTTTGAATATAGTTAGGAACTGGTTTAATCCCTATTACTAGCTTTCTAAATGTTCAGACGTCATATTTTCCGGCCTTGCTAGGGGAAGCTGACTGCCTTGAACAGATGTTGTGACAGTTTTGTTCAAGTCCTTTATTCTATTTTCAATGTACGTGCTTGCCCTCATGTTTGGTTTGTCAGCTGCTTATGAAGTCGCTTCATCTTCAGATGTCTTTTAAAGCTAAATAATGAGCATCTTGTAAACCGCGAAATGTGAGCGTTGCATGTAATAAATGAATTGAAAGTGCATTTTTTCGAGGAACTAGCATTTGGTTTAAGGCAGAGTTGGCAGAGGGCCCACTCACGAGTATTAACTTGGCAGAGTTTTTTTTAACACCTCAGTTGGTTAGCATACCTGGCGTCTTTTCATATTGTGTCCAACTTACCTCTAATAGCGGTGAAGCAGAAAGAAGCTTCTGGAAGTTGCCTTCATGCTATAGCTTTCAATGTCATCGTGTATTTCCCAGAGTTGTCATTTGAGGCAAAAGTAAGTAAAGCTTGAGAAACTTCTCCTTTGGTTGCCCTGAGTTTTTTTTTTTAACAAACTACAGCCTTCATCTGTGGGTATTGCGACTATTAGGTTGATATGAAAGATTTGTAAGAAGAGTAATCCTTTATGAAAGTTAGCACAGAGAGCCAAAAATCTATCCTTTCTTTTCTGGATAATAGTGTCATCAGCCACAGAACATGTGTGTCTTTTCTGCAAACCAGCCTGTCTGATTTCGTCCATATTTTAGTAAATAACTGGAGGAAATAGACTGATAATGGTCTTTTCTTCGTCATAGCAATTTTTTTTAAATTCCTATTAAATCTTTGAGCTAGTAACTGAACCAATCTATAGCGTTTTGTAATAATGTTATATTGTGGATGTACTATGGGCCAGAGTCATGAGTTTATTGCTTTTGGGGATGTAGCAAAACCTTAGAAGGTGAAGATTTGTTTGAAAGGTTTCTTCAACATTGAACTCTTCCGGTTGCAAGCTGAAACTTATGTGGATGGTGAATTATTTCCTGTTGCACCAGTTCTGAAAATGCAAGAGTTTTCCGCCATAAGCTGAAGTTCACTGCTAGATTGAGTTATCATTAAGAACCCGTCCTTGTTTGCTTGCGTGAATTTTCTGTTACCGGTCTTTGTTCTGCGAAATTGAGGCCTCAGGGAATCTAATGTCAGATAATGTTATCTGCATTTGTGCAGATTTCTTCTGCTCATGTAAGAGTTCCTTAAAACTCCATGCATGCTATTTATAGTTTCATTGTAACTCCACACATTTTATGTAAATTCTTACTCATTTGCGATGTCAACATTCTTTCCGTTAATTCTTCGATCATTGCTTGCTTTACTCCCATATGTATTTTTCTGTAGATTATGTCGGAAAGAGATACAGGCCGTCCTCGTGGATTTGGCTTCTTGACTTTTGCTGACAGACGGGCGATGGAGGATGCAATCAAGGATATGCATGGTAGAGAACTTGGAGAACGGGTCATCTCAGTTAACAAGGCCCAGCCAAAGGGAGCTGAAGAACCAGGACACGGCCACGGAAGCAATGCGACAGGTGGAAGGGGAAGTCATGGTGGAAGAGATAGGCCAGCTGCAGGACAAGATGACTGCTTCAAATGTGGCCGGCCAGGACATTGGGCACGAGACTGTCCATCAGCTGGTGGTGGCCGAGGTGCTCGTCCACTATCACCTCCACGTTCTAAGTATGGTGGGGCTCCTAGCCGGGGGGACCGCTATGCAGATGACCGTGATAGGTATGTGGATGATAGACTAGACAGAGGCCGTTATGGTGATAGAGATCGTTACGGTGATAGAGATCGTTATGATAGCAGAGATGATCGATATGGGGGTGCTCGTGATCGTTATATAACTGACAGGTACTCTTTTGTACTTGTGATATTTCTATGCAAACTAGTTTCCTCTGGGTGTGAGTAGCAACAAGATCTTTAAGTTATATTTCTTCGTCTCTGGGTGTGGGTGTTCTATTCTCATGGATTTTATCTTTCAAAATTTCTTTACAGTGCTTAGCAAAAGATGTTGCCAAATGTAGAGAGATATACTGCTAATGTTTGGCTTTCTTAAATGCATCTGAAATAGGTATGCT
The DNA here is from genome assembly GCA_028984105.1 of Lavandula angustifolia. Taxonomy (NCBI): domain Eukaryota; kingdom Viridiplantae; phylum Streptophyta; class Magnoliopsida; order Lamiales; family Lamiaceae; genus Lavandula; species Lavandula angustifolia. The sequence continues at coordinate 14,063,093 of CM054803.1, forward strand.
CCTGCTGGAGACCGCACAGCTGCTGATAGATATGAGGCACCACCTGCTGACCGTTACCCACACAATGGATACGGCAAAGACAGAGGCTACGATAAAGATGTAGGAAGCAGAGGCAATGGTGATAGATATGGAGGTGGTCGATATGAAGGAAGACGCTATAGGGAGAGGCCAGCCCCGTATGACCGTCCCTAGGCGTGGAGGGCGACCACCATCCGTTGAACGGTACTGAACAGCAGCCTTGTGCGTTTTCGACTATCTTAACAATTTCTGTAAGGCATACTCTTGTGAATTTGGCTTTAAGCTTTCTTACCTTAGTACCATGCTCCTTAGATGGGATTATGACTTGGTTGACGCATTATAGCCTGTTTATGTAGTTTTCTTCATATTATGATGGTTTATGCTTATCTTTCTGCACTGCATTTTAGTGATTCGCGTTGGTGCGTCTTCTTCGATCTTATTTATATTATTATTGCTCTCTTTAGTATTTTGTGATTAAGGAGGAAAGAGATTCTTGATTCATTAGAGAGAGAAACAAATGCATTATTGTAACTACTTAAGATCTCCAGCTAACTCCACACAGCAGAAAGAATAGGGATAATATTCAGAGAGGTCATATATACAGCTATATACAAACCGCCCTGCTGTAATAATACATATTTTCATCATGCAAAACATACCACAAAACTATCTCTATTTAGCTACCAAATGAAGACAATGAAAGCTTAAATCTTTGTCACAAACCAGCACCCTCTTCATCTGCTCGCTGCAGCAGCTCCAAAACGCTCCCGGCCTTCCGTTTCGCCCGGTCGGTCCCGTTTTCCGACAACTCCTTCAGCGCCGCCTCCGCTCCAAGCTCCCTAGTTACCCTCAGATACTCTCCATTACCAGTACACAAACACCACAATATCGCAGCAGCATTCTCCCGATTCCGCAGCGAACCCGCCCGTATCAACTCGACAAGCGCCGGTACCGGCTCAGTCTTTCCGATAGCAACCTTCCCTTCTCCATGGCCGGCAAGTATAGCCAATATCGCAAGCGCTTCATCCAACATCCCACCACCAGGATCCTTAAGCAACGCCATCAACGGAGGTACAATTCCTCCTCTCACCGCCCTCACCTTATTCCCTTGGTAAATCGATAGGTTGAATATCGCTGTGGCTGCATCTTTCTTCCCTCTCGGCGTTCCGTTGCAGAGGAGGTCGATTAGAGGAGGGATGGCTCCGGCTGCTCCAATCGCGACTTTGTTCTCATCGACTACGGATAGACTAAAAAGGGTAGCGGCTGCGTTTTCCCTCGCCTCCATACTTCCATTCTTCAACACATCCACGATATCCGGTATAGCGCCTGCATTCACAATCGTTCCCTTGTTGGCCTCGTTTATTGATAGATTGAGAAGGGCCGTAACAGCGTGTTCTTGAGTCCGTAAATCAGGTGAGGCGAGCAGCTCGACTAACAGAGGAATAGCTCCGGCTTCAGCAATGCAGACTCTATTATCAGCATTCCTCTTAGCAAGCAAACGAAGCTCCCCTGCAGCCGCTCTTTGCTGATCATGATCGCCATTTGCGAGTTTTTGCAGCAGGGCGGTGATAGCACTGCGGTCACAGTCGGAGCCACCGCCTCCCGGCCGTCTGTTCCGACAGCTCCCCTGCTTCCTAGGAAGCTCGACTCCGTTACTCTCGCACCACAATGCGATGAGACTCTTCAACACGTAGTTGGGAGTCAGCGCTGTGTGGAGCAACGTCTGCTGCGTCTTGGGGCACGTCTTGTGCCCTGCATCGAGCCATTTCTGAATGCAGGATCGCTCGTACGTCTGCATTTCGATGAAATCGGAACAAGAGGTAAGAAGAAGCTAAAAAACATGAAACAAAATCAAACTGCGACTAGGAAAGAGTCCAGAGGTATGAAACAAATTCAAACTGCAATCAGGAAAGAGTTCAAAAACATGAAACAAATTCAAACTGCAAGTAGGAAAGAGTTCATAAACATGAAACAAATTCAAACTGCAATTAGGAAAGAGATAAAAAAAATGAAATAAATTCAAATTGCAATTAGGAAAGAGTTCATAAACATGAAACGAATTCAAACTGCAAAACGAACCTGTCCGGTGGAGACAATGACGGGATCCTGCATCAACTCGAGTGAAATCGGGCAACGGAAGTCGTCCGGGATGATCGGAGACCGGTGCTTGATCGAGCTCTTGTCGATTTCAATCTCCGGACTATCCGTTGCAACGCAGTCTTTGATCTTCCTAAGAAGGAACGACATCGTTTCGATATACTCCTCTGAAACTCCTTCGGGAACTCCGCCACAGGAGATGACCATTTCGTGTATAGCAAGCAATTCTCTCTTCAAATCAGCAGTGCTCGTTAAATGAAGCTTCTCCGAGAGTCGTTTGAAAACTGCAGGATCGGGATCGTCTTCCATTTGCGCTGCAGCCAAGTCCTTAACCAGTAGCAGATCGGGTGACTCCATTTGACCTATTGCTCGTCTGAATTGCGCGTGTAGGAGTTCGATCTAGAAGCATAGAACAGAAACAAAAACATTATAAATCGAGCACAGCAGGAATCAAGTTAAAGAGCGTGTAAAATCTTCACCTGTTCTCGAACTTCGTCAGGTATATCGAGCTTATTGTAGGGGATTTGACTCAATGCTGCTTCGATCTGTATAGTTGTGGCTTCGAATTTTCCAGCAATTTTGTCAATCTGCAGAGCCTGTGATGGATATACATCAAAATGTAATGAAATTACTCAGAAATACACTCAGATTGATTTAGGAGTAAAATAGAAAAAAAACAGTGGTTTCGGAGATGTTACCTGGAAAATTTTGCTGCCCTCATGGACCGATTTCAGCAGCTCGAGAGCCGAGTCGAGAGCGACTCGGAGCGAGTGGAGCCCCCCGAACGACGTCGCCGCGCAGCGCATCGCCACCTACACCGTCCTGCAGCTCCTCAAACAGCGGGCTTAAAAGCCTCACCCTTCTCACTAGATTCCCGTACATCCTCTTAGCAACCGTTCTACACTCGGGTAAGGCGCAGACGCCCTTGACCGACTCACTGAGTTGACTCAGCACCCCCTCCAACTCCGGATACTCCGCCATCGCCGACGAAAATCTCCAAATAGAAAACGCGTCAGCTAAAATTTAACAAATCCCAGAGAAAAAAGGGGGAAAATAAGACTTCAGATGAATGGTTGCGGGAGGTGTGTAGCAAAATCGGCTAAGAATTCTTGATCTGAAACCTGGCGGAATTTGAGGGTTTTTTTATTGAAAAGAAAACAGAGAAGAGAGAGACGAGATGAGAGAAGAGAATTTAATAATGCGAAGGAATGTAAATTGTGGAAGTTTCTCGTCGTCGTTTACTTGGCTTTGTTTCTGAAACTTTGAAGAGGTCAAGTCTGAACAAGAGCTCAACTCTGAAGAGTCTAGAGAGAGAGAAAGGATTCCCTAATAGATTTTTGATTCTACCTAATCAGACGTCCCTTGGCTAATTATATTACCCAAAAATATAAAACTCTTGCTGATGTAAGAAAGAGGTGAGAATAATTAGTGTTGAATCATGCACCCCGAGTGATTTTTGATGTTTCTGTGGATTAAGGTTGTTGGAGACGCGGTTGCTCGAGCTTCTGGTGTCTGGTTTGATTGGAGTAAGAAGAGAATTCCAGATTCGATCACCCAACCATTTCATATATTCCCACTGTAAGCACCATCAGCATCCATCGAGGTCCAATGCAATAAGCATGTAAAGAATCAATATGTTGTACAACTCTTTCCCAACCATAGTACATTTAGATGTGCAACATAAAAATATCACGGAGAGTATACAGCTCAAACCATAGTTAGAATATACATTTAGATGCACTGCAAACCACTACCAAGGCGGAGCTGGGCGTGGTAGTCTCTTGGCAATTTCCTGGCAAATCACCAAAAATCCAAGTAGATCAGCTTGCAGCAAGAAGGTTTTGACAAGTATAACTCAAATTTAAGTGAGTTGCAAGTAACACGTAGACTTTAGATAAAGAAGTAAAAATGCAGGAGAATGTTGAATGCACCTCGAAGAGCTGGTTTATGTTGTCTGCCGTCTTTGCAGATGTCTCGATGAAGAACATCCCGTTCTTTTCAGCATAATCAATCCCATCCTTGAAAAATGAAAAGAGAATGTGATGCATTCGCCTACACAAATACGCTATTGAAAGGGAATAAAATTAATGATGTTTACTTGAGTTGGCACTTCTCTTCTATCAGTTAGATCAGCTTTGTTACCAACTAAAGCCATGACTATATCAGGGTCTCCATGTTTTTGTAATTCCTAGGAATGTCACAATAAACAAACTAATCAGAAGATATAGTTTAGGAGAAATGCAGCAAGCACAATACAAACAAATATAAAAAACTTCAGCAAGAAGTAATATTCTGAATGTCACATGATGGTAATGGATATTGGGACTGTAATTGGATTTCAAGCACATTGCGATTAACGGGAATATTAACCTTCGCATAGTTATGTTTTGCATTAATTAAACATACCTTAACCCAATACTGTGCCTTATTAAAGGAATCGGGACTAGTTATATCATAAGCAATGATTGCAACTGCAGCTCCTCGGTAATACAGTGGTGCCAGAGCCGCATACCTAAGTGAAAAACAAGAGTATGCTAATATACAATCATAACTTCACTAAATACTAGCATAAGTTATACACGATCTAGATATTGGCATTGGAAATAAATTAATCCCACAACAAACAGATGTAAAATATAAGTTATGGTAAGTGGTAGTCGCTATAAAGTACCTTTCTTGTCCTGCAGTGTCCCAAATTTCAAATTTCACTGTAGTGGAATCTTGCAAGGCTATTGTTTGGGACAAGAAAGATGCTCCGATGGTAACCTAAATCATGAAAGAATTTACAAGTTAAACTAAGTATATCACAAACCAAGACCATTCAAAGTCATCAACTTTAAGTTTCCATTACCTTGGATGTTGGATCAAACTGCCCACGAACAAATCGAAGAACGATGCAACTTTTCCCAACACCAGAATCACCTAACAGCACCAACTGTAAGAATCACGGATAACGAAAGGGTTAAAACTGTGAGATTTTCTACAAAAGCCAGGATAGTCACATAAGTAGATGCAAAAAGTGAGAGATTTTACACACGGCTACATTTATGTAAAAAGTAAGCAGTATAAACAAGTAATAACCAAATTAAGTATGAGAAAGATAACAACCCAAGAGGAAAATATTGTTTGGACCCAAACCCATTAAAATTAATCTTCCCAACATCAGGACTAACTCATTAAGTTGAATACAGTTAAGTAGATAAGCAAATGAATCAAGTTAAATCAGAGCTACCTAATTTATACATTTTTATTTCCCCATGACAATGGCACAAAATTCTCTCAAGCAAGTACCTACGAACCCGGTTAGTATCCGTATCCATAAAAGTCTTGCTGAAATATTCTCTTCCCTAGGGATCCTATCACTCTGAGCAACTTGTAGACTTAAAGACATTTAGCTGGAACCAAACCATGCTACTTTGATATTTCACAGAGTGGAACTTGCCCTCACATTTCTCCCGAAAATCTATCTACCTCGAGCTACAGAGCCAATTCAATTCACCCATCAAAATCATTATTTTCATTATCTATAATTAGTCGATCTTCCTGGTTTCCAATACTACAATCGAGAAAGGAACAACATTAACCCTATTCCGCCATTTCATTACAACTTCACTAAAAAAATTGCAAGTGATGATTCCGCCAATAATTCTACAACCTTCTTATAATCAAGCAAGCATTTTTTTACCTTAACACGAAGGTTCTTCGGGTCACTCGCGCCACCATTATCTGGGTTAACACCCCCGATCCGCCCAGCAGTTCTATCTGCAAAGTACGAGATTCAACAAATAAATCTAAGAAATACCTACAATCAGCCGATCAAATAATCGACCATAAAAGCTCCAACTGGAGCAGCAAATAAGTCAAATTACCCGAGTCAATCGAACTATACCACGAAAATTTCCAGCGGGATCAAACAACAATCTCAGTTTACTTTGAAAATATCCAATCAATAGGAACAAATAAAACACACACAAAAAGGGAAACATGAAATTTGGGGTAACCCTAAATTCACCTGGAACTGACGAAGAGCAACCCATGGAGCAAGCGAATTGCCGGATATTCAGATAATATCTGAATGTATATTTGGTGTCAATTACAAATCACAAGGTCGAGGGTTTACTATTTAGCCTAAAAAAAAACATCGAATGTGTGTGTGAGAGAGAAGGTAGGAGAGAGAAAGTGACTTTTACAACTAAATAAAAATATTACTAGTATCTATTTTGCATACATTATTATGATTGATTCGCAATTTCGCATGTATCACACCCACACCTAGGGTGTTCGTACGCTATACGCTATATCTTGTACTATTTTTCTCATACCACATCTTGTCCTAATAAAGGTCGGTATGAGAAAAAATATATTGTTACCGCATACCGATCATTTCGGTATATTGTAGTTCGGTATATCGAAAATTCGGTATAGTAAAAATCCATACCGTTATCATACCATTCTTTCGGTATACCGTACCGCATTTCGGTATACCGAAAAATCAAGGTCTACCGAATATTTAACGGTATAACGTAAATTTAATTTATGTTTTTTATACAAGCCAATAAAATTATTAATATTATTTTCCAATAAAATTAATTAATCTATCTATTTTGTATGAATTTGTTAATATTACGGGTTAATGTTTATAAAGTTGAAAAATATAACTTTTTATACATTTTATGATTTAATAGATAAATAATGTGACTTTATGTCAAATAAAGTTATGTTTATGATATTAACATTAACATTGTTTGATATGAGTACATATTTGTAACAATCCGTGTTCAAAACTTGTAACCAACATTTTTGCACTATTTTCTACAAGATATATGCGGTATGAACTTCGGTATGCGGTATACCTCGGTATGGAAAATCTCATACCGTTACCATACCGAAAAAACTTCGGTACGGTATGATATCGTACCAAAAATTACGGTATACCGAAAATTTGATATCTTCAATATTTTTTCGGTATGGTATGTGCGGTATACCGATTTTTCGATATACCGTAACACCCTAATCACACCATTGATAGTATTCGAATATGTAAGTTTTAATAATTAATAATAACAATGGCGAAGTCGCAAACATGAGTTGGATTGATTCTACTCAATTTTCTTTTATTATAATTATATAACAATATTTCACAAAAATATCCCCAAATATTAAAATTTACAATCCACTTTTTCCATAAGACATTGATCCTATACATTTAAATCGAGCCGTATATAAGCCTCGATTTTTTACTTGAGAGAAAAAGTTAATTAAATAAATGTATGTATTTCAATGTTGTAACATAATTAATGCTACGAGGGAGTTATGTTTTCAAAGAGAAGGTAAGATAAAAGGGTAGTATGAATATACCGGACAAAATTAGAATATTTAATCTTGTATGACTCAATTGAATGATGAATAGTCAATTTGAATGTTATGAAAAAGGTAAATGACCAATGTGACGGTTTACTAAAATTTCTCACTTTACCATTGATTGTATTGATACATAAACGGTTTGGGAAAACATATATTTCAAAAATGAAGATCAATTCTTTAGCAATTAAGATTTTTATGCAATATAAAGTATAAGAAATTTTGGGCCGTTGATATCCCTCAAGGAAGTTCTAATACAAAAGGAAGCAATAACCCTATAATGGCAATTCAATAAAGTTAAACACCAATGTCTTTCTTCCCAGCAAGATCCTCAAGAGTGAGATTTAAAGTATCAGCTGATCCCTTCTTCACTTCCTCCCCACGAGCAGCCAAAAACTCCTCCACGCTGCTCGGTTCGCCAAACCATCCCAACCGGTCAGCAATGAGGTGCAGATTTTCGCAGCCATTGCATCTAGCAACAACCACACCTTTGTCATATGATTCCCGGCAAGCAGTCTTGAGGTTTCTGGTATCGCAGACTTTGCACGTGAACATCATCACAAGATCGTGCCTCTCTGAAACCTTCAAGTCGGAATTCACTTGGTGCTTTACGGCAGCCGGATCACTTCTTGGGCTGGAGATGCATTTGCTTGTGCTTGTGGTCTGGTCAGTGTTCGAGCTGCTACTTCCATTTTCTGTTGGATTTTGTGCTGATGGAACACTGGCTTCGGAGAGAGACTGGAATCTTCTAATGCACTGTTCATAGTTGCGAGAGAAAGAGCTTGGAGAAGGATGAAAACTCCTAGAGAGTTCTGCAGCAAGTTAAACAGAGACAAGTGATTTAATTTGCCTTTTCTGATTTGAGAAAAGAAAGAGAGTAAATCTCATGCATTCTTCCACAGAACATCTTAGAACAGATATCTCTTGACCAGGATATGTATAATATCTTTTTCTTCAAGATTTATTCATTATGACCAAATCACTTTCAGTGTCTTCATCAGAAGAACAAAATATTAAATCCCAATCATAACTAGGGTAACAAAAAAAGTCTACAAGCAGAAACCATAAACATTCTGTGATTGTACAAGTTGCACTTAACACAAATTGATATGAACTCAAATAAGAGGCAGCTATATAGATGACAGCTTTCTGCTTCGGACATATATATTAAGTTACAAAAAACCACAAACAAAGGAGAATACAGAGTGGCAATACATGGAAATGTCGAATATATGTGGATTTCAGCATAATGGCCTAACACATCTAGTCCTATTTCTGGATGGTATCACAGAGTCCTTTGTAAATCTGTGCGCGTAAAGGACTCGTTTAAGCGAAGCAGAAACAAATATAAGGGTTTTTGGATGTAAACAATAAAATTCCCTTGCCTAAAGCAATTTTCTACTAGTATAAACATAATGAGTTTGAGAGCCTGCAGACTTTGCTTCAGTAATTGAAATGCATAGCATTACATGAACTGCTAGAATGAACTTCATCTCCAACACAAACAGTTAAAAGTAAATTTCCATGAAAACCTCCCTTATCAGGGGCACTTCCATACAAAGACTTGTTTTTCACAAATTCTTCTGCTCTGTATGTGAAAGAAAGGGGAAACAAACACCACCATTGGCACAAGCAAACGTCTTATCTTAAAATTAGGTTAATTCAAGCATCAAAACTCAATTGATAATCTTTTTACAATACATCATGCATAAACTCAGATATCTTAATACTCACACCATGCTATCCCTTTCGAAACCCTAATTGGGAAATAAAAACATAAACACGCAAACCATCAAACATTACCAATCAATCCCCTTCAGTTCCTAGAATTAAGTTCCACTCACGCCTACACACAAAGTCTCAGAGTAAGTTACCATTTGCGAGGGGTTTCTGGGGAAATTTTGCAGCGATGAGAGAGAGAATTCGCCGAGCCGCCATTATATCAGTTCCTCTTATCTTTTCTTTCAACTCAGGGGTTTATAATAAGTGGAAATATATTCTGTTAGTCAAATTAAAAAAAAAAAAAAAAAAAAAAGATTTAGCTGTAAAAAAAATACAAATTTAGCTAATTTATCTTGTTGTGGGCGCTGACCGATTGAGGGCCGATAGGGGCCGATAAACATTTTTAGGGTCGATTGGGCCGATATTATTTAGACATAGGGCCGATCATGATCGGCTGAACGATCGGCCCCAGTCGGCCGAATATAAGAAAAAAGAAATAATTTAAGGGCCGATTTCTATCAGCCCCTATTGAGCCAAGATATCGACCCTCGGAAATAAATTTGTTATAGATTTTCAAAAAAAATGCGGGCCGATGTACATCGGCCCGTAATCGGCCTAGCCATCGGCCCTGATCCTTAAGAAGCCGTTACATGTAACGGCCGAAATTTACTAAGAGCCGAACAAATTTTAATCATTTTTTTACCGAGGGCCGATTCTCATCGGCCCCACCATCGGCCCTACCATCGGCCCCGAGTGGCAATAATGGAGGGCTGATTGAATATAATCGTTGGCCGACTGAAAAAAAACATTTACCATTTTACTATTTTCACAGATCCACCTCTCGCCGCCGCTCATTGCTGCCGAAATCGCCGCCATCGTCGTGCTCGCCGCCGCCGAACGACAGCGCCGCCCATCCCCTTTGAAACGCCATGTCTTCCGGCGAAATTGAGGTTAGTAATTTATGCCATAAATTGTGATTGTATTTCATTCATAGACGAAATTTAGGTTGAAATTGGGTTGTGTTTACATTGAAATGTCCATGTATTGATGAAATTGTAGAGAATTTGGAGAGGATTCGAGTGTTAAATTTCTGCAAATTTATGAAACTGGGGCCGATGGGAGGGCCGATTTCGGGGCCGATGAAGATACACTCCATCGGCCCTGACTAGGCCGAACCTAGTTGAACACGCCGTCGGCCCCTGGTGGCCGAAGAGAATTCGGCCCCGACTGGGCAAAAAAAATTTCGGTTGAAATTGTGATATTATTTGATTCATAGACGAAATTTAGGTTGAAATTGGGTTGGGTTTACATTGAAATGTCCATGTATTGATGAAATTGTGGAGAATTTGGAGAGGATTCGAGTGTTAAATTTTTGCAAATATATGAATCTGGGGCCGATGGGAGGGCCGATTTCGGGGCCGATGAAGATACACTCCATTGGCCCTGACTGGCCTATGATAATTCGGCCCTGTCTGGCCGAAGAGAATTCGGCCCCGACTGGGGCAAAAAAATTTCGGCCCCGACTGGCCGAAGAGAATTCGGCCCTGGCCGGGAAGAAATATTTTCAGCCCCGGCTGGCCTTCGAGACTTCGGCCCCCGGCTGGCCTTCGAGACTTCGGCCCCCGGCTGGCCAAATAGAATTCGGCCCCGACCTTAGAGTAATCGGCCCTACCATTCGGCCCCGGCCTTACAGAATCGGCCCTTATTTTTTCAGTTTGGATAATTCATTCGTTTTTACTCGAAATCTTGCGGTACCGCTTTATATCCGACTACCGGTTAGACAAAAGACCCCAAAAGTCACGACATATTGGAGAGATGGTCTACCCGAACTATTAAAAAGCAGTCTTGCTAGACGGGGGGTAGTGATCTAGTTCGTCGCTTTAGAAACGGACAGCTTGGACATTTGCTTGACTGGAGGAAGGGCAAGAGTTCGATCATAGCTTTGCATCAGTTGATGTGCTATGAGGTGCAGGCACCGCCCGGGGAGGCCCGTTTTCACATATCCGGAAGGGAGATTAGATTTTCGCAGTACGAGTATACACTCGTAACTGATTTATTTTTCGGCCCCGGTACTTTCGATACGACGGCAGCTCGTGCCCCTGTGGAGTATGGAGTATACATGAGAGTCACAAAGGGGAATCCAGTAACAGGAGGCGAGCTGCTAAATTTATGGAAGAATGACAAGCTCGGCAACCTCTCAGAAGACGATTATTTGAAGGTGGCCAATGTGTTGGCCATGATGTGTTTTTTCTTCGCACCTGCCGACACGAAGAAGGTAGAGACCTGGATGTGGGTTCTCGCTGACGATGTAGACGCGTGGAACGATTTTCCATGGGGAGCATACACGTACAAAGCCCTCTTGCACTACATGAGCTTTGTACCGAAGGAAGTCGAAGCAGTAAAATCGAAGTATAATATTTATGGTCCAGTTTGGGCTCTTCAGGTACAAATTTTGGATATTTATAATTATTTTTTTTAATTTATATTTTATACTTGTACTGATCTTTAATCGTATTGTAGATCTGGGCATATGAGGCGATACCAGATTTGGCCAGTCTGTGTGTACGCCTTATTAATGACGGTGGTATACCTTGATGTGTGAAATGGGTATTTGTCACGCCACCAGATACGGAATGGATTAGTTTCTTTGCATTGCCGGTAAGTAACATTTTAAATATTTATGAACAGACACGGAACGGATTATAACCTGTTTTTAAACTTTTCGAACAGATGGACACACCGCCCCATGAGAGTCTTATGCCCACTCCCGAGGAGCAGCTATCGGAATACTGAAGACGGGTGATTGGAGAGAATCCTATCGGTGTGGAGTTTCCTAGACCGACCGCCGTACATCGGAGACGAGTTGATGAAGAGGGTAGTGTACGGGATCCTCCGCCGGCAGCACAGAAGAAAAAATCGAAGAAGAAACGTGCACCGGCGGAGGGTCAGTCATCTGGGCCTCGGAGGGATGAAGATTGGACTTTGCCCACTTATGACGGAATGATCCGATCGATAGATGAACAGTTTCAGCGGCGCGAGGCCGAATTGTTAGAAAAAAAGTGGATCGTCTCTGGAAGGCGAATGAGGATCGGTTCTTCAAAAAAGTGGGGAACTTGATAAAAAATATCTTCGGGGGCAAGGGCAAGGGCGAGGGCAAGGGTAAAGGCATACGATCCGAGTTCTTCGTGGGATGTGGAGGAAATTATTAATGAATCGGATGAGGAAACATTCGCACCATCGGAGCCACCACGGGGGAGGATTGTTAATGTACATGAGTGGCCCGACTGGAATTAAGATGCCAAACGACCACGAGAGAGATGTGGAAGATACGACGAGTGGCGATGCGGATCCTTGGGATGTGGCTGCTCGAATGGCTAATCGTGGCTATGATATGGGGGCGGCATAGCATGTACGAGGAGAGACATGTTTGGGTCCCGAGACGTTGGGAGCCACTCCCTTATACGGCTCCACGGTCCCCACCGCCTGTACAGGTATGTTAACTATTCAAATTAATTTTATGTTTTTTATTTCATTTGACCATGAATTTTTGTCCAAAATGCAGCAACATCAGTCGGTCGTGGATGACTTATTTGATACGCGCAGCATGTACAACGGGTGTATCATAGCCAACCGGCGGAGCGAGGAAATTGTACAAAGCACTGAGGTACAAACATTTTTTTAAGTTATATAATTTAGGATCTTTTTTAATACAATGTTATTTGCAGCCCATAGTGGAGTGCCTCCCAAATCCTAGTGGAGCTCCACGCATGTTTGATCCGACGGACTCATTGAGGAGAGAGTTTGAGAAGTTCATGCGAATGGAAATTTCAGCCAATGTCACTGTTTTGCAGCATAACCTCTCTCACGGCTTTTTCAAGAACCTATTGGATACAAAGTACGACATGGGTCACGCAATGGTCGATTTGTACATATGCTACCTCCGCGAGGCTTCAATTCAAAGACCGTGACGTGTTATGTACACCCGATTCACGCTATACCGTCATAGCGGCTATGTCAGTTTTTGTAAGTATATATTTATATTTTTTTAAAATATAAAATATGTTTCTTTTTAATTGTCCTGCTAATGTGTATATTTTTTGACAGACGTCTTTACATTCAGCTTGGACTTCCAAAATATTTGAGCCCGATAACGAGTTCCATGAACGGTACGAGGTGAATTATAATGACTGGATCCCTGCACAGGGTTTAATGGATGCCGTTTTTGGAGCGGATACGGTATTTGGTGATGACGAGGACTCCGTGGTTCGATGCCAAATTCATAAGTTTTACAATTTTTTCAATTTTCTTTTTTCTACGCTTTGATAATTTAATTATTATTATTATTTACTAATTTGCATTAATTAATAGGTTATATTCCCAGTGTTGGCGGCCGACCATTGGATGACAGTCAGATTGTGTATCGAGTCATGGAAGTTGGAGTTGTATGACTCACTTAACTGCCGTGGAGACCGGGATATATTTGAGTACCGAAAACAAAATTTGCGGCCACTCCGCAAATTGATCGGTCGATTGCTAGATGTACGTATTTTGATATTTTTAATGTTTTTTGTTAGGCTACTAATTATTTTTAATCGATCTTTGGTAGGCTACTAATTACTGGACGATGAACAAGTACAATCTGGCGCATCCGGGCATTCGGACTCCTGAGTTGGTCTTGATGACGCAAAAGGAGCAGTTCAAGCAAGAGGATTCGCATAGTTGTGGTCCATTTACGTGTATGGCAATTGAGTGGCTCATAACTGGATATCCTACTCCGAAATGGGGTAATATGAAATCAAACATTAGAATCTATCGGGAGTGGATGGCTTGGAAATGTTTCGAGCAGTGCCATTACGGAGATTTTGGATCTAGCTCTCCCAATGAGTAGTGTGTATTGAATGAAACATTTCGTAATTTCATTTTAATTTTCTAACATTTCATAATTTTATTTTCGAACATTAATCGAAATTAGCTTCATTTCGAACATTTCATAATTTTATTTTCGAACATGAGAGTATATCTCTTGGCCGAGGCCGAGAAAATCATGTATCGGCCCCAGGACCGATACATAGCCGAATACCATCGGCCCCACTACCATCGGCCCCGAGCCATGCATGGCCTCGACCGAGATTGTATATCTCTCGGCCGAGGCAGAGAAAATCATGTATCGGCCCCAGGGCCGATGTATGGCCGATTTTTATCGGCCCCACTACCATCGGCCCCGAGCCATGCATGGCCTCGGCCGAGATTGTATATCTCTCGGCCTTGTGTGATATGCCTCGGCCCCGAAGGGTTTCGGCTGAGGCCGATGGAGGGCCGATGGGTTAACCACCATCGGCCCTTTAGGGTTTCGGCCTTTTTTTTTAATCCTACCAAATAACTCGATCAGTGACAAAAAACTTTAATCGATCAGTGACAATAAAATTAAAGCGATCATTGACAAAAAAATTTAATCGTTTGTTGTCGTTCCAGATACGGGGCATCTCCACCTTGTGTGACCTTCTTCTCCACAGTTTCCACATTTTTTCCTACGGCGCGTACCGGATGTACTAGCTTCTGCTCCTGAAGGACGACGGCTGTTTCTCGGGCGTCCGGCTTGCCGCATAATAATTGGTGGAAGAACAACAATATCCTCTATTTCCCCACTCATTTCAAGGAGGCATGGGATTAACCACTCCGGCATATATTGCCTTCCACGTCGCCGTCGTATAATAATCATTAATATGATTGTACAGATTTTCCCGGCGATGATACAAAACGGCGACAACGTGACTACACGGCAACAAGTCAATTTGCTAGAACCCGCATTCACACATTTCATCTAGAAGATTGACCCTCCACTGTCGCTCACCTGCGTCGACCGTGTATTTGTGGTTAGTGACCTGCGTAACTGTAAACCTTCGAGCCAGTTCTACTTCATTCCGCATCCTCAACTCAGAAGCCTCCGTCAACGGATTGTTTCTGGAACTTGCTTTTACCCGTCGTGTATCGAACCACGACTCTATCATATGATGGATTGCCTCGAGCATAGCTAGAATTGGTAGTCGTCTAGCCTCCAACACTCGAGAATTTATTGACTCGGCAGCATTCGATGTCAGTAGACTGTAACGACGACCTTTACTAAAAAGCCGGGACCACTTCTCCGATCCGATTTCCATGAGCTTTTCGTAAATAGCAGGTTTTCCCTGAAGGATGGCGTTCATGGCGTCATGGAATTCTGTTGCCCGATAAGCATAAGCTGCTCGATAAAATGACCGGATAACCCACTCACCGTGCCTAGCAAGCTTATTCGATAAATGGTAGTAACAAAGTCCGTGTTGTGCGTCTGGGAAAACCACTCTTACCGCATTCGCTATGCTTTTATGTTGATCTGAAACAATCACTAAACTGTCATCCGTTGGAAATGCGGCTCTCAGTCGCATCATAAACCACGTCCAGGAAACATCATTTTCAATGGGACCTACACCAAAAGCAAGAGGAAATATTTGCTCGTTCGCATCAAAAGTAGCTGCGACGAATAATAATCCCTTGTTTCTCCCTTTTAAATGGGTATCGTCCACCACAATAACCTTCCGGAGGTTGCCTAACCAAGGGGCTCGCGATACACCAAGCGCCATAAATAAATGTCGGAAACGACCATCCTCACCGACATCAAGATCCGTATAAGTTCCCGGATTTGTTTGTTCCAACAAATGCAGATATTTTGGCAGTTTGCTGAACGAATCAGCATGTCCGCCGTAAATCATCGATATAGCTGCGTTGCGCGCTCGGAGGGCAACACCGTACGTTGCTTGTATTCCAAATTTATCCAACAGATCGGCCTGAATATCAGCCGGTTTCATTAACTTGCTTTGATGACGCATTTTACGGGCTATATAAGCAGCGACAACCTTCGACCTCACATTTCGTTCACCAAGTCCGGATAAATCAGTTGTACAGTTGTGGTCCGCAACCCATTTAACAACCTCCCAACGCGTCTGACCTCTACACTATGCCCGTAGCTCGATGGACAATCAACACTTCTTCTGCACAAATATTCCAAACGGGAAGCACTGGAACGTCGCACTCTGAAATCCGCACCGTTTTCCAAATGGAATAGAGCCACAACAGCATAAAGTCTGTCTTTCGAGCTAAACATCAATCCTACTTGCAGACTTCCGTCTACAACAGTAATCAGGTTCTGCGACGCTAATGAATCGGATACATCAAGGGGAACAACAGGAAGTAGCCAGTTGCTTGCTGCTTCTGTGTTGTCATATACAGTCTCGTCATTTGTTCGAGAACGATTGACTGGAACTAGCAAAGACATAAGTTGACTTACGCCACCCTCCCTCCGAATCCATGCAGCAAAATCTTGTAACGAATAATTAATCAAGGCAGAAGGAATATCTTCATCCTCATCATCATCAGATGATGAGTCCAAGTCCGCCTCACCATCTGAATCCGTCTCCACACGAACATTCCTTTGGGGACCCCGTCCGCCATCATTACTTCTACTTCCTTGCCCCGTAAACCAATTAGGGCCCCCGAAATTAGAATTATCTTCGGGAAATTGATTCGGATTCAGAACACCAAATTGAGGATTTTGCACTTCAGGATACACAACAAACACAACCGGCTCTACGTCGATAGAGCACGGTCGCATAAGATCGGTATCATGGCCCATAATGGCCTTCATCATCCGGCCAGGTTCGTCGGGAAGCGCAGTGAGTATAATAAATGAAGTAGTTGAAAGGAAGGGAATAAGCAGCGAGCCACCGATCAATGTTTTGTCGAAGATATTCGAGAGAAATATTGTTTGAAGGAATGTAAACAATGAACTCATGCCCACCGATATAATTCGACTCTGCATCGAATTGGCCGTTCAATTTCACAATAATTGATCGAAAATCGGTCATTTCTGTCAAATTAAATTTGAAGAATTGAGAAGA
This sequence comes from Lavandula angustifolia, assembly GCA_028984105.1. Lineage (NCBI taxonomy): Eukaryota > Viridiplantae > Streptophyta > Magnoliopsida > Lamiales > Lamiaceae > Lavandula > Lavandula angustifolia. The sequence goes on from CM054803.1 coordinate 14,080,222, forward strand.
TTGGAAGTGGAATGACGAAAATTTGAAGAATTGAGAAGATTGGAAGTGGAATGAAGATTGGAACTCGGCTATCCTACGTCTTATAAAGAATTTTTCTGAAAAAATTCACGTGAAATATCCAGTCTACTACGCATTTCAACATAGGCACCGATCGGCCCCCCCATCGGCCCCTGGGTTTCGTGCATGTGCAAGTGAAATCCGACTAGTCATTTCAACAGATAAAGCTGATTTGAAATTGCACCTCCCACAGGCCTTGGATCGGCCCTCCATCGGCCCTACTGCACATTTGCAGGAAAAGTCTTGCAGTGTCTTGTCCAATCCTGTCTCGAAGGACGGCCTTAGGGCCGATGGAGGGCCGATGGATACCCACCTTCGGCCCTTCTTCGGCCGATTGGTTGTTCGACCGTCGGCCTATTTTTTTTGGGCCGATGGACACCACTTTGGCCATACATCGGCCCTTCGACCCTATAATATCAACAAATAAGGTTAAGTGGCTTGGCCGATGGGGAGAATTCGGCTGTTTTCAACAGGGCCGATTGAGGGCCGATTGACTACCCCATCGGCCCCCCCATCGGCCCAGCGCCGTATAAGGATAAAATGGCTATATATGTGTTTTGTTTTAAACGATGGCTATAATTGTTTTTCGTTCCTTACTATTTGGCTATTGCTGATTTTGGCCCTTATAACTATTTTCTTTTAGACATAATTTTGAAAAATGTGTCTCCCGGACCAAAATAACTCTACAGAAACAGTACAAACACATAACAAATAGGTCATATTATCTACTCATGAATTTTCTCACGAGAAAAACGTGTCAAAACAATGGCTCACAGGCCGTCCCAAATACGAAAATAGCCCGATACCACACTCCTTTGTATACGTCAGGAGTCCATTGATGAGAAGGGGTTGGGGAAAGCTTGAACCCAATTCCTACAGTGATGAATATGAGTGCGCCGAGTAATGACACGAAATGCACGTCGTGGTGGAAAAATATGGGTCCGGAACGACCATAAAAACCCTAGACATGTTGCTAAATAGCAACAATCAGAGCCTAATCCAGACTCTGATACCAATTGATGGAATATAATAGGAGAGGAATAAATTGTACTCCCTCCGTCCCATTAGTAGTGTCTCATTTCCCTTTTTTGGTTGTCCCATTAGAAGTGTCTCATTTCTAAAAAAAGGTAAGAAATATGTGGACAAGAATCAACCACTCAAAAGTCAAACAATACACACCACAAAACACCATTTTCCTAATAACCGTGCCGAAAAGGAATGGGACACTACTAATGGGACGGAGGGAGTATCCGCCAAAGAACTGAAAAAAATAATATTCCGTCTCTCTCTCTCAAACTCGCGCGTGTATGAACGTGTGAGTAAGAATTTGTGTTCTTAATTATGAACGTAATACTAATATATATAGACTTCAAAAGCCAATATTATATTAATATTTATAGACCATTAATTTAATTATACTTTTAATGAGCTTTCACATAATAAGCTCATAATATAATTAATTAATCTATTGGGCTATTAATATTTATCAATTAATTGGCACATACATTAATTTCAGATAAATAATATTATTAAATAATGTAAAATGTATTAATCTATTAATAATAATTTCTGAGAGACAATAAATAACTAAGTAACTAATTGGGCCAAATCAGGGATCTAATACAAGAAATAAAGTTGGGCCTCAAATTAATTAATCATCTATGTTCAGTCCAGAGCAAAATTAATTAATAAACACAGATTCATTCCACTAGAAAATTCGTGCTGACTTACCCCTTTATCTCAAATTGAGCAAGGACTTGTATTTTAGACTTAATCAATCCCCGTATTTAAGATAGAAATATTCGTTAATTAATTAAGTTTACTGACAGCTTAAATTAATTAACATCTTATTAATTATTATATTCTTGAGTAGTACCATTCGACCTTATTAACACACATAAACTTAATCAATCGGCCGGGTTTAGTGTGCTAATCCTTACGAGCTCATCAGGGGATATTATCAACCCATTTTACTATGATACGGTTGCAAGATATTATCCACCTCCCAAGGTAAACACATAACCCGAGGTAGACTTCTACTCGTCTCTGTCAGCCTAGAAATTCGATTCTGTATAACCCAAAGACACTAGACTGTCTGACTGGTAAACAAGCCTATAAACTCTAGTCTGTTTAAGGTACTTGAGAATATGCTTGACCGCAGTCCAGTGTTCCTTTCTAGGGATAGACTGATATCTTGAGACCATGCCTACATCATATGAGATATCTGTTCTCGTACAAAGCATTGCATACATGAGGCTACCGACAGCGGAAGCATATGATACTAGCCTCATACTTTCTATCTCTTCAGGCGTTTTAGGGCGCTGAGTAGAAAAATGTCATGTTTGAAAGGTATTGAACCTCTCTTAGCTTTTTGCATGCTAAAACGAGCAATAACAGTGTCAATGTAGGACACTTGTGACAAGCTTAACATCCTTTTCTGGCGATCTCGGATAACCTTGATCCCAAGGATGTAAGCAGCTTCACTTAAGTCCTTCATTTGAAACTGCTCGGATAACCACGTCTTTACGTCTAATAACACTTCAACATTGTTGCCAATGAGAAGGATGTCATTTACGTAAAATGCAAGAAACACCACTTATCCGTTAACACAAATACTGTACACACACCTCGTTAGGACATGATACAAATCCATAGGATTTGACTACCTCGTCGAAAACACTGGTGCCTTAACCGGAAAGCTTGCTTAAGTCTATGAATAGACTTCTTAAGCTTCCAAACTAGATGCTCTTCGCCCTCCTTCACATAACCATCTAGCTATTTCATGTAGATATCCCTACCTTTTTTAAGGTGACCGTTTAGGAATGCGGTTTAGACATACACTTGCCAGATCTCTAGGTTCATGTGAGATGATATGGCAAGGAGAATCCGAATGGACTTGATCATTGCTACAGGCGAGAAGGTCTCTTCGTAATCGATACCTTCTTTCTAGGTAAAACCCTTCGCCACTAGCCTGGCCTTAAACACCACGATCTCTCCATTCGGTCCTCTCTCTTTCTCTTGTATACCCACTTACTACCAATAGCCTTGCAGCCCTCAGGTAGTTCAATGATCTCGTATACATCCATATCAATTATGGACTTAAATTCTGAGTCCATGACGATTCGCTAGGAATCTGCATCTCTATCTCCCACTGCTTCGTTGTAAGTCCAGGGATCCACGGTATCTTGTTCATCTGTCGGGAGATGATCAAACATCTCCCCAGTGAACATATACCGATTAGGTGTAAATATCACCCTCCCACTACGTCGAAGAGTGTCAGACGGTGTGTTAACATATTGTGCAGTTACTCGTGGAGAACTATCTTGCACAATTGGCTGTTCAAGTGGAACTCGACCACCTTGTATTTCCTCAAGGATGATGTCGACTCAAGATTTATGGTTACTAATGTAATCCTCTTCTAAGAACCGAGCGTTAGGGCTAACAACGATCTTCTGTTCTTTAGGATCATAAAAGTATCTACCCTTCGTTTCCTTTGGATACCTTATGAACAACATCACTTCTGAACGTGATTCCAATTTGTCGGCCTGCCTATTTAGCACATAAACAGGATAACCCCAAATCCTTAAGTGGTGCATACTGGGTTTGTGCCCGCTCCACAACTCGAAAGGGATCTTTTGTACCGACTTGGAAGGCACACGGTTCGCCAAGTATCTTTGCGATCTCTAGGGCATATCCCCAAAAGGAAACTGGCAAAGTTGCATAACTCATCATGGACCGAACCATCTCTAAGAGATTTCGGTTCCTTCTCTCTGACACACCATTCTGCTGAGGCGTGCCCGTCTTTGTCGGTCAGGGATGTAATCCCACATTCTATCAAGTAGTCCTTGAACTCGTTGGATAGGTATTCCCTACCATGATCAGATCGTAGTGTTTTGATTGCTTTACCTTGCTTCTTCTCCACTTCTGTCTTGAATTCCTTAAAGGTTTCAAAGCAATCCAACTTGTGGCGAAGAAGGTAAACATATCCATACCTCGAGTAATCCTCAGTAAATGTGACGAAGTACTCATACCCTCCACGAGCTTGTGCAGAGATAGACTCACACAAGTCAGAATGTATCAAACTTAATACTTCTGTGGCTTTATTACCCTTTGCTTTGAAAGGCCTAGTCATCATTTTTTCTTCCAAACAGGTTTCGCAAGTTGGAAATGGTTCAACTTGGAGAGACTCCAATGATCCATATTCCACCAACCTTTGAGTCCTGTTAAGATTGATGCGACCTAGTCTTAAGTGTCACAGATAAGTTTGGTTTACCTTAGAAGACTCTTTCCTCTTCTTAGGATTTGATGATGAGGAAGCAATATTAACAGAACTACGCGGTTTACAAGTAATAGTTTATAAAGATCCGTTTAATGGTCCACCACAGATAACATCATCGTCTTTCATGATAGAAACTCCACTATCAAAACTTGATTCATAACCATCCATGGTGCAGAGTTTTGAAACAGAAATAATGTTTCGCCTAAACTCAGGAACATATTAAACTTCTTTAAATACTAAAACAGAACTATCAAAAGATAGATTTAAATCTCCAATGGCAATTGCAGTAACTTTCGATCCATTGCCCATTGAGACTACCACCTCGCCATTGCTCAATTACCTTTTCTGCAAGAAACCTTGCAAGGTGTAACAAACATGATCAGTTGCCCCCGAATCCACTACTCATTCATGGGTAGAAGAGGAAACTAGAACAGTTTCAGTTACAAGAGCGACTCGCGTCTCTTTCTGTTTTGCCTTGACATCTGGATTATAACTCTTCCAGTGTCTTTTCTTACCATAATTGAAGAACCTTCCTTTCTCCTTTGACATTCGTATGTCGCCGGTAAGGACCGTCTTTTTACTCCCAATGCTCTTCTTGAATTGACCACCATTTCTGCTCTTTTTCTGGTTTCCGCCTTTCGGAGGATTCTAGAATTATTAGGGATATTCAAGACTTGAGTACTCTTGCCCTTTCCTGTAACCTCTTTGACCGCTACCAAAGATTTGAGTAACATACTCATAGTAAACTCGTTTTTAGACATAGCGGTCCTAAAACAGAAGTTCTTATAAGACCTTTGCAGATCATTTATTGGGAAGGTAAGATATCTCTTCCACTTTGTGAAATTATTTAAAAACTATTAAACCCGTTAGGGTTTGGTTGGTGAGACTGTTTAGGAACTCGAAAAATTTCGAACAGACATATCTGAAAAATATAATTTAAAAAGCATGTATAAAGTTAATATTTGCACATAATTCGTAATTAACCATCATTGTAACCTTTCGAAAAACCAATGATGTTAAATACTCAAATAGCCCTAGAGATCACACTCGCAAGCCACTCAAGTGGACGTTTACTCGTGTACCCCTAGACCAAGCTACATACCTAGCTCTTTAATTTCAATCCACGCCTAGGTTCTTAAGACGAATGTAATTAATAATCCGATATCTCTAGACCATGTCACTATTAAAACGCGGGAAGGGACTTCTCAGGAAGTTGTACCTACGGTAACATCTAAGCTTTGACCATTAATTTGACCGAATTAACATCAAATTCTCGAAATTGGCATACTTAGGCGAACCATACCGCTTTCAATTTGATTTAATTGGCCATCTTATTTAATTATTATCTGCTAGAGTACTCGTGTTTACTAGGCACGCAAGCCACTCAGGTAGACGTTTACGGCTTCGCTCTCACTACTCAATAATAATTAAATATTACATTAGAAAACCCATCTCACAAAACTCGTGATTCAAAAATACAAGCAAGCCACTCAGGTGGACGTTTTTTACTCATATAATTGTTCCACTTTTGTGTAGGGTCCAATTAATGGAGGTCCGGTTAAATATTTAATTTCCAATTTAAATGAAATCCAATTAAATATTTAATTTATTATTTGCTTAGTCTTTTTCTTCAAAAGGTTCGTTTTGAATCATTCATATCCACATAATTCCTAAAGCATGCAATTTCTAAACGCACATAATAAAACGTGCTCGCGAAAAATAAAACATGCTTTAATACGACGTAAATCCTATTTACATGTTTCTCTAAGCGCAATTAATCACATAATCGCATGCTAAAGCATAATAAAAAATAAATACACAAATAGGAATTTAAAACGTCGTTATCGGACTTTAAAATACGTAATCCCTAACTATTACATTGCCCGATCAAAATACAGCTCTTCGATCTTCAAAATCTTCGAATTTGAAAACTGCATCGAAAATTGTCATCGCCACGTCATCAGGGCACGTGGCAGACACGTGGCAGGTAGAGCTGATGTGGCGAGCCACGTCAGCTGCAACGTCATCATCTTCTTCATCAAGAAGAAACTGCCGCCGCCTTCATTCCGCCGCCGCTGGCCGCCCGCCGCCGCCTCCCTGACGCTGCTGGAGGACCGACGACACAAACCAGGCGGTGCCGCGCCGCCTGGAGCGACCGAAAACGGCGGCCCCGCTGCCCAGGCCTGCGCGCGCGACGGGCAGTCGCAGCCGCGCCACCGCGGCTCCTGCTCGTCGCTGCCGTGTTTCCAGTCCCCTTCCGGCCTTCCTTTCGTCATACCCGAGGTCTCCCAGACGTTTTCCTTGAAGAACGGCCGGCGCCGGCCCTGCAAACGCGGTAAAACGCGCTGCCCGTCGCCGCCGATTTGCCGCCCGAAATTCGTCCTCTCCGAGCCGCGATTCGATCAATTGAAAGAGGGGAAACGTAATTGGAACACTCACGACCACCGGGTAACGGATTCCGGCCGAGATTAGTTCCTCAATTTCCCGAATTTCAAACGATTCGCCGGAACGAATTCATAACGAGCAACCAAACTAGGGTTTTCGTCCGAATTGAGGATTTATGGACAGCACGACCACTACTCCTTTCCGACGCTATTCTGGACAAACCAGAAATCGGAATGGGTCGTGCGACCTATCTAGACGAATCTAACGAGAAGACGAACAAAACTATCCGAACGGATCGGAAATATAACGCTGCACGCGCCCCCACGCGCCTCCACAAGTTGGCGGTCGTGATCTGCCAGAAACTAGGGTTTCACCTTTTCCGTCTTTCTGCGCCGTCGCGCCTCGATTTTCATGAATCCCGGACAAATTACAGTACAATAACAGTACAATTACATAACACATTGGTCCTATCAACTACTCGTGGATTTTCTCACGAGAAAAACGTTACAAAGAGGTCAAAACAGTGGCTCGCAGGCTGCCACTAACACGAAAATTAACCCGATAACGACGGAAATAAACCATAATCATACACCTAACAGCAACAATTAGAGCCTAAACCAGGCTCTGATACCAATTGAAGGATAATTGATGGTTAGGAACGATACCTTCCTCCTTCGTATGTTGTCGCGGCTTTGATTGTTGCTCCTGTGTCAGATCGTGTCCCGACCTTTTTCTTCCTCTGGGTGGTCAGAGAACTGAAGAAAATAATATTTTGTCTCTCCCTCACTCACATTATGAACAAAATACTAATATATATAGGCTTCAAAAGTCAATATAATATTAATATATTTGTATCTCATTAATTTAATTATATTTCTAATGGGCTTCCACATAACCAGCCCATAATATAATTAATTAATTTATTGGGCTACTAATATTTATCAATTAATTGGCCCAACCAATTAATTCCAGATAAATAATATTATTAAATAATGTAAAAATACATTAATCCATTAATAATGATTTCTAAGAGACAATAAACAACGAGGCAACTAATTGGGCCAGATCAGGGATCCAATACAAGAAATAAAGTTGGGCCTCAATTTAATTAATTATCTATGCTCAGCCCAGAACAAAATTAATTAATAAACACAAATTCATTCCACTAGAGAATCTGTGCTGACTTACCCCTTTATCCCAAATTGAGCAAGGGCTTGTATTTTAGACTTAATCGATCTCCGTATTTAAGATAGAAATATCCATTAATTAATTAAGCTCACTAACAGCTTAAATTAATTAACATCTTATATTCGTGAGTAGTACCACTCGACCTTATTAACACACCTGAACTTAATCAACCGGCCGGGTTTAGTGTGCTAATCCTTTCGAGTTCCTCAGGGGATATTATCAACCCATTTTTCTAGGATACGGCTGCAAGATACAGACAACTAGCCTGAGCCACAAATAACTACTAACACCCAAGATACGTAGATCCGGTCGCGATGGCGTTCACCATAGTAGGTCAAAGTGATAGATAGTCAAATGCACTCAGCTGAAGTCTTACCAAGCTTAAGACCAGCTAATTCACCGAGATCTTGGTTCTCCACTAAGGTCAGTTAGGAGAACACATCTCACTGTGATCCATCAATACACCACCTTCAGTGTACCAGTAAAGACAAGCAGCTAAGACAAGTCACTTCTTATCTAAACTGCAGCTTAAACCGACAACTTATCCTGAAGTTGTCTCAGCTGTGATAATTGTTTTTATCTTGTCAGTTCAACCAATTTGTGTTGTCTTCTGTGATACCCGACACACTACACAAATCTAACTTTTATACAAGATAAAGGATAACATGTGCAAATATACATATTTATCAGACAAGAGAATAAAATAGTGGTAAGGACAAAAACACATTGTATACAAGAATAAAAAGTGCTTCCAGTATACAAAATCCCAACAATTCTCCCACTTATACTAAAGTAAACTTTTAGTATACAATGTGTCAGTTCTAGGTACAAACTAGTACTCAGCTATATCTCAGCTATCTAGGTACAAACTAGTACCCAGCTATATCTAAGCTATCTATCATATCTATCACTGCATCTTCTCCCACTTATACAAAAGTTTCTGTAGTCCTAAGTTTGGAGCATCTCTACCATCCCGAAGTCACGAACATGCTTCTCGTAAGCCGGGAGTGGTAAGCTCTTCGTGAAAGGATTAACTAGGTTGACTTCAAATCCAATTTTGTCAATCATCACGTCACCTCGATTTACGAATACTCGTATAATATGGTACTTCTTGTCTATGTGTTTAGACACCTTGTGAGATCTAGGTTCCTTAGAATTCAGAAAGAACTCGATGACCTGCCTCAGAAGGTAGTGGGACGAAGCCCTAGACAGAAGCATCTGAAGGCCTGAAGCCTCGATGGCGTAAAAAATGCGGTCCAAACACTCTACGCCGCAGGATCTGAAGGCGAGAACTGGTTCGAACCAGACTCTCTTGCTGTCTATGATCTCCTGCATGTCGGAGGGAATGAGGACTTCGTTGTTGGGGGGAGTCGCCATTGTTGAATAAAGAAACTGAATCTGCAAAAAGAACATTAGCACTCGAAAATAGAGTAAGTTAGTGATTTAGCAGAAGCAGTTTAAGAAAATTTGCCGAATGATTAGTGCTAGAACTTGATAGATTTCTTAAGCAATATGTATGCAGTGCACTTGATCGTTCAAAAATGGTGAAAAGTATTTAGATGAGAGATACAGTTGGATATATATGTCATTTGAATATGAACTGTTTATTAAACATGTGGTTGAGATTAAACTGATTTAGAAATGTGGACGGCTCAGATTAAATGTTACAAGAGGTTATGATTACTTGTTGCCTATAATCTCGACCTACTTATCTCTATCATCTAAGAGGTAAGGTAAAACGACATGCATTTAATGCACCGCAGTCAGTATTATAGAATGTCGTGCATTTAATGAGAATGATATACTTAATGACGTACGATGAACATTAAAGGCGGGAAATAAATGCCATGATATGCTGATCACCAAATGCTAAATAAATACTCATAACCTGTCAGCTAAACATATATTGGTCCGGAGACGAGTATCGGGGGGGGGGGGGTGAATACACCTGATTGCAAGTTTTTTCTCAAACGCGAAGGTCAGCTAAGTACTGAGTTTTGCTACTGAACGGGTTCAGTGCCAGATAAGCCTTCTTATCACGGGGCAGAGTGGTTCAGTAGTTGAGTTCTTTTTACTGACTGAGGTTAGTATTGAGAAGTCCAGTCGCAGAATATTGTGCGGATAAGTGTGGTGCAATTTTCTTACCCTGTATCACTTCGTCTCTTTGAAAACGTTTTATGCAAACCAAAACAGTTTTGGTTGGTGCAATTTTCAAGTTTGTTTTATCCAAAGTATGATTTTGCAAGCTGTTAAAATACTGATGCAATAAAACAGTAAATGACACAAGCGATTTTTAACGTGGTTTGGACACGCAAGATCCTATATCCACAGTCCTGCTGATTAGGAGGTCTTGTTGATTTATTTGAGTAAGCCTCAACAAGGTTTTTGTGCACTGGACAAAACCTTCTAAGTTATAGTCCTTAGCGACTTTACAAATTCAAACCGAAGTTTGAAAAACTAAAAACCTTCTAAGTTATAGTCCTTAGCGACTTTACAAATTCAAACCAAAGTTTGAAAAACTATCTCCAACAATGAAGGAGTTCTTACAGTAAGAACTTGGCACTAAGAGTGAACTTCTTCGAAGGTTCTAAGCTTAAGATATTACAATGAATGCTTAGATAGAGAAGGGGAACTAGAGATTTTCTAGAGAGAAGAACTAAACAAAAATGATCTTCAAAGAGTAAGTTCTTCGCTGTGTTTGCCTTTGAGTTCGCTAGAGATTGTTTGCTTGAAAGCTTGTGTTCTTTTGTTGTTCTCTTGATGCATGAAAACCCTTCTCTATTTATAGTTGTAACCCAGACATAGATCCATTGGAGAGAATGATGCCACGTGTCACAAAACTCTAAGGAAAACCGTCGTATACTTTCGAAATATCGTTGCAGAGTGGTTGGCGTTCTGTGCATGAGAGCAACTTTTGTGTCAGAGCAGATAAGCTTTGCTTGCTTCTCATTGGTCGAGGTATACGGCGGTAGATGAGACTTGTCAGACATCAGTCTTCTACCTGAGTTGACTCTCTGAACCTCTGATACAAAATGTTCTCTGCTAACATCAGACTGATAAAGGTCAGGTAGTCGATTTTCCTTGTACGGTCTGGAACTGAGTCGCATCCTATCAGTAGATCAAAGCTGATCGTACTGAGTCTTGTTCAGAGTCGGCTGAAGAGGATCTTCTAATGAATGTTGTCAGCTTTTGACTCGAAGACAATCAACTGAGCTCTTCACTTAATCAGTAGATCAAGGATGATCATACTAAGTCTTCTTCCAGAGTTTGCTGAAGAGAATCTTTTGCTGAGTATTGTCAGCTACTGACTCTAAAGACTACTGAGCTCTACTAAACCGATGACTTGGGGTTTTGGAACTTTAACTTCTCTATTGAAATACAGTCCAACAATATATCCCTTACATGACTTAGACTAAAATAAATCTATAACAATCAGGGCAAGTTTAGCCTATTACATCATAACGGTTCAAAACACACAGGGGTCAGGACAGGGGTTTTGAGATCTTCAATTCTCCATGACAATACAGTTCAGTATCCCTACAATTTCCCAAAAACAATATACAATATAACGTCCCTACAGTTAACATAAATTGATGACTCACATTCCTACACATCTATTGAGTCAAGTTATATGTACCCCTTAACAATGATCTACTAGACCACTAGTCAGTTGATACCACTGTGAAGACGCTGAGTATATCAGCAGTACTGAGAGTAAGTTCCCCCTTACTCAGTACCCTCTGGATCGTCTTACTAAGTTGAGTTAGTAGGATCCAGTAGACCTAGTTCTACTAAGAGTTCATTGAATCTGGTCTCAGCTAGAGGTTTGGTCAGTATATCAGCTCTTTGTTTATCAGTGTGGATTTTCTCCATCCTGATATCTTTCTTCTCGACATGGTCTCTGATGAAGTGATGTCGTATGTCCATGTGCTTGCATCGTGTATGTAGAACCGGGTTCTGAGTAATTGCAATTGCACTGGTACTCTCGCAGTAAATTGGCACTACATCTTGATGTATGTCGTAATCTCTCAGCTGTTGTCGAAGCTACAGTATCTGGGTGCAATAGCTTCCGGCAGCCATGTATCCAGCATCAATAGTGGACGTAGCTACTGAATGTTGTTTCTTTGAGAACCACGATATGAGCTTACTGCCGAGAAACTAACATGTTCCTGAAGTTGACTTTCTGTCGATTCGACATCCTGAATAATCAGCATCAGAATAATTAGTTAGTTCAAGATTATCATCAGCAGGATACCATAGCCCAACATCAGGGGTGTTCCTTTCGGGTAACGGAGAATCTTCTTCGCTAAGTCTAGATGACTCCGCTTGTGATTCGCCTGAAATCTCGAGCATACACCTACATCATAAGTTATATCAGGTCGGCTAGCTGTTAGGTATATTAAGGAACCAATAGTAGCACGATAATCAGTTGAGTTAACAGATATTCCCTCTTTATCAAGATCAATCTTGAGGTTGGTATTCATGGGTATCTTCACTGGTTTACTGGATTCACAACCGAACTTCTTGATGAGATCTCTTGTGTATTTAGCTTGATTAATGAATATTCTCTTCATGGATTGTTTGAATTGAAGTCCAAGGAAATAATTCATTTCTCCCATCATCAACATTTCAAACTTTTCTTTCATCATTTGCTCAAATTTCTGACACATGGTCAGATTTCTAGATCCAAAGATGATGTCGTCCATATAGATCTGCACCAGTAGAATGTCATCTTCTGACTTGATACTGAACAGGGTGCGATCTACTGTCCCCTTCTGAAAACCTTTTTGAAGTAGAAATTCTGATAGGGTATGATGTGTCGATTTTATACTACTAGAATTCACCCAGTTCTGACGCTCATCTTGTCCAAGTTGATGTTGTTTTGTGCCCAGAAATGCATATTTCCAGCAGGTTTATGATTCGATGATGATGTGTCGGTTCAGATTTGAAAAGAAGTTATTTTGGCACGTTTTGGAGATAAAAAGGGGCTTAGATCGAGAAGGAAAGATTTGCTAAAGATTTGGAAGCTTGAAGATATATTAGGGCCGAATTATATTTGGAAAAGGAGTCTTGAAGATCAACATCCACACAAGATTTGCCCTAGATATTATTTCCTTTGGAGGATAAGCTTCGAGATCTATATAAAGGGATGGAGTCGAGACGCTAAAGAGGACGACCTACAACACTTTCTCAGCCTTTTAGTTTCGTTCTCCACCACTTCCGATCTTAGTTCCGTAGTTTAGGGTTTTAGATTCAGCATCAAGAACATCAAACACTTTTATTTGCTTTCTTTAGTTTCAACCTTTAATTTCAGTTTCAACTTTAGTTTTCAGCATTCAAAGAATTCAAATTTCAGTTTCAGATTTTCAGTTTTAATTCGTGCTTTCGTTCAGTTCATAGTTTCGGTATTTTCTTCTTTAAGATTTTCGCACTTTAATTTACGTTGTATGCTTATTTACTTTCACACTTTAATTTATGTTTTGATCATGTTCGTTAAGTTCTGCTTGTCCAAGTTAATCATGCGTAACTAAATCAACTTGAGGGGGGCTGTTGTGATTCAAAATCAAATAAATCATATTCTCTTCCCAATCAAGTGTCACGTCTCCCTGGTCAAGTGCCACGTGTACAAGAGCAAGATAGTCATCTTCATATATGCATACCAAACGGTTAAGAGTTTGTTGTAGCTTATTGTTAGGGTTTGTTATAGATATTTTAGCCTAGTTAGCTTGGTGCTTACGTCTCTCCTAAATGTATAAATACCCTTCAGTCATTTTAGCCTAGTTAGCTTGTAGCAGTTGTATTTTACATTTTCAGAAACTGAATACAACTATTCCAAAATTCTCTTTATTCAAAGTTCTTGAGATCGATCATGAATTCCTTTGTTCTTCTTCTTCAAGTTTCCAGATTTACGAATCTGAAATTCATTAATATTCAGCCGTTCTGTCATTTTCACATGCAATTAGACGTCATTTACATAATGCATATTCGTAGAGCAGTTGCGTACTTCCTCATCATAAATTTTAAAAAAATAGGGAAAAAAACCATAAACAAAAATATCTATGATCAAGGAGGTTTAACAAAATAGTTCGTGTGATTGTGTCATGAAATATGAATTATCCAATTCGTGTTCGATGATTTTCATAGGCAATTCGTCATCATTTACAGGGAAAAAATCATTTTTGGCCCGTTATCTTGGCGCCCGATTCACTTTGACCCATTATTTTGGTCGAGTCCAATTTTAATCCGTTAATTTGGCAAATTGTCCATTTTTAGTCTGTTTCACAAATTGGCCAAATTTGTCCAATTTTGATTCGTTATGTAAATAAATAAAAATTAAAAATCTTATTTTTAATATCATAATATATTTGTAATATCAATTTTCACCTCTTTATATTATAAATGTCCAACTTTAACATATTACGTTTAAAAAAGATCCAAAAATAAGGTTGATTATTGTTCTTAATTTGTATTTTTAAGATTTTCTTAATTATTCGGGTCTATCTCTGGGTCGAATTTTCTATTTTGCTTATGCTGTTTGTCGAATAATTTTAAAAAATCCTGCTCAGAGATAGACCTGAATAATTAAAAAAATTCTAAAAATAATGAATATAAAAAAAATAATCAACCCTTTTTTTAACATAATGAGTTAAAACTGGACATTTATAATATAAAAAAGATGAAAATTGATATTATAAACATATTCTAATATTAAAAATCTATTTTTTAATTTTTTTTATTAACTCAGCAGACCAAAATTGGACAAATTTGACAAATTTTGTAAAACGGACTAAAAAAGGACAATTTAACTAATTAACGGACTAAAATTGGACTCATCAAAGTGAATCGGGTGCCAATATAATGTACCAAAAATAATTTTATCCCTCATTTACATAATGCGTACTTTGCATAGCAGTTGCAGGCTTTCTCGTCGTAAAAAGATGTTTATAACCAAAATCTATTGATAAGGGAGATTTAACAAAATAGTTCATGCGTTTGTGACATGAAATATGAATGTTAAGCATTAGCTACAACATATTCATTCCTCTCTGAGTTTCATAATCCGAAAAATCTCCAGTAGCAGGAGCAAATGGCACATTGTACCCGTAGATATCAAACATCCTCCCATCCGGAGGCATATGACCGCCTTCCAGTCCCTTGAACGTCTCGAACTGGGAAGGCCATGGAGCAGGAGAGGGGATGTTTGAGCCCGACGCTTCCAGGTTCATATTAGGCGCATGCTGAGTCTGAGGCGAACTTTCAGTCGGCCTCTTGGAGGTGGAATTCGCTGTTGTCAACGAGATAGAGGCTGTTTGCTGCTGCTGATTCTTCATCGGTGACTTGGGGCGAAGAGATTCAATTTCGGGAGTCGTTAGGACAAGATGAGGCGCCTCCGGTGGTGGGTTTCTTCCTCCCCCTCCCACCCAAACTTTGCCGTCCTTGTCTGAGAAGTTCCTCACATATGCCTGAAACAACACACAACCAAATTGATTTATAATTCTGAAACAGAAATGATTGGTTAACCAGATAACATATGCAGCAACCAAATTGAATTATGATGTTAACGTATTTATTGGTGACTGCTAAGAAAGAATACTGCAAGTCTAACCACCATCTTATCGCCAAAAAACAACTTTCTAAGCTTTCTTCCACTTCAGATATGGATGGTGCAACAAACATGTAATGTAATGTAATGTAATATAATGTCTTCTGCATTTTACTTGTCAATTAAAGGAGCAGGGGAAGAAGTG
This sequence comes from Lavandula angustifolia, assembly GCA_028984105.1. Lineage (NCBI taxonomy): Eukaryota > Viridiplantae > Streptophyta > Magnoliopsida > Lamiales > Lamiaceae > Lavandula > Lavandula angustifolia. Next base: position 14,095,879 of record CM054803.1, read on the forward strand.
CTTAACCGAGAAATGGGAGCATACCTCAGCATTGAAGTTTGATGAGGACAATCCTGTACCGACTGTCAACCAGCCAGAACGAATGTTGTGGTCTTCACCAAAAAGCTCAAGCCTTCTTCTACCAAGAGAAAAATGCTCGATTATTCTGTACATATCCTCAGGTTTTGCAGTTGAACCTAGAGTTTCCATTGTAAGAATTTCGCAACAGTAGGGACATAAACAGTAAATCTGTTTGCTAGGATATTTAAATTTTAATTAACATTACAAGAACTTAATAAATAGGTATGGCAATTCAATCAAAATTACTACTCTTGACTATCTGCATAAAACTAAGTTTACATATTCTTTTCACCTATATTGGAAGAACCGGCTTCTACAATTCAAGATATATCTAAGATCACATAGTCATCATCATTCAGAAAAGGAATAAATTCAATACATAAAGTTATAAAATTAGGATGCAGACTGACAATGTTATTTAACTGAAAAGCTCCTCGCGTTTTTGATAAAGAAGGAATGTACTTCGAAGGATAAAAGAAAATACAAGTCTCTGTAGAATAAACGGACACATTTTGGATTCATTAATGGCCGAAAAGGAGAGGGTAACTTTGAGAGGGAAAATAGAACTAATAATAACCATGGAAGAAAACTTTAATTAGGTCAATATCATACTTACCATATGGAGGCTCCTCGGCAATTATGACATCTGTATCAATGTTGGCATGGATTATATGACCATCAGTACTGCGGCGCACAGTACCCTTTATGCCCATCAGGCAGTGCTCCTTCAGATAAATAATAAGAGATTGAGGAAAAGGTACAAAAATATAGCATCCCTTTACATACATAATAGAAATAAATAGGATAACAGAGTCCAAGACGAACTACTATCCAGACCATGAATTTGGAAACCAATTTTCCATGTTTGGTTTGAATTGAGAAGTCCAAACACGGTTTCTTATTCTATCAAGCGTGGAATGAAATATGTACATGCAATAATGCAATTATCCATAGCTAGGTTTTAAAAAGCGTAAACGGGTTTCGAGGCGTTTTTCCATAATTTCACGAGGCGTAAGCCTCGAAACGAAACGAGACGTAAAATTGAGGCGTAAATTTAATTTTTTCCCCTAATAAATAGTCCCTCCGTCCCATTGGAAGCGTCATGTTTTCCATTTTGGGCGTCCCATTAGAAGCGTCTTGTTTCTAAAAAAGGCAAGAATATGTGGACAAGATTTAACTATCCAAAAGTCAAACAATATACACCACATTATCATTTTCTTAACATCCGTGCCCATTGGAAACAAGACGCTTCCAATGGGACGGAGGGAGTATATAATAACACATAAGTCCAAAATACTCTCAAATTCAAAATACATGGGATTCAATATTCTCCACAACTAGGATTTTAACTTTTTAGTGAAATACATGGGAATTGGTGGCCAAAATGTCTTTTCTGGAAGAAAAATACAATGAATCTTACTAGGTCATAGCTAACCTCTTCGTTTTATTAAGCTAAATAATTAATTATATCCAGCTATCTAATAAAACTTTAAGCAACTAATCACATGAAGAAATGTCTAATTTAATATAACCTCTTCGTTTATGGAAGTAGCACTAATAACTCTGGAATCAGCATTAATTTCAGAGAGGAGCAGCGGCGGCGGTTTCGGCGACGGCGGCAGGGAGGAGCGGTGCGAGAATGCAATTCACGATTTCACGACGCGAGAATGCAATTTCACAGCGGCAAGGAGGAGCGGCGCGATAATACAATTCCCAATTCACGCTGTTTTCTACTCAATTTTGATTCTAATCTAAATATTTTGGGTTGGGCTGACTGAAAATCTAATTAATGATTTAGGTTTAAGCCCAATTACATTAATTTCATAAGAATTCGAGTTCTGGCCCCATAAAAAAAGGGACCGCCTCAATGAAAAAATGCCTCAAACGCGCGCCTCGCCGGAACGAGGCGCTCAGAAGAAGCGCATGGACTGAGGCGTACGCCTCAAGGCGTTTTTTCGCCGTTTCGATTCGAGGCGCACCTCAATTGGGTTTCCAGAGGAAGTTAGTTTATGTCCGTACCAGCTTTATAAACTACTAGATTACTGAATAGAGTATATGAAATAGTCTCCCATATAATTTAAAAGTATTACAGTATGAATACCAATATTGAGCATTAAAATACACTAGATTCGCCTATTACCTTGGAGCGCTGAAACAGAGTATGAGAATCATGGCGTAGTCCAGGTGTTGCGTTCGTTTTATTTGTTTTCACCCAGCATATATCTTCACATCTACGAAATCCCCACTAAATAGAAAAAATAGAATACTCTAGTAAATGATGTTTAAACCCAAAAAATGAATGAGAAGAAGCAGGAAGCGAAAAGGAATATAGCAAAGATAATATGCGTAAGAAACTTAGGACTAAAATTCTCTATTGCAACGCCTCTAGATCTTTACCTTCTTCAGACACTGTCGGCCTTGTTCTAGGCCAACACCATCCCCAACCCAAAGGAAGATAAAAGATGGAGTGTCAGCAATTGCCTACAAGGAATCAGAAAAAGAAAAATTTGAAGCTATTGCCCGTGACAAAACGGAAAAGCATTACAATAAAAACTATCAAACAAAACCAACCTCAATCTTTAAGTTCATTATTTCTTCAAATGTCCAGTAAGTTGTATGGTCAGTGACACCAGGAGCTCGATGAACATACTCTTCCCATGGTGGGTCTACAAGAATTACATCGAACTTGGTTCCAAAAAATTCTGGAGAAAGAACCTGCTCCCGGAGGTCGCACTTGTAGTACATAGGATGAGAAGCAGATTTAGAAACAATTTCATCCTTTTTTTGTATAAGCTCCCGAAGCTTTGGATAATCCTCCACAACACTAGTGAGCTCTAGCTCCCTGATAAAGTTCTGTGGACGCATACCTGTGTCAACAAAGTTCTGAGAGTAATCATTTTGCTCTCCTCTAGACGGAGCTTTACCAGGAGGAGCATTAATTCTAGGAGGATTCCATCCTCCAGATGATTTGTCTTGTGGCATACCACGACCCGCTGGAGACATAACATTGAAACTTGGACCAGACATATTAGGAGGCATTCCTCTTCCAGGCCCAGAAAGATTAAACATCAAAGCACCATTTGGTGCATTTCCAAAATTTGCCGGGTACCTAGGCCCAAGTGGACCAGGGGGGACGGGAGGAAGACCGGGTGGTAGAGAAAGCATGTTCATCTCAGCACCTCGAGCTCCTGGCCATACAATGGGAGCTTGAAATGGTGGCATAAAAATACCAGGAGAAATAGGGCCGGGAGCAGGTGACATATTAGGAGGCAAAGGTTGCATAGGTCCAGGAGGAGGCAGTCCAAGAGAGCCAAAAGTTGATTCGGCAAATGGTACTGAAATACCACCCTGCTGATTGTCTCTTCCAGCAGGTCTACCCCGTCCTACTCTCCCAATTCTATTTCCCCTATTACCATGAGAAGCAGATCTACCATACGAACCAAGCTCCAGACTCCCAGGTGGAGCTAGAGAGCCACCACCCGAACTTTGGCTTCCAGTACCACGGTTGGAAGCAATAGGTTTCTGACCTCTTGATTTCTCTCCCTCAAAGTCACTGTCATCTCCACATGAAGGCTGGTCCTGCATCGTCAGATCACCATCTTTGAATCTGTCTTTTGTATCTTCACTAGGTTGTGCAGATCCTTGTATGTTTCGTGATCTATCCTCCCTCGAATAAGTAAACTCCTCACTATCCAGAGCAATATCATCATTTCTGGGTCTAGGATTTTCTCTTCCATAATCAAATGGCTTGGTTTGGATTTCAATTACATCATAATTCTCATTTGATGTTCCATATTTCCACGAGGTCTTCACAGCTTCAGTCCTGCTTCCATCTTTTCTGCCACCAGAACGACAATCAATCCTATCACGGCCACGCCTAGGCAATTCCCAGTCCCTCACGCCATCGTATGTTGGATCACTATCTCTGGTCTCCTTGTCTTGCTTTCGTTTCCAACTATCTTTTGCATTTTCCCGGTCCCAATTATCATCTCTTCCTTTTGATCTATCATCATACGAGCCATCTTTTCCCAATTCCTTCCTCCTAGTACTGCTTCTTTCGTAATCCATGTCAGAATTGTCTGTGTCAAATTGACGTCTTCCAATCTTCTCAGGCATTCTGGATGTGCTGTTTTCTACATCTCTTCGATTTTTGTCTCTCACCCATGTACCCACATCTTCATCAGCATTTGAGGACCTTCCATAGCTGTCAACAGTATCTCGAGTGGGATTTCTTTGTTGTCTATATTCCTGAGGTTTTTCTTTATTTGATATATCATCACGTTCCAAACTTCCCTTAGTGTCTTCCTCGAGGAATTCAGTCCTTCCTTTGGTTTTCCTTTCTGAATCAACTCGTCTCTCCTCTCTGTCATTAGACCTCATACTTTTGTCATCAACCAGCTCGAGACCCTTGATTTTGATATCATTCGATTCCATCTGTAAACCATCACTTCTCTCTCTTTCATTTGCACTGTCCAGTTTAACACCAGAAGGTCTGCCACTTCTTGCATCAGATTTTTCTCCATATTCATGAGTTCTACCAATGTCGTCAGGCTCATCCCATCTCCTGCGATGGCTTTTGCCATGCTCAGTGTAACCATAAGCCTTTTCTCGTCCCATATCCTTTTTTACCATATCTATTGAATCTCTATCTGGCACCTTCTCCATATCAGTGTCATGTTCGCGGTACTTGGAAGATGATCTTTTTCTCTCACTTTCTCCTCCACTCCCAGGCCTGTCCCCGACATCAAGCTTATTTTCTGCATCGCCATCTTGGTACCAGGAACTTAACACATCCAATGTACTCTCCTCTGGCATCTTCTTCACCTGCTTAGAGCGTGACTCTCGTCTGCTTCCATAGTCATCCTCATCACTATCAGCTCTGCTTGAACCACTTACCCTCTTTCGACTCTCATGTCTGTCCAATGTACTTTTTTTCACATTCACGTCCAAGCCATCAGCATCATCACCACTCCCAAGTTGCCTAGACTTGTGTTGCTTCCTCTTATCATTACCCACCCATTCGTCATCATCCCTCACAATATCAATGTTTACCTCTATATCTTCCTCAATTTCTCGTTTCTTTGAAGTCCTCACACGTTCAGGAGAGTCCATGATGAAGAAGATACTCAAAAAATTATCTCCTTATTATAGCCAATAATAACACTCGGGCAAAAATCATCAGTGCAGCATCCTAAAACTCAAACAAAAGGAACATGGACAGAAGGATATTTCAGGTTTCAGGACAAAAGAATATTATGAGGCCCGGCCCTAAGGGGGGTGGAACATGGTCGACCTCCCCGGGCCTCAAAATATTGAGGGCCTCTAATTTTATTTTTTTTAGATAGTAATAATTGAGGGCTATCAGTCGGTTTGGGATCAGTATAACCGATACCAGTTATCGGATCTCAAAAAAGTCAGAAAATGCATCCCAAAGCTGATACCCCTTCGGTTTTTGGTTAGCCGAATACCGCCTCGGTTATCCGAATCCAGTATTCGGTTATACCACAAAAACCGAAAATAATTAGTCTGAATCTGATCAGACTCTAATTCCTAGGCTTCATTGAGCTGATTAACATCCATTCCAATAAAGAATTACATTCATCAATGATACATTTTGATTCTTTTATGAGTTCTTCCAACATCAATCCTAAACAAATATCCCCAAAGTGTGTCCTTTATTAGTAATTTTACAAAATATCTTGACCTAATTCACATGATTTCCCATGTTCTCCCTTTTCCTTCAATTTCTTATTAGATATACTCATATACAGATAACAAACATTAAAATTGATAGAATCATAAACATTGACAATTTGCCACAATAAATCAAGAAACAATAATTGGGGTTATACAGAAAGAAAATCCACCTTGTGTACGGCAGCAAGGGGGCAGAAGATGATGATGTAGTCGGCGCCCTATCCTAATTTGAATAATTTCGGACTTAAACTTGCCGCGCCGGCCCCGAGAAGGCAGAGGGGGAGGGCCCAGGGGCTGTGGGCGACTTAGTGCTTACGGCGTGGCGGAGGGTTCACGGGAGGGTGGCCAATAGGCGGTGCGGGCATGCCGCCGTACGCAGGGAGGGTGGCGGAGGGGCGGCGGTTCGGGATTGCTGGGCGGAAGAAGGAAATCGGGAAGGGGACGGCTGCTTGCGGCTTTGACTTGTTAGTAGTGGTGACTTACTGCCTTGCGATTCGGGCAGGAAGATGTACCCTAAATTAATTTTGGTAATTGCGGTTAATAAAGCTATCATACTGTTTACCGAATATTAGGTATTTCGATTTTTAGAGTTTGGTATCCATAGAGGTGAAAACGGGTCAAATACGGACGGATAGTGCTATTACCATATTTTATTCCATATAAGGCCGGATATGAATACAGATTCAAAATATTCGAGATACGAATACAGGGCGAATATATGACGAATTTGGATCGAATTCGAATAATAATAATCGGATAATATGATTCATAAATAACCATTTATTTGTGATTGCAACACGTGAAAAAATCACGCATACAATATTTAATAGAAGTTTTAATGCAAACTATAGTTAATATACTATTCATTATTAATAATATAATCGGATATATGGCGTCAGCACGTCGCAGCGGCGAGAGGTGGCACGCCGACACGGTGAGTTTTGAGGGAGAGACGATCAGGCGAGAGTTTTGAGGGAGAGATGAGGTTTCGAGGGTGAGTTGAGACGATCTTTTTTTAATATATTTTTTTAATCTTAATTTATTAGTATATTAAAAAATTAATTACTAAATAATTCGAATATCCGAATTCATAATCCAGGAAATATCCGATTAAATACAAGAAAAATCGGATACGGGCGAATAATGTAAAATCCGATTTCAAATCCGTTTCCGATTTAGGCTATCCGGATTTGAATTCGTATCCGATCGGATACTAAATTTGCTCCCCGAATTTGATCCCGATCGAATTTGACTCCGAATCGGGTGGATAATATTCGATCCGTTTTCACACCTAGGTACCCAGTATTAACCGAATCCAGATTCGTTATAGACAGCATAATAGTAATAGTATTAACTAATTTAGATCAAAAACTTCATTGATCAAAAATTTATTAAATATCTTTATTCACTTTAAATTTGAATTTATAGTTTTTGCAAAAAAAATCTTAAAAATAATTTAAACTCAATACTATCATTTGTCTCATATCTTCTCCAGGACACTCAATTACTAGTTTCATAAGGCAAGTCGTTGATTAGTAGTTAATTTTTTATTCTTGCAAAATTATCTTTCTCTTAATAGTTTATCACAGTAAAATAATCAAAATAAAATATAATCAAATTATTTATTTTCTAATAACAAATAGCAATTTTCATGTGTGAGGGAGAGACGATCGTTTGTGTTGCATAATAACATAAGATAAGATAAAGTAATACGATTTTACACTAAAAATATTTTTGTGTGTAATATATATATATATATAGGAAATGGATCAAAAAGAGATCTTATATTCAAAAGAGAGATGAGATCTAATCTCCTCCATCCATTTCCTTGATCTATAACCACCATTTTTCCGACAATATGCATTTTAAAATAATTCAAAAAATGAATATTAACATCATTAAGGGCAATAGTGCAATCTTCACCTTTTTGTTTATTTTGCACTATAGATCTCCTTCCCTTTAACCTTTCTTTATTTTGTACGAGTAGCAGTAGCAGCAAACGGGAAATTGTCGAGCCGTTCTTTCTTTAGCAAACAGCCGCCACGATTCCTTTATCGCCGAAGTTCAGCACGGCAAGTCGAAACGTTTCCACCCTACGCTATTCAGTTAGGTTTTATCTCTTGCTTTCGTCTCATTTTCCATTCGAAGAAAATGAAGTCAGTTGAACTAGGATTTAAGTTCGAATTGTGTTTGAAATATGGGATAAGAATGCAATTTAGAACGCTTTTGAATTATTTTTGTTAGTTGTTTTGATTCTTGGATGGTTCTTCAACAAGTTATGCTCAATTTCTGGGATTTTTGGGTTGATTCTCATTGTCAAATTTTCATCATGAGGTTATATACGGATTCATGCATATCATTACATGTCTTGTTAACGTTATGTGTTCTGCTCAATTTTTCCTCAATTTTCGTTGTCTTTTTTTACGATCATATTTTTATGCATATTGTTTTTGGTGTTTATGCTCATCCTGTGTACTTTTCATGCATGTCAGAATCGGAATGGCAGAGTCATTACAATCAAATGTGTCTCTTGACCTCGATGAATCTATTTTCATCCCTGAATGCGAGGATGAATTGAAATCGTATGTTGGACGGAAATTTGCTACTTTTGACGAAATATGTGTTTCTAGGTTGGAATTTTCTGGGTTTTACTTCGTCAACCATACATAGTATGTGTTTTCTTGTGTTAGGGTGGTTCTGCTCATTTTTTTTGGGTTGGAGTTTCGTATTATCTGTTTATTCATATTTTATTACGGATTTATGTTGGATTTGTTAAGGTTTCATGCATATTCTATTCATGTTAACGTTTTATTAAATTTTTGTGTTTTCCTGTTTTCTTATTATCTGTTTAAGCATATTCTATTATGAATGTGTGTTGAATTCTATAACTTTTCATGCATGACAGAACACAAATGACTGAGTTGTTGGATGAAGATGGTTCTTTTCATTGCGTTGATTTTATTTTCATCCCCGACTGCGCACATGAGTTAAAACCATAAGTTGGATGGAAGTTTACAAGTTCGGACGAAATCATAAGTTTTCTCGTACTTTGTTATATTTTACTTTTATACTTTATTGGATATCCAAACTAATATCTCAATTTTGCTTTTTTTGTTATGCTAATTATATATTATGCATAAATTCTACAAGAAATATGCATAAACGAGTTAGTTTTTATGCAACGACTTCGATGAAGTAGTTACTCTATATGGTTTTCCATTTTCAAGCAACTTGTTATTAATACATATTTACGTTTAGATTAATGCATAGCTTGTGTTGTGTTATGTTTATGCATACTTGTTAATTAACCATTTATGTTTGAAATTTTAATTTCATGCATATCTAAGTTACGATTAATTCATTTTCCTCTTTTATATTTATGCATATTCATGTTTCATGTCATAATTAAACAAGTACAATAATACCTAATAAGAACAATATACTTTAACTAATCAGTCATTGAGAATATGATTAATTAACAAAGTATAGCTACAATTATTTCTAATAAAAATAAAAGTTCTAACAAAACAATGAATTGTCTTTGAAATATCAATTCTCATTGTCTACAATATATTCTCCACCTCTCTAGTCTTCAACTTCATCTCCTCGAAATGTCTCAATGTGCCTCATCTAATATGCCCCTGCAAGAAAATTTTTAAGATTCAATTTTTTCAGTTGCAAATGATATGTTTATGCATACTACAACTACGCTTCATGCATAAACTGTATTAAATTTATGCATTCGATTTATGCATACTCACTCATAACTAGTTCTTTTTCATGCATAGTGCAGCTCAGATTCATGCATAAAGTATATTGGATTTCATGCATATATAAGTTGTAATTCATGCATACGATTCTACAAATTCATGCATATTACTTCGAATACAATATGAAACGCAATCCGTCACATTCTTCATAATGCATTTAGTTTCATGAATATATAAACTCTAATTTATGCAGACAATTCTACAAATTCATGCATGTTACTTCGAACACAATATGAAACGCAATTCGTCACATGCTTCATAATGCATTCAGTTTCATGCATATATAAGCTCTAATTCATGCATATGATTCTATAGATTCATGTATATTAGTTCGAACACAATATGAAACACAATCTGTTACATGCTTCAAAATGCATTCTTTTCATGTATATATAAGTTCTAATTCATGCATATGACTCTACAAATCAATGCATACTAGTTCTTTTACGAATACATATGCTTCATAACCAGTTATGTTCATGCATAATGCATAAAGTGTATTGCTTTTATGCATACTAAGTCATTTTACACAATGGGTAACGAACAATTAAAGAATTAAGGCTTCAAATCCGCACAAATTCATGTATAATACGATTTTGCACAAAACTAATTGCATTTTTCCATAGTTTCATAAATCAATAGTTCAATTTGATTGAATCCAACGATTTTTGCACAATCGAACACTAGATTCTCACTATTTCATGATTTCGAATAAAACATCGACTTACACAATGTATATCGAACAATTAGAGACATCATTTTCGCACAAATATGTTTGAATTTCATGCATAACACAATATCGACAGATTAAAATTACCTCTAGTTGGATGGAATCGTTGGAAATCAGGAACAAATCATGCGGAAGCCAAAAGAACTGGTTTTTTGGAAGAGAAATCGAGCGAATTTTCGTAGGTTTTCGATTTTGGGAGAGGTATCAGAGTAAGAGAGAATTGAGGTGTGGAGGAATATGAGAAAACCCGTCTCATGCTTTAAAATATGTTCCAAATTTTATGTAATTTTTGTCCAATTTTGCCCTTTCCACCCTCTTTTAATTTTTTAAATGTAAATAAGTGTTGCAATCTTGACCATTGATTTGGAAGGAATATATGGTAGGGATTGGTTCTTATATCTCTTTTGAATAATGAATCTCTCTAGATCCATAACCTATATATATATATAGGGGAGAGATCTTATGAAAACTCTACTCTTAAATGAGAACTAAGAACTATTGTGGACCATAGATTTATTTAAATCTATGATTGTTACTAAATTATCATTTAATGCATTATATATAATGTAAAACATGTTAAAAGGTTAGTAATGTAATTTACATTGTATATATTAAGTAACATATTTTTAATATTTGACTTCTTACGACTTTTTTTTATGATATTTTTTAATTTCCATATTTAAATTATCATTGTGAATTATTCTTGAATTAAGCATCATAGATAAGAACACTGTCGGATAATATTTATTAGAATTTTCAATTACAGTTTCTAAGATAGAAGAAGATGATAAGAAGACAATCAGATAATGTTAATCCATATTGTTATTAGGATTGATGCATAATGACTTATGCATAATATATTTGATCTTGTTTTATTATTTTATTTTAATTTTTTATTCATGGTAAAAAGATTGTATTATTATTAGAACTAATGCATATGGAGTGGATCATGTGAGAACCTACATTTTTCGTGGAACTAACAACCATGCATAATCCTTATATGTTTTATGCATAATCTTTATGTTTTTATGCAAAAAACTTATAATTTTATATTTTGCATAATCCTTATATGTTTTGTGCAGAAGTTAAAAATATTAAATTTCAGGGTTTTTTTTTGCATAAAATATATAAAGATTATGCATAAATTATATAAGAATTATTTTGCAGTTCTCACGTTAAATGTGGGTTCTCATCAGATCCACATCATACTATATATATATATATAATTACACATTAATTATAAAGTAGTATAATGTATTCATTCTCATTATTGTTCTAAATTAATTATGGAAGAAGAAAATAATTTAGATAATAATATGATTAGATTTCAAGACTGCGTCAAGCCATGTCTTCTTCAGTATAAATCTGATCGACTTTCCTGTATTATCATATACTAATTGCAAGCAACATTGAGAACCACAGTAAACAACTTCAACTTCAAAATCTAACTTCTTTCTCTAAAAGGAAGATGAATTTCTTAACTAAATTCAGAATTCACATTTTGAGCCGGAAGTGTGAACCTACGTAAAATCAAGAACTGAGAATCCTAGATATTTGATGTTTCGGAAAGCGTTCAAGTTTTTCCACCCACACATAATCCAACAAATCTGCCGAATCCATTTCAACTATAGTTCACAATTCTCAGACAGAAACGTCACACTTTAAAACGTAAAATATGTCGAACTTAGATTCAGGAATCGACAATCAACATCAACCCAAATACCAATTCATCCGAATGGACTTGTTTATCTCGAAAGCACAAAACATGCATAAGGAGATATTGAGAGAAGACATACTCAATGCTGGAATTCCACGTTTCACTCACTCAAAGCAGCGGCGGCGACGACGCCACGTTTCTTGGTGGCATAGGAAGGCCTGCGTGTCTAAAGTCGTACAGGGAAGAATCGTGCTTCTTACACGAATCACATTAGGTTTTGCGAATAAGGGGTTTTCAATTATTTTATTCGAATATATTATGTAATTAAAAGAATTTATGATGCTTCATTTACTCTTTTGAAATAATTAAGATCTAATATTGTAATATTATTATCAAATTATGTAAATTGTAAAGGGATTGCTACCTATTGTAGATCGATGGTGGATAAATGGATCCTACAAGAGAGGTAGGCCACAGGCTTGCTTCTTGTTATCTACATTTCATAATACAATAATTTTGCTACTTATATATATGATATAATCATATGAAACCCTATTGAGTAGTGAACATATAACTAATTTTCATTCAGAATAAGAAACAATCAATATATATATAGAATTACTAATTGAATTTGTAATATGTTTAATGTGTAATACTCAAAAATAGATATGAATTGGTGCAAAAGTATAAAAAATAGTATAAAATTGAATAAATGAAGAATATTCATTTGAGATTTAATTTCAGTTGGGCTTTTGTTAGATTGAGATTACTGTTAGATAACAATTAGTGTAGAATAAGTTTGAATTTGACCATTAATTGGAGATGGCCTAAGAACTCAAAATAACTTTTATAAGCCTAAAATGGATTATAAATCTCTCTGGGATGAGTACCGTGTTTGTTTTGAATGATTCGAGAAATGAATGCGGATTTTTTTTTGTAATTACTACACCATATTTCAATAAGAAATTGTTCCACATCTAATTGTTATTGCTAATCAAATAAGTTACAAAACTCGAATCTAATAAACTGGATGAAATTTTTAAATCTACCAACCTCTACTTCTTCATGAATCAAAGATGAAATGATCAATAATTGTATTTAGTCCTCTAAATCAAAGAAATTTTACAGAATGACATTTAATTAAAATAAAGCAGAAGAAGAAGGAGGTGGGTGGTTCAGCTGAACCAACCAGGGTGCAAATTGCCATGAACTTGGCGGCAATATTGCATGCAAGCGGGCTCGCAGCCGGCCTCAGTGGCGCCGTCGATCTTTAGACGACACCGGCATGCAGTGCTGCAGGCATATTACCAACCCTCGCTCCATACTTTTGCACCCTAAAATCATCGCCAATATGCAGACCAGAATCAGACAATAGCCAGCAGGTTTCCGAGGACCAATCTCTCTCTCTCCTTCCCTCTCTCTCTCTCCTTTTTTAGAATGTGTGGATGTCAAAGCGAGAATGGCGGGCAAGAAATGCTAAAATTGGATGACGATTTTATTTGGACTTAATTTTGGAGGTAGAGGAGATTTTTGTTCTAATGGAAGAATGTGAACCCTTTCCAATCTCGGCCACTATCCAAAATATGCATTGATAACTAGTGACGGAATTAGAACTTTTAGATGATCGAAATAGAAACAAGAAATAAATTGTGCCGACAGGAGAATCAAATGAAGGGAAAAATTAAATAACGGCAGAACAAGGATTTTTTAACCCCTATACAACGGCGAAATTCCAAATATCGGATGGTCGGTCAATCCTCCGGTAGTTCTGCCATACTGTTAACCTAATAGCATGTATATCATATCATATATGATATGCTTGATTTAGAGATGTTGGTCAATTTCAATAGTCTTTGTCAAAATTCAAAACTAAAAATTACAAACCTAACATTCAAATTAAATAAAATAATAATTTTTAAAAACAAAATTGTATTTTTCATGATTTAAGAGTACGACGACCCCAACTGATCTCATGGTCACTCATGACGGCGGGACAACCATCTCTAACCTTTAATCCTAAGCAAAGCAAACAAATATAATGGATTTAGAATATGGTGTATTGAACTATTTATTAAATTGTAATTTGTTTACTTATTGAGGCTTATAATAATATGTTTACTTTACAAGGTTAATATTTGTAAAAGGTAGGATGTATTTATACTTATTTTCCAAGTCTTAATTGAGACCCATTTCCGAAATTCGGGCAAGACTGAACCGGGTTGAGGCTTGAACAAGTTGACTCGGCCCTGCATACAAGAATACTGATCACTGCAAAGAGAGAAACACACTGAAATCTTCACGGCAATGGCGGATGCCATTTTCTCTTTCCTTGTATTCTTCGTATCGCTGCTTGTCAAAACGTCGTCCGCCTCTTATCCTGGCCTTCAGATTGTCCAGGCTGAGCGTGAGGTAAATTCTATTTTCGGGATTTTTTTAACTGTTTTTTATATGAATAGATATTGATGTTATATATGGAACTGTAATCTGTTGATGAATTCTTAATTATATTTTTATTTGTTTGTTCGTTTCGATTAACATTTCTACAATTGAATTTGGTGCAGATTGACTTAACTTCGCACATTGTTAGGGTTTATCAGACACTGAAGGTAGCCTTAATAACTATTTCCGCTTAATTAAAAGAGAAGTGGATAGTTTTTCCTTGGTAGAATTATATGTTTTCTTGATTAGTTGTTCTCTCCAGTTCTTTTTTTTCCTTAAATTATGGGTTTTAATCATCTTTTGGAGTAGTAACTATGACCAAAAAGAATTAAAAAGGTGATGAGAGCTTTTTTGGGCAATCAAAACTCAAAAGATCTCCACATGCATAGATATTTTATGACTTCGATCCAAATTAATCATAAAAAAAAATGTTAATTTGGTTTAGGAGTCTTAGGACTTCGTGAAAAATATATAGGGAATGCACGTGGTAGATACAAGTTATTGGTGATGTCTCAGAATTTACCGGAACTTGAACTGCAACTGAATGGATCAGCAACTTCCATCTTAATGCGTAACTGCTAACGGGAGAAAGGAATATATATATATATATAGTTGGTTAAAGTTCTTGAGGCTCCAAACTATTGCTTGTATGCTTAGGATCTTATAATATCGCACTGCAGCTGCATGTTCGGAAAGTGTTTAATGGGTCAATTTTCTTTATGCAGATAGAAAATACAGGGGATGCTAAAAACGAAGTTCTTTTAGCGTTCCAACCTATGCAGTTTGACCATATAGCATCAGTTCAATTAGCTGTAGTTGTTGGAACAAAGAGGAAGAGATCTTATACACCTCTTGAAGCCAACCCAACTGAGCAAGCTAAAGCACCTAATGGAACAAAATATTATTCTGTATCATTGCTCAACCCATTAGCGAATGGTGAAACTGCCACCTTAGAAATACTTTACATCCTGACCCAGTCTCTTGAGCCCTTCCCCACAGAGATAATGCAGTCTGATTCCCAATTGGTTTATTAATAGTGCTATTATACTGTCACCATATCATATCAAACACCAGGCAACAGTGGTTAAAACCCCTATTAACAATCTTGAGTCTTTCATCCAAGTTGAACCCTCTAGTCGCAGTGGCACTGAACTGAGATATGGCCCGTATGAGGATCGTGGTCCTTACTCGTACTCTCCTATAGCCATTCATTTGAAAACAGCCATCCATTTGCTCTTGTGGAGGAGCTTGAGCGTGAAATTGAAATCTCTCATTGGGGGAGTGTGCAGGTCACAGAGCACTACAAGTTAGCTCATGCTGGTGCAAAGCACAGAGGCTTTTTCTCAAGGTTATGTTGCAAACAAATATATGAGATTATATTTCAAAGTTTTCAATTATCTGTTTTTGGACTATATTGATTTACTCTTAGTTACATGCAGTTTTGACTATGCATGTTATCAAAACATGCCAACAAAGATGCACTGATATATATATCGAGGTTAAAAGGTTTACCTGGTCTTAGGCCTTGAGATGCATTATATGTCCACTGCAGTCATTAGTTCTTTCTAACTGTTTAAGTTCACGTTATAACTAAAATTAGCTACTTATCTTACTTTGCAGCCTTAAACTTTACACTTTTTATAGGGTTATCAATCGAGGCCCGGTGCTAGTGGTGTCTCCTCATTCAAGCATCTTCTTGCAATAGTACCCCCACGAGTTCATTCTGTCTACTACAGAGATGAAATAGGAAATGTATTATCATCTCGTTTACGCACAAACTCCAAGAAGGTAATTCTGACTCTCAATCCTATATGCTTAAGTAACATGTAGAAACTAGTTTACAGGACCCTGTTTCAGGCTGCTGAAGTGTTAAGCCTTTTCTTTCTTGTGAAACTAACTCAATTTTTTCTTTCTTAACATTTTATGGTTACATGTACTATGTTGTCGGTTTCTAACCTATTGCAAAATCTACAAAGATCCAACATCCTACATATTTGTTGAACTTTCTAAAAAGAGAATAGTCATATTTATCTTCTCTTAAAACATTGTGCTTGGCTAAATAAGCACTAGTGCAAACAGAAGATTAATCTTCATCCAACTTATATCCATTTTTCTTTTTTTCAGTCTGAGTTGTTAATAGAGCCACGCTATCCTATACTTGGAGGTTGGAAAGCTTCCTCTGTTATTGGATATGGGGTGCTGTTGAAGGACTTCCTTTTTTTGAATCAGCTGCTGGTGTTCGTTACCTTAATTACACTTTTGGCTACCCTATTGCCGATACTGTAGTTGACAAGCTAACAATCAAAGTCTGTGCTACATATTATTTGTTATCATGTTGAAATATCATGAAACTATTGTTTGTAAGTTGGAGCAATAACATGAAATTATTCTTGTTTTAGGTTGTCCTTCCAGAGGGCTCAAAGGATCCTTCTGCCGAAGTTCCATTTGCAGTCAAACAAAGTTTAGAGGCATGCTTTATAAAATTGAACATCTTGGTGGAACATCCAATTCGTACTGAATATATCAACGCTATTGTTCTTTACATTCCATGTTGGCTCTTACCATTTTACATATCAGTTTTTCTGCATTTGAATATCTTACTATAGAGTGGTTAGCAACATGTGTATTTTCTGAATCGAGCTGTGCTTACAGTAATTTTCAATCCGGATGCTGGTGAAACTCCATATTAGAATGGTTCTGCCAATGAAAAGTATTTTTGCACGATAATGAGCTTTTCCCTGAGAATTATGGTGCTCTTTATGCAACAAAAACTTCAGAATCTTTTTAAAAGTATATACAATAGCCTTTGGTTCGTCCATTTAGGGAATTTACACAATACATCTATAATGTTGGTTGTAATGCTTTTACACTTAACATTTGCAGAAGAAGTACTCATACCTTGATGTAATTGGACGGACTGTAGTGGTTTTGGAAAAGAAAAATGTAGTTCCTGAGCATCATGTTCCTTTCCAGGTAACTTCTTCTTTTTCTCACATTTCCCTACATTATGAGCTTTTAAAGACCATGCATCAATGATATATTTATTGTAGGAAATCATACCGCAAGATCGTCCTAATATACGATCTTCTTGACTCCAGAAAAGGTCTTTTGGACTGTTCCCGTTGCCCAAGCTTACAACTTCGGATGGACAGAGGCGTTAGAAGCTCACAACAGACTACTCTCATACTCACACTTTACGGCTCACAAATCAAGAACATTAACTGTGTAACAAATGGCCCCCTTCTTCCCTATGTATTAGGGTTAGTCAAAGGAATCTTAATGGACCTTTGATTCCAAGTCCAACCCAAATAGTAAAAGGGGTCATTAGATTATTACCAATTATTTTGGTCCACTAAAATACCAAACAATTCCAAGCAATGAAGTAGCCTAGTGATTTCGAGAGAAAATGTCGCATACAATTGGGTGAATGTTCGGGCCAGATCAGGGGCCTAATACAAGAAATAAAATCGGGTCTTAAATGAATTAATTTTCCATTCTCATCCCAAAGTATTATTATTTCACAAACACAGATTAGTATTCACTAAAGAATCTATGCTAACTTACCCTTTATCCCAAAAGTTGAGTCAGAGTTTGTATTTTTAACTTCAATTAATCCTCGTATTTAAGATATCGAATATCTATTAATTGATTAAGTTTACTGACTACTTAATATAATTAATATCTTATCCTTGAGCAGTGTCACTCGACCATAATACTTGAACTTAATCAACCTACAGGGTTTAATATGATAAACCCTTTCGAGCTCCTCAAGGATATCATCAACCCTTTAATAGGATACAGATGAATGATGCAGATAAATGATGCAGATAACCAGCCTGGGCTACATGCAACAACAGTCACTCAAGATACATAGATATACAGTCGCGATAACCCTCACTCATAGTAAGTCAAAGTGATAGCTAGTCGGGTGCACTCATCTAAAATCTCATCAAGCTTAAGATCAGCTGAATCTCCGAGACCTTGGTTCTTCACACGGGTCAGATAGAAAAATACGTCTCACTGTGATCCATCAATATATCAAATATATCAACATAGGCAAGTGACCAAGACAAGTCACTTCTTATCTACATTGCAGCTTAAAATGACAACTCGTCCTAAAGTTGTGTCTGCTGTGATAACTGTTTGTATCTCACTAGTTAAACAAATCACTACAGTCTTCTGTGATCTGCAACACATTGTATGATTTAATCTTGTGAGATAATGGACTCATTTGTGCAATTATAATAATTAGATAGAAGAATAATAATAGTGATAACAGGAAACATTGTATACAAGTAGGGGCGGATCCAAAAATCTATATTGGGGTGGACTAATAAGTAAAATTTCAACAAATTAAATTATACTCCCTCCGTCATTAGTAGTATCTTGTTTATCTTGGGCACGAAGATTTAAGAATATTATATTTTTGTGTATATTGTTTGACTTTCGGGTAGTTCCTTAGTTAGTTTCTGTCCAAACATTATTTTCCTTTTTTTTTAATTATGACATTTCTAATAGGATACCACAATCGAGAATGCATGACGTTACTAATGACACAAAATGAGTATAAGTTTCGATGCTTACATAGTAAGCCCTACGAGATTTCAATACATAAAACACGTAAAAAATTGAGTCAATGTCTCCATCTTTAACATCTCTCTATAAAAAGCATAAGTCAATCTTCAAATAAACCATCTCTCATCTTGTTAGAATGTCTTCATCTTTAACATCTCTCTATAAAAATCATAAGTCAGATCTTCAAATAAATGATCTCTCATCTTGTTAGAAGTTTCATCTTATGGATTAGTGAGTTTCTATTTAGAAGGCAGTAATTTTTGAACTACCCCAATTTCTACTCAAGCTAATAGTTTAACAGATTCTAGTTATAGAGGAGTTGCTAGAATTTGAATAATGTTACCTTTGACACCTATTTTACCATTTTACGCAAATATTTTAATTTTATACATACTATTCTACTTAAATTTCTATATATGTAACATTGCAAATGTGTCGCTCAAAACTTATAAATAAAACCGAATAAAATATAGGGAATGAAATACACTCAAATATTTTGCACTAATAAATCGATTATTTACTTTAGACAGTTTAAAGTAATAACATTGATAATCAAATCATTTTCCAATAATTAATATGGTTACATTTTTAGAACCCTTAAGTAAATAACTTGATATAGAAAATACAAAATGATTATTTAATTGTAGACGATAATTTATTTAATAATGGAAGTGTTGGTTACTAGCTAATATAATGGCGCAGGTGCTCACAGGCCCACGAGATACGACATTTGATCCAAAAGGCAATTTAATTAATTTATGATTGCATTTAAAGAATTTGTGGTTGGGGCCGATTGGATTACAGTTAAGTTGTGAGACAACTTAGTGAAGCAGGGTTGGGCTGGGGTGGGCTGAATTAGGGCTAGAGAAGATCTGGCTGGGTAGACTATGAGTTCAGGGGTTGGATTGCACTGGGCTGGAGCCCAGTCCAGCTCACTAGTACATCCGTCCTTGTATACAAGCAATTACGTAGACTGCTTTCAGTATACAAATCCAACATTCACCAAGAACTCGTTTAGCCTTATATTCATAAGGAAATCCGTTCCCCTCACCTAGCAACGCCACCCAACATGCACACAACAATAAACAAACGTAAAATGATGGAAAGATGAATTGCTACTTGCCTCTTGTTGAAACATAATATGTATTGATTAGCTGCATTAAAAGAACTGTAGGTAAGATAGATTTTCGGTCCATTACTATAAAGTTTACGGATAATTATGTACAATTAATTAAATCTAATCATTCTTAATCCCCCTCGTTTGAACTCATACATGCAGGTCCATTACAAGTTCAACCCAATATTCATGCTTGCTGAGCCCATGATGCTAGCTTCTGCATTTTTCCTTCTTTTTGTCACTTCTATTGCATACCTTCTCATTGAGGAAATGAATGTCTAATGGTACGACAACACTTGGAAGGTACCATTCCTTATTGTACTGCTGGCTAACTGGTTCTTTTGTTCCTTACACTAATACAAAAAAGCAAATAGACAACGGTTTTGACCCGTTGTCTATGGCAAAATGTACCGTTGTTGTAGGTCTCGTTGTCGTAGGGTCGCGCTCATAGACAACGGTTTTTAACCGTTGCCTTTAATCTTTTCGACAACGTATTTTAACTGTTGTCTTTGAGTTATTTTCTCTGTTGTCGTAAATACGTACGACAACGGTTAGGAACCGTTGTTATATATGTTCCGAGAACGTTGTCGTCTAGAGTTTTAACAACGGGTTATAACCATTGTCGTAAATGTTTTTAAGTGTTGTTTTAAATGTCTTTGACTACAGTTTAAGACTGTTGTCGTAAATTTTTCTGACCGTTGTGGTATTGATTTTTGACAAAAGTTGAAACCGTTGTCGTAAGATTTTCTACTGTTGTTAAAAATTGCGTTGTCGTATAAATAGAGGATAAGACAACGGTTTTTACCTGTTGTCGTTTTCGCTTAAAACAACGGATTTTTGCAAAAAGACAACGGTTTTAATATATTGTCATTTAGAGTTTTGATAACGTTTGTTTATGTTATTTACCGTTGTCGTAGATACATACAACAACGTATAAGTTACGTCAGATGTAAGCTTGGGTCTGCAGGTCTTTCTAAGACTTTTTGGGGCATTAGTGCTCTTGCTGCAACTTATTTAATCAACAGACTTCCTTCTACATATCTAAATGGTAAGTGTCCTGAGTCTGTTTTTTCTGGTAAGCCTCTTGACTTGTCCAATCTTCGTGTGTTTGGGTGTGTTGCTTTTGTGCACAAAAAAAGTGATAAACTTGATCCTAGAGGTAATAAATGTGATTTCCTTAGATATCCAGAGGGGGTTAAAAGCTATAGATTGTGGGATAAAAGTCAACCTGGTTTTAAAATCATTGTCAGTAGAGATGTGATTTTTAATGAATTTGATTTCCCTTGTTTGCCTTCCTCTATTTATCCTATGAATGATTCTGCTTCTGGTGATGAGTTTAAGGTGGAGCCTCTGGCTCTGGCTCAGTCTATGTCTGATTCTGTGAATTATGAGTCTGTTAATGTGCCTGTGTTTGACTCTGAAACTGCTTCTGAACATGACAATGATTCTGGAACTGATTCTGATACTGTACCTGATCATAAACCTGATGTGAATGTTGATATTGCTAAATGGTGATAATGTGCCTGGAAGTAATCCTTCTCTATCTGATTATAAGCTAACTAGGGATAGATCTAAGAAGAACATTAGAACTCCACCAAAGTTTGATGACTATGTGATGTCTTACATTTCAGTGTTTATGATTCTTTAGATTCCGAACCTACATCCTATTCTGATGCTATTAACTCTGTGAATGCTGATGAGCGGTTAGCTGCTATGAAGTCTGAAATGAATTCCTTGCATGCTAATCAAACATGGACTCTTGTATCTAAACCTGATAATTGTTCTGTTGTGGACTGTAAGTGGTTGTTTAAGGTAAAACAAGAAGTCAAATCAGTTAGGTTTAAGGCTAGACTGTAGCAAAAGGTTTTACTCAAAAGGAGGGGGTAGATTACACTGAAATCTTTGCTCCTGTTGTAAAATTTACCACTGTGAGAATCATGCTTGCTCTTGTTGCTCATTTTAATTGGGAATTAAAGCAAATGGATGTAACAACTGCTTTTTTGCATGGTGATTTAGACAAGACTCTTTATATGAAGCATCCTGAGGGATTTGTTGCTCCGGGTAAGGAAAATCATGTGTGCCTTCTTAAAAATGCTCTATATGGTCTTAAACAATCCCCTAGACAGTGAAACATCAAGTTTGATCAGTGTATGCAATCCCTTAACTTTAAAAGAAGTGCTTTTGATCACTGCCTTTACTTTAAGGAATCTTCTTCTGTTCCTGTCTATTTGCTTCTATATGTTGATGATATGCTCATTACTGTTCCTTGTCTGAAAACTATCAAGCATGTTAAAAAATGTCTTTGTGATAATTTTGAAACGAAAGATTTAGGGGATGCTAAGAGGTTTCTGGGTATGAACATAAAAAGAGATAGGAAGAATTTTACACTTGTGTTAAATCAGATTTCATATGTTGAAAAGATTTTGAGTAAATTCTCCATGTCTGCTGCCAAGTCTGTGAATGTACCCCTTGCTTCTCATTTTGTTCTCTGTAAGGATCAATCTCCTAAATCTGCTTCTGATATTAATGCTATGAAGAAGGTGCCTTATTCTAATGACATTGGTTCTGTCATGTACTTGATGATCAGCACTAGGCCTGACATTGCCTATTTTGTAAGCTGCTTAAGTAGATACATGTCAAATCCAGGTATGGATCATTGGAATGCTCTTAAATGGCTTCTTAGATACTTGAAAGCTACTATGCATGTTGGTTTAAGGTTTTTAAGTGTGCTGTTGGTACCAAACTTGTTGGATATGTGGACTCTAACTATGCAAATGATAGGGATAATAGGAAATCAACCACTTCTTATGTGTTTACCTTATGTGGTTCTTGCATTAGTTGGAAGTCAAAACTTCAATCCATTGTTGCCTTGTCTACTACTGAGTCAGAGTATGTGGTTGCAACTGAAGCATTAAAAGAAGCAATCTGGCTTAAAGGTTTGTTGTCTGAAATTGGTTATTTGTGTCAGGACTTAACCCTGTTTTCATATAGTCAATCTGCCATTCAACTGTGTAAAAATCCTGTCTTTCATGATAGAACAAAACATATTGATGTTAGGTTCCATTTCATTAGGGATATAGTTGATAAGGACATTCTTAAGTTGGAAAAGATTCACACAGATTTGAACCCTGCTGACATGGGAACTAAATGCCTGAGTGTGGAAAAACTGAATACATGTTTGAAAATTCTGAATCTTAATCTTGGTTAATCTTTGTGTTTGTGACCTAAAACTTTAGATGTTTTTTGTCTTTGTTCCTTCTTCCTTCTTCTCTGTTCTTGGTTTGCTTGTGTGCTCCTGTTTTTCTTTTCTGTTTGCCGGTCTCTGAGGAGTTTTGATGTTTGTGAGACCGTCCCTATGGCGATGATGACATCGGTTCTTGTAGGTATCTTCCTTGGTCTACCCAAGGCACACCATTGTTGGGCCTAAGGTGGAGATTGTTGATATTTCTAGGCCCAGCCCACTTACCTGTTCGGCCTGCTCGCTCTTGTGCGGCCCAGCCCATGTCCTCGGTCCAGTTGTGCGATGTTGCCCTACGTATAAGTAGCACTGTAACTCGCCTTTCTGCCCTAGCTTCTGTGTGTGCGCAGCCAAGGTGTTTCTACACTGTTCTTCCTCTCCATTCTCTTCGTGAGATTGTCACTGAGAGTGTGTGTGTAGTAACTTGTATAGGCGTGCCACCGGGCTCGTTTGGCCGGCTGTGTAGTTGGGTTTTTTATAGGGTTGTGTTTGAACCCTATCATTCAGGGTGTCTGAGCCATTCTAATCGTAGATCTGTAAATTTCTGTATACTTAAATTCGACGAATGAGTTCCTAACAAGAAACTTACACCATAACCCGAAATTACATCTCTCTTCGCACCGACTTAGATGAGGTAAAGCATGCTAAACTTTTGCTAGTGTTAGACTAGAGATAACTTTTGGGTCTTAAATTTGAAGTGATATAGTTTGTTTTATGTTGCAGTTTTGTTCTTATACTTGCTTGCTTTCAAGTTAACTGTACTTGATACATGGCAAACTGAGCAGGTAATGTTGGTTTTAGTAAGAAGGAGACACATTATAGTAGGATTTGATGGGTTGTCTATTATTGGCTTCAATTATAATGCTAGATTATAAGTGGATCTTGTACTCCTAAATTCTAAAAATTTCTAAATTCTACTTATGTTTTCTGAGAACTAAAATATTGTCCTTATGAAATTGCATATTTGTACTTCTTATATATTACTGTAATATAATGCTTAAATTTTGCCAAACGAATTATAAATCTTGGATCTCCCTCGCTACGAGTGGAGTCCCCAGCTTATTTTGAACAAATGATTTGTCCAGTAGTCATTGTTTGAAGAGTCTTTCAAGGAATAATTAATTACAAATCTTAAAATTAAGTTAGACGGATCTATCAAAAGGATGTCGACGATATAACAGAGTGATATTTTGTGAAAATATTAAGAAAATAACAATTACGTTTTATTAATTAATAAAGTCATTCTACTTTCGATCTAATTAAAAAAATGTGCAATCTGGAGTTGTACATAATATTTTCGATTTTACCGATTCAGCCAAAATGCAATCTGGAGTTGTACATCGCGCAAGAAAACGAAACCGTCGGCATTTCCTTGTCGTATGTTCAATAAGCATGATTTGTATTTATTTTTCGGATTTTTATTATAATTGTCTTGTTTTTTAATAAAATGAAAGAATTTGTGGACAATTTAAATAAGTGTGCACATAATTTTAACACATCTTTTCTTAATCTTTTTACCTAAAATAAATGATGTCTATTACAACAGAGATAATATTAAACAGTTAAGCCCACCGACGCCGGTGTAAATGGATCCTAAGTTTACCTCCTCTTGCACGTCGGATGTGATGTACTTAGGTCTCAATCACCCGGTGTATCCGGTGACTCTGTCGGCGCCCCTAGTGTCGGCACCGACACGCCAGATTTTTAACCGGTAATGCAAATGCGATTGGCCACTCAAAAATCTTCCAAAAATGTGAGATTATAAATAGACTTATAGTTAATGTCATATTTGGTGTTGCATGTTTAGTCATATTTGATAGTGTATATTAATTATTATTATACATAAAAATGTGACATTATAATGCACACGCATGTATATGTCAATAAAAATATTCGTATTAAGTGGGTGATTTATTTATTTATTACAATTATTTGGTACTAAATCAGTTGACATTGAAACCGACGGCCATAGACATAAAAGAGAACTATTTGATATTTAATTATTATTTTCTTTGTATATTAATTAGAGTCAATTCGGTTTCATATTTCATAGTCATCTATCTATGTATTGAAGGGAGAAACTAAATATATATAGCATTATAACTTATAAGATAGATTTATATACAGTTAAACCTCGATAAAGTAATATTCGATAAAGTATTAATCTCACTAAGATAATAATTTCTTCGAATCCCGATATGGGTCAATGCACTAAAGTAATGTTCGATAAAGTAATAAACTCGTTAAATAAATATTTTTTTCTCGGTCCCAATGTTATTACTTTATCGATGTTTAACTATAAAAAAATAGAAGTATGTATTCATATTTTTTTTACTCCTTCTGTCCCACTCATCTCGTAACATTTGAGATTAAGTGTGGATTTTAAGATAGTGGGATAAAGGTATAAAGTAGTTGTGTAAAGTAAAAGATAAAGGGTCCATTTATTTAGGATGTTGTAGTCCATTGATTTTTTTTAAGGAAACGTTGCAAAATGAGTAGAACGACCTGAAAATAAAAATATTACAAAATAAGTGGGACGAAGGGAGTATTTTTTACTCATAAGCATAAATCTTGTAACTTTTAAAATTTTGCCTTTATGCATGATAACTATAAAAATTTGAATTATGCATAAAGAATATTT
This sequence comes from Lavandula angustifolia, assembly GCA_028984105.1. NCBI lineage: Eukaryota > Viridiplantae > Streptophyta > Magnoliopsida > Lamiales > Lamiaceae > Lavandula > Lavandula angustifolia. The sequence goes on from CM054803.1 coordinate 14,121,803, forward strand.
CAGATATATTCAATACAAATCATTTAATAAAATAAAATTACTTCTCATTTTCTATTTATATATATGTGTGAACTGCGACACTATTTGCTAAAAAGTTCCACACCATTTCAATGTATAAAAGGTACGCAGTGATTTTGTCTAGATGTGAGAGATGAGTACTACGTGCACCTAAAAAAAATCAGAAACACGACCACTTAATGCAAATTTTGAATAATGGTTACATATTTTCCTTGATTAATAAAAAAAAAAATTTAACATGCCACAATATTGATCAGTTAACCCATAAGTTGAGAAATGAGAACGAGCATAAAAAACTTGTAGTCGCTCTTTGAAATGTGCATCAAATATATTTCATTTTTTACAATAATTTTAAAGTGTTTATGTTGGATTACAAACTGCTATTCCAAGTAAACCGGTAAGTCGGAAAAATAAAACAAATAGAAGAAGCGTCGAGTCGAGGAAGGCCTCTCTCCGCAAGACGAAAAACGCCCCGGTAGTGCTCTCGGTGTTGGCGTATCGTCCCGAAAGATGAAACGACGACGTCCCAAGGATTGCAGCACCACAAGATCTTCGAGCTCCGCGAACTGGACTTTCCGGCGATGACAGAAGCTGCTGGACAACTACTGGAGCTAAGATGCAGAGCTAAGTGAGCTAAGATGCAGATTTCAGGTGTGTTCAAATGAAGTGAAAACCCTGTCTATTTATAGGCTGTTCCACCCAGGTGATTTATTGCTGGAGCATTAATTCATTAGGTAGTGGGGATGGTAAGTGGAGAGGTGGACTCCTGAACAGTTTCATTCCAGAGACTTCCAAAAATATTGCTTGGGTGTGGCAGGTGCACAGCACCACAGAGAGTAATCCTGTGTAGCTGGTTCAATACACCAACGGTTGGGCCAGCCCACAAGTAGCCCACCAAGCCCATTAGCCAAAGCCCAACTGCCAAGCCCACAGACCACCCAAATGACCAATTGCCAAGATCCAAGTCCAAGTCCAAGGACACGGACCGGAATCGGAGCCGGAGCCGGAGCTGGAGCCGGGGCCGGGCGCGGTGCGGCGCGCGCGCGCCGCGCCGCGTGTGAGGCGGTCGGCGAAAAGCTCACGCGCATGAGTATGTGTGGCCCAAGCTCACCACATGTCACTTTGTTATCTCCTACTAAATGGTAGAGACTTAAATACCACAATAATTATTACATATTAATCAATGTGGGACATTGATTAATGTAATAACTCTCCAAAACCCGAATTAGGTAAGTTTCTCCACTTTAGGTAACATATTAGTTTTGTCCCCCCAAACTTCGAGCCACTATTTCTCACTCACCAAAAATCGGAATCGAGAAATTAAACAAACTATAATTATCTACTCGAAACGTAGATCGACGTCATATGTCTCAATTCATAAATCTAGATAAATATCGAGGCTCGAAAATACGATTAAATGGGTTGAATATTGCCTAAGTTAAATTAGCATTTAATGCTAATTAAATTTTCAATTTTCGATTTTTCCAACAATCCCCCACATGAGTGTAAATAGCGAAATGCATGCATGCAGACACACAACTCTGTCTTCGAGAGACAATAAAGCATCAGGGTAGGTGGCTTGTGACCTTGAACCTTCCTTAGTCAGTGCTATCGAGCATACCGACGGACTAGTGGACACGTGGCCTTGAACTATTCCTCCATAGTGTATACTTAGACAATAGCACTAACACTATAAAGTCTCAACCTCGTCCGTTCTCACGTTTGTGTATAAAGGCCATGGACTACCTCTTTGGATTCATAAGTGTTACATAGAAGCGGCCCTCACTTCTCACTTACATAGGCGATTCTTACTCGAGTATCCTGTCATACTCCACCTTCTCAAGGCATCCAAGAATCATTAAAAGTCAAAGACTTAACCTCACCACTTGACAGGTCACCAACACTCTCGAGCTCTTTTAGGGAATAGACTAATTGAGTGCGGTATCAACAGACTCATATAGCTTAGTTTTTCCATTGAAGCAAGTTCATGAGATCTCCAATCGACAAGATTGGGTATCCACTATAATCGTCTTTAACTTGTGGATTTAACTCTCATTCCCTCTACGAGCTTATACATTTGATCTCGATTCAAACTCTTAGTAAGCGGATCCGCTAGGTTATCTATAGACTTGACATAGTCTACAGAGATAACCCCACTCGTGATCAAATGTCTTATGGTATTATGTCGACGACGAATATGTCTCGACTTACCATTATACAACCCACTCTTTGCCCTATCAATAGCCGCTTGGCTATCACAGTGAATCATCATAGGTGGCACGAGTTTCGTCCAACGTGGAATATCTTCAAGAAAATTACGGAGCCATTCGGCCTCCTCACCGGCTTTATCTAAAGCAATAAATTCAGATTCTATGGTGGATCGGGCTATGCACGTTTGTTTCATGGATATCCACGACACAGCTCCTCCCCCTATAGTGAACACATAACCACTAGTAGACAACGAGTCTTTAGTGTCGGATATCCAATTTGTATCACAGTACCCTTCAAGTACTGGGGATGTCTCGAGTAGTGCAGCCCAAAGTTAAGAGTGTATTTCAAATACCTCAGAACTCTTACAAGAGATTTCCAATGCTCTCTACTAGGATTACTAGTAGAGCGACTCAGTTGTTCACTGGACAAGCTAGATCAGGCCTCGTACAATTCGTGATGTACATAAGACAACCAATGACTCTAGTATAATCCTCTTGAGCAACAGGATTACCCCTATTCTTGCTCAAGTGAACATTAACTTCTAGAGGAGTCTTTGCCGGCGCACTATCAAAGGCATTGAACCTCTTAAGTACTTTCTCAATATAATGAAATTGAGACAAAACAATCCCTTTGGAAATTCTTTGAATCTTCACTCCAAGAATAACGTCAGCAACTCCCATATCTTTCATATCGAAAGTTCTCTTAAGCATACGATTGGTGTCAATTATGACTTGAAGATTTTGTCCTATAATTAACATGTCGTCTACATAAAGACAAACAATTACAAAACCATTCTTTGTATTCTTTATGTAAACACACTTGTCACATTCATTAATCTTAAAACCATTCGACAACATAGCCTCGTCGAATTTCAAGTGCCATTGTAATGGTGCTTGTTTCAACCAATATAGGGATTTCACTAACTTACATACCTTTCGCTCTTGGCCAGGTACTACAAACCCTTCAGGTTGTTCCATATATATTTCCTCTTCTAAATCTCCATTTAGAAAGGCAGTTTTCACATCCATTTGGTGAATCTCAAGATTGTGCAAAGCAGCAATGGCGAGAAGCACACGGATAGACGTAATTCACGTTATAGGCGAATAAGTATCGAAGAAATCATATCCTTCAATTTGCTTAAAACCTTTAACCACTAAACGAGCTTTATATTTGTCAATTGACCCATCTGCCTTATACTTTCTTTTTAGGATCCATTTACATCCTAAGGGCTTGCAACCTTCGGGTAAGTCTGCTAAGACCCAAGTGTGATTCTGCATGATGGAATCAATTTCACTTTGGACAGCTTCTTGCTAAAGTGGGCCATCGGGTCTAGAAAGAGCTTCTTTTATAGACCGCGACTCTTCATCTAAAAGAAAAAACAACATAATCAGGACCAAAGTCCTTGTCAACTCTTGCTCTAGTGCTACGTCTTGGTTCTAAAGTTTCAAGATCGACAGCTTGCCTTTTACGTGTATCGAGTTCTACCCCCACATTTCTAGAACTACTAGCAACTTCTCTGGTTTCACCACTAGAGCTCGACTCAACTTTATCATCCTTTTTACATGGATAGATATGTTCAAAGAATATAGCATTCCTTGACTCAATAGTAGTTCCAATATTCATATCGGGCACAACCGACTTATGAATGACAAATCGATATGCACTACTATTCAGTGCATATCATATAAAAATACAATCGACGGTCTTAGGTCCGATTGCAACTTGCTTAGGCAAAGACACTTCTACCTTAGCCAAACACCCCCACACTTTTAGGTATTTATAGGAAGGTTTCCTTCCTTTCCATAACTCGTAAGGAGTAACATCTCTACCTTTTAGAGGTATTTTGTTCAATAAGTAGTTAGCCGTCAAAACGGCTTCCCCCCACATGTTCTGGGGCAGTCCAGAACTTATTAACAATGCGTTCATCATCTCCTTTAAGGTTCGATTTTTCCTTTCAGCAACACCATTTGATTGAGGCGAATAGGGGGCGGTGGTTTGCTGAATGATACCACTTGTCTTACACAACTCTTCAAATGGAGCTACATAATCCCTACCTCTATCACTTCGTACCATTTTGATCTTACAATCAAGTTGGTTTTCAACTTCAGCTTTAAAGTTAACCATCTTTACTCCTTAAAAGATAAAGAGTACAATATCTTGTGCAATCATCAATAAAAGTTATAAAATACTTTTTACCTCCTCTAGTTTGCACAAACTTTAAGTCACACACGTCAGTGTGAATAAGTTCTAGAGGCTTGGTATTCCTTTCTACAGAATGAAAATGAGACTTAGTCAACTTTGCTTCAACGCAAACTTCACACTTATTCTTGTTAAACTCGTTTACTTTAAGTAGATCGAGATTAACTAATCTTTTTATTGCATTTAGATTAACATGTCCTAATCTACAATGCCATAAATCAGAACACTCAATCAAGTAGGAGGAAGCAGCTTCATTATCATTATTTTTGCCCTTAATGGGCTCTTGGCGAATTGCCATTACACTTAACTTGAAAAGGCCCTAAGACAGGTAACCTTTTCCTAGGAACATTCCAAATTTAGATAAAATAAATTTGTCCGACTCAAAAACTAGTCTAAAACCTCTCTTGACTAGTACAGAGCCGGACACAAGATTCTTCCGGATGTCGGGGACATGCAACACCTCTCCAAGAGTAAGGTTCTTGCCGGAGCTCAACCTTAACACCACAGTACCATAGCCAACTACCTCGGATGAGGCTTGATTTCTCATATTGAGCTTCCTCCCTTGGCAACTCTTGTACTTGGTGAAGCGGCTTCGGTCACCACAAACATGTGCCGTGGCAGTGGTATCAATATACCACTTCCCCTCATTCTCCACGACATTAGCTTCTTCGGTGACAACAGCTGCAAGGTCGGCTTCAGTTATCTCCAACATGTTGGCTTGACGAGCCCTCTTCTTCTTTGGCTTACGGCAGTCCTTTGATATGTGGCCGGATTTGCCACAGTTGTAGCAGTCCCCTTCAAACTTGCGGGCTTGCACCTTGCCCTTCCCATCTCTTCGGACGCCCTCTCTTCGAGTTGTTGGAGTTTCCACCTTTCTCTGCGAGGTTAACTCTCGGTTCCACGGGTGCTTTGCCCTTCCCATCTTGAGTCCTCATATCGGTCTCGATGCGGAGCTTGACCACAAGGTCTTCAAACGTCATTTCCTTTCGCTTGTGCTTCAAGTAGCTCTTGAAGTCCTTCCAGCTCGGGGGAAGCTTTTCGATTACGGTTGCCACGATAAAAGCATCTGGCAAAAGCATACCTTCGGCGTGGACGTCATGGACAATGAGTTGGAACTCTTGCACTTGCTCCATGACCGGTCGAGAGTCCACCATTTTGTAGTCCAAAACTTGGCGACTACAAACTTTTTGGTTCCTGCATCGTCAGTACAGTATTTTCTTTCAAGTGCCTCCCAAATTGTCATTGAGGTCTTTAAATTTGCATATACACTGTACAGACTATCATCTAGTCCACTAAGCAAGAAGTTTTTACAAAAGTAGTCAGAAGTTAGCCAATTTTCATAGGCTATGCGGAGTTCAGTATTCTCCTCGTTTTCACTTGGAGGGGCGGGTGCATTCTCCATCAGCACGGTCGTGAACCCCAATGTTGTCAAGTAGAACAACATCTTTTGTTGCCACCTTTTGAAGTCGGCTCCACCAAACTTGGTCGGCTTCTCGGCAGTGGGCAACACTCTAGATGAGTGCAGAGGTGCCGTTAGGGTTGGGTTCGAACCCCCCACCACACCATGGTGGTTCACACCCCCAAAGGGGACATTACTCTGCAAGGCAGAGGACATCGCATTGAAGTTGAATGCCGACTTAGTGGCATTAGCATGGTTAAGTGCTATCCTTGCATCGGTGGCGGCGGACATAGCAGCGAGGGTTGGATGAGCAAAAGCCAGAGTAGGTGTAGGGACAGACACCGGCTGGACCATTTGGCCGGAGGAGGCTACAACGTCAGAGGTGGAGGAGAAGGCGGCAGCGGTGGCATTGTTGGTGGCGGTGGCAGAAGCAGCGGCGGCGGCAGCGTCGGAGATTGCAGCACTTGAGGAAGACATCTTTTCAGTTTACTTGAAGCAGCTAGGTAAGGTTTTTTGTCTTGCGATTGTTGGATTACAAACTGCTATTACAAGTAAACCGATAAGTCGGAAAAATAAAACAAATAGAAGAAGCGTCGAGTCGAGGAAGGCCTCTCTCCGCAAGATGAAAAATGCCCTGGTAGTGCTCTCGGTATTGGCGTATCGTCCCCAAAGATGAAACGACGACGTCTCGAGGATTGCAGCACCACAAGATCTTTGAGCTCCGGCGAACTGGACTTTCCGGCAAGGACAGAAGCTGCTGCACAACTACTGGATCTAAGATGCAGAGCTAAGTGAGCTAAGATGCAGAGGTGTGTTCAAATGAAGTGAAAACCCTGCCTATTTATAGGTTGTTCCACCCAAGTGATTTATTGCTGGAGCATTAATTTGTCAGGTAGTGGGGATGGTAAGTGGAGAGGTGGACTCCTGAACAGTCTCATTCCAGAGACTTCCAAAAATATTGCTTGGGTGTGGCAGGTGCACAGCACCACAGAGAGTAATCCTGTGTAGCCGGTTCAATACACCAACGACTGGGCCAGCCCACAAGTAGCCCATTAGCCAAAGCCCAACTGCCAAGCCTACGGACCACCCAAAGGACCAATTGCCAAGATCCAAGTCCACGGGGCGAACTGGACTTTCCGGCGAGGACAAAAGCTGTTGGACAACTACTGGAGATAAGATGCAGATCTAAGTGAGCTAAGATGCAGATTTCAGGTGTGTTCAAATGAAGTGAAAACCTTGCCTATTTATAGGCTGTTCCACCCAGGTGATTTATTGCTGGAGCATTAATTCGTCAGGTAGTGGGGATGGTAAGTGGAGAGGTGGACTCCTAAACAGTCTCATTCTAGAGACTTCCCAAAATATTGCTTGGGTGTGGCAGGTGCACAGCAGCACAAAGAGTATTCTGTGTAGCCGGTTCAATACACCAATGACTGGGCCAGCCCACAAGTAGCCCACCAAGCCCATTAACCAAAGCCCAACTGCCAAGTCCACGGACCACCCAAAGGACCAATTGCCAAGATCCAAGTCCACGGACCGGAACCGGGGCCGGGCGCGCCGCACCGCGCCGCGTGTGAGGCGATCGGCGAAAAGGCTCGCGCGCATGAGCATGTGTGGCTCAAGCCCACCACATATCACTTTGTTATCCCCTACTAAATGGTAAAGACTTAAATACCACAATAATTATTACACATTAATCAATGTGGGACATTGATTAATGTAATAACTCTCCAAAACTCGAATTAGGTAAGTTTCTTCACTTTATGTAACATATTAGTTTTGTCCCCTCAAACTTCGAGCCACTATTTCTCACTCACCGAAAATCGGAATCGAGAAATTAAACACAATATAATTATCTACTCGAAACGTTGATCGACGTCATATATCTCAATTCATAAATCGGATAAATATCGAGGCTCGAAAATACGATTGAATGGGCTGAATATTGCCCAAGTTAAATTAGCATTTAATGCTAATTAAATTTTCCATTTTCGATTTTTCCAACAGTTTAAATATACAAAATCACATCTGATTAATTATATGCGAATAGTTGATGAGATTCAAACATATTACGTTGATTCGATCTTTCATTAGTTCTAATATTAATAGAAATCGCACCGATTCATATAAAGTGATCCATTTCTTATTTTATCGAAAGACAACAGTGAAAATCGAACTTGAATAACTCGAAACAAAATTTATAAACCCTTTTGTTTCATTATAATAAAATAATATAATAGAGTTACAGTTAAACCTCGATAAAGTAATAATTTTGGGACAAAAAAAAAATATTCATTTAACGATATTATTACTTTATCAATTATTATTTTAATGTATTTACACATATCGTGATCGTAAAAAAATATTATTTTAATAAAATTATTATTTTATTAAATATTATTTTATCAATGTTTAACTGTAATTATAAATTTATTCGAGAATTTTTTTGCAACGATGGAAAGAAAAAGAAATCGCAGCGCCATGTGAATTGTGATACGTATTCAAGGATCCAACAAAACTTTTAAAACGGCGTTATTTTTATTTTATTATTAATAATAAAAGAATATATGAGACTCGGATCCCTAGATAGTGTCACGTGAGTCCTGTCTGCCTCCTCCGCTCCGTCGCCAAGCTGGCAACAGGCAACAGCCGGCTGATTCCGCCGTGTGGGCTCAACCTACGGCAAGCTGACCGTCAGACTGCAGCCACGTGTACCTTTGGCGAATCAGAATCGACCTCCAACAACGTGCTGCCGAGCCCAAATGGGACGTGGGTGTGAGTACCCCACTCCGCCGCAAATGTGCTTGCTCATTATTTAAGAGTTGAAATTAAATTAAATTGATTTACTCAAGCTCAAAAATTTTCACATGATGTTCAATAAAAATGACATTTTCTAAAATAATAAAAATTATATGAATCACATTTAACTTTTAAAAAATTAAATAATTTATTTTATAGTATAATACTCCCTCGATCCAACTATTATTGATTTTGATACGGAGATTAAAAAATTTTATTTAAATCTTTATTTTATGAGTTTAATTGTATTAAGAAATGAACACAATTTTCGAGAAGTGATTGGTGGAAGAATTGATAATTTATCCAAATTTTTTCAGGGCATAGTTGAGGCAATCAATTTTTTTTTATATTTTTTCCATATTGGATTTTAAGAAATAATCTTAAGTTTTCTAAAAGTTAAAAATCATAAATTTCGGAGTACGAAGTGGAATGAAAATCGTGTGAGAGATAGATTTTTAGAGAGAGAATATGATAATGTGTGGATGAATATTAAAGAGGAGGAATCCACTTTATTTTTTATTTAAGAGTAGTTTTTGCTATTTTAGGAAATGTGATAATAATAGCGGAACAACCCGATTAGAAAAATAGGACAGTAATAGCGGGACAGAGGGAATACCATTTAATTGATTCTCGTACCAAAAAAACGTATTTGACTGGTAAATGAATACACGTAATTTAGTTATTTAAAATAGATAAAATGAAAAATGAAAATCCGGAGTATACTTCAAGATTAGGTGTAAAATTTACATGTTTATGATATACTAATTTGAAATAATATTTAATTAACATCTAAACTTCTTTAGTAGATATGGAGTCAATTTTATAGTTTAGATTTCTTTGTTATTTAGGTTCAGTTTCAACACGTCTAGTTGTTAATACATACTCCCTCCGTCCCGTTATTTGTGGCTCAATTGGTTTCGGCACGAGAATTAAGAGAGTAGATGATAAAATATGATTGAGAGGGTAGATGATAAAGTATGAGAGAGAAGATGAGTAAGATAATGAGAGAGTATGAGAGAAAGATGATAAAATAGGAGATATAATGTAATAAAGTAGAAGAGAGAAGATGATAGAGTAGGAGTAATTTTTTACCAAATTAGGAAAGTGGGCACAAATAATGGGACACCCCTTTCGGGAAAGTGAGCCACAAATAGCGGGACGGAGGGAGTACTTAGTTATAATAAAGAGGTTTGAAATCCCTATAATTAAAGTAAATTAAATGTTCAAATTGAATATATCACCTCAAACCAAAACTCCATTTTACTTATAAGATGCAATCCATTCGCAAAAAAATTAATATCGTATAACTTGTACTCTCATGTATCATAATTATAATCATTTTATTTTATGAATATCACATGTTAATCAGTGTGTCGGTATGACACAGAGTGCAGAAACAACTTTTCTGATAGAATTCATTACATCTTGAAAATAATTTAATAATGTAAACTAAACTATTATGTTACATTTTGTATATTTATTATTTTATTACCATTAATATATTTATAATTCATTGGTAACATTATCAGAGTCTTTTCGAATTCTTCCAAGATTAGGGTCTACCAAATACGCGTATACGCGTTTGTGTACACATATACGTACCCTTGCAGTGTATATACGCGTGGCCGCTGTGAAAAAAGCACGAAATTTTTTAAAGAAGAAGCGGTGGGAGATTGGCGTGGGACCCTCACGAGGGTGGTGGGGTGGTGGTGGTGATGGTGGTATTGTATTGAAGAAGACTTGAACATCAAGTGAGTGTAAAAGACAGCTTGCGATGAAGCAAGAATTTCACCTACCGTATTTCATTTCTTTTTATCCTCTCTCTCTCTCTCTCTTAATAATCACTCACAAGTCACACCGCTCCCATTTCTGGTGTCAACACTTTCCCTCTCCCTCTCCTCATTCTAGGGCTGAGAAACACATATCCATTAAATACAGTGATAGATACGTGTATTAAATACAGAGTGTGTGTATATACATATATACATGTTTGGGGGCTTCAAATCTAGTGTTTCACTTCTTCTCTGTTTCAAAGACGGCCCTTTTTTGTCTGCGTTGGAAGTTGTGCCTAAAGGTTGATAAACTCTTCTCTTCTCTCTCAATTTTTTTAGGATAAAGATTGGGTTTTTTTTTTGGCGGGAAATTATCCACACACACTCTCTCTCTCTCTCTCTCATCGTTGTCTGCAGCAGAAAGTGTTGATTTTTCTCTAGGTTTGGAGCTTGGTACTGCATGATTGTTGGGCTTTGCTTTCTGTTTTGATTTGTATTTTCAAATGTGGGAAAGAATTTTGTAAAGATGGTAAAGTGAGATTTGCCATTCTTTTGCACAAAAACATTATTGATTTATGTTTCTTGCTTCTTAAATGTGAACCCTTTTTTCCCCTTTGTTGAGTAAAAATGGAAAAATTACCCCAAAAGATGCATCATTTTTACAGCTTTTAAAGGCACAAATATCATGTTTTACCATTTTCCTTTAAATGAATCACTAACAATCTTCCTTCCATCTATGCAGGAAAATTTTCGCAGACCAGAAATTTTCAAGAAACATCAAGAACATCAAGGTTTGTTTGATTACAATCTCACTAAATTATTCTTGAAAAACCATGGATTTTCATTGTTGGTTGCAGTTTAAGATGAGCCATCTTGGCTTCATCTAATTTCAATACTATTCGAGGTTTTAAGAATCTAAGTGAGAAAGAACAAAATTTGCTTGCTAAAATGCGCTTAAGCTGGCAAGAATCACTCGGCAAAGACAAATTCTTCCCCACATGCGCATTTTAGCATCAAATATACTTCCAAATATTCACATTGTTTCTTTGTAATGGGTAGTGTTTTGCTTATGCTTTTTTTCTTTTCAAGTTTCTGATTATTTTGTTCTCTTTTTTATTCAGGAGTTGAGACAAATGGGACCAGATTTTGTAGATAAGATTGATTATGGGAATTTCTTTGACCAAATTGATGACTTGATTGAATTTCCTCCTGAAAACGAATGCGGCGGCGGTGGTATCGGAAACTTTGTTAGCTCCGGTGATTATAATGATTTCCCGAGCACGTGGAGTAATGCATTGCTAGATTCGGATCCCTTTTTCTCCGACGGCGGTGCCGCCTCCGAGCTTTCTTTTCCTGTGAGCATCTCCAGTTTAGGAGTTGTTAATTTTTTTACGATTATTAATTTGGAAGTGAAAACGTAAATCCGTCTGTATTCTGTCGCTATATAACAATAGAATTTATTTAGGTCGCTATTTCAAAAATTTCTTGTAATGTCTTACTCACCTGTTGTTTGTTGTGTTTTCGATCAGTACGAGGATATCGAATGGCTGCCGGTTTTCATGGAAGACTCGTTCTTCGGTGGAGAGATGACCACCGGAAAGGAGAAAAACTCATGCAACCTCTTCCAAACCTCTAGCCCTGTTTCAGTTTTGGAGAGTAGCAGCAGTTCCTCCTCTGAGACAAACCCTAAGCCGCTTAGCCCGAAATCGAGCCATCGCGGTCCGCAACGTGCTCGGACTAAGTGCCCTCGCCCGGCAACATTTAACCCTAAAGCAGCCATCCAACTCAACTCCCCTTCCCCCTCAGCCGAGCCATCTGAGAATCTCGTCGAACAGAAGAAGAAAAAGAAAAAGAAGAAGACAAAGATAAATCTACCTGAGGCTCACGAAGAGAAGCCTCAACCGCAGCAAGCGGTCCGGAAATGCATGCATTGCGAGATAACGAAGACTCCCCAATGGAGGGGCGGCCCCATGGGGCCGAAATCGCTATGCAATGCATGTGGCGTGCGTTATAAGTCCGGACGGTTGTTCCCCGAATACCGGCCGGCGGCTAGCCCTACCTTCGTCCCGTCTCTGCACTCCAACTCACACAAGAAGGTTGCCGAGATGAGAAACAAGCTCGAACCAACAACTACTACTCCAACTCCCTAGTGATCAAGTTTCCATGATGAGATTTATCTTTGTTCTTTGGTTCTTTGTAGAGTAATGTGTAATATGGTGGGCTTAGCTTAGGAGTTGTAGAAAGATTATAATTTAGTTAGAGAAGAGAGTCTAGGTGGGTTAGACATGATTGGGAGATTAGAGCTAGATGTTTAGTTCTTTGAAGTATTTGTAATTTTTCAGTTGAGTCGAGATGAGATATTTCTTTACTAGTTAAAATCGAGGATTAAATTCCATTGACTACGCTAGATTGAATGATTACGCGTCAGCGTGATGATTTCTGATTAAGTTGAGGTAGTCGAGAGCAAGATAGCTCAAGTAGTCTCCGCAAGAGCAGCATTTCCCATCTTCAAAATGATGAAACCGATTCACATCCCTAACAACAATCTCCCTCCCATAAATCTTCAAAAATGAACTTGATCGCAGTGTGGTGTTGAGCAGCCCGAACGCGATCGCAAGCTTCTCACTATGTGTCGTTAGAGATAGCTCCTTCTCCTCCTCACTCACGTCGTGCAACGAGCAGCTTGTATCCGGTACGTACCCGGCCGCCTTCATCTTCTCCTGCAGCTCCTCCAGCAGCAAGTAGATCTGCTCTGTTTGCGGATGTGATGAATCTCCTCCAAGAAACAGATGGGCCTTTCCGTCAATTTCTACCCAACTGCACCCAGGATTCTTCTTCACATTCTGGGATTTCTGCAGAGTTCTTAAAGATTTAACCTCATCCCACATCGAAGCTTCTGCATACATATTCGAAAGAATAACATAATTCCATCTATTCTCCGGTTCTAGAACGAATAGCTTCTTCGCTGCAAGCTCCGATATCTCAAGATTGCGGTGGCAACGACCAGCAGAGAGCAACGAGCCCCACACGCTTGCCCCGGCTGGCATTGGCATTCGGGTTATGAATTCGTAGGCTTCGACTAATCTCCCGGCTCATCCGAGAAGCTCGACAATGCAAGCATAATGCTCGTGCCTTCTCTCGACATTATACTCGGAAGTCATCAAGTGGAAAAATCCCAACCCTAGAGCCACTAGACCGGAATGGCTGCAACCGATAGGAGTCCGGTGAACGTGATGCTATCCGGGTGAATCCCGGCTTGAATCATCGACTCAAATGTGTGAACCGCATCCGTGCCTCGGCCGTGAGAAGCGTAAGCACTAATCATCGAGTTCCATGCTACCAAATTCCTTGAGCTTGGTCTTATTCGATCGAAGCACGCCTTAGCATCGGCTAAAGATCCACATTTTGCATACATACCGACGAGCGCAGTCTGGACTGAAGGATGAGAGTCCAAACCCTCCTCCCGAGCAAGGCGGTGGATCCGCCTCCCCTGCTGTAATGCAGAGGAATGCGCGCACGCCACCAAAACGCTCATCACGGTCACCCAGTTGGGCTTCAACTCTGACTCTCTGCTCGACATTTTATCGAACAGTTAGAGAGCAATCGCTGCTAAACCGTTCTGAGTGTAGCCGGAGATCATACTCGTCCACGAGACGATGTTCTTTGTTGGCATTTCGTCGAACATCTCTCGCGCTAAATCAACAGCGCCGTCTTTCATATAACCCGAAATCAACGCTTTCCAAGACGAGACGTCTCGAACAGGCATTTCGTCCAACAGTTTGCGCGCGTCGTTCATGTCACCACATTTCACGTACATGTCGATCAATGATGTCGCCACGTACATATCGAATTCGGGTCCATCTTTCATGCTCAGTAGATGTATGGATTTTCCGAAATGAAGAAGCTCCAAATCGGCGACGGATTTCAAAACAAATGGGTAGGTGAGATAATCCCCGCGAAAATTCGATGAATGCATTCTAACATAAATCTGCAGTCTCTTCGGAATATTTATACAAACTGAAAGCGCGAATAATGGAGTTGAACAGCAGGACAGATGGCTTCCGAATGGAGTGGAAGATCCCGGAGGCGGATTCCATGTCGCTGGAGCTAGCGTACATCGCCACCATTTTGGCGGAGAGGAAGGCTGTGGGGCGGAGGCCGCGGAGAGCCAATGTGCGCGTGGATCTGCTGCCCTTGTTTCAGGAGATTCTTTCCGGTGAATGCTTGGAATACGGTGGCATAGGACGACGGCGGGAGTAGGAGTTGGTATGAATTCATAAGGGGCTCTAGAAGGACCGCCATCGCAGGTCTCAGATGAGATTGGTGGTTCCATCTCATGAAGACTTCCCGGCGGAAATTGAGTAAAAGGGCGGCGGCGAAGGGTTGAGATGGTGGCGCGGAAAATGTAACGTTTCTAGGATTTGACAACTTTAGCCCCTTAAAAATACAGTACATTATTTAGGTGGAATCGAATTTATATTTTTAATTTTGTCGCGTCAAAAGTTATATTTTAATAATATATATATAAAAAAAACTTCCATGAAAACCCAGTGTCTTCACTCTTGATCAAGTAAACTTTCATTTACTCTTGTCTTTTAAAAGGTGCAATACATTTTTATGTGGGTTCTATTTTGTTATACACTGCTCCCTATTAGTTATGTTGTCCGATTTTCTGCTTGTGATGAAAAAAAAAAACTATATAAAGCATATAATAGATATATTAAGATAATACCATATATTTTAAGATAAATCATACTCCCCCTCCTTTATTAAATTCATATTGTAATTAAATTTATCTAAATGTTATTAAGGCATATTTTAAGCATTTGATTTATTTATTTTTATTATTTTTTTATGTTGTAATAAAAGAAATAATCTAAAGTTTTTAAAAAGTTAAAAATCAAAATTTTTCTACGTCAAACAAAATTTAAAAAAAAAAAATTTTTAAAGAAAGTTATAGAAAATTAGATAATAATAAAAATAAAGCCCACCTCATCTGTTGATAGTGAATTTGCATTTAAATAAAAATAAAAAATAAAATAAAAAAAAAAAAATATTAAATTTCGAGAGAGCTCGTTGCGTATATTTCACCACGTTTGAATGGAGGGGCTGGGGGTTGATTGCACCGCAAACCACAAGAAAAACTCGGTGTACATGCATGAAATTACAAGTGAATATTTGCATTTGCATGAAACTACGGAGAAGTAAATAAAACTTACAGTTAAACATCTCTAAATTAATATTGTCGGGACAGTGATATTTTATTAACTTAAAGAGGTATTAATTTATCTATCAAATAATATTTTATTAATTTAGAGAAAATTTTCTAACTTCAACAAAATCGAACTTTACTCAGACTTTTTTTGGAGTTATAAGTATATTTATTTAAATATTTAATATAATTTTAATATTTACTATCTACAAATAGTGAATTATATTAATTGTTAAGAAATAATGAATTTATTCATTTAAAAAACAAGTACAACAATTTCTTAAATACCCAAATTCGTATAACAAAAGTCAAATTTACTCAATCCTTATAATTGCTACACAAAATACCAAACTTTACTTAAATATCCCCACTTTTTAGACTTGTCAGCCTTCCAAATTCGTTATTTTGCTTCGTTCCGTGCGTAAATGATTAAATCGGGTATCTGAAGCATAACGTTGAATCCCGCTCGTGTCCCGCTCAATCCCGCTCAAGCCGCCGAATCCCGCTCTAAAAAGTATCGAATCTCGCTCGAAAATTTCGCTCGGCCCGGACAAATCCCGCTCGAGCGGTGACTTGGCAGGGAGCAGAATCCCGCTCCACCTGCTAAGTCCCGCTCGGCTTTTGGACTGGCGGGGGAGCAGATTCCCGCTCGCGGAATCCCGCTCGGCTTTTTTGACTTGGCAGGCCGAGCAGAATCCCGCTCACTCAGTCCTGCTCGGCCCTTTGAAGTCCCGGTCGATCTATTCCTAGTCCCTATCATGAAATTTTATCTATTAATATCGTGATTGAAGTCCAAAATCGAACACACTCACTCCTCTTTCATTTCATTTTCAATTATAAAATAATTCTGTAGAATTTTGCTTCCTCGTTCCATAAAAAAATGGAAAGTTGGTATAATATATTTGTTCATTTTAACGGGCAATTTAACAATTTGTCCGAGTATATTGGCGGTGAAGTTATGTTGTCTGCATTCCTGGGAACAGTGTTTGTGTCTCTATTTTACGATAGTTCATTCAATACAATCTTAATCCCTTTTCACTTTCGTCAAGTAATGAAATTTATTACACCTACGTTTCTCGTCATGGTATGACGCTTAGGTCCATTCTCGCGACCGATATGGACCTATTTCGTCTTTGTAGTACACAAATCGAGCTGACTTTATTTCTTGAGCACTCCAATGTTCTATCTTATCATACACCCGATGTTGTTGAACAATTTGGTTCAAGGTTTAACTTTGAAGATCAAGCGGCTGGGAGCAATCGGGCTGAGAATTTTTGCGAACATGAAACCTTTGTTCGCGAAGAGGATACCCATGTTATGTCCAACAGTGATGAAGAAACTATTTTGGATAGTTCATCCGACGAAGAATACGATGAGGTGTCTAGTGCATTAAATCAATGTACATTTGGCGACTTCGCGGCATGGATCCGACGGGAATGTGGTGTGAATCAACTGATATCTATGCTCATGCCGGACAACCGTGTCCTTCCAAGCAACGAAATAATATATGGTGGCGACGAAGAAGTAAGTGATGGTTTACTTCCACTTGTTCCTCTCGATGCATCGGACTCACCTATGTTTCGAGATTTGGATCACGTTGTGGACTATCCACTCCGTGAAGGTGCGACATTTTGGAAGAAGGTGAATTTGTTTGCTGCTGTTGCACTTCGGCACATGGAACAAGGTCTCGATTTTAGAGTGGCTCGTTCTGACAGTGGTCGGGTTGTGATTGCCCATTTTTTCTACGAGCATCGTTTCGCAGAGATGTGTTGTGGATTGTAAACTGCTTACATGCCGAACACACATGTAATCGAGATTTTTTGCAGACTGGTCCAAGAAGGGTTCGTGCAAAGGCGCTCGCTGCTTATGTTGCTCGGTGAATGCGCCGTAAAAAACCCGTCTTAAAATCGAAAGAAATTATGGCAGCTATCTAGGGGGAATTCGGCTTTCAAGCAAGCTATAGTGTTGCTCTACGAGCCCGTAATTGTGCTGTGGCGATGATTTTTGGCGGACACTCAGATTCATTCAAGATGCTTCCTCGTTACCTCTATGTACTGAAAACAATGAATCCAGGTACAATGACTGATCTCGAAGTCGATTCAGAAGGTCGTTTCCAACAATTATTCGTTGCTTTTAATGTTTCTCGTGCCCCGTGGGTATTTAACCTCCGAGATCTGATTGTGGTCGACACGACTCACTTGAAAGGAAGGAATAAATGAGTGTTATTCGTGGCTGCTACGATAGATGGCAACGACTAAATATTTCCACTAGCCTTTGGTGTGGGTCCAATTGAGAACGATTACTCTTGAACGTGGTTCATGTCCCGACTGAGAGAAGCATTTAAGATGCCAAACAATTTAATGATCATCTCCGATCAACACCGGAGCATAGCTAATGCTAGGGGTGTAACGGTTCGGTTCGGTTCGGTTTTTTGTGTATTTTAGGAACCGAACCAAACACATAGAAATAGTTCGGTTCGGTTCGGTTTTATGAGTTTTTCAATATCGGAACCGAACCGAACCAAACCGCTTATAAATGGTTTGGTTTGGCGGTTTGGTTCGGTTGGGTTCATCGGTTCACCTTTTTATTTATTTATTTATTTTTTAACCTAAATAATACAAGAATAATAGTTTATAGGATGTCACTCATTCCGAACTCATAAGTATAGAGTTGTTACTCCTTTCTCTTCATTTGTATATAATAGAATTGATCTTAACTTAAATCTAATATCTAAATCCAAAAATATTCTCATATAAGAAAGACAAATATTAAATTAAAAAATTAAAAAATAAGATATTGGTTCGGTTCGGTTCGAACCGTTCAAAATTTTTTGAAACCGCGAACCGAACCGAATGTGAATGGTTTCTAAAAAAATAAACCAAACCAAACCGCGAAACCGAACCGAACCACATTTTTTTGGTTTAGTTCGGTTCGGTCCGATCGGTTTCGCGGTTCGTAGCGGAACCACTTACACCCCTAGCTAACGCGGTAGAGGCTGTTTATCCGGAAGCAGCCCATGGCACTTGTTACCATCATCTTCATAATAAGTTTACACGATATGGTAAGACGTTTATCAAGATGTATCATGATGCTGTCTATGCATATATGTTGGTCCCGAGATTAAACGTTCAGGTGTGGGGGGGGGAATACACCTGAAAAAAATTTCTCAACTTTAAACTCGAACAGTCCTTTTCAGGAGAGAGCCGTACTGAACAAGTTCAGTAGACCAAATAAGCTGTTCTGGATCGTGCGGCAGAGTGACTGACTTCACTGAGGCCTGCTACCTGACTTGAGTCAGAATTCAGTACCGTTCAACTGAAGTTCAGTATAGTGCGGAAATGTGTAGGCCCAAATTCAGTTGAGTTTAGAAAATATTTTTAAGAAAACAGTTTCAGTATATTAGTGCGATCGATTAAACTTTGTTGAAACTTAGTTGAATGATTTTATAAATATTTTCAGTATGAACAGAAATCAATGCAACAGTGAAAAGAAGACAGAACACAAACAATTTTTAAAGTGGTTCGTGAAGGATAATTGAGGGTTAGGAACGATTACCTTCCTCCTTCGTATGTTGTCGCGACTTTGATTGTTGCTCCTGTGTCAGATCTTTTGATCTGTGTCCCGACCTTTTTCTTCCTCTGGGTGGTCAGAGAACTGAAGAAAATAATATTTTGTCTCTCCCAATCTCACGCCATGAGTGTATAATTTTATGAATGTGAGTAATCTGTTTCTGAACAGAATACTAATATATATAGGCTTCAAAAGCCAATATAATATTAATATATTTGTAGCCCATTAATTTAATTATATTCCTAATGGGCTTCCACATAATTAGCCCATAATATAATTAATTAATCCACTGGGCTACTAATATTTATCAATTAATTGGCCCAGCCAATTAATTCAAGATAAATAACATTATTAAATAATGTAAAAAATACATTAATCCATTAATAATGATTTCTGAGAGACAATAAATAACTAGACAACTAATTGGGCCAGATCAGGGATCCAATACAAGAAATAAAGCTGAGCCTCAAATTAATTAATTATCCATGCTCAGCCCAGAGCAAAATTAATTAATAAACACAGATTCATTCCGCTAGAGAATCCGTGCTGACTTACCCCTTTATCCCAAATTGAGCAAGGGCTTGTATTTTAGACTTAATCGATCTCCGTATTTAAGATAGAAATATCCGTTAATTAACTAAGCTCACTGACAGCTTAAATTAATTAACATCTTATATTCCTGAGTAGTACCACTCGACCTTATTAACACACCTGAACTTAATCAACCGGTCGGGTTTAGTGTGCTAATCCTTTCGAGTTCCTCAGGGGATATTATCAACCCATTTTACTAGGATACGGCTGCAAGATACAGACAACCAGCCTGAGCCACAAATAACTACTAACACCCAAGATACGTAGATCCGGTCGCGATGACGTTCACCATAGTAGGTGAAAGTGATAGATAGCCAAATGCACTCAGCTGAAGTCTTACCAAGCTTAAGACCAGCTAAGTCACCGAGATCTTGGTTCTCCTCTAAGGTCAGTTAGGAGAACACATCTCACTGTGATCCATCAATACACCACCTTCAGTGTACCAGTAAAGACAAGCAGCTAAGACAAGCCACTTCTTATCTAAACTGCAGCTTAAACCGACAACTTATCCTGAAGTTGTCTCAGCTGTGATAACTGTTTATATCTTGTCAGTTCAACCAATTTGTGTTGTCTTCTATGATACCCGACACCCCACACAAATCTAACTTTTATACAAGATAAAGGATAACATGTGCAAATATATCTATTTATCAGATAGGAGAATAAAATAGTGGTAGGGATAAAACACATTGTATACAAGCATAAAATTTGCTTCCAATATACAAAATCCTAACAGTTCGGATCCAACAATCCTACGTCCACTGTTCCGAAAGATCAGGAAGCTATGTATTATACTGAGATAGTCTCAGTTGGTTTGTACACTGGACAAACACTGGTCTTGAGATTTATACTGAGCAAGTCTCAATTTACAAGGTACCAAACTAAAGCGTTTGACAAACTCTCCAACTATGAAGGAGTCCCTTACAATAAGGATCAGTTCAGATATGAACTCCTTCATCTAAGCTATGGATAAGATCTACTGAGCTTAGGTTATAGGGATAGGGAACGAGAAAGTGGCTTCTAGAGCGACGAATAGTTAAGTATGGACTTGGGTTCGTATTCAGTCGCTTGGATACTAGAGGCTTTATAATCTGGTTCAGCTTGGTTCCCTATGAGCAAGTATGTCGCCTTTCGCCGGAGATTACTCTGTGAAGATCTTGCGGAAAGCTTAAGACGTTTTGAGTTGCTCGTGAATGCTCGTGTTCTTGGTGTCTCGTTGGTTTTTCGTGAGCTTCAATTTGAATTTATCCCTCTATTTATAGAGCAGAGACATGGATAGATTCGTTGGAGACGACGATCCATGTGTCTCTCTCATTTGGGTAGCTAACGGCTCTTTCAAAGATGGTGGCAAAGTCCTTTCCCTCCATTTCTGGAAAGTTGTTGACTTGCAACTTTAATCAGAACGTAGATAGCTGGCCGCTCGTCATTGGTCGAGGCTGAAGAAAGTAGGTGAGATAGAACAGACTTCAAGGTAGATCTGAAGTGGACTTCTCTATACCTCGTATGACTCTGCTGATTTGACTTAGTAAATCCTGACAGTCAGAAGACTGTTCAACCGTTCTTGAGTTCGATCTATATTCGCAGGCGTACTCTTTGCCGAGTCGCCTCTCCGAAGATCAACTACGAGTTCGATGAACTACTCCTGGCGAGTTCGGTTCTATCGACTCCTTTCGCATATCTTGCTCCTTCTGAGTCCAGTATCACTGAGTCTTCTTCTTCTGGTACTGAGGCCGATAATCTATTGAGCGCCTGAACCAAATGAAGAGTGTCTACTGAGTCTGAAACTCTCAGAGACAAAACAACAGATTACAACGGAATGGTTCATCAGACAAAGTAGGGTTTTGGGATCTTCAAATCTTCAGAGCACTAAGCTACTGAGTTATCTCCCAACAAGTTGTGGAGGGGCTAAATCATCTCCCAACATTTTCCCCATATTTGATGATGCCAAAACCTAACACTATAACTATCAGAAACAGAGCTCCTTACAAGTATTACAAGTAGAATCAGTGGAGTTGTTCTTCAAGTTCTAGACTACTGAGGGAATTAGGGAAGAAATATCAGAACCTAACAACAAACTAACAGCAATTTCCCCCTTTCTAACAACATTTTCCCCCTTCTATTAGCAATCTAACAGACTAGAATCTAACAAGATAAGAACTGACAGATAAATATTATACAGTGAGTGTGTGAGTCAGTAATCACTTGAGTGATTCTGAGTGTTAAGCATAAACTAAACAGGGCCATATAGACAATAAGGAATTGTCAGGGCCAAATAACAGTGATGTTTTATATATGAAGAAATTTCAGTACAGATACCTCAGACTGCTATTCTAAGAAAAACAGAACAGAAATACAAGAAATACAGAAGCTATCTATCATCTTCTGAACTGCTGAATCCTGTCTTTGAAGTCCTTTGATTTTGCTTCAGGGAGCGGCAGTCCATACATCCTGTAGGTGACCTTCATCAGCTTCAGTATCTCTGGCATATCAGCAAGCTCATCTTCATCTAATTGTCTGGCTTGGGAAGCATCCTTGATCTCCTTCTCAATCACCCCATAATGTACAGAACCATCAAGCTTCAGTGGGGGAGGCATAATCCTTGGAGCTGGGACCCTGACATCAATCTTATCTTCTATGGCCTTCTGAACTCTAGCATAGATCTTTGGGTCAGTCTTCAGAAGCCATTCAGAAAATTCAATGGACTTGTGCATGTCAGGCCAGTATCTCCAGAAGTAGAATCTCTTGATATAGTCTGCCTTCAGTGTCTCCCACTTCTGAGTCCGTTCCCATGACATCCAATCATCAACTCTGGGCCATCTGTGGATCTTGAGGTCAGTAGGCTTCCTGAGTCTTCTATATTTATAAGGAATGTCAACTTTCTCAGGAATCCTTTGGCTTGCTTCCTTTTCAGCCTTAAGTCTCAAAGCTTCTAGATCAGCCAGTCTGAGCCTTTCTCTTGCTGCTTCAATCTGTCTGGCTTCAGCTCCTCTGTCTAGATACCTATCCAACTGATCCCATATCTCTTGCATTTCTTGCTCTTGAGCCTTTGAGAGGACATAGGAAGGCACATGCTCTTCTTCTTCTGAGTCAGCAGGTGTAGAAGATTTTTCTTTAGAGGTGCCTTGTTGACCAGATTTCTGCTGCTGCTGCTGCTGTTCTTTTTCTTTCTCCTTATCTGCCTCATCACTCAGCTTCAGTTTTCTTGGAGGCAGCCTTGTCCCATGCTTCCTTCCCCCTGCTGGAGCCTTGGTTTTGCCTTTGGCTGGCTTTTTCTTTGGCTTATTGGCAGCCTCAGCCTCGGCAATCTCCCTAGCTAGCTTTTCATCAGCTGCTATCTGAGCTTCTTCCTCAAGAGTGATAAATCTTTTTGTTCCTTTCTTCTTGGGAGGAGTGGGAAGCTTCAGTAATTTCTTTCCCTTCCCTTGCACTGGAGGAGGTAGAGGTACCTCTTCCTCTTCTGAATCCTCCTCTGAGTATGCATACTCAACAATTTCCTTAATGATATCGCTTGGTGTCTGAGTTTCTTGAGTAGCATAATCCTTGGGTCCTGAGCCACTTGGGCCGGTCTCAGCAGGCACTACAACCCCTGGTGCTGAGACACCCTGGGCCTCGCCTTGTGCTGTCTGAGTTGTAGAACCAGTGGGAGCATATTGTTGAATCTGAGTTGCTCCTGCTCCTGCCACTGTCCTTACTCCTTTTTGTACTCTAAGTACCTTCTCCTTCCCTTCAGGTACCTTCACTTTCCCTTCCCCCTTTTTGGCATCAGCAAATAGACCAGGGGTGGGAAGCTGTACCTTTTTATCCAAACTCTTCTAAGCTGTGGAAATATCATCCAAGCATATTGCAGCTTTACAAGTCTCTCATGCAGCTCATTCCTCTCATCTGTCAGTTGTTCGCTGTACTTCTTGTGAGAGTTGTCCACTGCCGTCAGAATGTCCTGCAACTTCTGATCCACCTTATCTTCCATAGCCTTCTGAATGGTTTGGAGTCTGAGCTCGAAGGCCTGAGAGATAGAGGAGATGGATGCAGTATGTACTGACTGGGCGGCCTTGTATTCTTCCAGAAGTTTAGCCTGACCAGCCTCCATTAGCTTCAGTTGCTCTTCGAAGTTGGCTCGTTGAGTGGCAAGTGCTTCGGTCAGAATCGTTGAGAAGTCGGGGGCAGGTCTGTTCTGAATTGTAGTTCTGAGCCCCTTGATCTCCGCACTCTGAGCCTGAGTGGTCTGCCTCCACGTCTTGTGGACGGCACGGGCGAGGAGTCTATTCTGAGTTCCTTGACACCTCAGGGCCCTGGCCACTGACTTCGATCATCGGCTTTTAGGGCTGGGCGCTAGCTCGAATGCAGACTCAAGCAATAGCTGAGTTGGTTCTGCTGTCTTTGAGGTACCAGCCTCCGACTGTCCTGGTCCAAGGATGCTGAGAGGTGGTTCGGCTGTAGAAGTAGGAGCATCCTTGTCCAGTTGAGTTCCCTCATCAGGCTTCTCAGGGCCTGAATCACGGGGTGGGTCCTGACCATCGGGGTCTGACCCATCTGAGGGCGCCGTTGCTGAGGTGGGTTGGCGATCGTTCTGCATGGCGAGCATGGCAGCCCTCAAATTGTCTAAGGAACAGATGTCAGAGGGCTCTGAGTAGACAATCTTGTTCCTTATCATCAACTCTTCTTCGTGGAGTTGCTCGCAGGAGTGGTGTTTGATCAGCTTGTTCAGGGTGGACCACTCTTGGAACCTGATCAATGTAAGGAGTCTAGCCTGCCTTGCCAGTATAATAAGATCCGTGTGGCTGGCTATCTCTGGAATATGTTCAGCAATCTCTCGGGAGGCTCTTGATTGCAGAGCAGACGCCTCCATCCCGATCGATTCTGATTCAGAAGCAGTCTCTGAGTCTTCGACTTCTATCGGAGACTGTTGCTTCTCAGCAGATGGAATACTGTTGAGTGGAGGGATATCCAAGGGGCTCTGAGAAGTAGGAATTGGTTCAGTTTCGACCCCTTGGTCTACTATCTCACCTTGTTCAGTGGAGACGGCCTTCTCCACTGACAGAGTTTTCTCTGAGGACTCAGCCTCGTCCCTTAGCTGCAGAGGTGGTTCAGCTACAACCTCAGCTACGACCTCACTGACTTTCTTTAGTCTCTTGGTCGGTGTCTTGGGAGTAGACTTAGGAGGCGACCTCTTCTTTGTAGGAGTTGAGGTCTTCTGAGCTCCTGTCTTGGGATCAGTAGGCCTAGCTCCAATTTGCTGAAGGGTCGCTGCCCTGCTCTGAAATCTGACCTTCT
The DNA here is from genome assembly GCA_028984105.1 of Lavandula angustifolia. Lineage (NCBI taxonomy): Eukaryota > Viridiplantae > Streptophyta > Magnoliopsida > Lamiales > Lamiaceae > Lavandula > Lavandula angustifolia. Next base: position 14,146,842 of record CM054803.1, read on the forward strand.
TCGGATTGAAATAAATCTTGTCAGCATATACAACGTTGTCCGATCCGCAGAAGTCTTCTATCATGACTGACAGCTTCAGTCCGTATAATAGTTTTCCCTTCACGGCTGGCGTTGGGAAGATTTGTCGAACTTGGCAGATTGAGTCATGAATTCTTTGAGAAAGAACTCAGTCCAGTTGATCTTGGCGTGATCGTATATGGCCATCATCATTTGTATCTTTAGCCTCGATACTTGATCAAAAGATCCGGCCTGACTCGTCAGCAGCTGGGTGACGATGTAGGCGAGGGCTCTGTACTGAGGGAGCATGGCGTTCTTTGGGAAGGCTGCTCTGAATGTAGTTGGCTTCCAGCAGAAGATTTCCAAATACTCGTCCATCATATCATCCTTGTATCCCACCGTGATGAATCCCTCATTGGGAAGTTTGAAGCTGCGCTGAAGAGCTTCCTTTACTGACATCGTCTTGATCTCGGAAATAGCTTGGGAGGGGTCGGCAACTGTATGAGTAATGAATCTGCATCGGATGTCTCCTTCTGCTGACTATGAGTTCAAATATAACTCAGCTATTTGGCGCGGGAGGAAATACGACGGCTTCCTCGACAGAAAACCTTCCAAGCCCGTCGCTCTGAGAGCGTCGAAGATTTCTTCCATGTAGTCAAGCTCGCAGGCGTTGAACTCCATCATTGGTTCGCACCAGACGCAATCCTTCTCTAGGATCTCTTCATATCCAGAGGAACGTTAACGTATGATCCTGCCATGATTTAGATTCTGCAAATGAAAAGTATCAGTATCGAATTGAAAAATATTATAAACATTATATACGATGTTGAATAATCATTAAAGATTTACCAAAGAGTTTCTGAGATTTTGAGATAAAGGTTTGCAAAGAAACGGAGGCTATTCTCAGAAAAACTAGGGCTCGAAAAATTTTGCAGAGTGAAAATGGCGGTTTCTAACTTTGAACGTGTTTTTATATGTTAAAGAAGATGAACAGTTAAAAATCCACGGTTCAGTTTGACATAAGTTTTTGAGATGGACGGCTAGGATTTAATGTTATAAAATACGTAATGATCAATTTAGCCGCCTAAGTCAAAATACAGTTGTAACTAGCCAAAGAAGTAACTTGATACGACATGCATTTAATGCGCCGCAGAGTTCAGCATGCTTTACATAGAATGTCGTGTATTTAATGTAAACCGTTATACTAAATGACATTTTCTAAGGCATTGAATACGAAGCTGAATCTGAATCATAAATGCAAAGAATATTTCATTGGCTACTGAGTAGAGATACGCAAACCTGTCAGCTGAACATCGTAGTCAGCTGATACCTCGTGTAGATGGTTGCTGAGTCTCTACGTACTAAATTTACTAAGTACTGAGAGTGAACATTCCCCTTTGCTGAATGCTCCTCTCCTGAATCCACTTACTGACTGGAGTCAGTAGGGTCCAGCAGACCTAGCTCTACTGAAAGTTCTCTGAATCTGGCTTCAGCTAGAGGCTTGGTCAAAATATCTGCCCTTTGATGGTCAGTATGGATCTTCTCCATTCTGATATCCTTCTTTTCGACATGATCGTGAATGAAGTGGTGTCTGATGTCCACGTGCTTGCATCTTGTATGAAGTACATGATTCTGATTGATTGCAATTGCACTGGTGCTGTCGCAGAAGATTGACACTTCATTCTGAAAAACATCATAGTCGCGTAGCTGCTGTCTCAGCCAAAGGATTTGGGCGCAGCAACTTCCGGCAGCCATATATTCAGCTTCAGTAGTTGACGTCGCTACTGAATGTTGTTTCTTTGAAAACCATGAAATCAGCTTACTGCCAAGGAACTGATAAGTTCCAGAAGTTAACTTTCGGTCAATTCTACATCCTGCATAGTCAGCATCAGAATAACCAGTTAGTTCAATATTATCATCTGTTGGATACCATAAACCCATGTCTGGTGTTCCTCTGAGATAGCGGAGAATCTTCTTTGCTGAGTCCGTGTGACCCTGCTTAGGATTCGCCTGAAATCGAGCGCAGACACCTACAGCATAAGTTATGTCAGGACGAGTAGTAGTTAGATATAATAATGAACCAATAATAGCACGAAATTCAGTATGGTCTACTGATACTCCCTATTTATCAAGATCAATTTTCATGTTCGTGTTCATCGGGATCTTGATTGGTTTGCCGGATGTGCAACCGAACTTCTTGATGAGATCTCGAGTGTATTTGCCTTGATTGATGAACGCTCCCTTCTCAGATTGTTTGACTTGAAAACTGAGGAAATAATTCATCTCTCCCATTATTGACATCTCGAACTTATCCTTCATCATTTTCTCAAATTGTTGACACATGATGACGTTCTTCTATCTGAAGATTATGTCATCTACGTAGATCTGCACAAGTAGGATATCGTCTTCCAGTCGAATGTTGAATAATGTGCGGTCTACTATGCCTTTCTAAAAACCTTTCTGAAGAAGAAACTCAGACAGGGTATCGTACCAAGCCCTGGGTGCTTGTTTTAACCCGTACAGAGCCTTTCTGAGTCTGTAGACCTAATGTCCCTGCTGAAAGCCGGGAGGCTGTTCTACATAGACTTCTTCTTTCAGCACGCCGTTCAGGAACGCAGACTTCACATCCATTTGATAAACTCTGAATCGCTGATGTGTTGCGTAGGCTAGGAATAGTCTGATTGCCTCCAATCTTGCAACTGGAGCGAAAGTTTCGTCGAAATCTATTCCTTCAGCTTGACAGTTGCCTTTTGCCACGAGTCTTGCTTTGTTCCTTACTATAACGTTGTTTTCATCTCACTTGTTCTTGAAGACCCATTTAGTTCCAATCACATGTTGATATCGGGGTCTATCAACAAGCTCCCATACTTCGTTTCTTGTGAACTGATTCAGCTCCTCTTGCATAGCTATGATCCAATCAGCGTCCTTAAGTGCATCCTCAACTGACTGAGGTTCTTCAATCGACAAGAAGCAGGAATATAATGTGCTTTTTCCCTGACATAATTTGGATCTTGTCTTTACACTTGCTGAAGGATCTCCAATGATCAGGTCAGAAGTGTGAGCGTCTAGCCACGATCTACGATGCTTCAACTCTTCATCTGAGATTTGTTCAACACAGATAGTAGGTGAGTTAGGCATTTCAGTTGTACTAGAGTTGGGTCTACTGAGTCACCAGGTTCAGGGGCATTTAGCTCAGGAACTTCATTTGTTCCCCTGAATTATTATCCTTAGTAGAGGTCTCATTTACCACTTGGGTTTGAATCTGTTCAGTAGAGTCAATCTGTTCAGCTACTTCTGCTACTGGCTGAGATTTAGTAGACTTATCTTTAGTTTCTTCATCTGAATCATCATCCCAACACAGCTGGATCTTTTCAACTTTATCTTTTAGGCTCAGATCTTATAGCTGCTTACTGATGTCCTCAGACTCTGGTTTAGAGTTCCTGCCCCTGTCTTTAGTAGCAAACTCATTAAAAACAACATGAGGGCTTTCCTCCACGTAAAGGGTCCGATAGTTAAAGACTCTAAAGGCTTTGCTGACCCGAGAGTATCCTAAGAAGACTCCCAGGTCTGACTTGCTATCAAAAGTCTTTAACTGATCATTCTCATTATTGTGGATAAAGTACGAACACCCAAAAATATGGAAATAAGATAGAGAAGGATTCCTGCCGTTCCATAATTCATATGGTATCTTCTTATGCTGCTTAGTCAGTAGAGATCTGTTCTGAGTGTAACATGCAGTGTCAGTAGCTTCTGCACAGAATTTGGTTGGGAGTCCTGAGTCTGGGAGCAGGGTTCTTGCTGCTTCTTTGAGTGTTCTATTCTTCCTTTCAGCAACCCCATTTTGTTGAGGCGTGCGCGCGACAGACGTCTCATGGCTTTGCAGAACTCCTCCACCATCGAATTCAGGAACTCAGTTCCTCTGTCTGAACGTATCTAGATAATCTTGGTGTTCTTTTTTACACTGAGCTTTTACAGAAGCGTTGGTAACTCTGTTTTGACGTCAGACTTGTTGGCAATAAATATGACCCATGCGTAGCGCGAGTAGTCATCAATGACCACTAAAGCATACTGTTGGGTTATGAGTCAGTGGTTAATCTTAATAAACCACTTAGAGGGTACTTAACATTATTTTAACAATAGTTGTTGTATTAGGACTTTCTGCTTATCGGTAATGGGGGAAATCATAGTGATTTGATACTATGGAATTGAAGATCCCAAAACCCGTCTTGTATCCTTGGTGTAGTGTCGATAAGACTAGATGATGTAATAGGCTAGACTGTTTGCATTTTCTTTATCGTTTTTGTCTAAGTACTGTAAGGGGTAAGTGTTGATCTGATCTTCAGTAGGAAGTTAATCTCCAGAACCCCACGTCATCATTGTAAGAGCTTGTGTTCACAAGTCATTAGCTGACTTCGATCAGTACAAGATTTCTCTTCAGCTGACCCGCATCAGTAGAAGAACACCGTATCAAAGCTCAGTACCTTCAGAGTCATCAGCTGATTTCACTAAGTAGAAGATTCGTTATCAGCAGACTTAGATGAAGAAGACAAAGATCGTATCAGGTCTACTGTATCCAACAGGAAACGACCCGAGTTTTAACACCTTTTGAAAGTCAGTAGAAGATCATACGAGGATGAGTGAGAGTCAACTCAGATGAAGACTGATGTCTGACAAGTCTCACCTACCACAAACCTTGACCAATGAGAAACAGTCTAAGCTCTACCTGCTCTGACCAACTAAAGCTGCTCTCATGCACAGTGACCAACTACTCTGCGACAACATTTCGAACATATGGCCGATTTCCTTGGACGTTTGTGACACGTGGCATCGTCCCTTCCAATGGACAAATGCCTGGGTCACAACTATAAATAGAGAAGCCTTTTCGAGCTCCACGCACGGGATATCAAAGGGATTACATGCTCAAGATTTCGAAACACTCTAGCGCCTTTCACGAAGATCCAACGAAGAACTTGCTCATTAGAATATTTCTAGTTGTTCTCTCTAGAGTTTCCTTCTTTAGATCCCTCTTCTCTATCTAAGCTCAATTGTTTATATCCATAGCTTAGAACCTTCGAAGGAGTTCACATTTCGTGATTGTTCTTATTGTAAGAACTCCTTCATAGTTGGAGAACATCCCCTCCCCTTCAAACTTCGGTTTGATTTGTAAAGTCGCTAAGGACTATAACTTAGAAGGGTATGTCCAGTGCACAGATACCTTGCTGAGGCTTGCTCAGATTAATCAACAAGACCTCCTGTTCAGCAGGACCGTGGACGTAGGATCTTGTGTATCCGAACCACGTTAAAAATCGCTTGTGTCATTTACTGTTTTATCGCATTGCATTCAAACTATCTTACAAACTCATACTTTGCATAAAACGTATTTGAAAGTGCATTAGCCAAAATTATTTGATTTGCGAAAAACACGTTTTCAAATCGAGACGAAGTCTTTAGGGCCCTACACACTTATCCGCACTAAGTCTCCGACTGAGAATCAAATACTGACAAAAGTCAGTAGGAGAAACTAAGTAGTTGACTCACTCTGACCCGCGATCAGAAGGTTACTATTTGACATTGTTCATCAATTGCAACCTACAGCTCGGCTTTCCTTTGCGTTTGAGAAAAAGAACGTGTACTCAGGTGTATTCACCCCCCCTCTACACCTGACACTTGTCTCCGGACCAACAATTGGTATCAGAGCGCGGTGTTCTTCTGATCATCGGTTCTGAAACTCTGGTCTACTCGAACAGATCCTGAAAACATTTTTTCACTGCACAAACATCTCTTCATACATTCGTATACTCTCACCCATTATGTCTGATATGTCAGGTATACGGATGGTACCGATGTTCTCTGTGGAGAACTACACGGTATGGCGCGTAAGAATGGAGACGCACCATACATCGCTGCACGACAGCATGACTGATGTCCTAGAGACAGGACCTATCATTCCCATGATCGACAGCATTCAATATGCAGCTGTGGGAGGTGTAGGAGCACAGACTGGTGCTAAAGTTGTGAAAGATATATCAGCCTTCACGCCTGAAGAGAAAAAGTTGCACAACCTCGACCGAGCTGCGCGAAATGCAATCCTGACTACGCTCAGTAATTCACACCTCGGGAGGGTGCAAGATTGTAAGACGGCAAAGGAACTTTGGGATGCCCTGGCTGTACTGAGCCAAGGAACCCCGTAGATTAAAGAGAACATGCTCGAGCTAGAGCTACAAAAGTTTGACACTTTTGCCATGAAGCCCAACGAGACCATTGACGAGCTTAGCGTCAGATTTACAAACCAGATCAATGTGATCAATGGGCTGGGGAGGACGTTCACCAACAAAGAGATGAACACCAAGATCTTGAGAGCATTGCCTCGACTGAAGTGGCTTCCTTTTGCTACTTATTTACGTCGCTCAGATCTAAATGCTCTAACTCCTGATGTTATATTTTCAGAATTAAAGACGGAGGAATTCGAGCACAGCCTACCCCAATGATGTTCCAGTGCTCTAGCTGACACACAGATAGATCATGCTTACAAAGCAACAGTCAGCAAAACTGGAGCCAACCCTATTTCTTCCTGCAAGAGCAGCTGTGTCAGATGCTAAGTCTTCAGAGACTCCCGCTACTGATCAGCTTGCACTCATGGCTTTCAAATATCAAAGAGAAAAAGAAAGAGTCAGAAAGCTGAAGAAATATCACAGAGATTCTCCCTCAGGTAAAAAGGATTATCGAAAAAAGGAAGAATCTAAAACTTCTATTGATTGCAGGAACGCAAAACCTGCTGCTAGTCCATCTAACGACTCAGCTAGAAAAGGTGGCAGAACCTCTGTGTGCTACAACTGCAAGAAAGAGGGACACTATCAGTACGATTGTCCCGAACTTTCAGCTTCTCAACGAGCAGAACGGCAGGCCAGACGCGAAAAATTTGCCCGAAGAAGGTAAGCCTATATCGCCAGAGAGATATCCGATGACTCAATCGAGAAATATACATTCATGTATTCTTCTGAAGACGAAGCTGCATTTGTCGCCGTTGAGGTCGGAGAAACATATCCTGAATCAACAGTTGAATATTGTCTGATGGTCGGAGAAGAGGTTGAGGTAAACTCGAAACTTAATATAACCTCCTATTCACAAAGCACACACGACACATGCTCGGTTACAGATGAACCTCTAGACGTGGTGCAAGCATATGATGATCTACTAGAGGAACAGATTCAGCTAAGCAGAGAGTTCAGCAGAACTATTTAGGAATTGAAATAGGTAAAGGCTGAGAAGCAGAGATTTTCTTCTGATTGTCAGGCCTCTACTGATTCAGAGAATCTGGTTGCGAGACTCAAGGAAGAGATTGAATCTCTTATGACTAAGTCTCAGCTTCAAGAAACTCAGTTATCAGTTCTGACCAAGGACAATTCTGAGAAAGATACTGAAATAGCCCGACTCAGTCAGAAACTTGCAGAAGTTGAAAATGATTATGAATCACATAGGAAAAGTGATAAGGTCTGGCGAGGATTGATGACTGAACAGTACCTAGAAGCTAAAGAGAAGTTGGAAAGCATGCTTAGAGCTCAAAGACCGCCAACCATGAAAGAAGGACTTGGCTACACTATGAAGCTTCCACTTCCACCTCTAAAAGCTCAGAAATGTTGGCTGATAGGTTCGTCAGAGGGATAGTTCAGATATCTGAACCAACAACTCAGGCGAAGAATAAACAGAAAATGATTGCACCTCAGCCGAGCAGCAAGAATCAAATGACCAAAGGTTCTAGCCCCAGGACACCACGATCAAATTCAGGGGGAACCAAGAAGGTTAGGTGGGCAGAGCAGTACAACGAGCTACTGTATGAGCATCCAGCCCAGTATGGTTCGTATTACTATGAGCCCAGGGTCAGGAGGAGCACAAAGCCTCAGAACAAGAAAGCTCCTGAACCCAAAACTGCCAGGAAGTCAGTATCTCCCAGTCTAGTGGAGAAGAAAACTGACAAGGTTCAGAAGATGAAGTCTCAGACTCCTAAGGTCCCGAGACAAATCTGGATCCCGAAATCACCCACTAATGCTTAAGGACCCAAACTGAACCAAAGGGTACCTAAAAATGTTTCTGTTTTGCAGGTGCATAAGGACCCTTGGATTGTGGACAGCGACTGCTCAAGACACATGACATATCAAAAGAGTCTGCTGACCAATTACGTACAAGAAGATGGTCCCAGAATTGAGTTTGGTGACAACTCTAAATGCTATACAAGGGGATACGGAACACTGAACATTGGGACTGCTTCAGTTCCAAGAGTAACATATGTTGAAGGACTTCAACATAATCTCCTTTCTGTCAGTCAATTCTGTGATAGTCTGAATAGAGTTATCTTTGACGCTGGTTTCTATGATATTGTTGACAAATCTACAGGGAAAACAGTGTTATCAGGTTCGCACAGAAAGAATATCTATGTTGCAAACTGGAAAACCGCAGAACCTGAGGCTTGCTTACTTGCTCAGACAAAATCCAGTGATAAAATAGGATGGCTGTGGCACAAGAGACTCAGTCACCTGAATTTCAAGACTATGAACAAGCTAGCCAAGAACTCTAGAGTCAGAGGACTGCCCAATGAAGCTTTTATCAAAGACAGAAATTGTGAAGCGTGCTTGAAGGGAAAGCAGACAAAGAAGAGCAATCCACCAATTCCGTCACCTTCCACTGATGGAATCCTTCAACTGCTACATATGGATTTGTTTGGGCCAGTTTCTCCAGTGACTATAAGAGGCAAGAAGTATGCCCTCGTCGTTGTTGATGATTATTCTCGATATACGTGGGTCATCTTCATAGTCAACAAATCTGATGTCAAGACTGAGTTGCCAAGACTGCTGAAGAAACTCAGTGTGGAGAAAGATATCAAAATACAGAGAATCCGCTCAGACCTAGGAACAAAATTTCTCAACTCAGTAGTTAAAGAGTACTTTGATAAAGAGGGAATCAAGCATGAGACGTCAGCTGCTCGCACCCCTCAGCAGAACGGACTTGCTGAACGAAAGAATAGAACACGTAAAGAAGCAGCAAGAACGCTCCTAGCAGACTCTGGACTACCCTCAAAGTTCTGGGCTGATGCTACTGACACCGCCTGTTACACTCAGAATCGCTCACTGCTTACACAGCAACACATGAAGACGCCTTACGAACTGTGGAAAGGGAGAATTCCTTCTATTTCTCATTTCCATATTTTTGGTTGTCCTTGCTTTATTCACAATATTGGGAAAGATTCTTTGGATACTCTCTGATCAAGGAGTATTCTTAGGATACTCTCGAGTCAGTAAAGCCTTCAGAGTCTTTAACTAGCGGACTCTTTGCGTGGAGGAAAGCCCTCATGTTGTCTTTGATGAGTTTGTTACTGAGAACAGGAAATCAAAGAAGACAAATCCTGAAGATGTCAGCAGCAAGCTACAGGATCTCACACTGAACGACAAAGCCGAAAAGATCCAACATTGTTGGGATGATGAGTCAGACGATGAAGAAACCCAGACCCATTTCGCAGGCACTGTAGCTAACCTAGTTGATTCTACCGAACATAATCAACATCAGGTAACAATGGTCGATGAGGAAGCCCCAGTGGTAACTGAGACCTCTACTAAGAATATGAAGTCAGGGGGAACAACAAATGTTCCTGAGCTAAATGCCCCTGAACCTGGAAACTCAGCAGATCCTAACCTTCTTACTAAATTGCTTCAGTCACAGAATAGCACTACTGAAATGCCTAACACTCTTGTTGATTGTACAGAAGTAATCTCAGAAGAAGAAGCCAAACTCAGACGTTCGTGGCTTGACGCTCACTCTTCTGACCTTATCATAGGAGATCCATCAGCAGCAATAAGGACAAGATCCAGATTAAGCCAAGGAGAAAGTTCTCTCTACTCCTGCTTTTTGTCTACTGAAGAACCTTAGACGATAGAGGATGCTCTCAATGATGCTGACTGGATCATTGCCATGCAAGAGGAGCTAAACCAGTTTGTTCGAAACGAAGTTTGGGAGCTTGTTGACAGACCTAGACATCAGCACGTGATCGGCACTAAGTGGGTCTTCAAAAACAAGCGAGATGAAAACAACGTCATTGTCAGAAATAAGGCTCGACTTGTTGCTAAGGGATACTGTCAAGCAGAAGGAATAGACTTTGAGGAAACATTCGCCCCAGTCGCCAGATTGGAAGCTATCCGTCTGTTCCTAGCCTATGCAACGCATCAAAGATTTAAAGTATATCAAATGGATGTAAAGTCGGCGTTTCTGAACGGCGTACTGAAGGAAGAAGTCTATGTAGAACAACCGCCCGGCTTTCAGCAGGGACATCAGGTGTACAGACTTCGGAAAGCTCTGTATGGGTTAAAACAAGCACCCAGGGCTTGGTACGATACCCTATCAGATTTTCTACTTCAGAAAGGTTTTCAGAAGGGGACAGTAGATCGCACCCTGTTCAACATCAAGTCAGGAGATGACAGCCTACTGGTGCAAATCTACGTGGATGACATCATTTTCGGTTATGTCAACAATTCGAGAAAATGATGAAGGAGAAGTTCGAGATGTCCATGATGGGGGAGATGAACTACTTCCTTGGATTTCAAGTAAAGCAATCAACTGAAGGAATATTCATCAACCAGGCAAAATACACTCGAGATCTCCTGAAAAGACTCGGCTGCGACTCAAGCAAGCCAGTCAAGATCCCCATGAACACAAATTTTAAAATCGATCTAGACAAAGAGGGAGCTTATGTTAACTCTACTGATTATAGAGCTATTATTGGTTCTTTACTATATTTAACAGCAAGCAAACCTGACATAACTTATGTTGTAGGTGTATGTGCAAGATTTCAGGTGAATCCCAACCGAAGTCATCTGGACTCAGCGAAAAAGATTATGCGATACCTGAAGGGAACACCTGATGCAGGGTTATGGTATCCTGCTGATGATAATCTAATACTAACAGGTTATTCTAATGCAGATTATGCAGGATTCAGGATAGATCGAAAGTCAACTTCTGGAACATGTCAGTTCCTAGGCAGCAAACTGATATCATGGTTTTCAAAGAAACAACATTCAATAGCGACGTCCACTACTGAAGCTGAGTATATGGCTGCTGGAAGTTGCTGTGCCCAGATCCTTTGGCTTCGACAACAACTGCGAGACTATGGAATTACTCAAGATGAAGTGCATATCTATTGCGACTCCACCAGTGCGATTGTTATAACTCAGAACCCACTTCTTCATACGAGATGCAAGCATGTGGACATTCGACACCACTTCATTAGAGACCATATCGAAAAGAAGGATATCAGGATGGAGAAGATCCATACTGACAAGCAAAGGGCAGACATGCTGACCAAACCACTAGCTGAGAACAGATTCAGAGAATTATCAGTTGAGCTAGGTCTACTGGATCCTACTGACTCGTGTCAGTAAGAGGAGTCAGTACGACAGGTCAGAAGTCAGACTCAGTACTTTGATTCAGTCAGGTGAATCACATAGTACACAGTAAGGGGGAACATGGTTATCAGTACCACAAAGATCCTCCTGAGTCATTACGGTAACCAGCTGATCGTAAAAGTTCAGCTGAAGAGGTTTGCGTAGTTAAAACACTTAATATTCTCAGAAGCATGCTCGCATTTATTAAATCAGTCGTTTGCATTCAGTAGGATGATGAGCATTTATTTCCCGCCATTAATTTTTAAGGTTTAAGTCAGTAGAAACCGTTCTCATTTAAAAAGCTTAGCCTTTAATGCTGCCTGCAACGCATTTAATGCATGTCTTCTCACCTAACTTTATCTGTGCATATCTTATGTGGAGGTTAGAGGCAGCTAATGTAATTATTCCGTTTATATCATCAGATCACAGCCGTCATTAAAAAGCGAGATTTTATACCAGCCATCCGATCAAAAAACGTTTGATATTCAAAACTTATAAAATCTCCTCTTTTTATCTCTAATCCTATCTTTTTACGCCATTTTCGCACTTAGAGCTTCTCAAGCATTCAATTTTTCTCTCGCTTTCTACCAAAACTGATTACGTTTTTCAACTCAAGCTCTTTGTTTACGGTAATTTCTTAAACTTCTACATAACTCGAATCTAACTTACTCTATTTTCAAGTGCTAACGAGTTTCTTGCAGATAACTATGGCGATTGTTCAAACCCCGCACAACATTGAGGAGATCATCCAGTCAAGGGTTCTCTTCGAACCGACGATGGTCCTCCACCAGGCAGAGCTCCCATTTCTCGAGCCTATCTTCTCGGCTCTTGAGGAGTCAGGCCTAGTGCTTCTTGTAACGAAGCATCCTCGCTCATATATTCCCCGCCAGGTGGCCGAGCTGTATTATAATTGGCGTTCCATGGAAGATACCGATGGAGAGGTATCGGAGATCGCCTACATGAGGGAAGTGGCCCCTCAGAAGTGGGAATCCAGCCATGCCGACATCAACATCTGGGCAGCGCTGAAATCCTCCTTTGATCTTCCGAGTTACGGGATTTCACCCGTGGGCTACAAGGAGAAGGAACTGAACGCCTATGTCCACCACTTCTGTGGAAGGGACGACATCTCCTTCAAGTCCGTGCTGCCGAAGAACCAACTCCTGCCGGAGTACAGAGGGCTTGCCTACATAGTTATACACATCCTGACGAGCGTCGCAGGTTCTTTCGACCAGCTGTCCAAGCCCAGACTCCAGCTGATGATGGCTTTAATTGACGGAGTCCAGGTGAACTGGACAGAACTCTTTGTGGCGAGCTGAAGGCTCAGGCGCACAAGTTTGCACCCACTAAGTCTGGAGAGAGGAGACTAATTAGTGTGGGCAAACTACTGTATGGGACCAAGGTGTCCATACTGATCGAAGACTCAGTCACGAATCATGCGTCATTTGCTGATTCGAAATACTTCGACAAAAAGCTCATCAAGTTCAAAACAAGAGCAGCGGCTGAGAAGTCAGTCGGACGTGGAGCCACTGAGCTCAAAAGATCTTCTACTGATCTGCCTCCACGGGCCGACCCACCGAAGCGGAAGAAGCTCTCCAAGGATGGAGCTTCTGAGGTTCCCGCGAAGTCTGCTTCTCCTCCACCACCTCAGGAGGAGGACATACTGGACGCTGATACCAGGATAGAGGGTGCCACCCTCAAAGACAAGGTACAACGGGTCAGTTCGGAAGAGACTCAGCTGGAGGCAGTTGAGGAACCGGCTGGTGAAGTCTCGTCCGAATGGTCGACATTGCAGATGACTCATCTCCAAGCCACAAGAGAAGTCGCTGCACAGATTCCTGAGATCTCGTCTCATCAGGATTTGGTCGACATAGCGATCAGAGCCAGGACTCAGATGCTGCTGAGATTCCTGAACTGGGATATCCTTGCAGAGCTGATTCAGCAGCACTCTGCATTGTCCCTTCTGGCAGAGGAGCAACGTCTGCAGTCAGCCATAGGGTTTGGGGAACCCGCTGACATTGTATCCTTCGAGGACCTACGATCAACCATGCTCTATCTACTGAATCTGAGGTCCTCCCAGCAGACAGCCAACAGCCCATCGTAGCCTTCCCATCATGATGATGATGATGACAACAATGATGAGGATCAGGCACCACCCAAGGACGTAGATCAGGGAGAATCTGCTGAGGGTAAATCTCCCAGCGAGAAGGGCGAGTCACCACCTCCACCTCCTACATCAGGTGACGCCCCAGTTGCTTCGAAGCCCAGTCGGAAGCAACAGCTCGCAGCCTCAGAGCTCGGAACCTCATCCTATCAGGCCAAACCTATAGGTTCCATGTCCTCAAAGTCTATCAATCGTGCAATAAGGAAGCAATATACAAAGTCTCAGACGGAGACTGTTGACAGACTGGCAAGCGCAGTCAAGAAGGTCTCGGACACTCCATCTCCAAATATTCAGGAGATCGTCCAGAGTGCGCTGGCCGCTCAGAAGGCGGACTTGGCTGCTTAAGTCAGCAGCTGCTCGAAGCTCAGCACAAATCATTTTCTGAGCAGCTGACAAGGAGCTTAGCCACAATCCAAAAGACTATGGATGAGCGAAATAAGATGGCCACCTCCAGCGTGCATAAGGCTTTGGAGAATCAGGCGGCCGCCTTAAAGCTCATCCAGTCAGAGATGACTGCCTCACTCGACGCATCGCTCCTGAAGCAAATGCAAGAAACACCAGCCCAAATTCGCCAAATCCGCAAGGATCAAGAGGCTGACTGGGAGCATTATTGCGATGCTGTCGGAGATTTCAACACCACCATCACTTCCATCAAAGATGCTCTTTTCAAACTCGAGATGGAAGTTGCAGCAATCCGTGCTCTTCTGACCCCGGCTACTGATGATGCCAAAAAGGGGGAAGAAAGGGTTGAGACAGCTCAGGTGGGTGTGGAGGCTGAGGCAAGGGAAGTCATCAAGGGGGAAGGTTCAGCTGCTCAGGCTAGAACAAGTTCAGTACCCCCTCCCGTTGTCCAAATCCCAATAGTCCAAGCAACTCAGCTGCCCGAGCCAGTTGGAGGATCAGGAGAAGGATCCTCGGCTCAGGCGCAACATATTGAGGAGGTCGCACAATTTGTGGACCAAGAGGACCAGGAGGACGAGCCCCTGCCACCGCAAAGGCCCGAGAAGGAGAAAGCTTCAGAGTCTACTCCACCTCCTTCCCCGACGCCCAAATTCAAAACCAGAGCGGACCAGGAGGAACATGATAAGAAAGTGGCTCAGCTCCTCCAGGATGAGCTGGACTATGAGATGCGACTGGAAGAAGAGGCACAGAAGGCCAAGAAGAAGAGACAACCTAAAGTCAGGATGTCTAAGAGCACAGCCAAGAAGATCTTGGATGAGCAGAAGAAGAAGGCTCAACAATCTGCTAATGAGCCGGCTGGCTCTGACACTGACAACCTGCCACTTGCTTAGAGGATGAAGAAAGTTTCTACTCTTACACCTGAGCAGGAGGCAGAGGATAAGGCGACCTGGGAGGCGACGCAGCAAGGGCTGAATTTCCGGAGAGGAGATAGAAGAGTTGCGGCCCTTAGGGAGAAGAAGAGGTTGGATGACTTGGCAAAGATTATAGAGCTGACTGACAAAATCGCCAAGGAGCCAATCCTCGACAGGAGCAAGCAGGTGCCCAGGACTTCCAAATTCTTTAGGCGAGGTGCACAGAGAGCTTACTCGAAGAAGATGCCGCACCGCCATGTTGATAAATGGATGCCATGGAACCTGAATGAGGAATGGTAGGAGCTGACTACGTATGGCAATGCTATCCTGCCGAGGTACCGGCTGCTGATCTCTTCAACGAGTTCATTCATCAGTACGATGACAACCTCAGAGTGCAGATCAAGTAAATTCTTTCCAAGGAAAAGCTGCCACTCGTTGCCCCTGCCTACAGACAATTGACTGCACCCACGACCTCTCGAGGAGTTTTATGCACGAAAGAGATTGAAGATGAGGTCGAAGCTGCTGCACATCACAATGATCTAGATCCTCTGTAGCCTGATGATATCGAGGACATCCAGACCCTCCGAGCCAGAATCTACAGATCTTACGGGTTGGATCCTCCTGCTACCAAGTCTGCTGAATTCAAGGACAAGATTAAGAAATTCAGACGATAACAGTAGATGTTCTCTCTCTGTATAGAAGTTAGGACTGATTGTAATCATCTCTTATATATATATATCAGTACCTTTCTTCTAGCCAGACAACTACTCATTGTCTTATGGCTGTGTTTATTTACTTTATCACAACTGATCACTGAAGTGATCTGACACACACTCACATAACCTTTTTCTCTGTTTTGCCTATCTTTTAGCTGCTGATTACCCTGTTTTTATTACTCTGTTCTTACTGAAGTCTCTCTGGGTCAGTAGTTTGGAACTTAGTGTCTTAGAATTTTTAATGGTTTTGGCATCATCAATTAGGGGGAAATTGTTGGGTTATGAGTCAGTGGTTAATCTTAGTAAACCACTTAGAGGGTACTTAGCATTATTTTAACAATAGTTGTTGTATTAGGACTTTCTGCTTATCGGTAATGGGGGAAATCATAGTGATTTGATACTATGGAATTGAAGATCCCAAAACCTGTCTTGTATCCTTGCTGTAGTGTCGATAAGACTAGATGATGTAATAGGCTAGACTGTTTGTATTTTCTTTATCGTTTTTATCTAAGTCCTGTAAGGGGTAAGTGTTGGTCTGATCTTCAGTAGGAAGTTACTCTCCAGAATCCCACGTCATCATTGTAAGAGCTTGTGTTCACAAGTCATTAGCTGACTTCGATCAGTAGAAGATTTCTCTTCAGCTGACTCGCATTAGTAGAAGAACACTGTATCAAAGCTCAGTACCTTCAGAGTCATCAGCTGATTTCACTAAGTAGAAGATTCGTTATCAGCAGACGCAGACGAAGAAGACAGAGATCGTATCAGGTCTACTGTATCCAACAGGAAACGACCCGAGTTTTAACACCTTTTGAAAGTCAGCAGAAGATCATACGAGGATGAGTGAGAGTCAACTCAGATGAAGACTGATGTCTGACAAGTCTCACCTACCACAAATCTCGACCAATGAGAAGCAGTCTAAGCTCTACCTGCTCTGACCAACTAAAGCTGCTCTCATGCACAGTGACCAACTACTCTGCGACAACATTTCGAACATATGGCCGTTTTCCTTGGACGTTTGTGACACGTGGCATCGTCCCCTCCAACGGATAAATGTCTGGGTCACAACTATAAATAGAGAAGCCTTTTCGAGCTCCACGCACGGGATATCAAAGGGATTACACGCTCAAGATTTCGAAACACTCTAGCGCCTTTCACGAAGATCCAGCGAAGAACTTGCTCATTAGAATATTTCTAGTTCTTCTCTCTAGAGTTTCCTTATTTAGATCCCTCTTCTCTATCAAAGCTCAATTGTTTATATCCATAGCTTAGAACCTTCGAAGGAGTTCACATTTCGTGACTGTTCTTATTGTAAGAACTCCTTCATAGTTGGAGAACATCCCCTCCCCTTCAAACTTAGGTTTGATTTGTAAAGTCGCTAAGGACTATAACTTAGAAGGGTATGTCCAGTGCACAAATACCTTGCTGAGGCTTGCTTAGATTAATCAACAAGACCTCCTGTTCAGCAGGACCGTGGACGTAGGATCTTGTGTATCCGAACCACGTTAAAAATCGCTTGTGTCATTTACTGTTTTATCGCATTGCATTCAAACTATCTTACAAACTCATACTTTGCATAAAACGTATTTGAAAGTGCACTAGCCAAAATTATTTGATTTGCGAAAAACACGTTTTCAAATCAAGACAAGTCTTTAGGGCCCTACACACTTATCCGCACTAAGTCTCCGACTGAGAATCAAATACTGACAAAAGTCAGTAGGAGAAACTTAGTAGTTGACTCACTCTGACCCGCGATCAGAAGGTTACTATTTGGCACTGTTCATCAGTTGCAACCTACAGCTCAGCTGTCCTTCGTGTTTGAGAAAAATAACTTGTACTCAGGTGTATTCACCCCCCCCCCTATACCTGACACTCGTCTCCGGACCAACACATAGTTTTTGCCTCTGATCGTCACCGGAGAGACTGGACCGAATAAATCCATATGTAGCAGCTGAAGGATTCCATCAGTGGAAGGAGATGGAACAGGTGGATTTTGATTCCTTGTTTGCTTTCCCTTCAGACATGCTTCATACTGAGTGTCTTTGCTGAATACTTCATTCGGCAGTCCTCTTGCTAGAGTGTTTCGAGCTAGCTTGTTGAGCGTCTTGAAGTTGAGATGGCTGAGTCTTCTGTGCCAGAGCCACCCCGTTCTGTTGTCGTTCTTTGCCAACAAACAAGCTTCAGGTTCAGCTGAGTTCCAGTGAGCTACGTAGATATTCTTTTTGCGCGAACCTGACAACATTGTTTTCCCTATAGATTTATCAATGACATCATAGAAACCAGCGTAAAAAATCACTCTATTCGAGTTATCACAAAATTGACTAACAGAGAGAAAATTATGCTGAAGTCCTTCAACATATGATACTCTTGGAACTATTGTGGTTCCAATGCTGAGTGTTCCATAGATGTTAGTTTTGGATTTTGGGTCCTTAGATGTTAGTTTTGGAAACTCAGATCTGTCTTACGACCCTGGTGGTCTCAGACAGTTTCTTCCCACTTTGATCAACATACTTAACCACTGGACTGGTCGATGCTGACTTCTGAGGCTTCACAGGTTCAGGAGTCCTGATCTGCTGAGTAGGTGGACTGCTGACCTTTGCCTTTTGGACGGCTTTCTTCTTCTTCTTCTGACTCTTAGGTCCTCTCCTGACTATAGGATCATAATAATATGACCTATACTGAGCTGGATGTGTCAGTTGCAGAGGTCCATACTGATCAGCTGATGAGTCGATTTCGTACCTAATTATTTCTGTCTGAAAAGTCTCTTAATTGTGCAGGCGAGACGCTTTTGTTGGTAGTTATGCAGGAAAATAGGCTGATTTGGCATGACACGTGGAAATGATGTGGCAACGAGTTTCCAGCTGTAATGGCGAGCTTTTGAGCGGATTTGGCCAAGAAAAGAAAGAAGGAAAGAAGAAGAGAAGAAAGGAAGAAGGAAGGAAGGAAAGGAGATAAATAAGGAAGGATGAGATATTACCATATCTCATAGATCATTTTCCTTATCCAAAAAGGAACCCTAGATGTGATCTAGGAGCATTATAAAAGGATGAAGAGGCATGAAATTCAGAGGCTCTCGAACTCTTAGGCAGCTTTCGACCTCTCACACAACCACGACTTACATCCCTTTTCCGATCCATCCTTTTCCGAAGCCATCGCCGCCGCCGACCGAAGCTACACCGCCGCCGCCGTTCCGATTCCACCAAGCCGAGGAGAAGAACCAAAAACCATTCCATTTAATTTATGCAATTCATTAGTTCGAGTAGAAGTAAACAAACACTTTCGTAATTCAGTTTTTAAAGTTCGAATTTTAGTTTAGATCATTGCTTCAATTTCCGTTCGTTTTGAGAGATCGAAGACTATCGGTACTCTTGATCCTATTTCAATTCTTGTTTTAATTCAGTTTGTGTTTCGTTTAAATTCAGTTCGTGTTTCGTTCTTAGTTTTTAGTTCGTATCTTTATTTTATTTTCAGTTTTCGTGCATGCTAGGATTAGGGTTACGAATGATGTATATTCTGTTTTGCAAAGTGTCTTACCTGTGCAGTCAGGACAATTTCATGAGTAGCTAAACTTTTAGTGGTCCGGCAGGATGTAAAACGCACACGTGAAAAGTACATGAGGCTTAGGTTCTAATAATTAATTGAAGGGTTTCGGATTAATTCTGGTTTATTTAATCTGACTAGTAATTTAGGCTTGATCACCCTAAGTTGCGTAGTTTGTAGCTAACTTAGTACTTCCATCGTTTCTCGTGGAACAAGGCTAGGTAAGTAGCAAAGTTATTCATTAGAATAATTAGATTAAATCGGTAGGCGACTATTAGATATCCAACATACGAGTAAGCTCCTATACTTGGCTCCCTTAGTTCGATAAAGTTGTTTAGCTATTAAATCTATTGATTGCCCAACAACGTAGGTTGTAGCTAAATTAGGGAAGTAGTCGTTTCGATGCCCAACATGGCGGTTACCGACTAAGTAAGTGGGAGTGAGGATTACGCAGTTTAAGTTACGGTAATCTATAACTAGTTGATTCTTAAGATTAATTCATTTTATGTGCCGAAGATTGGAATTACATGTGTGTGAATATTCTGCTGGACCCATCTCTTAACTGCCTAGTTAAAACAGTTTATTTCATTTCCAGTTTTTACATTTCTTTCAGTTTTTACAAGTTCTTAGTTTAGATAAAAACTCAAAACTTGCGTGGTTGCTAACCAAACCCAAGATAAGTAGAAAAATAATATGTCTAGTCCTCCGTTCCCTGTGTTCGATACCCTGTGAACTATACTGATATAATTCTCGAGTTTTGCAGGATTATTTGGTGCAATGCAACGATCACCATCAGCCCACTTAACTTTGCTAGTTCCCCCTTGACTGAGATGGGGTAATTTGGAGCTAATCTTCTTGTCAGAATGCTGATAGCTAGGATGAGGTGCCTTCATCTTTTGTTTGTTCTTGGCTAGGGGGTTCAGAATCTCTGCGTTGATGGTCTCCCCTTGAACAAATCTATCACCTAGCCGGTTTTCTGGGCGTACGGGGGCAGATGCGGAGGCTACCTGGCTGAATCCAAGTCCCTCCTTGCAATGCTTGGGCTTGTTGCTTGCTAGCATAGCCTCTAGCTTCTTTTCAGCGCCCATGCTCTATCATCAGGTTTCTCCAGACATCATCACTCTTCTTCAGCAGTTCATGCTCGGTCTGAAATCCTGACAACTCTTGCTTCAGTAGACTCAGTTCAGTATCTTTCTGAGTCAAGTCATTGGTCAGTACTGAGATCTGATCTTCTTGATGCTGAGATTTGGCCATCAGAGAGTTTATCTCCTCCCTGAGTCTCAACACAAGTCCTTCTGACTCAGTAGCAACCTGACTCTCCTGAGAAAGTCTATGATTCTCCACTTTCAGGGTATCCAACTCCTGAAGAGTCTTACTGAGCTGCAAACTCATCTGAATCTGCTCGTCGAGTAGTTCTTCATATGCGATTGCGACGTCCAGATTCTCATCTGCACCTGAAATAGTATCGTGTGTGCAGTGTGAAGAGGAGTTAAATGGAGCATGAGAGTTTACCTCATCCTCTTCTCCTGCCATGAGACACTTTTCAGCATCTTCTTCAAGCTCTACGGCCATGAATGCCGCTTCATCGTCGGATGAATCCATGAAGGAATCGACTTCATCTGAGTCTGAGATTTCACCAGCTATATATGCTTGACGCTTCTTGATGAACTTCTCCCTTCGAGCTTTGCGTGCTGCTCTCTCAGCAGTACTGAGCTCAGGACAGTCATATTGATAGTGTCCTGGCTTCTTGTAGTTGTAGCAGGTAGTGACTCTCTCTTCTTTGCTCTCGCTGTCTTTCGACTGAGCTGAGTCCTCATGTTTCCTGCAGTCAGAAGTATGTGAGTCAGGAGTGCGCTTAGGTGTATATTCAGACTTACCTTTGGAGTCTCTGACGACTCTTGAGAGTTTTCTGCGCCTCTCCTTCTCCTTCTGATACTTTATGGCAAGCAGCGCATACTTCTTAGCCAGGTTTCCTTCTTGTAAGTCACTGAGTGAAGGTTCAGCCTTGCTAGACGCTGGAGCCGCTGTGCTGACTGATGCTTTGAAGGCATGGTCAATTTGGGTGTCAGCTTCAGCTCGCTGCTTCCTTTAAGGTAGACCAAACTCGAACTCCTCAGCTTTAAGTTCTGAAAAGATATGGTCAGGAGTAACAATATCTAAATCAGAATGTCTCAGTAAAGTAGCAAAGGGAGTCCAATGACCGTCTGGCAGTGCCCTCAAAATATTGAGATTCATCTCTCGGTTGGAGAATGTCTTTCCCAACCCGTTGATGGAGTTCATCAGATCTGTGAATCTGACGTTAAGATCTTCAATGGAGTCACCAGGCATAAGAGAGTCTCTCCAGTTTCTGAAGTTCCAGCGCCAGCTTGTTCGCTTTGATCTTTTGAGTCCCCCGACTCAGTAGCACTAGAGCATCACAGAGTTCATTCGCAGACTTGCAGTCCTGAACTCTCCCGAGATAGGAATCACTCAGAGTGGTCAGTATGGCATTTCTGGCGACCCGGTCTAAGCTGTGAAGCTTCTTCTCCTCAGGGGTGAAGAGACTTCTGTCTTTAGGGATCTTCTTCCCGGTCACCATGCCTCCTCCTTCTGCTGGGTCCTGAGTTACGACACTATCAACCATCGGAACGATAGGTCTGTCCTCCAGTACCTCTGTCATGCTGTCGTGGAGGGCAGTCAGATGTTCCTCCATTCTGACTCGCCATACCCCGTAGTTCTCTACTGAGAACATGGGTACCATCCTGATTCCTGACATATCAGACACAGTAGATAATGATATGAATGAAGAATGATATGTAGTGAAAACGCTTTCTGGATCCGTTCAAGTAGACTAGATTCAGAATAACAAGAGTCTTATAGAACTCCTGCTCTGATACCAATTGTTAGTCCCGTGATTAAACGTTCAGGTGTAGGGGGGGTGAATACACCTGAAAACAATTTCCCAACTTTAAACGCGAACAATCCTTTTCAGGAGAGTGTCATACTGAACAAGTTCAGTAGACCAAATAAGTTGTTCTGGATCGTGCGGCAGAGTGACAGACTTCACTGAGGCCTGCTAGCTGACTTGAGTCAGAATTCAGTACCGTTCAGCTGACGTTCAGTATAGTGCAGAAATGTGTAGGCCCAAATTCAGTTGAGTTTAGAAAACTTTTTAAGAAAATAGTTTCAGTATATTAGTGAGATCGATTAAACTTTGCTGAAACCTAGTTGAATGATTTTAGAAATATTTTCAGTATGAACAGAAATCAATGCAATAGTAAAAAGAAGACAGAACACATGCAATTTTTAAAGTGGTTCGGATCCAATAATCCTACGTCCATTGTCCCGAAAGATCAGGAAGCTATGTATTATACTGAGATAGTCTCAGTTGGTTTGTACACTGGACAAACATTGGTCTTGAGATTTATACTGAGCAAGTCTCAGTTTAAAAGGTATCAAACTAAAGTGTTTGACAAACTCTCCAACTATGAAGGAGTCCTTTACAATAAGGATCAGTTCAGATATGAACTCCTCCGTCTACGCTATGGATAAGATCTAGTGAGCTTAGGTTAGAGGGATAGGGAAAGAGAAAGTGGCTTCTAGAGCGACGAACAGTTAAGTATGGACTTGGGTTCGTATTCAGTCACTTGGATACTAGTGGCTTTATAATCTGGTTCAGCTTGGTTCCCTATGAGCAAGTATGTCGCCTTTCGCCGGAGATTACTCTGTGAAGATCTTGCGGAAAGCTTAAGTCGTTTTGAGTTGCTCGTGAATGCTCGTGTTCTTGATGTCTCGTAGGTTTTTCGTGAGCTTCAATTTGAATTTATCCCTCTATTTATAGAGCAAAGACATGGATAGATCCGTTGGAGACGACGATCCATGTGTCTCTCTCTTTTGGGTAGCTAACGGCTCTTTCAAAGATGGTGGCAGAGTCCTTTCCCTCCATTTCTGGAAAGTTGTTGACTTGCAGCTTTAATCAGAACGTAGATAGATGGCCGCTCGTCATTGGTCGAGGCTGAAGAAAGTAGGTGAGACAGAACAGACTTCAAGGTAGATATGAAGCTGACTTCTCTATACCTCGTATGACTCTGCTGATTTGACTTAGTAAATCCCGACAGTCAGAAGACTGTCCAGCCGTTGTTGAGTCTGATCTATATTCACTAGCGTACTTCTGTTGAGTCAGCTCTACTGAAGATCAACTCTGAGTTCAGTGAACTACTCCTGCTGAGTTCAGTTCTACTGACTCCTTTTAGTATACTGCTCCTGTTGAGTCCAGTATCACTGAATCTTCTTCTTCTTCTGGTACTGAGGCCGATAATCTACTGAGCACCTGAACCAAATGAAGAGTGTCTACTGAGTCTGAAACTCTCAAAGACAAAACAACAGATTACAACGAAATAGTTCATCAGACAAAGTAGGGTTTTGGGATCTTCAAATCTTCAGAGCACTAGGCTATTGAGTTATCTCCTAACAAGTTGTGGAGGGGCTGAATCATCTCCCAATAATATACGATGTATGATTTCGATCGTGCGATGGAAGGGATTCGTCAAGCCTATCCTGAGGCATACGAGAAGTTAATGGATGTCGGACCGGGAAAGTGGTCTAGATCGAAGTCTCCCATTCACCGGTACAGTCAGCTGACCTCAAACATAGCTGAATCCATCAACTCGAGGCTGCTCACAACACGATATCTGTTGATATGTTCTATGATCGAGGCAATAGGTCACATGGTGGAACAGTGGTGTGACCAACGTCGAGCAAAAGCCATGGCACGAGATAATGCGCTGACAATTGCTGTAGAGCTAAAGTTAGATCCGTCGGAGGACCGTTCACATCGCTTCATTGTTGTGTCCGTGAATGGAGACAAATTCAAGGTTCACGACGGAACGTATCAATGGAGAGTTCAAATCAGCATAAATGCTTGTGAATGTCGTGACTGGTAACTCGATGAGATCCCGTGTTCGTATGCTTGTGCTGCTATCATGTATAATAGTTTTTTCGTCTATAGGGTTGTTCAGGATTTGTGTATTAACAGGTTTTTTGTCTATAGGGTTGTCGGACTAAATCTACTAGACTTCGTGTTACATAAGATGTCTATCCTCAAATTCGCATCGAGAAGATCAATTCTTTTAAAAATGGGCTGCACCGAAATAATTTAACAGTTAAAAAAAATCAAATCTTGCTCGACCGAAAAGGAATCCTGCTCGGTCGAAGCGGAATCCCGCTCGGCGAGCGAGATTTCAGATGATATCCTACCGAAAATCATGCTCCAACATTCATGCTCCAAAAATTCAGAAAATTCATGCTCCGAAAATCATAAAATCATGCTTCAAAAACCAGAAAATCATGCTCCAAAAATTCAACCAATTAAACAAAATTCATGCTCAAATTCGAATAATTCTCAGAAAATTCAACGGATTAAACAATATTATTCATGCCCAAATTCGAATAATTCTCAGAATATTCAACTAATTAAACAATATTCATGCTCAAATTCGAATAATTCTCAAAAAACATGCTAAGAAAATAATTAAGATTCGCGCCAAATTAACGGATAAAATTCGAGCGGGACTATAGCATTCGAGTGGGACTAACCTGGTTGGCCATTCTCATATTTTGGTGTCGAATTCTACTCCAAAATCGCGTTCTCGAGCGGTCTTGAGAGGGATTCGGCGACAGAGAGAATGAGAGAAAGATGAGAGAATCTGAATAAGAGAGGCAGCCGAGCGGGATTCAAAATCAGATCTGAACTCAAATCCTGCTCATGGAATCCCGCTCGCCGAGCGGGATTTGCTGTCGGTCGAGCGGGATTTGAGTTGGAAGCCGTAGTTGTGTTCGCCGAGCGGGATTCGGCTCTCGATCGAGCGGGATTCAGTTGTCCGCAGGCTGATTTTCGGGCGGGATTTGATTTTTTGTGAGCGGGACTGAGCGGGATTTCACTGCGAAGGAGGGCGACACTGATTTCGTGTGAGTGGGATTCGATTTCTTGTGAGGGGGATTTGATTTTATGTGAGCGGTACGGGAGCGGGATTCATGTGTATATATGAGTTCGTTTGTTATTTTTGTTTGTTTCTTCAATTAATTCTTCTCGAATTCCGGAAAACACCTGATAATGATTGGTATCAGTCAACTTTTTCAAAAAGTGAGGGTAGTGTAAGTAAAATTGGGTATTTTGTGTAGCAAATATAAGGATTTGGTAAATTTGATTTTTGTTATACGAAATTGGGTAAATAGAATAATACCACATGATATAACTAACATTTATTGACAATGAAAACTAAAAATACCCTAAAGATAATACAATTAATTTAGAACCAGTTACGCGCAAGGAATCACTTATTGCGTCTATAATTCTTCACAATTTTATGTTGCCGCTCGAGAAAACAACTCAAAATTTTTTGATACAATTAGAATAGATAGAGATGAGATTCAATTAGAATATTTAAATTTTAAGAAAAAATTGGCAATACTATAATTATATTTCACAAAATTGTCTTAGTGTTATTAATAATTTTAAATAATTTGTAATTTATGATATTGAAAGGACCATATATTTATATTGGAGTTTTCTGAAAATTATTATCTTATTATCTTATCGAATTTGATAATTTTTTTTACATTGGCCCGAATAGGGAAGGGAGAAAAATATTATCTTAAAGAGGTTATAAATTGATCAAGTATTAAATTATAGAGTTTCTACTGTAGTTATAAATTATAAAAATTCTCGGTACACGTTTCGAAACTATAGAAAAGAATTTGCACCCGAGCGAAACCGACTAAGTGCCATTATGTTATGTAGTTTATATTCATTGGACATAATGTGCCGAATAATAAAAAAAAATACTATGTTTAAAAAATAAAAGCATATCACCTTATAAGATCAAAAATAACAATCTGCACCGGCGACCAACTTAGAGAAATATTAATTTTTGTTAAACGAAAATAGTTTATCTTCCTTTTGATTGATTTCGAATTTAAAACAAGATGTATATATATTTCAGTAAATTAATGCGCCTACTTTGATGCTCGTGTCTAACAGTCGCACGGATCTTTCTAGTACATACGATGAATTTAAGTTATATTATGTGAATCTATATAAAATCATTAAAATGATATATTTGTTGTAAATATATTTTATATATATACTTACCAGATATTGTAATGATCATGTAAACCCTAAAAGCTCATGAGTTCATCTTATACTTTATAAATAGAAGTCTACACCCTCATAATAATACATATATATTTTGCGTCTTCTCTATTATTCTATTATTCCATATAGTTTATAACATGTTATCGGCACGAAGAGACTCTTTTTACAAAATATCTGCCGAATTCCTATTGAAGGTATCAACGATTACCTTTATTTAAAGTGTTCATATTGCAACATATTTATTTGTTGTCAACGACTCCTATCTAAAAGAATTTTTAATTCTTGACTTCTCCATAAAGTTTTTTTTTAGTCGGTTACTTCAATCTTCAAATCAAAATTGTTTTTCAAATCATTATGCAATTTTTTTAAAATATAATAATGGCATGATGAAGTAATTGATTTTGTAAGTGCTACGACATGTTGCGAACTTTATTCTTCGATCCGGTTATGACATAATAACTAATATAGTTGTTATAGTTGTTGCCCCCCAGAAGTGGCACAATATATGAATATTCCAAAATAATATCACATGTCCTTGAAGAACATGTGTAATGACTTGATTTATTTTCAAGAAATGATATGAGATCCCGTAGATCCCATAATCTATAAAAGAAAGTATGTTATATTTATATTCTTGAAGAATATTATATGCTCTTAAAGTGCAATCCAAAACATATTTTCAATTTGAATTATTGCTCCAGAAGTAGCACATCAATATTCATGAAGAATATTACATGCTCTTGAAGAGCTTTTACTTTACGTTTTTATTTATTTATTGATTTGTTTGTTTGTTTGTCTATCTAATGTTAAATAACAATTATTGCTCCTGAAGTAGCACAATTCATATTCATGCAGAATATCACATGCTCTTAACGAGCAATTTGTTGAAATAATTTAATTGTTGCTCCAGAAGTAGCACAATTTAATATTCTTGAAGAATATTTCACACTCTTGAAGAGTTATTAATATTATCTATGTATTTACTATATACCTCAGTTTTTTTTTTCTCTTGCATACTGTATAATATTTATATCTATGTATACATACAATCTTAATTTGGTGCTCTTGAAGCAGCACACAATTATTATTCCTTGAGATTATTATGTACTTTTGATGAACAATTCATATAATATGTCTTATTGATGGGCGAATCTTGGTTCTTGAATTGTTATTTTTGTTGCTCTCGAAGTAGCATAATTGATATCCTCAAACAACACTATAAGTTCCTAAAGAGCCATTGGGTTTCTCGAAAATATTAGTCTTTCGCCTGAATTAGTTTAATATATACTAAAATTGTTGCTCCTGAAGTAGCACAATTTGTAGTACTGAAGAATACATGTTCTTGAAGAACAATTCAAGCTCTTGATTTTGGCAAATGCTATTGTTCATAATTCTAATTGTTGTTCTTGAAGTAGCACAATTAACTCTACATGTTCTTGAAGAACAATTCAACTTATCATTTTGGAATCATATATCACAACCATACTTTAGTTGTTGCTCATAAAGTTTCACAATTAATATTCTTAAAGAATATTAGTTATAATTTAAAGTATTATCTAATTACATGGAGTGGTAGCAAGAGCTCCTCTATGCTTGACAACTGCATTTCCAACATCCTATTGTGAATTAATTTCTTTTCAAGAATAGATGTGAGATCCGGTAGATCTCAAAATTCACAATTTATTGATTTCACGTATCGTGAATAAAACTAAGGTGTTGCTCTGGAAGTAGCACAATTACATTCCTAAGGAATGACCATATTGTGATATTAACATTATTATCCCATATTTGTGGAAATGCCTCAACTTTTGCTCCTGAAGTAGCATCATTTTATATTCTAGAATAATATTAAATGCTCTTAAATAGCAACTCGTACTTTCAATAATATATTTTATTCCTGAATAAAAAAAGATAATTTATGTCTTCTTGACATTAATGCACTCTTGATATCGATGTCAATAAGAGGCACGAGAGAGATAATAATAGAATGAAACGAAGCATCCCAGCAGGATTGAGTAAAAATATTAATTGCTTGTCCTCCCTAAAGCTCGATACGAGTATATGCATCCTAAATTGCGAGATTTTAAAATCTAGTGCATCGAATATCATTAAAGGCTCCCGAAGAGCTTGTATCATTCTATCAAATGATACTAAATCAATTATTAAGTTTGCCCTTACTCTAGTAAGTCTAGAAGAAACATACTAAGTTTTAATGATATCCGTTACAATGGATACTATATTGAAATTATATAAGAAGGTAGTGCTTCTTTTGCATTTAGCCAGAAGCTAACAAAAGAAAAGTTATCACACTACCACCTTGAATGTATTACACATTCATAAAAATAAGTGAGATAAAACATGTCATGAACCTGAAGTTCAAAAGAGCTCTATGGTTTGACATGATAAGTTTGGACATCTGCAAGCAACTTTGATGCGCAACATAATTGAAAATTCATATGGGCGCTGCAGAGAGATCCTGAAGAATCTCTTAATTTCCATGAGCGTTCGATTTCTAGAAAAAATGTAGAACTTGTTAGTACTACAAGTTCAAAAACAATGAGCTCAATTCCGTGAAGCAGATTTATCTTGATAAAGCTAGTGAGTTTATTAAACTCTAAGTTCCTCTTGAAGAGGATTTAATGTTATTTGGTTTTGGGATTGAGATTAAACAATTAGTTGCTCATGACCATACTAAAAATGGTTTTTGTTCGTATGAATATGAGTCTCACAATAAGATTGTTATTATGATGAAATAACGTTTCCAACATTAGGTGGAACATATGTCACATTTGGATTCCTGAGGTAATAAATGTGAAATCTACATCCAACAAAAAGCACAAGAACAAAACAGCCACATTTGGATTTTCGAAGTAATCAATGTGAACAAAAAGTCGAAAGGTTCACTCGCAAAAGATTGCAAACCAACTTCTTGATGCTTTTAAGTTTTGTATATATAAGAAGTGACAATGTCATACATTTGCTGCAAATACCCCCGCAAGAATAAATGTCCCTGAAGGACAAGTACAAATGGTAGCAAATGAATATAAAGTTCATCAAAAATATGGTCGACCAATTGGTTCTAAAAGAAATTTTGTGTCTAAGAAAAGGGGCACAACATATGAACCAAAAAATGACGATAATGATTAATCAATCAAATAAAAGTTCATGAAGAACTGTCAATGTCTAATTAATGAGATCTCAATATATTGGAGAGATCAAGTATCGTCGTGGAAGCATGACGATATATTCGCCTTTAATATGACTCTTGAAATGAAAAAAGAGAATCATCAACGACGATCTATAAGAGATTGTCAAGATTGAAATAATTGGCCAACGAGGAATGAAGTCATATAAGGTGAATTAATATTCCCTAGAAAGCCGGAAATATTTGGACCTGTAGTTCCAAAATTTGGAAAGTATATTCCCGAAGGATACAAATATGTCTTTGTTACAAAGAGAAATGAAAAATTACGATATATAGGGCAATACTCGTAACACAATGTTTCTCTCAAAGACCGGAAGTTAATTATGTACTCTCCCATAATCGACGTCGTTGTATTTTATAATTTGATTAATTTGCTTATGTTACAAAAGGCTTGCTATGCGCCTTATGGATGTAGTAAATATTTATCAATATGATTCACTAGATAGTGACATATATATGAAGATCCCTGAAGGATTTAACTTGCTCAAAGCATGTAAGTCAAAAAGATATTTTCACTTAGACTGCAAAAGTCATTGTAAGGGCTGAAATAGTACAGCCGCATATGAACGACGAGTATCCCTTAACAGAAGGGTACAAAAATGATGACTTGAGTTTGATTGAAACTCCTGCAGAACATAATACTTATATGTATACTCCGTCCAAATGACTTACATCGAGCAAATCATTATGGATTATTTTATTCATTGATATATTAATTTTATAATCTAACTCACATCCTTGTCGGCATTAGGGGGAGATATGAAACATAAATGATAGGATGCCGCAAATATCTCGTTAGATTAATTATTTAGATTCACGCACTATGAACTAGAAGTTCACTAAATTATTTAGTACAAAAAGAGTGACTAAAACCTCATATACCTATTGTATATGCACCATGAAAGAGCTGAAGTTTCTCATAGAGAAAATAAATCAATTAATTCTCATTGACGCTAGAAGCGTGAGAGATTTATTGGTGCTAAGAGATAAGAAGTCCGCGGAATACAAAATTAGAACACATCACTCTAAATTCCTCCTGAAGATGATAAGTGAATCATTATGTACAAAAGTACTTGATGAAATCAACCTATGCCAAAAGACGGAGTTAGAATCAAAAGACTTGGGTTGAACTAATAATTGTCTCGACGTGTAGATTGAGCATCTCCCTGATGGAGTTACGCTAGTCGACGTACCTGAAAGGTCTTTAAAGAGATTTTGTTGTTGCCTATCTAATGGTTGATTCAATTACTTAAAGTGGATAGAGACTCATTTAGACCTATAGAAGATAACAAAGATGAGGACCAGAAGTTTCTTAATTATGTGCAAATGAAAATTTGAAATGGTATTGATCATCCTTTGTTATTTTCGAGACAAATATGATATTGGTCTATTTATGAGAGTAATGATATATTGACATATTTCATGTTATTATATATGCTGATAATTAAATTTGTGTTGCACATATTAGTGTAGACCTTAAAGATAACCTTAAAGATTGTTATCTTGAGGGGGAGTAACAAATTGTAAATAATCCTGAAGATTAGACTGACTCCTAAAGGTCAAATGGTTGTACTATTTTTTCCTTTCTAAGATTGTCCCAAAGGGTTTTCTTAGTCTAGGTTTTTAACGAGGCATCCAATGCAACACACGAGTAAATGAATCATTGAGATTGATTCATAAAAGAGTCAATGCAACACATGATCTCCAAAAGAGTGGCGGCATCAACATCCAGCAAATTCGCTCAAGTGACAATCTAGCGGATTCTTTTACAAAGGCATTACCAACGTCAACATTCAAGAAATTGGTACACAAGATCGATATGCGCCGACTCAAGGACAAGAATGACTATATTGAGGTGGAGCAGCTATACTCTTTTTCCTTCGACCAGTTTTTATCCCAATGGGTTTTTCTGGCAATGGTTTAACGAGACAATAGTTTCTTTTAGGGATGGTCAATCAAGGGGGAGTGTTGTAAATATATTTTATATATATACTTACTAGATATTGTGATGACCATGTAAACCCTAAAAGCCCATGAGCTCATCTTGTACTTTATAAATAGAAGTCTCCACCCTCATAATAATACACATCTATTTTCCGTCTTCTCTATTATTCTCTTATTCCATATAGTTTATAACAATATTTCAATAATGAGTATTACAGGACCAATTATAAAAATCATAACGCCTTTGTATTAATTATTACTCCTTAGGTTTCAGATAATATATATTCTTTCAACTTGTTAGATTTTTTTTAATTGAAATTTAGATTATTAAAATCTATGTGAAACGTGGCTTGTGAATCATGATTATTATAACATGAGTTGCATTGTTTCATGCTTTCATGTGCATAATGAAAGGGACACGTATGTTGGAAAATGAATAAACAAACATGTTGGTTGGAAATTGAAGGAATGGACACATCCATGGCTTCACGTTGAATGGACACGTTGGTTAGCCTTATGCATGCATGATTGAATGGTTGCATGGCTTCGGTTGGGAAATGGACGCATGCATCATACTTGTTACCTTGCATGGAGTTGTGTCCTTTCATGAAGGGATTTGTCAAACTCTATAAATAGACCAACAAATCCCAACCGAGTAGAGTCTCCAACAATTCAATTCTCCATTTTACTTTATGTCCCTTTCATTACATACATTTATATGTTCATATTTCCTTAGTCCCGAGATATCAAGTAGTTCGCCGGAATTACGAGAAGTAGTGCAACTACTTGTAATGAAAAACCGTTGTATCTTGGAGACGAGTGCTATAGACCGCTTGCACTGAGTAGCGGAGCATTATCGTCTTGCGGAGAGAGAGTCTAACTCTCGCCTCGGTTTGCATTTCGTTATTTTCACTATTTTTCATATGTTGTTTGTTATGTTGTTATAGTATTTATACTAACATTTGGTTTTATTGTCGCTACATTTCTTCACACCTAATTTTTTAATAACAATCGCAAGACGATAATGTGTTGAAGAAATGACGACAAGTATCGTGATGTACCCGATCCCCTTGTCCAAGTAATGACAAGGAGTAGTAACATGCCGCCGAACTTTACAACAGCAAGGAACAACCAAATTCCAAGCGCTCCTGTTCATGCGGAAAGGCCGAAAAAGTTCTCAGGATCTGAATTTAAGCGTTGGCAATCTAAAATGCTGTTTTATTTGACTACTTTAAATTTATCTCGATTATTGAAAGAGTCACCTCCAATTGTGGGGGAAGATGAAACCGATGAGCAAAAACGCATAGCGACTACATATGTCGGAACTATGTCCTAAATGGACTTGACAACACTCTCTATAGTGTCTACTCGACTGCAAAGATGTCGAAAGAATTATGGGATTCTTTGGAGATAAAATACAAGACCGAAGATGTCGGTCTAAAGAAGTTTGTTGTTGGACGATTCTTAGACTACAAGATGGTGAATACCAAAACCGTTGTCGAACAAGTGCAAGAGATTCAACTGATCAAACATGATATCCTCGCCGAGGGTATGGTCGTTTCTGAATCCTTTCAAGTCCACAAGTGGTTTTGTGTTTACCATATGTGGAGGAGCGAGTTTCATGGAAATCCTCTAAGCGAGACTTGTATAGCTCGCTCTACAATGGAATCGGAATTCATTGCTCTAGACAAAGCCGGCGAAGAAGCCGAATGACTACGAAACTTCTTAGAGGATATTCCTTGTTGAAAAAAAAAATTGTGCCTCCTGTCTTAATACATTGTGATAGTATGTCTGCAATAGGGAGAGCACAAAGTAGTATGTATAATGGTAAGTCTCGACATATTCGTCGAAGACATAATACCATTAGACAATTGATCACTAGTGGAATAATATGTATTGATTATGTGAAGTCAAAAGACAATATCTTGCGGATCCGTTTACTAAAGGTATTAATCGTGATCAATTGTACAATGCAGTTAGGGGAATGAGATTAAAATCCACACTAAAAGAACGCTCTTAATGGTAACTCTACCATGATAATTGGAGATCCCATGAACATGGTTCAAAGAGACAACTAAGTTAAGAATGTTCAAGTTGTGCACTTGGAAACACAACTAAAAATTCATTCTCGAAGCTGCCCCAAGTGCAAACCTGTAGCTTGTGGTAAAGGGTAAGCGTATAAGCTTTTAATGATTTCTATAGCCTTATTGGTGGAGTATGACAGGATACTCTTTATAGGAGATCACCTATATAAGTGAGAAGTGTGGCCGCTTCAAATAAGAACACTTATGAATCCAAGATATGGTCCAAGGCCAAAATGGACACAACGTGAGAACGAAAGATATTGTATCTATTATTATTCGTTATTGTATCTATTATTGTGTATATGTTATTGTCTTGGTTTACACGAAAGCTGACCGGTTCAAGACATCGCGTTCACCGAGCAGCGAGTAAATCCGATAACATTATACTAAGGAAGGTTCAAAGCAAAAAACTACCTATCCTGATGCAATAATAGGTCCTTGGGACTTTGGTTTGCATAACATTTTGCATTTGCATTTAATAATCTAACTTCCATGTGGGGGATTGTTAGATTTTTTTTAATTGAAATTTAGATTATTAAAATCTATGTGAAACGTGGCTTGTGAATCATGATTATTATAACATGAGTTGCATTGTTTCATGCTTTCATGTACATAATGAAAGGGACACGTATGTTGGAAAATGAATAAAAAAACATGTTGGTTGGAAATTGAAGGAATGGACACATGCATGGCTTCACGTTGAATGGACACGTTGGTTAGCCTTATGCATGCATGATTGAATGGTTGCATGGCTTCGGTTGGGAAATGGATGCATGCATCATACTTGTTACCTTGCATGGAGTTGTGTCCTTTCATGAAGGGATTTGTCAAAGTCTATAAATAGACCAACAAATCCCAACCGAGTAGAGTCTCCAACAATTCAATTCTCCATTTTACTTTATGTCCCTTTCATTACATACATTTATATGTTCATATTTCCTTAGTCCCGAGATATCAAGTAGTTCGCCGGAATTACGAGAAGTAGTGCAACTACTTGTAATGAAAAACCGTTGTATCTTGGAGACGAGTGCTATAGACCGCTTGCACTGAGTAGCGGAGCATTATCGTCTTGCGGAGAGAGAGTCTAACTCTCGCCTCGGTTTGTATTTCGTTATTTTCACTATTTTTCATATGTTGTTTGTTATGTTGTTATAATATTTATACTAACATTTGGTTTTATTGTCGCTATATTTCTTCACACCTAATTTTTTAATAACACAACTTAAGTGATGCGGACAACAAACTTAACCACATTTGCGAGAGTAACCGATAGCCATTTTATGGTATCTAATTCACAAATAGCTATTTTTAGTAGTAAAACTCGATGGATAATAGCTATTTTCCCTTATGTATAATTAGTTAAAATCAGAACTAGTGGCGTAGTCAGACTTTTGAGTCAGTGAAAAAAAATATAAATCGCATCATTATTTAAAAAAATGAGCATATTTTATAAAACATAAACACTATAATATTTCGAATTTTTACACATTTTATTTAAAAAGAAGAGATAAAAAGAAAATAAAGTGAGACAGAGAAAGGGGAGATTAAAATAAAAGAAAGATAGTTTATTAAACGCACATCATATAACTTAGAAGTTTTAGATA
The DNA here is from genome assembly GCA_028984105.1 of Lavandula angustifolia. Lineage (NCBI taxonomy): Eukaryota > Viridiplantae > Streptophyta > Magnoliopsida > Lamiales > Lamiaceae > Lavandula > Lavandula angustifolia. Next base: position 14,181,961 of record CM054803.1, read on the forward strand.
TTTTAGCTAAAATGAAGAGATAAAAAGAAAAAAGGAAAGAAAGAAGCAAAAATAAAAGTAGAGATAAACAAAAAAGAATTGAGCTTTATAGAATAGAACCGAACCTTTAACCTCCTACATAATACCATAGCTCTTAACCACTCAGCCAAAAAATCATCTTATTCTAATTTACGTAGTTAATAAATTTCTTAGTCCAGTGGGGGCAGTGATCAGAACCATTAATTTTAGCATAAATTAGTACTAAATCTAATTTGTGTTTAGTCTATTTTTCAGCTAAATAACAAATAACTAAACATTATCTCGTAAATACAACTCACGTAATTACATCAACGTAGGTTTTTTTCACACTAAAAATCTTGTCCCATGAACTTAACGAATTAAGCAAAACAACAGAATTAAAAAAAGAAAAAGAAAAGAAAAACACACAAAAAGGGGATTAAAAGGCCTGATCCGATGGTCTGGCGGACCCGACTGGACTTTAGGCGACCCTGAGTTGTGGACTAAACCAAAGCTCAACCGTGTTCAAATCTTATTCGGTACAATATTCTTCTTCTTAATTATATATAGTATTTTTAACCTTTTAAAAAATTTGAGGAAAAACCTAAAATCTCAAGATAAATTAAAAATGTACATTAGCCTAATTAAAAATCCGAACCGGACCGGCCTAATCCAAAAAATGTCCCTACAATTTTGACATCTCTAAAAATTACCATCCCGTAAGCGACGTTAGACCCAATCAAAAGCCAATGTGTACGTCCGCTCCTCGGACAGTTGGACCGGCTAATTTGTAGATTGTCTCGAGAGAGATATATATATATTGAGTGATTGACTAAGCCAGTCAAGAATTGATTGAATGAAATGATAATGAATGTTGTAATTGCAGAATCTTGAAATATTCCCAAACAGAATTGGATGATATTCGATGACCATCTAACAGAATCACATGATATCCGAGATCCATTACCAAAAATCATGGAACTCAACCTCTAAATACGGGGATTTTTTTAATTCAAATAAATATATGTTCGGAGTTATTCCTCGACATCAATTCCGTCTGCCACCTCCGCTCGGGCAAACAAACCTCCATTCTCAGGTGTCTCTTCCTCTCTCTCTCTATCTACTGTACTCCATCAGTTCACAGTTTTGTGCTGTGCAAAAGACCTACACAACCAACCACCACTCACATTTTGCCTTCAGCTTAAACTACCCAAATTGAATCTAGTCATTTCACAATTTAAAGCGCTCTGATGAAGAAAAGCATGTGAATTTTACTTCAGTTTTTCAATCGATTTTGATATGTAGTTTCATTTTCTCGAAATGGAAATTCATACCTTCGAATTTGATTGTGCGATTGCGACCTGAAGCACATCTTACTCAATTTATTGCTGTTAACATTTGCTGCAATTACTGCAGATAGGATTTCTATTGATTTCGTACCAATTTCCATTCAATATGAATGATCCTATGCTTTCATTGGAGATGAACACTAATCATCTCGAAAAATATCTGGATCCAAAATTATGGCAAGCTTGCGCCGGAGCAATGGCTCGAATTCCACCTCGAAATTCCACTGTGTATTACTTCCCTCAGGGCCACGCCGAGCATGCTGCTGCAACCATCGATTTTGACCTATTCCCCCAAATTCCTCCCTTAGTGCCTTGCAGAGTATCGTCAGTTAGGTACTTGGCTGATCCTACCGATGAAGTTTACGCAAAGATCGGTCTACACCCTTGCAGAGAGAGTGAATCCGATCTCGATAATGAGGAGGAGGAGGAGAAGGAAAAGGAAAAGGAGAAAATTAATTCGTTTGCTAAGACTTTAACGCAGTCTGATGCAAACAACGGCGGAGGCTTCTCTGTTCCGAGGCAATGCGCGGAGAGTATATTCCCTCGCCTCGATTACTCCGCCAACCGTCCTTCACAAACAATCTTAGCTACGGACGTGCAAGGCAGAGTGTGGGAGCTTACTCACGTCCACCGCGGCTCGCCCAAGCGCCACCTCTTGACGACCGGTTGGAGTGTTTTTGTGAATCATAAGAAGCTCGTTGCGGGGGATTCGATCGTGTTTTCGAGGGATGAAGACGGCGGTATTCGTGTTGGTATACGTAGGGCGAGGCGCGCTGCGATTGGCTCCTCGTATGTGAGGGCTGAAGCAGTGGTTGAGGCGGCGAGTCTGGCCTTGAGTGGCCTGCCGTTCGAGGTCGTTTACTATCCGCGCGCCAGCACGCCGGAGTTCGTGGTCGGGGCTTCGAGGGTGAGGGCGGCGATGCGGACGCGGTGGTGCGAAGGGATGAAGGTGAAGATGGCGGTTGAGGCGGATTCGTCTAGGGTTAGTTGGTTGGTGGGTAGTGTATCGTCTGTTCGTGAGGAAGATCCAGTCCACTGGCCTAATTCACCGTGGAGACTTCTAGAGGTAGAGTTGAGTTCTAAATTCAAGCAGCTTCGATCACCAACAGCAATCTAGATTTATGGTTATATGCTTTACTTATATGTTTACTCCTTGTAGGTGGCATGGGAAGAGGTTGATTTGGCACGTAATGTGAAGCGCGTCAGCCCGTGGTTGGTCGAGCTGGTGTCAGATATTCCGGCCATACATTTCTCTCTCAAGAGGCCTCCGGTGGCTAGGGCTCTCTCCTCGGATATTCCAGCCATTCATGTCTCTCCGGCGAGCAAGAGGCCTCGGTTGTCACCGGAGTTTCTCAACTTAACGCTTGGAACTCCGGTGGCAACGGGTCCCTTGAATTGTTCGCCCTATAATATATGTACGGGCATACAGGGAGTCAGGCATGACGAATTAGTTGATTATGAATGTATGTGTCTCCGTCTTGGCCTTTCCGCTACTGGCTCGATTCCACATCGAAAGAAAGTGAAAGAACCGGTGATTTTCCTATTCGGGCAGCCGATTTTTACGGAGAACCATGAGAGTTTAGGAGACACTTCGAGTTCTTCGGTAGTGATTCAGAATTGTGAACCGGAAGCCTCTTCGGATGAGGAGTTTTGGAGGTTGAAAGATGAGTGTAAAGTTTTGGTTGAGTCTGAGGATATTGCTCGGAGCCTTGACTTGTTGAGTCTGAGTTCGTATGAAGATCTCTACTTGAAACTGGACTCCATGTTTGGGAGGTTAAACATTTCGAGCAACTTAGTTTACAGTAACGCGGTAGGCGCGACCAAACAGATCGGAGAGGAGCCATTCGGGTAATAACACTTGCTAGCATGATTTGTGTTGGTGTTATTGTTACTATGGATGCTGACTTGTTCTTGTTATTGTAGTCATTTTGTGAAGACAGCAAGAAGGCTGACCATTCTGAAGGATTCCGACAGCAAAGATGAAGGTAAGAAGTGAAAGAACTTCAAAAACTCCAGGTTTTGATTTGAACTCTGTTTTTGATTCCTAGGTTTAGGCTGAAACTGCTTGGATTAAACAGTAACTGGTTTTAGATGAATTTATGTTGCTTAATTTTGCTAGAGTAAAATGTAGCTTCTCGAGATCATATGAGCTGCCACTCATCATCATAATTGCAAAGTGGTCTGACTCGAGTATATAAATTATCAAATAATTTATTGTGTCAGCAATGGTACAGCCAATTGGAAACATGTCTGCAATAGCTTATAGAATACTCACAAGTGAATGTCGATGAAATTCAAATTTGTTTGTTGAATTTATAATCGGAGTTACTAAAATACCCTCAACAATTATTGAACATACGGATAAAGTCACGATACAGGCCAAAGGTCCCGATAAAGAAAATTATGCCCGCATAAATCAGGAGTTATACCGTATTAACTCACTCCCATGAAGAATTACAACGTTAACAGTGCATATCCAAAAATTCACTCTTCACCAAAAACATTGGCCACAAAAGAGTGTATCTGCCAAATTATGTGTGATTCTTGTAACATTTGCGTCCAAAACCAACACCGAAATCCATGGTGATGCAGAGTTTATGTAGTTTTCAAATAACGTTTGCTTTTTCTTTTCCATCACGCGGTTTAATCTTCGAGCTCAATGATCTTGACCACAGAAGCATCTCCGACCTTCTGGCAAACAACAACTCGGTCATGGGACTTGATAACCCCAGAGGCTTTTCCATGATCAAGTGCAACCTTCAGAATCGACTCGTTTGTCGCGTTTGTAGACTCGGCCTGTAGGAGGAACAGGGTAAGCATAGTATTCTTCTACTCTAACATGATAAAACTTAACTAACAGTAGAGTACTTACTGGGTGGCGAGGATCAGCGAGCAAGGGGAAAAGACCGCGTACTATAAGTGATTGCCTTGCCTGAACATAATAATGCAGAAAAAACATCATAAGGATTGCTTTTTGTAATATTAAAATAGAGACAAAATCATCTTGAATTAGGAATAAAGATCTACCTCAAATGCACCAGTGAAACTCCACTTGAGTTGATTTGTCTTTAGCCTAGGAATGACAACAGATAGAACAGGCATGGTTGGCCTGTACTTTGCTATCAACCTGCGCGTAAAGAAAGATGTTTGAATTCAGTGCTAAAATCATTATAAATCGAGAGGTCATTTCAAGAACAGAATAATACCTTGCAGCTCTTCCAGATGAAGTAAAACATATGATGACAGATGCCTTCACCTTAAGGGCAGCACGGACCTAAAGATAAAATGCAGAAAGGGTTACTTGACGGCACAAATACGGACAGCAGTAAAATTATTCTGCTTCCATTATCCCTGTTCTGTTACTTTTTTAGTTTTTGTCTTGTAACATACCGCAGAGGAAGCAATAGATTCCAAGTGTGACATAGGTTCACCAACAAACTTTACAGTTCTCTTGAAGTATTGGTCTTGGTTGAAGACCTTCTCTGCCTGCAATTAAAAGGGGGAACAGTGGTTATGCTTAAGCAATTGCAGCTTTCAAAGAAATTATTTCCTACTAGTAAGGAAGCTAGATGTACGTATTTTTAAATTAGTGCTAATCAACACAGCAACACCTTATTTGCCTTCCACATTTTGATATAAATATAGCAGCTTCAGAAGTGTTGATCAATATGCTTCGATTACATTTACCATCCCACCTTTTATATTTTTCCCAATATAGTTCCATGGATCACATACAAAGTTTGGAAAATTGTGGAGAGTAACAAACTGCACGAAACAAAGCTAAAACTATTCCACGCCCCTCAACCACAAGGTGGACATGAAACAAAGCACTGGAGAAATATCAAATAGCTACTAAGAAACCAAGCAAATTCGCATAGGTAAGAGATAACCTACCTCTGCACAAATTTTCCCAACAGTAGAAATAGTCTCGACAGGATATAATCCACGTAAAGTCTCAGCACCAAGAAGAATTGCATCACATCCTGGACGATATACATTACAATTGCAGTTCAGATAGTTGATTTCAACCAACAAAACAAGGAAAAGCTGAACGATAAATTCAGGTATAGTTAGCGTATAAAAAACAGCCCTACAATTACTAACAGGGATGAAATGACAATCGATAGCAGGAAAAGACAGCCATGCATTTCATGTTTTGCCAACAAGGAGTTGGGGCACTCACCGTCCAAAACAGCATTAGCAACATCAGTTGCCTCAGCACGAGTGGGTCTTAAATTGTCAGTCATGCTATCAACAACACGAGTTACCACTGCGGGCTTCCCGGCCATATTACATTTGTAAACAGCAGACTTCTGAAATAAGAACACCTGCAGATATAGGAAAAAGCAAGCTCTAAGTTATTCTAAACAAGCAACTAATCTGTCCACTTAAAATAATGAAACCAGCAATTAATATTAGACAGAGATGCATATGATATGTAATGGTTAAGCAGTTATGTAACACCTCCTACATTAGGTAAAGCCAATACTAAGCAACCAAAATTTAAAAAAAAAAAAAAAAAAAAAAACTAATGAGCAAAGTAATCGGGAAATGCATCACAGTAGAAACTAATTTGTGGAAGTAGTACAAGAAACAAATTTGATGAATTCATTAATTGGTAACTACATATAAGTAGCAGTTAATTTTTACTAGCCATGGTGGATGGAAAAAACAGGCTCTGTCATTTTTTTTAATGTCTCTTTGTCATGCTTTATGGGCCAACAATGATTGGGTGTTTTAATATGCGAACAGTGGCTGCTGAAGCCAGGTCTGTATATAAATTTCTCAAGCACTACCTTGATTCTTTACCGCAAAATGAAGTTTCTACACTTGTATCATAACTCCACACAGGCATACTAGCTAATATACAAGTTTACCGAGTACATAAATTATGTCAAGTCGTATGCATGAACGCTAAGCATTGCACTCAGAAAGAGGTCATACAGAATTACAATGGTTAATTCAGCTCAAAATAACCTCCAACCATCTCGAAAAACAAATATATGCACTCGAAATTTCATATTAAAAATATTAGAACTAAAGAGCAGCGCCTCATCAAGGAGGGAATAAAAAATCTTACGCCCACCCACTAGATAAACATGATATATTGGTATATAGTATCAGGCATGTGCAAGTGGGTAATGACCTTAAAGTCAATGCTCCTTTGTGACAATCACCAAACAAAACAATTTACAAACAGATGTGGTTTGTGCAATTCAGCTTTTTCAGTGGACAAATATAAGAACAGCTAACCTTCTCTGGTGGGAGATCTATTCCAAGATTTCCACGGGAGAGGATGATGCCATCCGCCTCCTGTAGGATCTCGTCAAAATGGGTTAAACCCTGCAAATGCCAGTAAGCCAAGTAGGCAGTTAAAGTTTGGAAGCTACTCAAATACACCATAATCACAGTTTCAATCTGAACCCTTGACTCAAAGTACTGCAGCCTTAACTTACCTCTACATTTTCGATTTTAGCAAATATTTGAGTCTGACTTAGATCACCAAGCTTAGACAGAAATTCACGAGCCTGTATTGAGCAAAATTAATAGCTTCAAAGGCATCCAGATAGTTGAAAAGCATAATAATTAGATCTCATAACAGAAAACAATGAAAATGAATTTTGACTTTTTACCTCACGGACATCCTCTGCATGGCGTGTGTAAGATAATGATATGAAATCAATTTTATTCTTAACACCCCATGAACTGATAACCTGAAACAAAAGTGATATGACTCGAAAATTACAAACCTAATACATCAAATAGGGTAGGAAATAAAATCAAAAGAAAACAATCACCAGATAAACTTCAACTTAAGCTTTCAAGTCAACATGGAAAATTTAAAACAAGTACGCTCCTGATGCCAAATTAGGCACTATATTTGTAGGTTTGAGCTGCACCATGAGAACTACAGGAAGGTAAAAGGGAGCTGCGTGATGTTTAGGGTTCCAGCAGGAGAGGAATTTACCTTAGAGCAAAGCTCTAGCGTAGCTCATTCATAATTGCAAAAAGTCATCTATCTTTTACTATCAGGCAGTGACTTTTCATTTTTTTTCCCTTTATTACAAGTTATAATGTTACAATCAAAAGTCAAACCATGATAGACCAGACTTGAACGTGCAGATTATACAGTTCCAAGTTCAGCGACAAGCCATCATAACAACTCATCCTCTATCACAAGATGAGAGCAAGCACATTAAAACAAAAAAATTATTGCACCACTCACCTGCTTGTCTTTTTCAGATAGTGTAGGAAGATCAATTCGGATTTGAGAAGCATGCAAGGTAAATAATGCTCCTGCCAAAGTCGCAGAATTCTTGATCACACAGACCACATCATCACCCTTCACTTCATCAACCTGCCACACACATCGCCAATTTCAAGTAATTGAAAGATTCAAGCTCAAGGCAAAATGCATAAACTTTTGTAACATGCTGGTATTTTCTTCTATCATAAGGAAATTCAAAAAACTGGTAACAAGGGAAAATCATCTACAGGGCAATGAACAAACTCAATACCAAAGTACACATAGGTCATAGGAAAAAGGAAAAAGAAAAAGCAAATCAATAGCATCTATTCGCGGGCAAAATGTAATAGACATTTTCATTAAAATATAACTCTGACAAGCCCAATCCATAAAAATAAAATGAGATGGCTATTAGAAAACTGAAAAGGATAGCCAACTAGGGAAAATTAACAAATATAAACCATTTAACCAAAAGTTCCACCTCCTTACCTCCAGCCAAACAGAAGTAGTTTCACTTCCTGTGAATAGATATTGACCAACAAAAATGGTGTCACCCTTCTTCACCGCCTGCAAATAATGAACTTCTTCATCGCTCTAGAAAACAAAATGATTTAACCAAATACTTCGGAAAGTTACAGGAAATGTCAGACCGAAGAAGTGTGGAAAACGTTAACTATGTCGACTATACATAAAGAAATACAAAGTATTCAATTTGAATTGAATGAATAACTAAACTACAATATAAGTTACCTTGGCCAGTTGAGCAAAGTTGATCGGTAGAACTTCAGATGTCGCTTCTTGACCTTGATGGGGTGTCAGAGTAACCTTGTCATCTGCTTTAAGGGTTATAGGCGTCTCACTTTTATTAACAACTTGTAATTCAGCTCCAACGGTATCCAACATAACCTGCAGAATGAAAATATTAAACCACCATGAACATATACTAATTGATTATTTAAAACAAACCCAGAAAAGATAAAACCCCACACTCTAGTTCTCTTCTCCAACCGGTAAAAGGCAAAATAATTAATACCAGATTGAAAAAAAAATCGAATCTAATACTACAATGAACTTACAGCACATAGTTTCTTTGTGCTCTTAATAGCCATCTTCAAATTCTCCAAAGTTTCCTGGTGATATTCAGCGTCGCCCCATGAAATATCAAATCTTGCAACTGCCAGATTCGGAAAAATTTAACAATAAGCACCCGAAAAAGATGAAAAATCGAATAAAACAAACAAAAAAGTATTCCAAGAGACAGCAAAAAAACAAAAGAGAAATATTAGCCAATTACCAGTCATTCCAGCCTTAAGGCAAGAGGAAATAACCTCGACGGATCGAGAGCGGGGACCGAGCGTCCCGACAATCTTCGTCATTGCAGAGAAACTCTGCACACACACATCAAAGCACCAGATAACACACCAAAATCCAAATGAATCAAACAGCTAAATACAAACGCTAGAGTAAAGCCTGAAATCAGATCCGTAACAAAACCTAGAACCGTAGAACATACGCCCAAAAATCAATTAGGAAACAACATACCGCTTTGGATGGCTCGAGGATGGTGGCCATCCGGATTGGCTCCTCGAGCAGCAAGTGATTCGAATGCATCTTTGCAGTCTCCGATTTGCAGCGAATAACTGGAGTTTAAGCAAATAATAGAACTAAATCGAGGTTATTCCAGATTCAGCTCTAGTTCTACAAACTTTGAACGGACAAGAATAACGAGAGTGAGAGAGAAAGAGAGAGAGAGACTGACTCTAAATCATGCGACGCTGTGGTTTTTATCGTTTCTCTTATTTTCTTGATTTCTTTTCCCCAAAGCAACCTCACCTCTATAATGTCTTTTCTCTCTCCATCTGGGCCGATTTCACCTCTTGGCTCTTGGAAAAGTACAACCTACATTTCACTACGTACATTATTTGTCTTAAATATTTTTTCTTCTCTTTTTTTTGCATAATTAGTATACATGCAATTATAAATTACTCCAGTACTTATGATATTTTGAGAGATTTTCATTTTTGAAATCTTTTTCTTCAAACTATTACTCCTCGTTCTGCTAAAAGTAATCGTTTCCTTTTTGAATTCTCCAATTAATAATAGTTTATTTAAAAAAAATAAAGATTGTATCAATTAAATTTAACTAAAAAAGTCAAATAATTTATCAAACACTAATAATACAATTTTCTTAATTTTTGGACTGAAAAGTAATGAGGCCTAAATAATAAGAAGGAACGAGTCATGTTAGCATTTATATAATCATGGATGTTTACTAGATTACAAATTTATTATAAAGATATTTTGATGAAAAAGGTTAGTTGGGTCAATTATTCTTGTATAATTAATACTCCCTCCGTCCCGCTAATTCTGTCCCAGTTGACTTCGGCACGGAGATTAAGAAATTTTAGTTTAGTGTATATTTTATGAGTTTTAATTGATAAAGAAAGTGACACAGTTTTCGAGAGTGGTTGGTGGAAAGAAATGAGAATTATCCAAATTTTTGCAAGGCTAGTAAAAAGCAATCGATTTTTATTTTTTATATTTTTTTCATATTGTATTTGAAGAAATAATCTAAAGTTTTCAAAAAGATAAAAATCATAATTTTTTGAGTTCGGAGCGGAACATAATCGAGTGGGAGATAGATTTTTGAAGAGAGAGTATAAGAATGTGGGGGTTGAGTAGTGAGTAAGGGGACCACTTCATTTTATGTTTAAAAGTAAATTTTATTATTTTAGGAAAGAGGACAGTAATAGCGGGACAGCCCGATTAAGCAAGTAGGACAGTAATAGCGGGACAGCCCGATTAGCCAAGTAGGACAGTAATAGCGGGACGGAGGGAGTATATTAATAAACAGCACTTTTTGGGGACGCATTTCGAATTTGACTCGTGTCATCGAATATCACCACCTTTTTGTGTTTTTGACAACCAACAACACAACTTTTCGTGCCACTTTGGAGGTCATGGTCAACGTTTTCTTTGGTGATATTTGAAATCTCAATAAAAGTATTGATTATTTTCTTGTACTCCAATTATTTTTTGTGCTTATTAAATTAAGAAAATTGTGTTAAAAGAAGTGGAATCCGATTATTTAAATTGTACCGAAATTTATTATGTAGTATTTTATTGACACAAAATGATATGAAGGGTTAATTTTCATATGCTAGTGCATAAAAATGTATATAGGGACAATTCCTATGTAAATTCGTATGAAAAATACTTGAAATATGAAATGCGAAAATCATATTTGTACATAGAATCATTGGTAAAATATTAATATACTCAATTCATTGAAATTTACTTTCTTTTAGTAGTGACAACAACAAAAGTTTAATGAGGTTTGTTGGGTATGAGATTTAGTGATGGAAAGAATTTGAAGATTTCAAAACACATTAGCTGAATGATGAACCTTGATAATGTAATAGTTTAGTTGTGTTCAGCATGTTAGGAACTCAGTAGACTAGCTAGAGTTCAGTAGCTGATACTCAGTAGAATATCCCTTGTCAGCAGGATGAACTCAGCACCAGATACTCAGTAGGGTAGCTCAAAACCCACTGAATCAATAAAGAAATTCGAGACAAGTACTGAACATCTCAGAAGAATGTCAGCAGAAGACAACTCACTACAAACGTCCGAGGAATCAAAGGAAGTCAACTCAGCATCTACTTTGAAGTTTGAACAAGCCTCACCAACTTTCTAACCTCGACCAATGAGGAACTGACAACACTGTACTTGCACTGACAGAAAGTTGCTACTTATACTGAAAAAGAGAGAGTCTCTACAGTGGCATTCAAATTCGAGATGGCCGTTTTTTTCTTTTTTTCGACACGTGTCTAAACCCTCTCCAACGGATTTATTCATGAGTCGAAACAATAAATAGAGAGCAGTCTTCATGCAGAGAAGATACCAGAAACCAACAAGCATTCAAGCATTCAAACGCTCTAGCAATCAAACTACATATCTAGTGAAGAACTTACTCACGAAAATAACTCTTAGTTCTTCACACTAGAGATCTGTAGTTCAATTTCTCTATTCTAGGCATTCATTGTAAGATCATGAGCTTAGAAAAACCGAAGGAGTTTAGTTTATTGAACTGTTCTTATTGTAAGAACTCCTTTTTAGTTGGAGAAAATCAAACTCGTGTGTTTGAACTTGCAAAGTAAACTCGTGTGTTTGAACTTGTAAAGTCACTACGACTATAAGTAGAGTATCTGTCCAGCACACAAATCAAGTCACTACTACTATAAGTAGAGTATCTGTCTTGTGAACAGATCAACTGAGACTTGCTCAGTATAAATTAATTCAAGAACTCCTGCCTTGTTTAGGATAGTGGATGTAGGATCCAGCGTATCCAAACCATTTAAAAAAATGTTTGTGTTATTTTTTATTGTTCCATTATCTTATTGTTCATAATCCATTCAACTGAACTTTTCAAAACTGCACTTGCATAAAACGTGTTTTCAACACCGAGACGAAAATTACTTTCTATTGGGCCTACACTTCTGCATACCATATCTTACTGAACTGGCTGCTCACTAACTGAAGTTAGTAGACAGTGACTTAGCTGATAGATTCTCTGCACACGCGATCGAGAAAGTTTATTTGGCAATCTGACTTGATCAGTAGCACCTTTTGTATTTGAGCTGAAATTTGCATTCAGGTGTATTCAACCCCCCCCACCCACCCACCTGAAAGGCTCGTCTCTGGACCAACAATTGGTATCAGAGCGGTGTTCTTCTAATCATCATTTTCTGAATATAGTGGTCAACTCGAACAAATCCTAAAAACTTGTTTTCATTGCATTCTCATTCCTTTCATAGCATCCTATACTATATTTCCACCATGTCTAATATGTCAGGTATAAGAACGGTACTCATGTTTTCAGTACAAAACTATGCGGTATGGCGCTTGCGAATGGAGGCACATCTGACATCATTGCATGACTACATCTTTGAAGTCCCGGTATCGGGACCTATTATTTCCATGATAGACAGTGTTGATTATTCAGCTGTGGGAGGAATAGGAGCCAAAACAGGGGAGAAAATTCCAAAAGGACAAAAGCAAGTTCACCCAAGAGGAAAGGAAGCTTCACAACCTTGACCGAGTTGCTCACAATGCTATACTGACAACGCTCAATAATACATATCTCGGAAGGGTTCATGAATGCAAGACTGCAAAGCAGCTCTAAGACGCTCTAGCCGTGCTGAGCCAAGGGACTCCACAAATCAAAGAAAATAAGTTGGAGTTAGAGTTGCAGAAGCTAGAGGCGTTCACAATGATTCCCGGAGAGTCAATTGATGATTTTAGCGTTATATTTACAAATCAAATAAACATTATCAATGGACTCGGGAAAACGTTCAGCAACAAGGAGATAAACACCAAAATCTTAAGGGCTCTAACTATGCTCAAGTGGTACTCATTTGCTACGTGTTTACGAAGATCTGACTTAAGCATTGTTACTCCTGATTATTTATTTTCAAAATTAAAGGTTGAGGAGTTTGAATTCAATCTTCCACACACTCCCTGTGCTGACATTGATATGTCAATGGTTCATGCATATAAAGTAACAGTCAACACACATGGAGCCAGTCTCTCAGTCACAAGTTAATCAGCAGGAAGCTCACGGACGATCCCAACTGCTTACAATCTAGCTGAAAAGTATGATTTCCTTGCAGTAAAATATCAGAAAGAGAAGGGGAAGTTCAGGAAGATGAAGAAAGCAAGAAGTCACAAAGGTAAGAGAGAAAACAATCACTCGAAAAATGAATCTAACTCTCTACTTGAATGCAGGAACACTGAGACTGCTGCCACTGGAAATAATGACACATCCAGAAAAGAGGGCAAAAGCTTAACGTGTTACAACTGTAAAAAGACCGGGCGTTACCAGTATGAATGTCCTGAGCTATCGGCTGTTGAAAGAGCCAAAAGGCAAGTCAGAAGGAACAAGTTTATCCGATAAAGGTAAGCCTATATAGCCGGAGAAATTTCAGATTGCACAAGCGACGAAGAACTCTTCATGGAATCATCAGACGATGACGCCGCATTCATGGCAATCGAAATTGAGGAAGAGACTGAACTGTGTCTCATGGCCAGAGAAGAGGCTGAGGTAAATTCCAGTCATGATTTATGCTCTTCTCCACCTCGCACATACGACACATGCTCTACTGTAGGAGAACCCTTAGATGTGGTTCTAGCCTACGAAGATCTTCTTGAAGAGCAGATATAGATGAGTACTCAGTTCAGCGAGACAATTCAAGAGCTGGAAGGAACTCTTAAGAGCTGAAAATTAGAGACTCTTAATGAGCAGTCAGGTCTTTACTAAGTCGGAAGGACTTGTCTTGAGACAGACGGAAGAGATAAATTCTCTAAGGACTAAGTCTCAACTACAATAATCTCAGATTTCAGTATTGACCAAGGACAACTCTGAGAAAGATACTGAAATCACCAGTCTAAAGAAAAATTTGCACAATCTAGAGCTGAGTATGAAGCACTAAGGACAAGCAATGAGGTCTGGAGGACCTTAATGACAAAGCAGTATCTGGGAGCCAAAGAAAAACTTGAAGGAATGCTAAGATCACAAAAACCATCAGTCACAAAGGAAGGACTTGGATATACTTATGAGGCATCAACCTCACAACAAAAGGCTCAACAAAGCTAGCTGACATATTCGTTCAGGGGGAAACTCAGTATGCCGAACCTATAACCCCTCAAGCGAAAATAAATAGAAAATGAAAGCACCTCAGCTCAGCTATCAAAAGATGACCAAAGGCTCAAACCCCAGAACATCAGGATCAAACTCAGGGGAAACCAAAAAGGTCAAATGGGTCGAACAGTATGGCCACCCTCAGTGGACTCATCCAGCATAGTATGAATCATATTATTATGAGCAAGGTTCGGAAGAAGAAATCACCTGAACCTCATACTTCAAAAAAGTTAGCAGTGAGATTTGTTGACAACAAGGGCAAGAAACTATCTGAAATCGCTAGAGTTGGTAGACAAATGTGGGTTCCAAAATCTACTAAATCTAGATTAACTATAATAGTTGTGGAGTTTGTTGTTGTGGTGACTCGTGTGGCCTTGGTATGGAGGCGGAAAGGGGATTCAACTATTTTTTTTTATTTAAAAATTTTAATTATTTAAAAATTGATGAATTGATCCCTAAAATTAGTTAATCTGGATTTAGTTAATTTTTCTAATTAAAAAAATATCGTACAAAAATCTTATTTGAAAAAAAAAAATATTTAATTTGAAAATATTATAATTTTAAAAATATTTGGAAAAAATAGTTAAAATTTAATTTAAAAATTGGATGAATTGATCCCTAAAACTTTTATTTCCTAAATGCCTCTATGACTAACAGTTGACTAACTAAAATTTAACATAAGGATCAATTCATCCAAACTAGCAAACATTAAGGACTAAAAAAATTATAAATAAATAATAGAGACCAATTCATCCAAATTAGCAAATATTGGGGGACCATTTGTGTCAATTTGCCTACCCAAAACCTAAAAAGCCCACTTCACTTAATTAAGAAATACTCCCTACATCCCATATATTTAGTCCATTTTCTTTTCAGCGTAGTTTTTAAGGAGAGTTGATGTGTGTAAAGTTAGGGGGTGGTCCCGAGATTTCGGGTGCCCTGTTCGAAGTAAAAGAATGGGCCTATGTAACATACGAAAAAAAAATATTTTTATTATTGTAAAAAAAGTATAGGAAATAATGCTAAAGCCGAGAAGGAAGCACCAAAAGTGATCAAGAGTGAGTGAGATGCTACAGATGAGAAACTAAAGAGAGAAAACGAGGAGAAGCCGAGAAGGAAGCTAGGGATTGCCACTCGTTCATAATTTTGTTGTTTTGTAAGTCTAAAAAGTAAGTTAATAAACATAATAAAAAATTAGTTTAGAAAGTAAAAAAATTAAAATAAAGAAAAAACCAATTTATTTTTAGTGAATTAAATTAGTGTGGGTTGCTTATATTTTCAATTCGGCTAGTCTTTTTAAATGATTGGACCATTTCTTTACAAATTAAAAATGGTTTTATTGGTCAATAACTCTCCACATCTATTCATTGTATACATTTGGGCTGGTGCCCCTATAACTTTCGGGCCCTGAGCGGTTGGGCCACCAGCACCTGCAAGGCCGAACTTATGTAAAGTTATATAGAATTGTGTGTCTTTTAAAAAAAAATTGTAATAATTTACCATAAAAGAAACTGAACTATTTCATTGAGACAATCCGAAAATATATACTCTCGTCGTCCCACTAAAGTTGCCTTCTGGCACGGAAATTAAGAAAGTATGTAAAAAAATGTAGTTGTTTAGTTAGATATGAGACTCTCTACTTTAATTAGAGTGAAATTGGCACTCTATATTTACAAAAATGTCACATTCCTTTTCTATTTTAGGAGAAGACAACTTTAACGAGACAACTGAAAATGAAAAGTAAGGCAATTTTAGCGGGACGGAGGGAATATTTGACTAAATCTCTGAGACGGAAGCAGTATAAAATAAAATTTAAAACACTTCTACCTTTCTTTCTTTTATATGATCGACGAGATAAACGGAAACCACAACCGTTAGCAAAGTGCACTCACTTTTTTTCTTAATCCTTCTTCTCTTTTGTATCCATGGCGTCGTTGAGAGATGATCATCTTAGTTCTTCTCTCTAGAGATTATTTAGTTTACCTTCTCTAATCTAAGCGTGCCTATTGTAATATCATTAGCTTAGAAATCTCGAAGGAGTTCATCTTTGTGAACTGTTCTTATTGTAAGAATTCATTCATAGTTTGAGAAACTCAAACCTTCACCTGTTGAGATTGTAAAGTCACTAAGACTATAAGTAGATATATGTCCAGCGTACATATTAACTGAGACTTGTTCAGTATAAGCAAACAAGAATGTATCTGTCAAGTGAATAGATCGACTGAGACTTGCTCAGTATAAGCTAATCAAGAACTCCTGCTTTGTTCAGGACAGTAGATGTAGGATCATGTGTATCCGAACCACTTTAAAAATTGTTTGTGTTGATTTACTGTGTTGGTCCAACACAGTAAATTGACACACGCAATTTTTAAAGTGGTTCGGATACGCTGAATCCTACGTCCACTATCCTAAACAAAGCAGGAGTTCTTGAATTAATTTATACTGAGCTAGTCTCAGTTGATCTTTGCACTGGACAAATACTCTAGTTATAGTCTTAGTGACTTGATCTGTACGATGGACAGATACTCTACTTATAGTCATAGTGAATTTACAAGTTCAAACACAAGGGTTTGATTTTCTCCAACTATGAAGGAGTTCTTACAATAAGAACAGTTCAGAAAGCTGAACTCCTTCGAGTTTTTCTAAGCTTATGATATTACAATAAGATTGCTTAGAATAGAGAAAGGGAACTAATGAATCTCTAGAGTGAAGAACTAAAAAGATTTATTTGTATACGAGCTCTTCGTTGGGTTCGTCTTTAAGCTTGCTAGAGAGTTTGTGCAGTAAATGCGTTGGTTCCCGGTTATTGTCTTATCTGCACGAAGACTCTTCTCTATTTATAGTCTCGACGTATGAATAGATCTTTTGGAGGGAGTATAGATACGTGTCGAAAACGACAAGAAAAATTGTCATCTTCAATTTGAATGTTACTGTAGAGATTCCATTTTTTCAGTCTAGGAAGCAGCTTTGTGGCAGAGCAGGTACAGTAATGGCGGCTTCTCATGATCGAGGTTAGAGAGTAGGTGATGTTTGTTCAAACTCCAAGAGCATGCTGAGTTGACTTCCTCTGATTTCTCGGACCTTTTACTGAATAACATTCTTTTGAGATGTTCAGTGCGTGACTCGAATTCCTTTGCAGATTCAATGGGTTATAACATTCTCAACTGAGTTCCTGATGCTGAGTTCTTCCGGCTGAACGACAGATATTCTACTGAATCTAGCTACTGAACTCTAGCTAGCCTACTGAGTTCCTAACATGATGGACTCAAATAAGCTATAATATTATATAAGGCTCATCATTCAGCTAGGATTTTGAGATCTTCAAATCTTATCATACTGAATCTCATCCCAACATTTTAAAATTAAGTTAATTATTTTAGTTAATAGTTTTTTTTTAAAATTGAAAATACACATAATATCACTTCATTGATGAATTATGTATTGATATATCAAAATATGAATAATAGATCTTCATCGAGTTTAGCCATTGTACAGATAATAGATGTCATATCATAAAGTAGTATTGTAAAATGTTCTAATGTTTTCGGCGGTAGAGTATTTTCGAACGAGTGTTGAAGTTTCATATTAGATATTAGAAAATAGCCACTTTGCTTGCGCAGTGCCTGACCAACTAAATTACCAAAAGTGGGGCAAAGTAGAATTTAGTTTTATCGCATGTTTTGCAATGTTAGAGCAACTCCAACAATAACACTAAAACCAATACCCATTTTCCAGTTTCTGTCACATCAAACAGTAATTTATCTCCAACCATCAAACCCAAACTCAAACCCAAAAGAATATTCTCTTTATATCCTTTCACAAAATACCTTTCAATTCTACCTACATATTTTTCTTAATTACACATTGGTACATTCCACTTTCCTACTACTAAAATATTAGATACAAATTTAATATGTCTAAAATAACTTGATAAATAATAAATATAATTAATAATTAAATTATGTATTAAATAATTATTAACAAGTATTGTGTATTGTGTTATTTTTTTTATGTTATGTATTTTTTTTATGAACAAGTATTGTGTATTGTGTTATAAATTTAATGTTATTTTATATATTTATTATTTTGCTACAATTAATTCATAATTAATAATTAAAATATGTATTAGATAATTAATATATAAAATAACTTCATAATTAATATTTAAAATAGGTATTAGATAATTATATAAAATAACTTATAATTAATATTTAAAATAGGTATTAGATAATTATATAAAATAACTTCATATTTAATAACCCCCATTAATGAGAGAGACGGATCAGATTAGATCTGGGCTCTTCGCCTTTCTTTCCCTTTCGGACGCCATTAACGCGCAAGCATTTCTTCTTATCGGCCAACCTCGCCGATCTTTTCGCTCCTTTATCTCTCTCGTAGCTGCAGAATTTCGGAGAGATGCGGATAGTTCTCTTTCCAGGTACCGCCATTTTCTCCGTTTTCCTTTTCGATTTTTGTGATTTAGCTGGAGTTTTATGGTTTACTTGCTGGATTATTGCTTATTTAATTTTCCAATTATTCAATTATTCTCGGTAGATCTCTGGGTTGATGGTTTTTTAGGTTTATTGATATGAATTTCTTCTGTAATCTTTATTCATATGAATGAAAATAAATTGAGGGACTACAATTGAAATAAGTTAATTTGCAAATAAGTCTTATGCAGTCTCTACAGTAAAAACCGATAGTGAACAAATTACTGTGGAAAAACTGGAAAAAAATGGGTTTTGCAGTTTCATTTGCAGTATGGTTGGACCAATTTTTATGCTGCAAAACTCAAAATGCAGTATCATTGGAGTTGCTCTTAGTATGTTTTGACACGTGTACTTCATATTCCTATTTTTCTCAAGTTAGTGATTTTTATAGAGTAAAAAGATTTTTGTAAAGAGTAATCGGTAAATAGTCTACCTATCGAATGTAATGTGCATAGAGTCAAAAGATATTACTATACTATTTATGTTATAGACATTTTTAATTGTGTTCTTCCGGATTCTCATGCCAATCAACTTCTTCCTAATTTGGGATTCTAAAGGTTGATGAGCCGTTTGGTTGCGTGAAGAAAATGAGAGAAAAGAAATATGAGAGAAAGAAAATAAAAACAAAGAAAAGGTGATAAATATAGTAGATTTTATATGTTGTTTGATTTGGGAGAAATAGAGAAGAAAGAGAAGAGAAAGATTGTTTTCTTCCACATCTTCCTTGTTTGGTTATATAGAAAGTGAGAAGCGAGAAATATTGTTTATCTTAAAAAGACATAAATATCCTTATTAAAAGAGGAAGGGAAAATTATGGAGGATTCTTTGAGGGCATAATTGTCCATTTTGTAGTTTAGTTTATTTTCTCTCGTCTTTCTTCTCATGTTTGGAGAGAAAAAAAGATCATGTGGAGTCCACCATTTTTTTCCCTCTCTCCTATTTCTCCTCACCACCAAACAAGAGAAAATTGACATTTGTCTCCATATTCCCTCCAATTTCATTCTCGTTAAGTAAATTCCTCTTCAAAATTATTTTTTTCTACCATTTTTTGCTAGTTCAAATTATTACACATATCTTCTAATGAAGTAAATCATATATTTCTTAGAATAAAGCTAACAACTAATACGAAACGAAATGTTTACATTGAGAGTTCAATATATTTATATAACAAAATAATTTTAAAAGTAAATCTGAAATAAGCTGTGATAGTCATGGTAAAAAAATTCTAAGAACAATCAAACACAAATGCTAACAATTTCATTATCATAATAATAATAATAATGATGATGATGATTACCATAATAAATTTATTCATTGTAATAAGTTTTTGATAGCAAACTTATTGTAATAAGTTAGAATTGTGGTTATGGAAGATTGAAGAACACTAGCTTTGATCGAGGGAAGGAGAAGAAGAACTGTTTTTATTGAATCAAAGACTCGATACAAGATCTTAGCTCTAGGTATTTATAGAAACAGAGTAGCTAAATCTAATCTAGAACCTTCCACGACTTAGGCAGTTACAATGAAAACGTAAGCTAGTCAAACACGTTTCTTTTAGTTTTATTTTGAGCCATCCATCTTTATTAGATCTCATCCAACGATCATTGCGTAATCCAACGTGTGGCATAACGGAAATAACAACCATCGTCTTCATTAGTCTTCACTGGCTTCCCTCTGCAACAAATCAAAATTGCATTTTATCTATCCAGAATCAAGAATCCGAACACCCCCCCCTCAAGATGGACCCGATGCAAGTCAGAGAGTCCCATCTTGGACAAAAGAGAACGGAAACGCGGCCCAGGCAAGATCTTGGTAAATATATCGGCTAACTGGTCAGAAGTATGAATCGCAGTAGGAACGAGAAAACCCTTCTTGAACTGATCTCTAACGATGTGACAGTCAATCTCAAGATGCTTAGTACGTTCGTGGAATACCTGGTTTTTAGTGATCTGAATCGCTGCATTATTGTCACAATGCAGAGGAATGGGGAGAGGAATCATAACATGAAGATCATGGAGAAGATAAGATAACCAGAGTAATTCCTTAACCGAACTCCCCATAGCACGGTATTCAGCCTCAGCTGTGGAGGCAGAAACCGTGCTTTGTTTCTTGCAGCGCCAAGAGATTAAAGAACTGCCAATATAAACACAAAACCCGGTTAAGGAACGGCGTGTGGTTGGGCAAGTACCCCAATCAGCATCACAATAACCGTGTAATTGAAACTGCTCATGAGTGCGAGCAAAGAACAGTCCCAAAGAGGGACAACCCTTCAAATACCTCAACACGTGTTGAGCACTTTGCCAATGTACCTCCTGTGGCTTAGCAAGGTGCTGACTCAATTGTTGAGCTGCATGAGTGATATCAAGCCTAGTAAGATTCAGATACAACAATTTCCCTACTATCCTTCGAAATTTATCAGGATCAGAGAGAATAGGAGAATCCGGATTGTGGAGAAGGACACCTTGAGGTAAAGGAGTGGAAGTAGACTTACAGCCAAGGAGCCCAACTTCATCCAGCATGTCAAGGATGTATTTCCTCTGAGTGAGATAGATCCCTTGAGAACCTCGAGCCAACTCCATGCCCAGAAAATAACGGGCATCTCCTAAATCTTTGATGGTAAATTTTGAGTGCAAGAACCGCTTTAGCTCAACAATCAAATCCAAATTGGGCCCTGCCAACAGAATATCATCAACGTAGACTAGGAGAGCCAAAAATTTATCCCCAGTACCCATTGTAAAAAGGCAATGGTCATGAGCTGACTGCACAAAGCCAAAATGAACAAGAGCCTTACAAAACTCATTGTTCCATTCTCTAGAAGCCTGCTTGAGCCCGTACAAAATCTTGACTAGTTTGCAAACTTCCCCTGTTGCAGCTTCAGTGAAATCCTGAGGTGGTTGCATATAAATCTCGTCTGACAAGTACCCATGTAAAAACGCATTATTAACATCAATCTGATGTAAATACCAGTCATTATAAGCAGCAAGAGCAATAAGGAGCCTTATAGTAACTTGTTTTGCTATGGGAGAAAACACCTCATCATAATCTATGTCGTGTTCTTGCTTATACCCTTTTGCCACTAACCTAGCTTTAAATTTTTCAACCGAACCATCAGATTTCAACTTCACCTTATAAACCCACTTCGAGCCAATAGCCTTTTTACCTGGAGGCAAAGGAGTGAGAATCCAGGTCTGATTCTATTCCAAAGCTTTTAATTCTGAGTTCATGGCTTCCTGCCATTCAACAAATTTGCTGGCCTCTGAGTAACTCTGGGGTTCATGCAAGTTGGTGATGTTGGTAAGAAAAGTTGCATAGGAGGAGGTGATGAGAGGAGATGTGACATAGGGAAAGGTAGGAGTAATACTGGTCATAGGCTCAGAGTTTAGAGAAGCAACAATATTATGGCTAACAAAATCTTGAAGCCAACCAGGTGGTTTGCTTACTCTCCCAGACCTTGAGACCACAGTGGATGGAATTGTGGTATCAGTTGTAGAATCAACTGTAGGAAAAGAAGTCTGAGGAAAAATTTGTGGTTCAGAGGTAGAGATGGAATCTGGCTCAAAAGGAGATGAAGAATCAGGTATATAATCAGTTTGTTCATTCACATCAACCTGGCTGGTATCATCAGAAAAGAAAGGAACAAGCTCCAATCCACTAGCAGAACAATCTTCATGTTCCTTTTCACTGATGTCTGCAAAGGGAAAAATATGAGGGAAAATTCTTATATCTCGAGATATAATGACCTCATTAATTCCCAAATCATAAAGGAAATAAGCTTTGTGTGTAGGAGCATAACCTATGAGGACACATTTTGACCCCCTACTTTCAAACTTCTTCTTGTGGGGTGTTGTGTTTGCTGCATAGGCTAAACAACCAAATGGTTTGAGTAAGGATAGATCAGCAGGACGCCCAAACAAAACACTATAAGGACTGGTCCAGCCTAATATCCTACTAGGCAACCGGTTTAGGATCCAAGTGGCAGTTAAGATAGAGTAAGGCCAAAATCGTTCTGGTAGCTGGCTATGGAACATGAGAGCTCTTGCTATCTCCAGAAGAGACCTGTGTTTCCGTTCCACAGTCCCATTTTGCTGTGGAGTATAAACACAGCTCTTAAGGTGTATAATTCCATGATCTTGCAGCAGTTTCTCAACTGTAGAATTAAGAAACTCAGATCCATTGTCAGTTTTGATATTCAGTATTCCTCTGCTGAATTGATTCCTCACCATCTGAATGAAGATGTAGAGTATCTTTGGAACATCCTTCTTGGATTTGAGTAAATACGTCCATGTGCATCTGGAATGATCTTCCACAAGAGTCAGAATATAGCTGGTATTTGAAATGTTTTCCACCGCATAAGGCCCCCACACATCGGCATGTACCAATTCAAATAAGATCTCTGATCTTCTGTTCAATGTAGGAAATGGATTCTTACATTGTTTGGCTTTTTGACAAACTTCACAATCTGCTAACTCCTTTTTTGCCTTAGCACTGCATTTCTCTTTAATTTCTGGTATATGAGACAATGCCTGATAAGAGGCATGCCCCAAACCAACATGCCAGTCCAACAGTGTTCCATTCTGTACTGCATTAATGGCATGAACCTGGGGCTTCGATTCCAACACGTACAATCTCCCCACAGCTTGCCCAATACAGATAATGTGATCATTGTCTGCCCTTTGAATAAGGCAGTGGCTAGAATAAAATGTGCATCTAGCCTTGAGATCACAAGTCAGTTGATAGGTAGAAATTAGATTATGAGTAAAGTTTAGGACATACAACACGTTGTGAAGAACCATTTCAGCCACTGGACAAACTGTTCCCACTTCAAAGATGAGCTGAGTAGCTCCATTTGGAAGATATATACTCTAAGGAACTTCTAACCTTTTTAGATTCTGAATCAAAGCTTGATTACAACATATATGATTGCTGGCTCCTGAATCCATGACCCAAACGGAATGACTTTTCAATTCTCCAAATGAGCTAAATGCATAATGTTTTTCTAGACTAATCAGTGGATTAGATGTAAGCACTGAATTAACTGAAGTTCCAGAAGGATTCTGTAATTTGCTCATAGCTCTTGCAATCTCCTGTTGCACAATAACACTAAGGTGAGAAGAATCCGTTGAAGAGTTTCCTTCTCCACCTTGCAAAACACATTGCACTTGTTGTTTCACGTTCCCATTCCTTTCTTTCAGCTTCTTGAACCAGTCAGGTGTTCCATGTAACTTAAAACACTCATGTTGTTCATGCCCAACACCTTCACAGTACGTACATTTCAATTTCTTTCTTTCTTCCCTAGTCATCCTAGGCTTGAAACTCCCTCCTCTATCTTTCCCAGCATAACCAGAACCCTTAGATTGTGTCTGCATCACACCATGCGCTTGTGACGGAAGACCTGTGCCGTGTGTAGGTACAGCTAATATAGATTGATTAATTGAAGCATTATTCCCAGAAGTAACCTTCCTTTGATCCTCATCCTGTTGTAGCATGTTATAAGCCCAACTAACAGTGGGTAAAGGATCATGTAATAGGATCTGACTCCTAACTGTGTCATACACATCACTTAAGCCAAGTAAGAATTGCATAAGTTTTTCATTTTCATGGTATGAATCAAGTATTTTCCCTGCAGCACATACACAGCTTGGAGGTGGTAGCAACAAGGCAAGTTCATCCCACATAGCAGTGAGATTGTTGTAATATAGCATAATGGACTGAGATCCTTGCTCAAATCCTGCTAAGTCCTTTTTCAACTTATAGATCTTAGGATCATTACAACAATCAAAACGTTGCCTCAAAATAGTCCACAACTGATATGAGTTGTCCTTAAGTATAAAAAATTTCGAAATCTCAGCAGAAATGCAGTTCATTATCCATGAAAACACCATAAAATCAGCTTGAATCCACGAGTTGTAATTAGGATCATTAATAGGAGGTTGTGGAACAGTACCATCTATAAAAGCCAATTTGTTCCTTCCTGCAAGAGCACGCCGAACAGCTCTGCTCCATGAGTAAAAATTCGGTCCAGTGAGCTCCGCAGCCACGAGCTTCAATCCTGAGTGATCGTGCGGATTCAAGTAGTATACATCATTGATCCAATGCTGTGAATCCGTATTATTTCCGCCTCTTCCATTATTCGCCATTGATTGAGAAAATTCCTCCTGCAAAGGTGGTGTTGAAGAACAATCACCTGCTTCCTCCCGAACAATATCGCTCCACGTTACATTTCGTTGCCTTGGCATCACCGCTCTGATACCATGTTAGAATTGTGGTTATGGAAGATTGAAGAACACTAGCTTTGATCGAGGGAAGGAGAAGAAGAACTGTTTTTATTGAATCAAAGACTCGATACAAGATCTTAGCTCTAGGTATTTATAGAAACAGAGTAGCTAAATCTAATCTAGAACCTTCCACGACTTAGGCAATTACAATGAAAACGTAATCTAGTCAAACACGTTTCTTTTAGTTTTATTCTGAGCCATCCATCTTTATTAGATCTCATCCAACGATCATTGCGTAATCCAACGTGTGGCATAACGGAAATAACAACCATCGTCTTCATTAGTCTTCACGGCTTCCCTCGCAACAAATCAAAACCGCATTTTATCTATCCGGAATCAAGAATCCGAACATAGTGTAGTTCTAATTTAAAATGGTGTAAGATAAAAGTGACGGTCAAAATTTGATAAAAACTGAAGGTGGCTGTTACAGAAGCAGCGAGCTTTCTCTTATTATCTCCCTTCAAAACAGCAAGTGTCTTTTCTTTTCCATGCTTTTACGGATATTTAGAACAGGTGGAAACTTCTGCTTCGTATGAAACATTTCTTGTAATTCTTTTTGAAGTTAAAGTTTGTGTTGTTCTGCACTTTTATATTTTAATTCAACAAATCCAATATTATAATAGTTTTTTATTACAAAGGTGTACTAGGGACAAAATTTGCACCAAATCTTAATTTGAGCAAATTCCCTAAATTTGATACAATATTTTTTTTTCTTATCTAATTATTCAAAACCATTGTATGATATTCTTTGTTGAAGTAGAACTTGCCTATTTATTAAATTGTAAATTGAGTTGGGTTGCTTTTTACTTCCATTCAATTGCAAGCAGTATTATTCAATATATAGATAGATGACGAGCACATTGTCAACCTTCAAATACCATGGAGATGAAACTCTTTTTTTTTTCCCTAATGCATTGTCCTTATATTCTCTCTCTATCATATCATAATTTCCTGATGTATGTTAATTGTGATTTTCAGGCATTTTTGTCCACAATAGGCATGGACTAATCAGTTCAAAAGAACAATTGTTAAAATAACATAATCTTGCCTAATCAGCTACTTAGTCAGCAAATCTAGTACACTAGTCACTAAATAACATAACCAGTCATAGCAAAAACAAATAACACAAGCAGTCAAAACAACACTTGTCGACCGATGTTCTTCATATTTGCTTATAAGAAAAGATAAAGATTGGAATACTCGACGATGAAAATGAAAGACTCAGTGATATGCTGTAGTCAAAGATGGAGCAGTAAGTCAAAGAGAAGATTTGATAACTAGCAAAATTATGTTAGTTTAACAATTATTTTTCAGAAAGTGTTATTTAGATAATTATTTTTCAACATAATGCTCTTTTGATCAATAACTTCTCACTACAACAAATTTGGTTTTCCATTGCAATGTTTTACCTATGGGTGTAAGTGGCCCTGCACCGAACTAAACCGAAACGAAAAGCATGGTTCTGTTCGTTTTCGTGGTTTGGTTTGGGTTATATTTTTAGAAATCGATTATAAACGGTTCGGTTCGCGGTTCCGAATATTTATGAGCGGTTCGAACCGAACCGAACCGAACCGATTCTCTATTTAT
Organism: Lavandula angustifolia; assembly: GCA_028984105.1. Classification (NCBI taxonomy): domain Eukaryota; kingdom Viridiplantae; phylum Streptophyta; class Magnoliopsida; order Lamiales; family Lamiaceae; genus Lavandula; species Lavandula angustifolia. The sequence continues at coordinate 14,208,606 of CM054803.1, forward strand.
TTATTTTTTATTTTCTTTCCTAAATGAGAAGACTCGTGAATATAGATAATTAGATCAAGAAAGAAGTAACATATGATATGATTTGGGTCAAGATTAATTTAATATATATACACAGGGGAAAGAAAAGCGAGTAGTAACCCTATAACTATAAGTTTAAAACGAGTTGCATCTCTATAATTATGAGTTCTCATTCATGAATTAATCAACATCTCATATACTAGTGCTTAATTTTCATGCAAGAACACCAATTCTTTTATTTTTAGTTTAATCTTCGGTGAGTTCTTTGATTGTTTTGAGATTTAAAAAATAAAAAATAAACACATGTGAACCGATGGACCGAATGGTTCGGTTCGATTCGATTTCAGATATTAAATACACTTCGAACCGAACCAAATCGAACCAGTTCTATGTATTTGGTTTGGTTCCTAAAATGCACGAAAAATCGAATCGTTACACCCCTAGTTTTACCGGAGCATTCATAATATACCACTAGCACCAAAATACCCCAATCCTTTTTAGTTTTGTATTTTTTCTTTTCTTCTTGTATCCGTTCAATTTTGAGTAAAAACAAGTTTGGTGCCTATACTTTCATAAATTTGTAATTTGTGTGCCTATACTAAAAAAATTACAAATTATTCAAACTTAGTTAATGGTTGCAACGACTTAGGTGCCTTACCATTATCTTTACTTTAAAGAAAGGGCATAACAGTAAACTTATATTAATTAATCTTATTTTTATTTTAATCTTTTATTCTTGTATATAAATAAATGAAATAGAAAAATACAGTTTATCCACCATAAAAATAGAAAGAGACAAGTTATTTATGAGAAGTTTATAATAAGTAATATATTACTTAAACTCTAAATTAATATCTCTTGTATACTAAGTTAATCTTTCAATTATTCTTTAATCTTTGGAAAAAATTAAGTGGTGTAGTACCGTTAATAAAGGGACTTTGGGGGTGAGAAAAGCATTGTAAATTAAAGTAAAACTAGGACATCACCCGTACTCCGTACGAAAAAATATTACAATTTTATGATACAATAGTTAATACTACTTAAATAATAATATCATATCATATATTATATTATTATTAAAACACAAACTACTAAGTGGGATACGAAGTTATATTCAAGTTATATATATTATTAAAACACAAACTGCTAAATGGAGTACGTAGTAATATTCAAAATCTTGAATCATGTTTTCTCAAAGATTGGGTGAAAAATGTACAATATACTCCTTAAGTATATTTTTTTTTGTGGAATAAAATTTAAATTAGGTGACGCTAAACAACTATAACCACGGTGTTTTGGTGAATAAAAAGTTTTTTCACATCATGAAAAAAAAAGGCAAAAGATTAGTCGGCTGCTCGTGTTTCCTCGAGCCCATCAGAGAACTACTGCTTCAATTGATTCTTATAAACTATGTATTTGTTTCAGAAGCTGAAGACACTCCATGAAGACACTCCATGATCCAAATGACGACCTTACTCAAGTTGTCATGGAGAAATCTAAACATTATTTTAGTGTTTAAGAAAAACAAATTCATAGAGTTTTAAATAATTAATGTTACAAAATGTATACATTCATACTAATATCTTCCACCTTTATTTCTAGAAATGTATCATATTTTCGAATATTCATAATTACATAGGCCATTGCTTGTCACTAATATCTAAATATTGTTAACTTGTATCACCCCCAGCAGTAACACCCATAGTCTTCTCATAAAGTAGACAATCTCTCCCAATTAAGATCCACATAGCTCAAGAGCTTTATTGAAGGCATTTGCTTCACTAAATTCGATATAAGGTTTTATGCTAACAAATGTATAAAGACTTGGTAAATCATTATTGAGTAACAGTAAGAGACACAATTAAAATTTAAAGAAGTAGTTCAGAAATATGTGACATAAACACGAACCATTTTAACACCACTATCTTGATCTTTCGAGAATTATTATAACTCATTATTTGTAATTTGGGTTAATAAAACTCAATTCAAACCAAGAAAATCAAGAAACAACATGATTTCAACTCAAATAACAGATTTAATGAAGGTGTTGGGCCATGTTATTCTATTATTTCATTCACTTGCGCGACGATGATTGGTATTCCATCCATCTATTGCCTAATTACATGTAAAAAAATTACATCGTCCCATTAGTCATACATTTGCTACGTTCTGCTATCATGTCTGCATGTCCATCTAAACAAAAAGATTAAATAAATTTTCTAATGCATGTGTACACATAATGCCAAGCAGTCTCGACATTCTAGAGCTATCGCACATGGTATACGGATAAGACAACGTAGAAGGATGATGCTTATTTTACAATTTACAAATCTAAAGTTTGAGGGACAAAAAGCAAAAATTAATATAAAGATGTAAATCTAGTACAATCGCCAAACAAATATATTTGTATCTGAGCATGAATTTGTATATGCAATGCAAAGATTAATAAACAAAACTTTGAGGCATTAACAACAAAGATCACTTTTCCTATTTACCAAATCAATTAGTTGAGAAAAAAGGCTATTTACCTTGAAAATTATAAATATTTATTACCTTGATAAATATTAATTTTCCTATTGTATTTAATTTTATGTAGTAATTTAGATCAAATTATGAGATGTATAACCAAGTTAACATTGATCAAATTTTAGAGTATAGGGTAAATATAGGACACTAATTGAGGCTACATTTTAATAATGTATAATTACATCTAATTAAGATACAAATGTGATAGACTGATAGCTAAATCACACAATCAAAGACGAATATTAATTTTCATTAACAACTAAGATCACTTTTCCTAATTACCAAATCAATTAGTTGAGCAAAAAAAAGGCTATTTACCTGAAAAATTATAATATATATTACCTTGGTAAATATTTATTTTCCTACTAAAATTACTTTTACAATTAACCAAATCAATTAGTTGAGAAAAGAAAGCTATTTAGTTGAAAATTATAAATGTTTATTACCTTGGTAATTATTAATTTTTCTATTGTATTTAATTTTATGTTAAATACAAATCAAATTATGAGATGCATATCCAAGTTAACATTGATCAAATTTTAGAGTATATGGTAAATAGAGGGCACTAATTGAGGCTACATTTTAATAGTGTATAAAAATTAATGAGTATATTAATTTTCCTATTTATTTTTTATTTTCTAATATATTATAAATGAATGAATTTCTAAAATGAATATTAATTAAAAATCAAAATATGTGATATTTTGATCAGTTGTGGATTGATCAAATTTATTTATTGAATATCAATATTGATGGAGTTTTAAATAATGATTTAAAAAAATGATTTTAATAATATTGTAATTGAATTGATGTATTAGATGACAGTGAATTAATTGTAATTGGATAGATGAAATTGATATAAGAGAATATCAAAATAGTAAATTTGCGTGCAAAGTAGATTTCAATTAAATTAAAATTAATTTGAATTGAATTTTGCATGCGCAGAAAGACGGATATAACCCTAAAATTGATTAAAATTGCAAAATTATGCAATTCAATTAAATCACAATCAATTGAAATTGAAATTATTCATTATATATATATATATATATATATATATAATATTTTATAAAATATTATATTTAGCATGATTGGGCGTAAATTGAGGGATATTTTCAAAATATTATTTTAAAAAAAAATCCTTCTAAACAAATGAATCGATTAGAAATTGATTGATTAATTGTAACATGATTTTTTAATCTTAAAATGTTATTTTTGTTGTAAATAATATTTACCGTATGTAGATTGACCATATGTAAAATCCTAGCAACCCATTAGCCCATCTTATGTTGGCCCAAAAGTCCATCTTGTACTCTATAAATAGAGGTCTCCACCCTCATAATAATACACACCTCAATTCTTCTCTCTATTATTATCTGCATTCTTTTCTAGTTTATAACAATTTCCTAAAATTTTACTATTAACAATTTAACATGATTTGAAATAACTAACAAAAATATTACTATTAACAATTAATGAGCATACTTTGAGAAATAACTAACAAAAATATTACTATACCTAATGGACATATTTCTAAAATGAACAACTTCATCTAACTCAACATTCAATAGTAACTTCGTAGCATAGAAAATATTAGTAACTTTTTTGTCACCTAGTTATTAAAAGTGAAATAGCAATAAATGATTAAATAAATTATTGTATAGTTTATGTAAATTAAAAAAAAATCTCGTTGAGCAAACCTTTGAAAATGGTTGGTTTACAAAATTGGACAATCAAAATATTGGGACTCAAAGTTTGGTTTTTCATTAAGGTGAAAAACTTATCAACATAATCTTCCCAAAGAGTGCAAGTGAAATATGTCCTCCTACATATGAAATGCAACATTATTAAAGAGAATTAAATCAAAAAGATTTAATTTTTTTAACATAATCTAAAATTATTAATATTAAAATTAAAATTGATACTTTGTAACTTCAAATTTGATATTGATTAGCCTCTTATCTGGTCCATTAGGTATAGTACGGATCTCCACATTGCCAACCTCTGCAACCGCTCCTATGATATCTGCAAGCATATGGTAATTGATTATATTTGTTATCTCATGCAGATTTTAAAATTATAAGCACAATCATATATTTGTAACCTACCAAACGGTGTGACTTTGTTAATGATTTATATTTTGTGAACATCATCAAAGTTCTTAATTGAAACAATACCGTGTGTTAGGAAAATCCTTTTGCAAGAGTTTCAAGACTCAGGTTTTATCATTGATCAATATCATATATGTACTTGTGGTGACCTTGTGTGTCCTACTATCATGCACAACTTTAAAGTTTTTTACACCATATATCTGACCCTCCTCAAGTTGTGGTTTCAAATGCAAACCAAATTTTTTGGTATTGTTGCTTCAGTTCTCTCCTCCTGAAACATTTGAATATGAATTCAATGCAATATGAGTTACTTGAAATATTAAACTGATACAACTACTGAATGAGACATACCTTTGCATAGTGGAAAATACACTCTATACTTGATACATCTTTTTTGTTGAATGAAGGGATCTCGTATGCACGGATCAGTCGAAATTTCATCGCAAATGACTCATTGAATCCATCCAACTCCTCAATGATGGACCAAATATTAGGCATTTTGTACTTCCAAGTTTTTTTTTTCTTTCAAATAGGTGAGAGTTTTGAAATGGCATGAAAAGATTTTTACATATAATATATAAGATATAATGTAATCTAATTTGTTCCTTAAAATTATTAACATATAATTTTAATATATAATTAACCTTTTCTAACATCATTATGCGTAAATTGAGGAGCAGTTATTCAACATAAAACTTTTAAAAAATCCTTATAAACAAATTATAGATTCGAAATTGATTAATCTTATAAAGTTGTGATTTGAATTTCTTTAATTATATTTTATAAAATTTTATATTTAGCATGATTGGGCGATATAATCTAGTCCAATTTGTTCCTTAAAATTATTAACATATAATTTTAATATATAATTAACCTTTTTTAACAGCATTATGCGTAAATTGAGGAGCAGATATTCAACTTAAAACTTTTAAAAATTAATAGATTTGAAATTGATTTTTCTTATAAAGTTGTGCTTTGAATTTCTTTAATTATATTTTATAAAATATTAGATTTAGCATGATTGGGCATAAATTGAGGGATATTTTCAAAACATTAATATTAATAATTAATGGGCGTAATTTGAGAATCATTCTAAAATTATTTTATGATTGAGCATAAATTGAGGGACATAATCTTATATATCTTATATATTTACCCCTAAATTTAATGAAATTCCAATTGAGTTCAATTGAATTGAAATTAAAATTGATTTGGAATTGAAATCATTCGGTTTTTATATATATAAGATTGAAAGATTAATTTGGTGTTGATAAAAGATAAATTTTAGAGCTTAAGTAATTTGGAAGAATAAAATTAAAAGATTAAAATAAAAGTATATTAATTATTATAAATCTCCCGAACTCACCTCTTTGACAAATAGTATTTTTCTATTTCATTTATTTATACACAAAAATAAAAAATATATTTATTATAAATTTACTATTATGTCCTTTCTTTAAAGTAAAGATAATGGTGAGACACCAAAGTTGCAACCATTTTATTAAGTTTGAACACTAAATTTACAATTTTCTTAGTATAGACATCAAAATTGCAAACATATGAAAAGTATCGACACCAAACTTGTTTTTTACTCTTCATTTTTCTAATCATAATTAGATTTTATTGAATTAGGATTTGTAATCACATAAAATTACTTGAGACTATTTCACTATGAGTTTGTGACTTGTAACTAAAATAATAAATTTCAAAACAAATTGCCACTTAATCAGTGGCACGTAGTTGAACTTTTCTCACTTGGGATTTCAAAATCTCAGTTCAAATCTTGGAAAATTATTCCAAAAAATCCATAGAATTCGATGTCACGTTGATGATGATTACAATTCGAATCTTATTCTGTTTTTATCTTATTTAGCTTTAATTATACCGTTTTTGTTCATGCAAAAGTTGCATCGTGAATTTGATACAAGGAAATTAATTTTTTTATAGATCAAGCATGTTAGACATGGTGCACTTAACATGATTTATATTCTCAGGACAATTATTCAATTCATTAAACAAATAGACAAAATGTAATGTAACAAAGCCGACTTAGTCAATATCACATACTTAATGGAGGCTTAGTAAAATATTAGTAAATTAATTAGTATAAATCCGATAATATCAGACACATTAGTTAGTTACTAACAGTCAGTGATTAAGATTCGATCAGACAGACCAAGAATACATTGAACGTGTTTGTAGGCTAAATCTCAATTTTCCACCATTAATCCTCCTCCTCTCTCTCTCTCTCTCTCTCTCTCTCTCTCTCTCTAGTGATCGATCTTATCCAAGTAAAACTAAAATTTAGTGCTTTATCAGGCGATCCCAAATTATTAATTTTTATTAGGAGTAATTATGGGACAACTTAAAGATAATATTTAAAATATTTAACCTTGAACTCTTAAAAAACGACAAAATATATATTTATCTATACATACAATTATTGTAGATATGATTATCGGTACAATATTTAATTTTTGAGGTTTAAGTTAAAATTATTTTTTTCATTTTTTGAGTAAAAATTGTTGATCTTATCCATACTAAATCCAACTTATATTTTTTTTATTTTTACATGCGAAAAAAGCTCGCTGACTTTTCTTATTACATAGTTTCTCTGCCTATAAATTCCACTGTTCTCACTTCACTCTCTCAAAACAAACTTCATCTTGCTTCTCTCTCTGCAACTCTCTCTCTTTCTCTCACTAAGCATGAAGCTTTCCTTAGGCATTTGGCTCTTTCTCGCTCTTGCAGCACTAGGTTTACTCAACAATGACGTCGAGTCATCCCATGTAGTCTTCTCTAACCTCCAGTCAAAATCTGCTGATACTGTGCAGCTCAAATACAGAACTGGATACCATTTCCAACCCCTTCGAAACTGGATCAACGGTTTGTTAATTGATCCTCGTTCGATTTGGTTGATTAATCACGACAATTCATATTTTCTGCACGTAAAAATACATAATTGTTATTTAGGACTCTATACATCTGCATGCATGCGAGAATTGTAAATTATTCAATGTAATTTACTCCTTTTTGTATTTCTCCTTTCATGTACCATGGTGGTGGTGATTCAATTGACATACATCAGATCCTGATGGTGAGTTCTCTCTCTCTCTCTCTCTCTCTAAGACTAAATCAGACATGCTATATGAACAGGACCAATGTATTACAAAGGATACTACCACCTCTTCTACCAATACAACCTCAATGGCTCTGTGTGGGGCAACATAATGTGGGCCTACTCAGTCTCCAAAGACTTGATCAACTGGTTTGGTTTGGAGCATGCAATTGTGGCATCAAAGCCATTTGACAAATATGGCTGCTGGTCCGGTTCAGTCACAATGGTAGGAGACAGGCCAGTGATCATGTACACCGGCATCATCGACCAATCGAACACACAAGTCCAAAACTAAGCCTACCCGGCCAACCTATCCAACCCACTTCTCGGCAAATGGATCAAGCCGGATAACAACCCAGTGATCGTCGCAGACAAGTGGATCAACAAGACTGCCTTCTGCGACCCAACAACTGCGTGGAAGGGGAAGGACAACATATGGAGAACAATCATAACCGGTGTATATCAGAGAAGAGGGTTTGCACATCTGTATAGGAGTAGGGATTTCGTACACTAGGTTAAGGCTAAGTATCCGTTGCATTCTAAACCGGGCACAGGGAACTGGGAGTGCCCGGATTTCTTTCCAGTAGCCGTTGGAAGAACAGAGGGGCTTTACACTTGTGCATTGGGGAGAAATGTTAGGCATGTTTTGAAGATTAGCCTTGATGACACGAGATACGAGTACTACACAATAGGAACATACTACACAAAGATTGATAGGTATCTACCTGATAGAGGCATGATTGATGGCTTGCAAGGACTGAGGTTGGACTATGGTAACTGTTACGCCTCAAAGTCGTTCTTTGATCCTTCGACGAATAGAAGATCTTGTGGGCTTGGGCGAACGAGTCTGATACTACTACCAGTAATGTTGACAAGGGTTGGTCCGGAATACAGGTACTACATAGTATTAGATCAAAAGCATTTCATATCCAATATCTTACACATTACAACTACACTAATCTAACGTCTTGTTTTCTTAGCTAGTCCCACATATGATTGTTCTTGATCCAAGTGGCAAGCAGTTGACAACTTGGCCTATTAAAGAAATAGAAACTTTAAGGGGGAAGAGTGTTTCATTAAGCAAAAAGACTCTTGCAAAGGGTGATATGGTTGAAATAGAAGGAATAACACCTGCACAGGTACTATTCTCTTACTTTTACTTTAACTTGTACTTTATGGTAAGTTTGTCTAAACATTGTAGGCGGACGTAGAAGTGACCTTCTCCTTTGAAAGGTTGGAACAAGCTGAGCCATTTGATCCAAGCTGGGATGGAAATGATGCTCAAAGGATCTGTGGAGAAAGGGGTTCATTTGTTCAAGGCGGATTAGGTCCGTTCGGGATCCTGACATTAGCTACAAAGAACCTAGAAGAATACACCCCTTCTTCAGAGTATTCAAGGATCAAGACAAGCATCTAGTCCTTATGTGCTCTGATGCAACTACGTCCGTTGTAGCAAACAGTACAGCACAAGTATACAAACCCTCATTTGCAGGGTCTGTAAAGGTAGACTTGACTCAAAAGAAGCAGCTCTCTCTTAGGACAACTATTTCTTCTAGTATTCATTTACATCTTGGATTGAGAGATAGTTATTGATCTTAACTAACTTAACCATCACTGCAGATTGATAACTCTATTGTGGAGAGTTTCGGAGAATACGGCAAGACAAGCATTTCGTCCAGGGTTTATCCCGAGCTAGCAAAACACAACAATGCACATTTATTTGCATTCAACAACGGTACTCAGACAGTTAGAATCGATTATTTGAAAGCGTGGAACATGAACAAGGCAACAAGGATGAACCAATTGAGACTTTGAATCAACAAGAGTGAAAGGAACAAGGGCGAACAGTTTTGTCCACTTTATCCCCATTTGTTTTCAGCCAACAATAACTCCACAATATCAGTTATGATCATGCGTACTCACTGCATTTGTAAAAGGAACAAGGACAAAAAAAATTGGTATACTTTGTCCCCTTTTGTTCTTAGCGTAGAATAACTCCAATTGTAAATATTTCATCATTTTGATTTTCAATTCCTTAGTCTCCTAAAGGATCTAAACAGAAAATCATTTTCACGTATTCCTACTGATAAATCAAAACAACTCTTTGACCAAATTATTCAAGCGATTGGATGGAATTTCATATTATGAAGAACAGTTCCAGATCATTAACTGAATAAAAAGCGAAATACGCCGATCTTACCTACATTGATGCCTCCAATTTTTCAAACACGAAAGGTCTATTTGAGGCATTCCGTCAAACATCTGCATCTGAAATTGCTATTACGGATTCAACCGTTGATAAACAATCTTCAGCGCCCATGCTTTGAGGGAGCAAATTATTGTACTATTTAATAAAAGCAATGAGTAATTAACAAATAATATTTGTGCTAAATTTTGATAACGGTATACACTATATCAATATGTAAACGAATTATTATCTTGGTATTTTTATTCAAATTCGAATATAAATATTTACTTTAATTTGAATTTCAATGTTCAATTAGCAAATGTTCAAATAATTTCAAATTGAACAGAATCCTATAAGAAAAATCTAATGGCATTATCGATAAAATACTAAAAAAACAAATTGAATCACTTTGTGATGTAAATCAGATTCAGAGGATGAAGAACTCGAGGATGATGAACTTCAGATCTCAATCGAAGTTTCTAGAGATCGGAACCAAAATTTTATTATGCAAATATGATGAAAATTCAAGTACAGAATGAGATGTAATCTCTGTTTTTATAGCTACACATACTGACAATGAAACTACCTACCTAACGGCTTAAGAAACGTAAAACAAACTATCACGTTTTTATTAGTGAGACACTACTCGGTCACCATCCGATCAACCACGCTGTCACTTGATCCAACGGCTCCCTTTATTTCTTAACCACCTTGCTTCACCAACGACTTCTTTTCTCTTCTTCTGACTTCAGTAACCAACACCAGAAACTGAACATCAATGCCCAAGTCTCAACACTTTGAATATCGATATCAAGTCACATAGACAGCAAATTTAATATTCAGATACTAATCAAACACGAACCAAAGATTGTACCTCGATTCTAAAATTCAATTCAATTCTTTGACAACCCCATGCACAAGTAACAAATCCATAAAAACAATTTCAATATAGTTCAATAAGAAATCAAGCAACTGTTAGAATCTTACAACATTCACTAAATCCCAAGGGATTTACCAGACTAATTAGCCCTACAGAAAGCCATGCACATAGAGCTTTAAACCATTTAACTCATGCCCCAACACTCACATTCCATCTGCATTTTTCTCAGATAGAAAAACACCTAAATGAATAGTTACAAATACAATGCAAAACAAGCTGCAAAGCTCCAAGCTTCTAGTTGATCTCCGAAAACGGAGCTCGAGGAACAACCGGAGCTCCTACTTCCTTCCCAAGAAAAGATTCATAAGGATGATTTTCTCTGAACTCTTCTTGAAGGGATTCCACTGCTCGAAGCGACTCAATCGTACCCTTGCTTGGAATGTCCGGCTCACTTCTCACGGGGGTCGTGCCTGTAGGCTCGTAATCCTAGCAGAGAATGTGTGTAATGCATTAGATGATGGAATGCTATAATACATAATTTGTGTGTTATTGAAGTAGAAAGGTACATACCATGTATTTTTCCTTGAAAGTATCAATTGCATGGTCTTGGATACAGACAGACTGGTGGGAATGATCATTAAGTAGATTCTCAAGAGTTTCTGAATGATCTCTAGAGGTTGACAAGACTTCAGAAACAGATGATTTCTCTTGTTCTGACAAATCTGAAATGAAATATTTGGAGCTTAAAACATTTTTCATCAAAAGCAAGGTAAGAAGATGCCTAAAGATCCTGAAGAAAATAGAGCATTGTGAATGTAGTAGAACTATGGTATGAAAGATACTGTTTAATTGTGCTTTAACTTTCAGTAGGAACATAAGGCAAACTAACCATCAAAACACAGGATAATATCGTCGCTATTTTTCTTGAAATCATCCTCAATGAAAACTCTTGTAGAATCAATTTCAGCATCATGTTGTTCATTGATATAGAGCATATCCCTGAAGAAGACACATTAGAGAAATAAATAAATATCTTGTTAGTTCATGCATCAAAAGTGAACAAAACCAGAGCTTATTAGTATCTCCTTCTAAAGTACATTAACGGTTAACCAACCTAACATGTGAGTCGATGGTTGAAGCATTTTGATGTCCCATATCTTTCAAGGATTGTTGCATTGTTTGCCACCGCTCCAAAGCCATATCAGCACTGCTTACACTGTATAAAAGGACAAGGAGTCAGTAAAAACAAAGGCATGAAGAAATAAACTATTAGGCCAAAGCCACAAAAAGAAATGATCCTACAGAGAGAAAGAATGGATAAAGAGTTAACAGTATTGTGTTTAGACGGATATGAATCTTACCATTTCTGCATGAGTAACTCCATACGACAATGCTTAGCTGCGGAAAAATCAGCATTATCTTTTAAACTACTTTCTGAGTGCACCAAGCAATCCTCCCACTTCCTTTTCAGATCTGTTGTAATCCCATCAATTGTTGAGACATGTCCATCCAAAAACGTTTTATTTCCGATTGCACTATCCTTGAGATCATCCAACCTTGCTTCCACCTGTAAACAAAGGCTTAGATGTCAAAAGGATGGGGAAGTTAAAGTGGACGCCAGTACTGAAGAAGAATCATCAGAACCATCTCTTTTTGACGAAGCATGGAATTTGAAACAAGAGTTTTCATATCTGCAAGGAGCTTATCCGCTTCTGACTTTGATTGTTCCTGCACATATCAAACTTGTTTGAGTAAAAAGAAAGAATAACATTTGGTTAGATGAAAGAGCCAACTGTGGTAAAACCTCATAAGACTTCTGAAATTCGGCTATACTCTTCATCTGAATTTCATCAACTTGAGTAGCATGACTTTCAAGCTTTTTAGATTCTTCCAGAATCTTATCAAGATATCCATGAATAGATTCTGATGTACTTGTCAGGTGTTCTGTACTTGCAGTAAATCTCTGCAGATATGATACACGTGGATAAAGTTTATTATCTTGAAAGATTTGAAAAAGGACTGTCAGGGTGAATATGCAAAACCTGTCGGAGCTCTTCTGCCAAGTGTGTCATTTCCCCTTTATGACTAGACAAAATATCCTGAAGATCACCAAAAACTGATTTCACTTCATCAGCTTCAGTGGCTAAAAACTGCACAGATTATAAAAAGAAGCATGAGACTGTTTAGCCAAGCAAAAAGCAAAGGGAGAAAGTACAGGAATAATGTCTTCTCTTACTTCCTCAATAGACTGCAAATTTGAAGAAGCCAAAGCAGACAGTTCCTCTAGAGAAGCATTACTACCAGCTTTGTGCAAGCGAACAACATTTTGTACAGCCTCAAAATGAGATACATACAAAGCCCTTGACGAACTCACTTTATGCTTTAGTTCTACATGAGTCTACAAGACATATCCAGTTAGATGGCATCATATATAACAATTTGGAAGAAAGAAGGAATTATGTTGCTTCTAGGTTCAGGCAAGTAAATTAATGGTAAAGAAGAACAGTCATTTTGATAAACTACAATGAAAAATGGAAAAAGTTCAATTTTGATAGTGACCAGGAGAACACCTTATCATGTATTTGGAGAAAAGAGTTGCATAGATTTTCAACAATCTGCAGGTGCTCCTGTTGCCGGGATACAGATGCAGCCAGTGAGCTAGAAAGGGTACCAAGCTGCTCGGCAAGATCAGATTGGAAGCTATTTACAGTGGACCTGTTATCAATATTCAGTTTATCCTCTCTGGCTGCAAAGAAATTACAGATACAACCACTGAGTTGTGCTGACCAAATCTTTAAACTGACAATAGGAAAAATGCATACCGATTTTGAGAAATAGTGAAACATTATCCTTTTGGGACTTCTCCAGATCAGCACGCAAAACACAAGCTTGATGAGTCAATGCATTCTCTATCAAATAATTCATTTATTAGATACTGTATAAGAAAATCTGACTGCAAGTTTTCATCAAATACCTGCTTTTTTCTGTTCAGATATGATAAAGTCCCGCTCTTTTATGGAATATTTAGAAAGCCTTAGCTCATACTCAGTGTTTGCTAACAACTTGGTAGTTGAGTCCAAATCTTTCTGCAAACATCTAAGATAAGACTCACAAATATACATAAAAACAACACATAACTACAACCAATAATAAACATAACTTACTTGGGTTGCAGTAAGTTTGTTGCTCAAAGCACAGCATTGTTGGACCTGAACATTGTATTTTCCTTGCAATTCCTCTATTTGCTGCGTGCATATTTAAACTTTTAGATCTTTCTCAAGAATCCTGTTAACGTGAGAGCCTAAAAAAGCATGCTAACCTTTCGATGGGTTTCAATGGTCATTGTCATTTGCTCAATCTGATCAGCCATAGCCTATAATCCCCCACAAAAAAATAAAACCAATCACAACGAAATCAATAATTTTACTAAAGAATATTTAAAAAGGGAAAGAACAGTTTTTAGCCTCTCCAGACCCAAAGAGTAGATTTGACCAAAGAGAGCAACAAAGGCATTGAGATTTAAAAAAGCAGCATGTCAAGTATGAGCACCTTTCTCTCACTCTCTTCTTGATAGTAACGCTCCTTCGGAATGTACACGCCATTCTTCTCTCGCGCAGCATAGACCTCTACGAATCAGAAAGATAAATCATAAGATGTAAGTAAGAGTTTGCCATTCAAAAGGAAGCATCAGATGCATGCATATCTAAACAATTACCTGATTTAAGTCTTTCTATTTCACCGTAGAGATCTTTGATAAGAGTCGATTTCATCATCTTTTGGTTCACCTACATGTAGAGATGCTATTTTAGGAAGACAGGTTTGGTTGGTTTGTGGTAGTCAAATAAGAACCATTTGAACTACTTGTCACTGAGAAGTGAGAAATAATCGACAAGATTCAGATGTCGAGGATAAATATCTCCAACACAAACACCACTGGGATGGACCACAGAAAATGTTGGTATTCAAATTACAAGTACCTATTCCTTAGTATAATTATGAAAGAAAAACGACAGATCACATTAGTTCCCATCATGACTTCAGTTAACAAATAAAGAAGTACATGAGTTTCCAACACAAACACCACTGGGATGGACCACAGAAAATGTTGGTATTCAAATTACATGTACCTATTCCTTAGTATAATTATGAAAGAAAAACGACAGATCACATTAGTTCCCATCATGACTTCAGTTAACAAATAAAGAAGTACATGAGTTGTCATAGTTACTTAACATAGCCAGTGAGAATTACAATGAAAAAAGACCATCCCAAGCAACATACTAGAACCCAACCTCAGAAAGGACGATAAAAAGTAAACATGTATTAACTCCAAGACAAAGTAAAAGTTGCAATGGTACCTCAGGCTTATTCTTTATGTTCTTAGCCCTATGGGCATAATCTAGTGTGCTGAGGGTCTCCTCAAGACAATGGACAGCTGGTGATACTGTGGCAATAATACATGTCTTTGTTCTTCCCCCCAAAGAATCTCGCAGCAGACGTGTGAGCTTACTGTCCCTGTTGAAAGAATAACACATAGGATTAAAGTTGAATAAACAGTGTAATTCAATGAAATAAATTAGATAATGATCACAGATTCAACCTGTAAGGAATATGTCCAAGATGCTCAACAAGAGCATTTATTACACGTCCTAATGTAAGCAAACTTTTGTTTATCTCTCCAGCTTCTCTTGCCCTCCCCTGGTAACATTGATGAATAATTTATTAGAAATTGAAAACGTGAATAAAAACTAAAGAAAGTAAACTAACTGTTACACATTAGTAGAGAAGCAGCAAATAAGTTTCTACAGCTAGTCTAGTAGAAAATCTATAAGGCTAGATTACCTCCCTTGCACCAGAACGTGATATGTTCTCGGAACCAGCCAAATCAACCAAATTCAACTTGCCACATTTTATTAGCTCTTCACCTTCAGGGGTTGCTTCCTTTATATGTATTGTTATGGAAAATAGAGAATGTGACCGACTATATCCAAAAACAGAAAAGAAAGAACATCAAATTTTGCTTTATTTCCAGATAGGGAAAACTATACTCAGTTCAACCAGAATCAGTTCAACCTTGATTGTTTATTCAATAAGGTTTCTGCAGTTCGACGTTTAGCTGATCCTCTTTCAAGTAATGTGAAAATCTCAGAAGCACTTGCCACAATCTCCTCTTCCAGTCCTCTAACGAGTACACCACCTTTACCATCTTCCATGAGTGGCAACTGTTTTTTCTGCTTGTCTTCCAAAGCAACTTTCGACAAGTCATCCGGGGCAAGCAAGTCAGTTATTTCTTCATTGTATAACTCCAAAAAAGTAACTTTGACGCTGTACTCCGCATTTTGACTTTCTAGGGTGTCAAATACTTGTTTTACTGCTCTGGGGATGACTCCTGCTTCCGGAGGCAATTCCCCATTTGGACCACTCTTCAAGATAAAGCAAAATAAAGCTCAAGAAAAAACTCAGCCAGCAAATAAAAAACAATAGAACGTAAAACTTTATAAATATATAGCACCTTTGCTCTCTTGCATTCACCCTCCATGGTATAAGTTTTTCCTGTGCCAGTTTGACCATAGGCAAATATTGTACAGTTGAAACCTTCCAAAACCTCATTCACTATTGGAATAACTGCTTGGTCATATAGATCCCTCTGTTGGGCATTAGGCCCAAACACCTAAACATGTCGATAAACAAATTTGAAATGCATGTCTGGAATAAAGCCAAAGAGTACTAGAATCCCAAACCAGCAATTTCTTTAATAACGTTAATTATTAAAGTTGTAAATACTCTCTATATGTAATACCCAAATCAGCATACTTCTTCAATATGCCAAATTAACGGCCAATAAATCATAAATAATACTACGATACTTCAACGGAACGTCTACTGGAAGATCAAATCATAAAGAATGTTGTCATCACAACCAACACCGACCATGCAAATTAATGCTCACTCAAGCAAAACCAGTCCAAAAAAAATGAAAAACACGACAGCAAGAAAGCTAACCTTGTCAAATGTAAAAACCCTATCTATTTGTTTCCCGGCGATGTTCTGCGAGACGGAGACCTCTCTCTGGTAGTCATTGCACGTCACTACCTGCGGAGCATTGTTCCGCAACTCCTCCTCGCTAAACGGTCTGCAAAAATCACCAATTAAATCAAACGCAACACGAATTCAAAAAAAAAAAAAGGACATTGTTTCATATTTATGAATATTACCTGCAGCGAAGAAGAACCTGAACATTAACACCCTTTTCTTTCTCATGACGACTCATTTTCGAGCTTCCGCGCCTGGTCGGAGTCTAGATTCTTTGTCAACGACAAAACTCTAAGATTTGATTTTTTCCTCACTTGGAATGTTTGGTCTGCGAGAATTGAGAAGGGAAAAGTGGAGCGGGATATGAATCTGGTCTGATATAATTTGAATTTTTGAAGAGCGCCCTACCCTTTCGCTCTATAGTAGACATACATGTGGTATAAATAAAGACGTTATAAAGAATGTGGCTCAGCCGTCGGATCAGTAAAAAAACACCCGACGGTTGGTATTGGGTTGGAGTTTTAAACTACTCATCAATGTGAAGTCTATCGGGCTTTCGCCTTTCGGTAATCGGATTAGGGCCCAAGCCCAATCGTTGTCGGCTTGACAAATCACACTTGAAATAAAGACAATGTTAAATTCTTTATATTTATACAACCGCATCACACTGGAAGCAACTTTGTGGAGCCTGTCACCTATGGTTAGCCTAGGGTGGTTGAACTCTCCTGTGTGGTTTGCAGGCTACTGCACAAGGAGCGGGGTTTACCCACGGTCTCGGCAAGGTAGCGCATGCGGGTTCCACGTATCAAAAAAAAAAAAAAAAAAAAAAAATCGTATCTCATAGCATAGCCATTGAAATGCTTATTTTTGGTTGAATGTCATCGATTAGAATGGGGAGAAATTCATGTTTTATCATTTTAAATAATTTTTTAAAGTTTTTAACCACATTTTTAAAAACATTATAAAAATAACCATTTTTAAAAATTTTCAGAAAAAAAAAATATTGAAATGATTTGTTTAACTTTTAAGAAATAAGTGGCCCAAACATTGATATTTCATATGTAGAGAGAAAAAATAAAAAAATTTACTTTTATAATTAAGATATATTTAAATAAATTATTATAGAGTAGTCAATTTGCTATTTTTTATTTATTTTTTTAAAATTGTTATTTGAATTACTATTATCCTTAATTGATTAGGAATGTAGTATCATCATGAAGTAACCAAATAAATTGCAAAATAAAAAATTAGACGATACGCAATCTTTAGAACAAACTCATAAAAATTAATTATCTAACATAAAATAATATTTCATCAATATTTACATCAATTTAATCACTTGTTGCATCAATTCTAATAGGACACTCCCTAATTTTATGACCCTCTAATAGGGGTGAAACCGGATCGGATAATATCCGCCCGATCCGGAGCCGTATCCGATCGGATACAAATTCGGGGAGCAATTCTAGTATCCGATCGGATACGGATTCGAATCCGGATATCTTGAATCGGATACGGATTCGAATTCGGATTTCACATTATCCGCCCGTATCGGATTTTTTCTGCATTTAATCGAATATTTCCCGGATTATGAAATCGAATATTCGGAATATTTAATAATTAATTTTATAATATAATAATAAATTAATATTAAGAAATATTTAAAAAAATTAAAGTCAAAAGTTCAAAACTTAAACCTACTTGGCTACTCTCTCTCCTCGACCCCACCTCTCCCCCTCGGACATCAACTCCCTCAAACCGCCGTCCCACCTCTCGCCGACATCCCACCTTTCGCCGACGCCACTACCACCTCTCCCCCGCCGCGCCGCTCAGCTCTCGTTCACCGCTCTCGCCGCGCCACTACCACCTAACCAAAGGTACCATTTAGGTGGGTGTGCTTGTTGATCTGAGCTTTGCACACGATTTTAAGTTTTCTTCTTCTTCTTCTTCTTGCTAGTGATTCTTTTTTCTTGAGGTTGTTATTTGTATGTAAGCTCTGTTTCTGTATACTAATGTTTCTCAAGATTTGAGTTTGTTTTCCATTTGGAATAATCATAAACCATTACACTATTTACTCTGGATTGTAATATTTTGGTTTTGAGAAGGCTTTTCTTTGCTTCTTTATGCTGCAGAATAGATTTCAGAGTTTCAATTCTACTTTTTCTAGCATATGAGGAAAATATGAGGAAAATAGCATAATCATAAACCACATTTTCGGTAAAATAGTGCTTAATTGCTTTCTGAAAAGTAGTGGTGCTTAATTGCTTTCTGAAATGGTGCTTAATTGCTTTCTGAAATAGTGGTTAATTGACTTTAAGCCAGATTCTGTAAAATAATGGTGTTTAATTGGTCATTTCATACAGTATAATATGGCTGGAGAATCTTCGTTCTCGCACGATCTTTCCGTCGGAGACTACCCAAACGATGTCAATCACCTAGTAACGAGGTAGATTCTATATCCGATTTTTTCATCATCATCTATTTAAAATAATTAAATTGCTAATTTATTTTTTTGGATCTTATATAGGGAGGGTGCAAGTGTGGTTGCATCATCCACAGCAGAAGATACAACTATACCGATTATTGATGTTGATGAGGGTTCAAAAGAAGTGGATGATGAGCCTGAAGGAAAGAGACGGAAGAGGACCACATCAGAGGTCTGGATACACTTCACTAAGTTTAAAGAGACTGTAGAGGTGAAGGGTAAGAAGGATGTGCTACTTTGGGCACAATGCAATAGATGTAAATACAAAGCTGGAGGTGAGAGTACAAATGGCACAATAGATGTTATTGGCTTATTGCTAGGTATTTTATTTTGAATTTTGGATTTTTTTCGTACTTTCTTGATTTTAAAAAATATGTTATTTATAATGGATAGTATATTAACTATAATTTGCATTAAAATTTCTATTAAATATTGTATACATGATTTTTTCATGTGTTGCAATCACAAATCGATGATTATTTATGAATCATACTATCCGATTATTGTTATTCGAATTCGATCCGAATCCGTCATATATCCGCCCTGTATTCCTATCCCGAATATTCCGAATCCGTATTCGTATCCGGCCTTCCCGTATTCGACTCCGAATCCGAGAAAAAAATATGGGATCAAATATGGGAAGAGTACTATCCGTCCGTATTCGATCCGTTTTCACCCCTACCCTCTAATTAAGTTTTCTAAATCATACAAAATAAATAGTAATATTTCTAAAATCAGAATAAATGACACAAACTAAATGACTAAATAAGAAATCAAGGTATTCATACACAAAATCTCACACACACACACACACACACACATATATATATATATATATATATATATATAATTGCAATATCCTAAAATATCTTTCAAGTATTTTATCCTAATCATTCTTAAATTGTAGCATAATTACGAAAAATTAGCATAAAATTAGGGATTATACAATACTAATTATGTTTAGAGCTCGATCTAATGAAAAAAATACAAAAAACTAAATTAAACTTAACAATTCTAGAGATCATTAAAACCTACGTATTAATTCATAAACGAATCAATCAAAATATTAATCATTCCTAAATTGTAGTAGTCATGATTATAATATTCTAAAATATCCTAATCATTGAGTGTTGGTGATAATTAATACTAATACAAATAAATATGAATGAAATTACTCATTTAGTAGGTGTTTGCAATAGCTTAAATTATTCAACTTATAGCTTAATTTAAGGAAAAACTGTTTTTGGGTGTTTTCAACAGCTTAAATTCGGAAAAATTCTCTACATTTAAGTTGAATAAGTTGAAGTAGGTTAAGTTGGTTTTTACCAACTTCTCCAATTTAATGACATATTTGTAATTTCGGATAAACTATGATTTGACATTTTACTTATAAATCACAAAATAAGCTACTACAGTATAAATTTTGCAAACACTATTTTTTCAACTTTTCCAGCTTTTAAGCAGTTTTTGCAAACACACCCCAAATTCTCTAATAAGCTACTTTTACCAACTTCTCCTTAATTTAAGCACTTAAAAAAACTTAAGCTGTTGCAAACACCCCCTTAATTGATGCAATTACTTAATTAACGTTTCTGATTTTAACAGATTTCCGTTTGACTTTTTCCTTCAATAAAGAGTTTTTATTGTACAATTACTTATAATAAAAACTTTAGTTAAATAAACAATCCCAATATTTTCTCTCTTTTACTAGGTCAGATTTAATAATCAATTGGGACCCACATTTTTCATAAAATGTTGGATATTTTAGTATCCATTCTCAAAAGTATAAAAAGTAGTAATTTATATTATGTTTTTAAAAGTATGATTATTTAAATTATTTTATTATTTTATTTGATTATATTTATGTAATTCCCCATTAGAGTGTCTTTATGCCATTGCATTAAATCATGAGATGGACTAGTGTGCATCATGTTGCACATGCAGCATGATCCAATTGCCCAATTTTGACGCTTGTTTGACCCGTTGACCCGCTTTGAATCATGTGTTGAACTATTTAATTTTTTTTCGTATTTGTTTTATTTCGTTTTTTTTTGCTTTTTTTTTCTTTTTTCGATTTTAAATTTTTTTTTGTCTTTTTTGTTTTTTCCTTTATTTTTGTCTTTTTCGTCTTTTTTGTTTTTTCGCCTTTTTCATTTTTTCGTCTTTTTTCATTTTTTCGCCTTTTTCGTCTTTTTTGTTTTTTCCGTCTTTTTCGCCTTATTTCGTTTGTTTTTTTCTTTTTCGTTTTTTTTCGCCTTATTCGTTTTTCATCTTTTTTCATTTTTTCGCCTTTTTCGTTTTTTCCGTCTTTTTCGTCTTTTTCGTTTTTTTTTGTCTTTTTCGTTTTTTCGCCTTTTTTTTTTTTTTCGCCTTTTTCGTCTTTTTCGTTTTTTTATTTTTTTCGTCTTTTCGGAAATACAAAGAATGACTCGACACTTTTTTTCGTTTTTTCGTTTTGAAATACAAAAAATATTTTTTGTTTTTTCCCCTTTATTATAAGGATGAGAGTGTCACTCTTTGTATACAAAAGTGTCGTTTGTTCTAAACAATGACACTTTTGTTCGTTTATTCTAAACAATGACACTTTCATTTGGGACAATTGACACTTTTGTTTATTACGATTGACACTTTGGGTAACATTTCTGGTTATTATGCTTCATATTGATTAGTAGATGAAAGTGACACGTTCCTTAATTCTGAGTGTCAATTTACTTCAGTGTGATTGACACTTTAAGATAAATGACACTTTCGTTCGTTGTAATTGACATTTTTTTCATAAACAAATGACGTTTTTTTTCGAAACAAATCGCATTTTTAAAAAAAATAATTGATATTCAATAAATGACACTTTATTCAAATACAAATGACACTTTTGTTTGTTACGATTGATACTTTGGATAAGTAACAAATGACACATTTATTCATTACAAATGACACGCCTTCCTTATCAAAAAAATAAAAAAAAATTATTTGTTACGATTGACACTTTTGTTTGTTACGATTGACACTTTTTTTTTATATGCAAAGAGTGACACGTCCGTCCTTAAAATAAAGGGAAAAAAATGAAAAAAAAATGAAAAAAAATTTGTTTGTTGCGATTGATACTTTTGTTTGTTACGATTGATACTTTCGTATGCAAAGAGTGACATGTCCGTCCTTAAAATAAGGGGGAAAAAACGTTAAAAAAGAAAGTAAAATAAAATAAAATAATGATGTCATGCTGACGTCAGCGGGTTAAACACGTATCAATGCGGGTCAACGGGTCAAACACGAGTCAAAGCGGATCAAAATTAGGTAATTGGATCATGTTGTATGTGCAACATGATGCACACAAGTTTTTGCCTTAAATCATTCGGTAAAAAGGTATGAAAATTAGGAATAACTATAAAACTTATACACGATGTTAGGATTTAGAATATTGAAATAAAAAATTTGGAAAAAATATAAAAAATTAAGTTTAACTCCAAATTTGATTCCCTCTCATTTTTTTAGAAGCCACCCCATACCCTTTTTTCATTTTAATCACTTTTTAAGTTTAGTTTTTTCCTTATTCATTCTTTCGTTTTTTATTTTTACACTCTTTAAGTTATTTTCCATTTTCCATTATTCATTTTTTCATATTTTATTTTTAAAATATTTTATGTTCTATTTTTCATTCTTTAATTTTGTTTCATTATTCATTTTTATTCTTTATTTTCTAATTTCTTTTATAGCTTTATATGTTATATTACAAGTTAATGGTAAATTGAAAATTCATCTTATTTCATTACGAGATAATTAGTAAACCAAATATCAAAGTATATTAATGACTATGAACTCGAATACTAAACTAAACAGTACATTGAAATATTCAACTCATTCCAAAACCTTAGTAAATGATTATAAATCCAAATTCTCAGATCTACTCACTGTTTTGGGTTGTAGATAATCAAATACTTTTGATTCCATTAAATATTTGCATTTCAATTTTGATATTTCATTAGAATTGCATTTGAATACAAATACATAATTATGATATTTAATTAAATATTTGTGAAATTTTATTAAATATAGTTATATAAAATATTTATATGTAATATATTTTTTAAAGCTTATTATAAAATTTATGCCCTGTTTTAGAAAATAACTTAAATAAGGATTTATGACAACATGACTTATGGTATAAGAATTGTTGTGAAATAATATAAGTTTTGAATGATCTTAAACACCTATTTGATTGGTGAACTAGTCTAATGAATCTTATAGATTATTTGTTTTCAGATTTGTTTTGTCCTGTTTGATCAGTCCGTTGTTTCGCTATGACATGCTCTTGAGCTTACGCCTTTCAGGCTAGACTGATCCCTCAGATCAAAGTTGTTGGGTGATGATTCTGTCCTCAGCATAGTCTTACTTGGTGGGAAATGATTCTATCTTCTATACTGAACCATGCTCAGCAGCCTAGTGCTCTGAATGTTGAGAAGATTTGAAGATCCCAAAACCCTATCTGATCGGTGAACCATTCCGTTGTAATCGTTATTCTTGTCTCTGAGGTTTCAGACTCAATAGACACTCTGCTTCTGATCAAGGCGCTCAGTAGATTATCTCGCCTTAACACCGGAAGTAGAAGACTCAGTGATCTTGGACTCGGCAGAGCAAGATATCGAAAGAGTCGGTAGAGCTGGACTCGGCAAGAAGAGCAAGTCCGTCGAACTCGTAGCCGATCTTCGATAGACTTTACTCGCCTATCTACCTATCGAATACGGATCAAGATCGGTAGACGTCTTCCGAATCGTCGATACTTTTGAAAGACAATCGGCATTGTCATATACGAGGAAGAGAGAAGTCGCCTTGGGCATTGCCTTGAAGTCTGTGCCTTGCCTCAACCACTCTATCCACCTCGACGAATGAAAAGAACACACGTGTTTTCTCACCGCTAAAGTCGCAGCCAACCTTTTACCTAAAAAGGTGGGAAAGTATACTTGTTACCTACTTCAAGAGAGCCGTTTGCTACCAAAAAGAGAGAGAAAGAAGAAGATCGTCTCCAACGGATCTTTTCCAATCTCTCGCTCTATAAATAGAGGGACATTTCAAGAAGAGAGAATGCGCATAAGCTTAAACGACGAAAACATACACAAGCATTCAAACGAGCTAGAACCGTAAAAACCCTAAGTCTTCCGCAAGAACTTGAAAATCTATCTCCGGCAGAAAGACTACCTTCTCATCTCATAAGGAACCAAGCTAAACCGTTAGAAGAGCCTCTAGTATCCAAATCGACGATACACGAACCTAAAGCTTATTTCGGTTGTTCGTCGATCTAGAAGCTACATTCTCATTCCCTATCCCTCTAACCCTAAGCTCAACCGAATATACTTATAGCTTAGACGATGGAGTTCATATTTGAACCCAATCCTTATTGTAAAAGGACTCCTTCATAGTTGGAGAAGTTTGTCAAACACTTTAGTTTGATGCCTTTGTAACCGGGACTTGCTCGCATAATCCCCAAGCCACGCCTTTGTCCTCGTGCACAAGCCGACCGAGACTAACTCAAGATAATAAATAGCCTCCCGAACTTTCGGGACAGGTGGACGTAGGATCGATTGATATCCGAACCACTTTAAAAATCTCGTGTCTTGTTATTGCTTTCGATTACTTGTTGCATTGATTTTACCGTTCATACCGAAAATCTTCTTTAAAATCATACAACCGTCTCAAAGATATCGAATCGTCTACTTGCTGAACTGAGACTTGTATAAAACGGTTTTCCACTCAACTGATTAGGGCCTACACTTTTCCGCACCGCTGAAATCTACCTGTTTGATACTGAATTCTGACTCAGTCAGCTAGCAGATCCTAGTAGAGTCAAACTCTTTGCCACACACGATTCAAAACAGCTATTTGGTCTGCTGAATTATTTCAGTACGGCACTTTCCTGAATAGGACTGTTCGTGTTCGAAGTTGAGAAAATCGAATTCAGGTGTATTCACCCCCCCCTCTACACCTGACCGTACACTCGGGACCAACAATTGCTATCAGAGCGGGAGTTCTTTAAGACTCTTGTTATCTTGAAACTGGTTTACTTGAACGGATCCGGAAAATCATTTTCACTGCATATCACTCTACATTCATATCATTAGTTTTATATGGGCCGATATGTCGTGGATAAGAATGGTACCCATGTTCTCGGTAGAGAATTATGGAGTATGGCGAAGTCGAGAATGGAAGCACATCCGACATCCCTCCATGATAGTATGATCGAAGTGCTTGAAGATGGACCTATTGTTCCCATGATCGATAGTGTCGTGACTCGGGCCCCAGCGAAGGAGGAGGAATGGTGACCGGGAAGAAGATCCCTAAAGACGAAGTCTCTTCACTCCCGAAGAGAAGAAGCTTCACAACTTAGACCGAGTCGCCGTAAATGCCATACCGACCACTCTTAGTGATTCTTATCTTGGCGTGGTTCGGGGAATGCAAACCGCAAAGGAACTCGGGACGCTCTAGCACTACCGAGTCGTGGAACTCGGAAGATAAAAGCTAACAAACCGGGCCGGAACTCCAAAAGCCGGAAAGTCTCGTCTCTCATGCACGGTGACAAAATAGAAGATCTCGAACGTCGATTTACGAATCGATGAATTCCATCAATGGGCTGGGAAAGACATTCAAGAACCGAGAAATGAATCTCAAGATACCGAGGGCACCGCCTTGACGACACCTGGACACCTTTTGCCACTTTATTGCGACATTCTCGATTTAGATGTTATCTCTCCCGACCATATCTTTTCGTAACTTTAGGCGCGTAAGAGTTTGAGTTCGATGACCTCAACGAAAGCAAAGAGTCAAGCCGACAATAAAATGGACCATGCCTTCAAAGCATCGGGCCAAGACAAGATCTGCAGCGACAAGCAAGACAACGAGTAAGACCGAACCTTCACTCAATGATCTACAAGAAGGAAGTCTCGCTCGTGGAAGTACGCGTTGCTCACCGTGAAGTATCGAAGGAGAAGGAGAGGCGCATAAAACCGACTAAAGCATACCGAGACACAAAAGGTAAGTCGATTATACGCCAAAATGCACTCCGACTCACAATCTTCTCGAATGCGAAAAGAAGGATGACTCAACACCATCAAAGGATAGTGAAAGCAAAGAAGAAAGAGTCATCACTTGCTACAATCGCAAAAAAGCCAGGACACTATCAATATGATTGTCCCGAGCTCGTAGTGCCGAACGCGCAAAGACGTAAGGCAAGGAGAGAGAAATTCGCCCCGTAAGAGACAATCCTATATTGCAGGGCGAAATCTCGGACGACTCGAAGAAGTCGACTCCTTTATGGACTCATCTCGACGATGAAGCGACTTTCATGGCCTTAGAGCATGAAGTCGAAGAAACAATCGAAAAGTGCCTAATGGCAGGAGAAGAGGATGAGGTAAACTCTCATGAACCACTTAATTCCTCTTCACACCGCACACACGACACTCGTTTCAAAGTGCGGATGGGAATTTGGACATCACGACCGCCTATGAAGAATTATTAGATGAACAAATTCAAATGAGTTTGCAGCTCAAGTAAGACTCTTCGAGAGAGAATCAGAGACTTTCTCAGGAGAGTCAGGCCGCTATCGAAGCCGAAGGACTTGTGTTGAGACTCGTGGAGGAGATGAACTCTCTAATGGCCAATTCTCAGCATCAAGAAGATCGAATTTCGGTTTTGACCAATGACTTGACTCGTAAAGATACCGAACCGAGCTCATCAAGCAAGAACTGTCGGGAGTTCGGACCAAGCACGACATACCGAAAAAGAGTGATGATGTCCGGAAGAGCCCGATGACCGAGTGTTACATGGGCGCCGAAAAGAAGCCGGAGGCTATGCTTGCAAGCAACAAGCCCAAGCACCGTAAGGAAGGACTTGGTTTCAACCGAGAAGCTTCCCCATCCGCCCCCGTACACTCGAAGTGCGTCTAACCGATAGGTTTGTTCGAGGAGAAACAATCAATGCAAATCTTCCGAACCCCTCAAAGAAAGAACAAACAAAAGATGAAAGCACCTCATCCTACGCATCGCATTCGACCGTAAGATCAAGCACCAAGACACCCCGGGCCTACCACGGGGAACTAGCAGAGTTAAGTGGGCCGATCAGGATGGACCACCTCGCTTGACACATCCAATTCTCAAGATGGGTCATATTACTATGATCCCATAGTCGAAGAGGTTCCAAGAGTCGAAAAAGAAGAAAAATGCACAAAAGGCAAAGGTCGCAGCCCACCAACTCGGAAGATCCGGACTCCCGAACCCGAATCAACTTAAGAAGTCGCCTTTGACCACCCAAAGGGTCAAGTATGTTGACTCAAGTGGAAAGAAACTGCTCCGAAACCACCAGGGGTTGTTAGACATTTGGGTTACTAAAACTAACATCTAAGGACCCAAAAACAAAATAAAGGGTACCTGAATATAATTCGTTTTGCAGGTGCACAAAGATCCTTGGTATGTGGACGGTGGATGCTCAAGACATATGACTTACCGAAGGAACCTATCGAAGAATTATATAGCTGAAGAAGGACCCAGAATGAGTTTGGAGACAATGCAAAAGGCTATACAAGAGGATATGGAACACTCAGCATTGGAACCGCCACGCTCCTAAAGTATCATATGTTGAAGGACTTCAAAGATAATCTTCTCTCGTTAGTCAATTCCGTGGATAACTCGAATAGAGTGATTTTTGACACCGGTTTATATGATGTCATTGATAAATCCACGGGGAAAACAAGGTGTTATCGTGTTCGCGTAAAAAGAATATATATGTAGCCGATCGGAACTCAGCCAGTAACCCGAAGCTTGTCTGTTGGCGAAGAACGACAACCGTACGGGATGGCTTTGGCATAGGAGACTCAGCCACCTCAACTTCAAAACGCTCAACAAACTAGCAAGGAACACTCTAGCAAGAGGACTGCCGAATGAAGTATTCAGCAAAGACACTCAGTGTGAAGCATGTCTGAAGGGAAAGCAAACAAGGAATCAAAATCCACCTGTTCCATCTCCTTCCACTGATGGAATCCTTCAGTTGCTACATATGGATTTGTTCGGTCCGCTCTCTCCATGATGATCGAGGCAAGAAATATGCTTTAGTGGTCATCGATGAACTACTCGCGCACACATGGGTCATATTCATTGCCAACAAGTCTGACGTCAAAACAGAGTTACCAACGCTTCTGAAAAAGCTCAGTGTCGAGAAGAACACCAAGATAATCAAAATTCGTTCTGACAGAGGAACTGAGTTCCTTAATTCCATGGTAGAGGAGTTCTGCAAAGCAGAAGGAATTGAGCATGAGACATCTGTTGCGCGCACCCCTCAGCAGAACGGGGTTGCTGAACGAAAGAATCGCACACTCAAAGAAGCAGCAAGAACTCTACTCGCAGACTCAGGACTCCCAACCAAATTCTGGGCAGAAGCAACTGACACTGCATGTTATACTCAGAACCGATCTCTACTGACAAAGCAGCATAAGAGAACACCATATGAACTATGGAACTGCAGGAAGCCTTCTTTATCTTATTTCCATATCTTTGGTTGTTCATGCTTTATCCACAATAATGGGAAAGATCAGCTGAAGACTTTTGATAGCAAGTCAGATCAGGGAGTTTTCTTAGGATACTCTCGGGTCAGCAAAGCTTTCAGAGTATTCAACTATCGGACTCTTTGCGTGGAGGAAAGCCCTCATGTTGTTTTTAATGAGTTTGCTACCAAGACAGGAGCAATAACTTTAACTCTAAATCCGAGGACATCGAAGCGCCTACGAGGATCTAAGCGTAAAAGACAAACCCGAAAAGGTCCAAGCCTATGTTGGGATGATGATTCGGTACGAAGAAACCGAAGACAAGTCTATCGAATCTCAACCACAGAGCAAGTAGCCGAACAGATTGACTCTCCCGAACGAGTCAATCCCGTGTAACTCGAGTCGATGAGGAAACCTTAGAGGTAATCGAGACCACTATCGAGAGTAACAACTCGGGGGGGAACATCTATTAATGTTCCCGAGTTGAATGCCCCGAACCCGGAAACTCGGTAGATCACACTCTCATTACCGAATTGCTTCAATCTCGTAATAGTACGACCGAAATTCCTAACTCACCTACTATCCGTGTTGATCAAATTTCGGATGAAGAGTCGAAACATCGTAGATCGTGGCTAGATGCTCACACTAATCGATCTAATCATTGGAGATCCTTCAAAGAAAAGTCAAGACAAGATCCGGATTCTCGTCAAGGAGAAAGCGCATTATATTCCTCGCTTCTTGTCTACCGAAGAGCCTCGACGATTGAGGATGCACTTAAAGATGCCGACCGGATCATAGCTATGCAGGAGGAGCCGAATCGGTTCACGAGAAACGAAGTTTGGGAGCTTGTTAACGCACCCGGCATCAACACGTCATTGGAACAAAATGGGTCTTCAAGAACAAGCGAGATGAAAACAACGTCATAGTAAGGAACAAAGCAAGGCTCGTGGCTAAAGGCTACCGTCAAGCCGAGGGAATAGATTTCGATGAGACATTCGCTCCGGCTTGCAAGATTGGAGGCAATCGGACTATTCCTAGCCTACGCAACACATCAAAGATTCGTAGTCTATCAAATGGATGTGAAGTCTGCGTTCTCGAACGGCGCATCGAAAGAAGAAGTCTATGTAGAACAACCGCCCGGCTTTCAGCAGGGACATCGGGTTTATAGACTCGTAAAGGCTCTATATGGGTTAAAACAAGCACCCGTGGCTTGGTACGATACCCCGTCGAGTTTCTTCTTCGTAAAGGTTTTCGTAAAGGCACATGAGATCGCACGCCGTTCAAGCATTCGACCGGAAGACGACTTATTACTCGTGCGCATCTATGTAGACGATATTATCTTCGGATCAAAGAACGTCGTCATGTGTCAGCAGTTTGAGAAAATAATGAAGGACAAGTTCGAGATGTCAATGATGGGTGAAATGAACTATTTCCTCGGCCTTCAAGTCAAACAATCTGAAAAGGGAATGTTCATTAACCAAGGCAAATACACTCGAGACCTCATCAAAAGATTTGGTTGTACATCCGGCAAACCTATTAAGATCCCGATGAACACGAATATGAAAATCGATCTTGATAAAGAGGGAGTATCAGTAGACCAAACTGAATTTCGTGCAATAATTGGTTCCTTATTATATCTAACAGCTACTCGTCCTGACATAACTTATGTTGTAGGTGTCTGCGCTCGATTTCAGGCTAATCCTAAGTAGAGCCACATGGACTCAGCAAAGAAGATTCTCCGCTACCTCAGAGGCACACCTGACATGGGTTTATGGTATCCAGCTGATGATAATATTGAAGTAACCGGTTACTCGATGCCGACTATGCGAGATGTAGAATTGACCGAAAATCAACTTCGTGAACTTGTCGGTCCCTAGCAAGTAAGCTAATCTCATGGTTTTCAAAGAAGCAAGCACTCGCAAGCCACGTCAACTACCGAAGCCGAATACATGGCCGCCGGAAGTTGTTGCGCCCAAATCCTTTGGCCGAGACAAGCAGCCTAAGAGACTATGACATCATTCGAATGAAGTGCCGATATTCTCGCGACAAGCACGGTGCTATTGCAATCACTGTAACCATGTACTACATACGAGATGCAAGTACGTGGACATTAGGCATCACTTCATTCGCGACCATGTCGAAAAAAGGATATCGGGATGGAAAAGATCCATACCGACAAACAAAGGGCCGATATTCCGACCAAGCCTCTAGCCGAATCCGCATTCAAAGAACTTTCGGAGAGAGCTAGGTCTCGCCGGACCCTACCGACCCCGCTAGTAAGAAGGTTCCGAGGAGAGGATCATTCAAGAGTGGGGGAATGATCACTCTCAATCGAGTAAATTCAAGACGTAGAGACAGAAAACCATCTACAAGAGGTATCACCGACTACTATGTTCACCGACAGTTTGCGTATCTCTACTCGGAGTAACGAATAAAACAAGAATGCATTTATGATGAAGATCCAAGCATGCTATTAAATATCCTAAGTTTGTCATTTATTATTAACGGCTTATATTTAATGCACGACATTCCATACACAAGTTTGTCGAACTCGCTCGCATTTAATGCATGTCATCTCATAGTTACTACTTAGGCATATTTACAACTGGCTTTGACTTAGGCGGCATATGTGATCATTACTTAATATATCTTTTAATCTTGACCGTCCATCTCATAAAGCAAGTTTAAACTCTACCTTTGATCGAAAACCGTTCACCTTCACGTTAGATATATATTTTCGATCATATCTTTAGAAACCGCCATTACCGCACTTAAAATCCTCTGCATCCGAAAATTCTGAGATCATTTCTTGCAATCCCCTCTTGCATATCCTTTCAGAATCTCTCTTTCGGTATGCTTATTACAACTGCTACACGAATTAATTTTCTTTTTCAGAATCGCTATACAAACTGTTTTATTTAAATCGATACTGATAAATGCTAGTGTAACAGGTACAATGGCAAGTAAAAATATTTCGGTGTCTACTCCAGTTAACATGCAAGAAATCCTGGACAAGGATCGTGTTTGGTTCGAGCCAACCATGGAGTTCAACGCATGTGATCTCGATTATATGGACGAGATCTTCTCAGCTCTTAGAGAGTCCGGGCTTGAAAGTTTTCTTTCAAGGAAGCTGACATACTTCCTCCCGAGGCAGGTGGCCGAAGTTTATCTTAATTCGACTCGCAGGCGGGGACATAATCGGAAGATTCGCCGTTCACGAGATCAAGGATGCTTCTCCAATATCAAGCAAATATCCACCAAGGAGGCGCTAAAGAGAAGTTTTGATCTCGCCTTTCCGAAGGAGCCGATCGCTGGGTACAAGGATGATCTTGTAGATGACTATTTGACAATATTCGTGGAAAGCCCACGACCTTGTAGAGCCGTTTCCTAAAAACAACATGCTCGCCTCGCACTGAGCTTTGGCTTATATTGTGACGCAGCCATCGACCGCCCAAGGTGCTCATTCGATCAAGTATCGAGGCTTAAGATCCGGCTCATGATGGCCATATATGATAGAGCCCGGATCAATTGGACGGAGTTCTTTATCCGAGAATTCATGGCTCGAGTGGCCAAATTCGACAAGGCCTCTTACACGCCGAGTGTAAAGGGCAAGCTTCTTTATGGATCGAAGTTGTCCATAATGATAGAGGATGTCTCGCGGATCTCGAACCAATCACCTACAATGACAAGGAGTATTTTAATGTGAAGAAGTTCGGATTCCACAACAAGATCGCTTGCTCTTCAGCAGATCGGGTCGAGTCCCTCGACCATAACTCGGCAGACTAAGCCTCAGCGAGCTACACCCTCGAAGAAGAGAACACCTCCAAAGAAAACTCCAAAGGCACCAGCTAAGAAACCGAGGAAAGCCATTCCCGACGTGCCTACCGAACCCGAGGTCTCTCCCGAAGTTCTGCGCTCGCCAGCTACTCAAGAACCTATTCGGCCTCGGCGGCCGATAGGACGAGTCGAATCATCTCGAGAAGACTCAATCGGTGGAGAAGGCCGTCTCCACCGAGGAACCCGTAGAAGTGGAATAAGGGGATGCTACTCGAAGCACATAGCGAAGAGATTTAGCGTCTTGACACCCCCTCTCGGTTCCACCACTCGGCCAGGTGTACCTCCCGCCGAGACTCGACGTCTCCCATGGACTTGGAGTCCGAGACAACATCTAAAGAAGAGTCAATTGGGATGGAAGCTTCTAAGATCATATCCAGAGCATCCCGAGAGATTCTTCAACGGATTCCGGAGCTTGCCGACTACTCGATCCGTTGCTCATTGCAAAATCAGCAAGGCTCCACATGTTGCTTCGCGATTTCGGGAGTGGCCCCATCTACAACGTCTAGTACTCCACTACTCCTGCCAGTAGCTTCATGAAGAAGAATTGAAGTTGAGGGAGCAAATAGGCTACTCTGAGCCTGCTGACCTCAGCACCATGGAGAACCTGAGGGCTGCTATGCTGGCAATGATACATGACAGGCAGCTAGCTACCGGCTCAGCACCCTCAGATGGATCAGACCACGATGGTCAAGATCCACCCATTGATTCAGGCCCTGGAAAGCCTGATGAGGAAAATCCCCAGGACAAGGATACACATGCTATCGAACAAGCTCAACCTCCACTCCGTATCCTTGGACCTCGCGAAGTCCACGGGCCGGTGCTTCGTCCTCGCAGAGCCCGCTCGCCTCTTGGCCGGAGTCGACTTACGAAGCAGCGCCCAGCCCAACTTCCAATAGATCTCGATCCGTAGCAAAAGCTCACCGCTCAGGGAATCCAGAATCGAGCTCTTGCGAAGGCTATCCACAAGGTGTGGAAACAGACTGCGCTAGCCACAACCAATGAGCTACAGGAGCTGAAAACATCAGTATCTAAATCAGCCGCCCCTGTTGTCTCTGAAATTGTATCCGAAGGTTTGGCTAAGCAGCAGAAGCAGTTTGATGATCAGCTCAGAATCATTCAGGAAGGACAAGCCAAACTTCTCAAAGCATTCAAGACTTCAATGTCCACTCATACTGAGTCCTTCACTGAACAAGCCTAGGCCACGGAAATTCGACTTGACAACATTCAACTGGTCGTGGAGGAGAAGATTTCTGAGAAGTTGACAGAATTCAAGGCAGCAGCTGACCTCTCCCATAAGCAATACTCGGAGGAACTGACTAATGAGAGGAATGAGCTGCACTTGGTGCTGACAAAGATCCATGATGAGATCGGGACGAACTGTCCGCTGTCTACAAACGCCTAGACAAGAAGGTACTCGTCCCTACCCCGGCTGTAATTGATGATGCCAAAAAGGGGGAAGGAAAAGAGAAGAGTACGGAAGGAAAAGAGAAGAGTACTGAGAAGCCGACCCCTACCACAACTGCCAAATTACTTAAGGGGACGACTTCACCGAGATCCGAGTAAAAGACCAAGTCCGTGATCGAGATAAGCAGGACCGAGACTCGGACTGCACGCAGGGTAAGGCCCTGGGTGTCTTGGCCTGCGAGCACAACGAGACTGGCCCAAGTGGCTCAGGAACCCAGGCTACTCATGCAACCCAGACTCCGACTAATTTTATCAAGGAGGTTGCAGAGTATGCTGAGCAGGAAGAGTCAGAAGAGGAAGAGGCTCCTCTCCCTCCACCTGTTCAGGGAAAAGGCAAGAAAGTGCTGATTCTCCCAACCCCTCCCACCAAGAAAACAAAGAGATACATTTCACCGAGGAGGAGGCTCAAATTGCGGTGATGAGAAGTCGGCAAGGGAGATTGTCGAAACGATAAGCCGCTAATAAACCAAAGTCTAAGCCTGTCAAAGGAAAGACAAAATCTCCGACTCGAGGAGGAAGAAAGCCTCGCTAGGATACCTCCAAGGAAACCGATTATCGAGGATGAAGAAGATAGGGATAAGGAGAAGGAGCAAAAGCAAAGAAAGCACCGAGAAGAAGTGGTACGTCAAAAGAAAAATCAAGTACCCCTGTTGAATGCGAAGACATTCCTCGGAAAGCCACTGAAGCCCAAGATGATGAAATTGAGGCCATATTCGACCAAATGAACAGATACCTATACAGAGGCGAAGAGGCTAGACAAGTTCAGGCTGCCAGAGAATGAATCTGGGAGGCAGACCTTGAAGCACTGAGGAAAAGGACCGAGGAAGAGGCCAGCCGAGAGTACCTTCAAAAGCCGATATTCCTTATCGATACGAAGGTTCGAGGAAGCCGACCGATCCGAAATCGCACGTATGGCCAAAGACGCACAATTGGATACCGCTCAATTTACTCAGAGATGGGAATCGGCAAAGATAGAGTTCATCATGCGCAATTATTTATGGAGGTTCTGGCCCAACATGACTAAGGCTGATGCCTACACAGAATGGATGATGATAAGTGAACCTGATCTATACATATACTTGCATAAAGCCGTATCTAAAGATATAGAAGTCAGTGTTCCGGAGCCCAGAATCATACCTCCACCTAGAAGAAATGATGACTCAATCCACTTTGGGGTAATAGAAGCTGAAGTGAAGTATGCTGCATCAAAAAGAGAACTGGACGAAGATGAGCCAGCAGACTTTGCTGCATACTTGAAGCTGAGGAAGAACACATACCAGATGTATGGAGTGCCACTGCCAGAGACGCAATCTCAAGGATTCATGAACAGGATCAAGCAGTTTAAGGGCTCCTAGGCTTAGTTCTATTCTTCCTAGCTTAGCAAGACTTATAATTGTACTGATCTGAATAACTCATATATACAAATCTGATTTTGGCTCTGACAACCACTTGTTGTCTATTCAGCCGTGTTTGTATTATGCTTTAACACTCAGAATCACTGAAGTGATTACTGACTCACACACTCACTTTATTTATTTACTTTCTTGTCAGTTTATTACTTTGTTAGATTCTGCTAGTCTAGTTTCTATGTAATGGGGGAAATTATGTTTTGCCCTGTTCCCTTAGTAGTCTAGAACTGTTGGAACAACTCCACTGATCTTACTTGTAATAATGTAAGGAGATCTGTTTCTGATAGTTTAGTGTTAGCATAGATGATAGGTTTTGGCATCATCAAATAGGGGGAAATTGTTGGGTGATGATTATGTCCTCAGCATAGTCTTACTTGGTGGGAAATGATTCTATCTTCTATATTGAACCATGCTCAGCCAGCTCTAGTGCTCGAATGTTGAGAAGATTTGAAGATCCCAAAACCCTATCTCGATTGGTGAACCATTCCGTTGTAATGGTTATTCTTGTCTCCGAGGTTTCGCACTCGGTAGACACTCGCTTCCGATCAAGGCGCTCAGAGATTATCCGCCTTAACACCGAAGTAGAAGACTCGGTGAATCTTGGACTCAAGCAGAGCAAAGATATCGAAAGAGTCGATGGACCTGGACTCAGCAAGAGCAGTCGACGAACTCGTAGCTGATCTTCGGTAGACTTTACTCGCCTATCTACCTACCGAATACGGATCAAGATCGGTAGACGATCTTCCGAACTGTCGATACTTTTGAAAGACAATCAGCATTGTCATATACGAGGAAGAGAGAAGTCGCCTTCGGTTTGCCTTGAAGTCTCGTGGCTTTGTCTCAACCACTCTATCCACCTCGACGAATGAAAAGAACACACGTGTCTTCTCACCGCTAAAGGCTGCAGCCAACCTTTTACCTAAAAAGGTGGGAAAGTATACCTGTTACCTACTTCAAGAGAGCCATTTGCTACCAAAAAGAGAGAGAAAGAAGAAGATCGTCTCCAACGGATCTTTTCCAATCTCTCGCTCTATAAATAGAGGGACATTTCAAGAAGAGAGAATGCGCATAAGCTTAAACGACGAAAACATACACAAGCATTCAAACGAGCTAGAACCGAGAAAACCCTAAGTCTTCCGCAAGAACTTGAAAATCTATCTCCGGCGAAAGACTACCTTCTCGACTCATAGGGAACCAAGCTAAACCGTTAGAAGAGCCTCTAGTATCTAAATCGACGATACACGAACCTAAAGCTTATTTCGCTTGTTCGTCGATCTAGAAGCTACATTCTCATTCCCTATCCCTCTAACCCTAAGCTCAACCGAATATACTTATAGCTTAGACGAAGGAGTTCATATTTGAACCCAATCCTTATTGTAAAATGACTCCTTCATAGTTGGAGAAGTTTGTCAAACACTTTAGTTTGATGCCTTTGTAAACCGGGACTTGCTCAAGATAATCCCCAAGCCACGCCTTTGTCCCGTGCACAAGCCGACCGAGACTAACTCAGCATAATAAATAGCCTCCCGAACTTTCGGGACAATGGGACGTAGGATCGATTGATATCCGAACCACTTTAAAAATCGTGTCTTGTTATTGCTTTCTAATTACCGTTGCATTGATTTTACTCGTTCATACCGAAAATCTTCTTTAAAATCATACAACCGTCTCAAAGATACCGAACTCGTCTACTTGCTGAACCGAGACTTGTATAAAACGGTTTTCCACTCAACCGATTAGGGCCTACACTTTTCCGCACCGCCGAACTCTACCGTTTGATACCGACTCGACTCGCCGCCCTAGCGCATCCTAGTAGAGTCAAACTCTTTGCCACACACGATTCAGAACAGCTATTTGGTCTGCTGAATTATTTCAGTATGACACTTTCCTGAACAGGATTGTTCGTGTTCGAAGTTGAGAAAATCGGATTCAGGTGTATTCACCCCCCCCCCCTACACCTGACCGTACACTCGGGACCAACAAAAGTCTTCACCAGACCGCTTTGAAGATGTAAATGTGAAGACAATACAAGGTACAAGGAGCACAATTCAAAGTTGATGGTCAACGGAGCAAGACGACAACAACAAAATCATTATTGATCAATCTCAGGCCGCAATGTCAGCCTTAGTCAAAGGTAGACAGAACAGTACCTTGTACAGAATCCGCAGAACCAAGCGGAGCGCGACACGTGTTCACGCATTCAATGCATAAGACCGTTGTCAATATGGAGGCAATGGGAGATCGATCTTGTTCAACAAATCTTTCCCCTAGCTCGACTATAAATAGCAGAAGACTTCTCACTATGGATATATTGATTTTCAAACACGCTCAAGCATACTCAAGCTAAAGAACCTGCTCTCACATTACATCAACTCAAGTTCATTAGCCGAGAAATCTCATCTATTGTTCATACTCCAAGTATTAATAGCTTATCATAAGTTTGGAGTCAAGAGTGTTTAAAACTCTTGTTGTTGAACAAACCCAAAAACTCACCCCCTTCAAGTTAGCTAGAATCAAGTTGATAGATAGTTTGATTGTTAGATAGTTTGATAGATAGTTTGTATGTGTTAATATACACTCGTCAGTCTGCAAGTACCCTTAGGGCCCATTCGGTTTGCTAAAAGCTCATTCCCCTGTTCGTGAAGACTCAATTGATGTAAAATAGAAATGGTTTAAGGTATATTAAAGAAAACTTTAGTTTTCCTCTTCCTTAAAATTTTAGTATATTAATATGTAAATTTCTAGAATTGCATAGGAGCTCTTGATGGTACCCACAATGAAGGGAAGGTGTCTGAGGTTGATAAATCTAGATATCGAAATAGAAAAGGTCGTACAAGTACAAATGTTGTAGGAGTATGTTCGCAAGGCATGCAATTTATTTATGTACTTGCCGGTTAGGAAGGCTCAACTGCAAATGGTAGAGTACTTCGAGATGCTTTAAGTAGAAGAAATGGATTACCTATAGAAGATGGTATATGTAAACTATAAACTTTTAATAATCTTATTGAAGATAGAATTGTTAGATAATATTTTTGTTTTCAATAAATAGGTCAATATTATTTAGTGGATGCGGGTTACACAAATGGTAAAAGATTTCTTGCACCTTTTAGAGGTCAAATATATCATCTTAGTGATGGAGGTCTTGCCATCAACCAACCACTCCAACCACTCCAGAAGAATTTTTTAATATGAAGCATTCATCAGCGAGAAATGTTATATAGAGATGCTTTGGAATGTTTAAGATGCATTGTGATATTATTACAAATCCAAATTTCTATCCAATTAAGCAACAAGGTAAAATTATAATGGGGTGTTGTCTACTTCAAAACCACATTAGAGAAAATATGCATGTTGATCCTATTGAAGTTAGTTTCAACAACAATCCTCAAAACGGAGAAGACACGGTTATTAGGGACCCAATCGCTTTAGTTGAACCAATTCAACAGTGGACAGATTGGAGAAATAATTTAGCAAATCAAATGTATAACCAATGGATGCAAAATAAACATGTTATTTAAGTTTAATTACAACATTTTCTTTGATGTATGTTTTTTTTCTTTATTCCCGCAGTAATATAGTAGTCTGGTCAGTTGAAAGGTCAAAACTCTCTTTATACTTAATATTTTTAAGTGTCGTTTTTTTTTCATTAGAAATTAGACTTATGTGGCTTTCTAATGGTATATTATACAACATGCCATTCATCTTTAGTACGATCAGTTTATTCATTGAAATTGATGGTCCTGCATTAAGTTTTGTATTATTTGATAATGGTTAAGTCTCATAAGCAAATGATTAAGTCAGATGAAAAAACTGTCAAAATTGTGGAAACTTTAGGTGGAGATCAAAGAAAGATTTCAAATCGCGATAGACTTAACAAGGAATTACAGAAGTTTGAGATTTTAACAATTCCACAAAGACAAGCGGTGGCAATGAAACTTGTTCGAGATCCAGATTTATTGGGTTACTTTTCTCCATGGATGATAATTTCGAGAAAGAAGCATTTCTAGTAGAATTACTCAAGTCTAATTAAGGTTATTTGTTTGGACTAGACTTTTTTTACTAACTTTTTTTTTAACTTAGGATTTCTTTTTATTAACTTAGGATTTTTTTTTATTTGCATTCAATGCATTGGAACTGGCTTTATTTTAAATAAATTGGACTTTTTTTTTCAATTGCAAACTACATCTTTTTTTATCTTTTTAAGTTGTATGTTTTTTATTGTTAAATATGTTCTCATTTTACTAATTTGTAAAAAGTAAGATTCTTAAATATTTTTTTAACAAAAAACTAGAATCTAAACAGTTTCCTTGTGTTTTCCAAACATAGGGCAAGTAATCTATTTTTCGCAGAATCTCATTCCCCAAAATCATATTCCATATCAACTTTACTTTCCTGAATCTTTTTCTGCAGAATCATATTCCCTAGAATCATGTTTCCTATCAACTTTACTTTCCTGACAACCAAACAGACCCTTAATGGATTCCTGCTAAGAAAGCTGAAGAATGGACGTAGGATGTTGTGAATCCGAACTACTATAAAAATTTGTTTGTTTACAGTTATATTCTTCAGGTTAGTGTTCTTACCATTATCATCAGATTTATTGTTGCATAGAAAAGCATACTTTCTTAAGGGCCTATTATATTTTCGCATTCATTATCTGACTTACTCACTATCAATCAGACTCTGATCTGAAAAGACAAAGTTAGGCATCAGGTGTATCCCTCCCCCCTCACACCTGAATCTACACAAGGACCAACAATTGGTATCAGAGCAGTGGTCAGACTGACTACTGTTTTTGTTTACTTGATCATCTTGATCAGATCCTTGCTTTTCTGCATACATATTATATCTGCACCTCAACTTCTCATTATTTGTTACTATGGCAAAACAACTAGCTAAGACTGGATTGTACATGTTCTAAATTGCTACATACGACATTTGGAGTCTAACGAAGGAGTCACATCTATCTTCAATCCACGACTACATGTGGGACGTCATCACAGACGAACCCATCATTATCATCGTTCCCAGCATAAGGATAGTACAGTCTGACTCCTCGAGCGGCAAATCGACAGTCACTGGCGATGAAATGGCCAAACCTAAAGTT
This sequence comes from Lavandula angustifolia, assembly GCA_028984105.1. Lineage (NCBI taxonomy): Eukaryota > Viridiplantae > Streptophyta > Magnoliopsida > Lamiales > Lamiaceae > Lavandula > Lavandula angustifolia. The sequence goes on from CM054803.1 coordinate 14,249,305, forward strand.
CAGCTCAATGCTGAAGAGAGGAAGATCAACAATTTGGACAATGCTGACAGATAAGTGAAGGATAATTGAGGGTTAGAAATGATACCTTCCTCCTTCGTATGTTGTCGCGGCTCTGATTGTTGCTCGTGTGTCAGATCTTCTGATCTGTGTTCCGACCTTTTTCTCCCTCAGGGTGGTCAGAGAACTGGAGAAAATAAGATTATTGTCTCTCCACAAAAAACGCCGTGCGTTAATCTATTTGTGAATGTAAATATTCTGTTTTTGAACAGAATACTAATATATATATAGGCTTCAAAAGCCAATATAATATTAATATATTTGTAGCCCATTAATTTAATTATATTCCTAATGGGCTTCCACATAATTAGTCCATAATATAATTAATTAATCCACTAGGCTACTAATATTTATCAATTAATTGGCCCAGCCAATTAATTCTAGATAAATAACATTATTAAATAATGTAAAAATACATTAATCTATTAATAATGAATTCTGAGAGACAATAAATAACTAGGCAACTAATTGGGACAGATCAGGGATCTAATACAAGAAATAAAGCTGGGCCTCAAATTAATTAATTATCTAAGCTCAGCCCAGAGTAAAATTAATTAATAAACACAACTTCATTCCACTAGAGAATCCGTGCTGACTTACCCCTTTATCCCAAATTGAGCAAGGGCTTGTATTTTAGACTTAATCGATCTCCGTATTTAAGATAGAAATATCCGTTAATTAATTAAGCTCACTGATAGCTTAAATTAATTAACATCTTATATTCCTAAGTAGTACCACTCGACCTTATTAACACACCTGAACTTAATCAACCGGCCGGGTTTAGTGTGCTAATCCTTTCGAGTTCCTCAGGGGATATTATCAACCCATTTTACTAGGATACGGTTGCAAGATACGCATAACCGACTCGAGCCACAAATAACTATAACACCCAAGATACGTAGATCGGTCGCGATGACGTTCACCATAGTAGGTCAAAGTGATAGATAGCTAAATGCACTCAGTTGAAGTCTTACCAAGCTTAAGACCAGCTAAGTCACCGAGATCTTGGTTCTCCACTAAGGTCAGTTAGGAGAACACATCTCACTGTGATCCATCAATACACCACCTTCGTTGTACCAAGTAAAGACAAGCGCCTAAGACAAGCAGCCTAAGACAAGCCACTTCTTATCTAAATCTGCAGCTTAAACCGACAACTTATCCTCGAAGTTGTCTCACCATTATAACCGCTTTTATATCTTGTCAGTTCAACCAATTTGTGTTGTCTTCTGTGATACCCGACACACTACACAAATCTAACTTTTATACAAGATAAATGATAACATGTGCAAATATATATATATATATTTATCTGATAGGAGAATAAAATAGTGGTAGGGACAAAACACATTGTATACAAGCATAAAATTTGTTTCCAGTATACAAAATCCCAACAATAAGATCCTGCACACATTGAGCAATGAAAATCTTGGTCGGGTCAGAACATGCAAGACCGCTAAGGAGATGTGGGACACGCTCAAGAAACTGAGTAAGGAAAACGATAATATTAAAGAATAAGCTTAAGGCTTCTATACGTAAACTTGATAATTTCGTTTTGTAGGATAAAGAGCGAATAGAAGATATGCACATTCGGTTCACCAACCTGATGAATGAGATCAATGTTGTGGGAAAGACGTTCTCAAACAAAGAGCTGAACAAGAAGATCATTCAGGGTCTACCAAAGGAGGAGTGGAAACACATCACCTACACTATCCAAGGATCTGAGGAGTTCAACTCACAATCACTAGAATCCCTCTTCTCCGACCTGAAGGGTGCTGAGATTGAAATTGAGTGACATGATATTTCATAGAAGAAAAAAGAAAGCTAAAAAATTATCGTCTTCAAGGCTTTAGAGAGCTCTGAGAATCCAGAGGACTAGTCTCACGAAGAATTACTAAAAGCATTCGTTCTTCTTGCAGGAAACTCAAGAAGAGGTGACGAAAGAAAGAATGGGAGAAAAAAGCGATCTAAGCATTACTCAAAATCCTCCCGTAGTGGCAAAAACTACCAAAAGAAGGAAGTCAGGAAGGAAAATGTTGAAGGATCATCATCACACCGAAAAGAATACAATAAAAAAGATAATGATCCAAAACCATGCTACAACTGTAAAAAAAACTGGACATTATCAGTACGACTGTCCAGAACTCAACACAAAAGAAAGAGTAGAGCGTAGGGGCAAACGAGACAAGTTCCTCAAGGAACTTAAACCCTTCATTGCTGAAAATGGCACTACCTGCTCATCATCCTCTAATACTGAGTCTGAGGAAGAAAAGAAGAGTGAAGGAGTCTTCGGTGAGTCTAACGCTGATGAAGGCTACCTGGCTATGCATGCAGAGACTGAACCTGAATCTGGTTCAACCTCAATTCAAGACGTCTGTCTCATGGCAAATGATGAAGTCGAGGTAAACTCACATTGCTCATCTACTCATTGTTCTACACAATACACACTAGAATATAGTTCTGTAGCAGAGGATTTCGAACTCCAAGTTGCTTATGATGAACTGCTCGAAAGCCACAAAAGTTTGAAGAGACTTTTCACAATCATGAGTAAGCAGAATGAGATGTTGTATGAAAAGATGAAGAAGGTTCCAACATCAGATCAGACTAAAAAAGATAAACTCATCAAGAAGCTGACATAAAATCTGAAACTACAACTGTCTGAATCTGAAATTCTAAAAGTTAAACTACTGAAACTCTCGAAAGAAAAGAGACTGAATGACTGCGAACTGTTGGAGTTCAAAGTGAACTACACCAACCTTCAGAAAGATTATGACATCCTGTTAAAGTCAACACGCAAGCAAAGAAGAATAACTAACAAGTATGATGCAGCACAAAAAGTTGTTTGATCAAATGTTGCGACAACAGAGACATCCAGGACACTAAGAAGGATTAGGATATGACTTTTAGACTAATGGACAAGTGTATGATCGAGCTTAGAATGGATCCAAGATTACAAAGGTGACTAATCTACAAGTCAGATTTACAAAAGCCATCAGTGAGCCTGAGCCATCAACCAAGACTGAGAAAGGGAAAGGAAAGGAACCTGAAGATGATACCATCGAACAAGGGAGCTCTAGCTTCGACCTCAAGAAAGTTTAGACTGAATCCATAACTCAGCCAAAGGCTCAGATCTCTTACAAGTATCAGGCCGATAATCCATTCAGAAGAACAAGAACTTCTAAGCCGATGCCTAAGGTTCAGAATTCATCTAAGAAGGTTATGCCCAACCCAAGGGAAGAAGTCAGAACAACCTACATTGATAAGTATGGCAAGAAGATTGGAATGTCTGAAACCATCAGGGTTATCAGACAAGTTTAGGTTCGAAAGAACTAACTAACATGTTAGGACCCAAAATAAAAAATAAAGGGTATCTGAACCTATTTTCTTTGCAGGTGCAGAAGATTACCCAGCAAGCTATCAACACTCTGAAGAAGATTGCGTGGTGTATGGACAATGGGTGGGTTCTCCAAACAAATGACATATATGGAGGACATCTTGACTTACTATGAAGAAAAGGATGATCACAAGTCATCTTTGGAGACAACTCATCTGGACAAACTAGAGGATACATTATACTAACTTTTGGGACTGTATTAGTACCAAAGGTTTCATATGTTGAGGGACTTAGTCACAATTTACTTTCTTTTAGCCAGTTTTGTGATAATAATCATCAAGTTTTATTTGATGTTGGCTATGCTAATGTTTTGGAAAGTCCACTGGAATTGTTGTCTTATCAGGTTACAGGAAAAGAGACATCTATGTTGTAGATTGGTCTAGCTGTCAATCTGATACCTGTTTGATTGCCAGAAGCAACTCAAATATAAGTTGGCTATAGCACAAAAGATTGAATCACCTAAACTTCAAGGCACTAAACAAACTTGCTAGAAAATTCTTTGTCCGAGGAATGCCAAATGAAGTATACAACAAAGAAAGGGAATGTGAAGCCTGCCTCAAAGGAAAACATACTAGGTCTACTAAAAAGGACAAGGAAGTTCCTTCCACAGAAGGAATTCTGAACTTCTACATATGGATCATTTTGGACCTGTCAGTCCTATCAGCTTCGGAGCTAGTAAATACACGATGGTGGTAATTGATGACTACTTAAAATACACATGGGTTGTATTCCTACGCAAGAAGAAAGATGTCAAAACTAAACTTCCAAAATTACTCACTAAGCTGAGTATTAAGACGGATATCAAGATTAAGAAGATCATATCTGACAGAGGAACTTAGTTCATCAACTCACATGTTAGTGGTTATCTTAAGAAGCATGGAATCAAACATGAAACCTTAGCTCCAAGGACACCTGAGCAAAATGGATTAGCTGAAAGGAGGAATCAGATAATAAAAGAAGCAGTCAGATCCATGCTTGCTGAATCAAATATTCCTCAGAAATTTTGAGCTGAAGCTACTTCAAGTGCAAGCTACATTCATAACAAATCCATTCTAACTCATCTGCATCAAATGCACTCCCTATGAACTATGGAAAGGAAGAAAACCTTATATCTCCTATCTTCATATATTTGGTTGTCAGTGTTTCATTCATAACAATGGGAAAGACCAACTTAAAGCATTTGAAAACAAGTCTGACTCTGGAGTGTTTCTAGGATACTCCTTAGTTAGCAAAGTCTTTTGTGTCTTTAACTGTCGGACACTTTGTATTGAAGAAACACCGCATGTTGTGTTTAATGAGTTTGCTAATGAGCGCAGGGAAGAAACAAAGATCCCAAACCCTGAGGAGCTCAGTAAAATAGTGGAAGAACTGAACATGAACAACGAAAATCAAATTATTCTGCCCAACCTGACTTGGGACGATGAAGATATACAAGTCCAGACGGAACCTGAGCTCCATAGCCCAAAGGATAAAATTGAATCTCCCAAACAAATTCAATATCAGGTAACCCAGTCGATGAAGAAACCCTAATGGTAACTGAAATTGAAGTCATAAATTCGGGGGGAACATAAAATGATCCTTAAAACAAACACCCTGAAACTGACTCAGTTATTTTAGAATCTACACCCTCTCCTAATGCACCATCTATCATAGACTTGGACACTGATATATCTAATGATGCTCATATCAGGAGAAAGAACAAAACCTGGAAAGACAGTCATCATCAAGAAGATATTATAGGTGATCCAAAAACTAGAGTAAAGACACGCCATCAAATTGATCATGTAATGATCTCCTGCTATTTATCCATGGAAGAATAAAAAATCATTGAAGAAGCACTGAATGATGTAAATAGGCCAATGCTATGCAGGAAGAGCAAAATCAATTTGAACGAAGCAAAGTATGGGAATTGGTGGACAGACCAACCCATCAGGCTGTTATCGGAACCAAATGGGTGTTCAAGAACAAAACAACATTATTGTCATAAATAAAGCAAGACTGGTAACAAAAGGTTATTGTTAATATGAAGGTATAGATTATGATGAGACATTCGCACTAGTTGCTCGACTGGAAGCTGTCAGGCTGTTCTTGGCTTTTTCAGTACATCGAAATCCAAAGTTTATTAGATGGACGTCAAGTGCGCCTTCCTTAATGGTGATCTCAAAGAAGAAGTATATGTCAATCAACCCCCAAGATTAGGGGTGATTAGGTTTATTGATTGAAGAAAGTTCTATATGGTCTGAAACAGGCTCCCCGAGCCTGGTATGACACTCTATCAGCTTATCTTCTGGCGAAGGGATTTCTGAAGAGAACCGTCGATCGAACTTTATTTCGACTGATCAAGGATAATAATATCTTATTAGTTCAAATTTATGTGGATGATATTATATTCAGATCTACAAATGATGATATTTGCAAGGAATTCGAACCTATGACGACAAGTCAGTTTGAAAGGTCCATGATGGGCGAAATGAACTATTTTCTTGGACTTCAAGTCAAGTAATCTACTGAGGGAATATTTATCAATCAGGCTAAATATGCGCGAGACTTAATTGCCAAATTCGGCCTGACAAATAGCAAATCAGTTCGGATACCTATGAACACCAACTGGAAGATGGAACCCGATGCTAACGGCACTCCTGTCAATCAAACTGAATATAGAGGTATTATTGGTTTTCTCCTTTATCTCACGGCAATCCAACCAGATATTAGGTCCGTAGTTGCGGTTTGTGCCCAATATCAGGCCAATCACAAAATGAGTCACATGGAAGCTGCCAAGCGAATCATCCACTATATTAATAGAACAGTTAATCTAGGTCTTTGGTATCCATCTAATGATAATCTTGAATTAACTGGATATTCTAATGTAGGTCTTGCAGGCTACAAGATTGATCGGAAATCTACCTCTGGAACTTGTCAGTTCTTAGGCAACAAGCTGATCTCCTGGTTTTCAAAGAAACAAAATTCAGCCGCGACATCAACTACTGAAGCTGAATATATAGCTGCTGGAAGCTGTTGTTCACAAATTATATGGTTAAAAGCAACAATTACGTGATTATCAAGTTATCACTAATAATGTTCCTGTTTTCTGTGACAGTTCCAGTGCCATATCCATTACTCAAAACTCAGTGCTTCACACACGATGCAAACATGTTGATATCCGACATCACTTCATAAGAGTTCATGCAGGAAAGGGTGATATCAGACTCAAAAAAATCGACATCGAACATCAAGGAGCTGATATATTCAGCAAGCCTCTACCTAAAGCAAGGTTTTTTCAACTCTCTATGGAACTAGGTCTCTTAGATCCAGGTGAACGCATTTCCATTATATGAGCAAGGGGGAACCTATCAATATAACAGTTCAGACTCAACCTGAGCCTGGTCCTCCGCATGTGGTATCAGTTAGTTACTATATCTGACTGAGAGGTTTGCGTATCAGACTCGGTTTATATTTCTTGACGTATTTGTTTCTCATTCTCATTAAAAGCGATTATGCGGTCTAATATTCTCTCACATTTAATACACATCGTATCGCAGTTAATGTGCCGCCCATTTTTAGTATATAAAACTATTAAACTTATAAATCAACCTTGTCATCATATCTTTATCATATTTAATCTAGGCCATTAATTTCAAATCTCTAGAATAAATATGAATCGTAGGATCTGAATATGAATCGCTTCATATATACAATCATATATACCATTTCCGCAATTTTCGAACCTATATTGTGTTCATACTCTAAAACCTACTCTCACACTCTCTAAGCTTTCTGCAAATTTCTTTGTTTACACATTCCATTTGTATTTCTCGCGTCTCTATAAAGGTAAAAGTCGTCAATGATTAATAACTCTTCATATACTTCTGTAATGCTCTAATTTTGTATGTCTTTCTGATCTGCAGAAGATAAATGGCACCCAAAACACAACCTAAGGAAGCTATTGTTCGCCCAGCCGCGTTCGCGCTGGAGAATGAAGATGTTCTGCTTCCAAGCATCATCTACGACTCACCCTTCTACTTCAACATGGGTGTAGTCGGGGCCATAGATGCGGCGTTCGAATGCTTAACCAAGTCTGGTTGAAGCACTCGTCACGGCGGACCGAGACATGCTACTGTCGGCTCATATTGTAGAATTTTACTTATAGATGAAGCAACAAGGTGAGAAGACCTTGCCAAAGTTCAACATGGTCTATGACCAACATCCAGAAGGGAGGTAGTCGAGTTCGACGTGTTGGAGGCTATTCAGAAATATCTTTACCTCCCTCACGACGGTACTCTTCTGGCGAACTACCAAATTTCAAAAGAAGACTCTTATATCTAGTAATTCATAGGAGATAAAGATGTAGTCTTCAAGACACAAGTGAAGAAGAACTCCCTGAAGACAAAGTACAAGAGTCTTCTCTACATTCTGACTCACTTCATACTGTGCAAGTCAGGCTCCCATGATCAGCTCTCCAACGCTAGTCTGAGAATGATGATGGCCAAAGCCGACAAGGTCAATTAAGGCAGATTGGGCGTCTCATTTCCTTCAAGAACTGGAGACCATCGCATCAGGATGCAAGACAGTGGAAACCGACAAACCACTTGTCTTCACAGGTGGTCTAGGTCACCGCATATGTCTTCAATGGGGAACGAAGATCACTTACCTACTGATCAAAGTGGCTGAAGGTATGGGTTTCACGAATGTTCAGTGGCGCTCAATTCAGATTTACGAGTCCGCCAAGAAGCTGAGATTCACTGACAGCAGCAAGATGTTGCACTCCATCAGTATTACCAAATCAAGATTTAATGTGTCTGCTCAATCCAAACCTAAAGCAGCACATGCAGAGAAATCTAAGGCTGATAAGCATCGAGCTGAAAAATCTAAAGCATACAAGTCTGCGACCAGGTTTGCTGACAAGTCTAAGAAGTCCGATAAGTTTCCTCAGCCCGCAGCAATTTGGACAGAAGCGGAAGAGAGTTGACTCACAATGTGAGAAAACTCACATATTATTGAAGAGGCTATGAAGGAACTTATGAAGGAGGATCCCTCTCCTGATCTCTCCAAGAAACCTTGCATCTCCCAAACCCTCAAATCAGTGGCTCACACTCTAAATTTTGATGTGCCACTAGAGACGGCTCCTCAGACTGAGCTTAAGTCTCTTGAACAAGGAATCGCCAAGGATGCAATTCCGACTACTGAGGCCTTAGAATGATCTAAAGGTCCATCCAACCCCGACTCCGCTGAAATTGACATAGCACAGGTGGAGAAGCTCATCATGAGCTTAAAGTTTCTCCAGCCTGACAGCATCCTCCCCACTACCACTACTCCACCGCCTGAAATTGAGAACCCAAAATCTCCAAGTACGAATCTCCAACTACCGAACCGGTAATTGTTGAGATACCAAGTTCTTCCGAAGCTTTGATAGAAAAGGCTACTGGAAAGCGTCCTATCACTGAGGAGCTCACCTCTTCCACTCAGCAGACATCATACTCCACTAATGAACTTGATATAGATCTGGATGATGTTCATCCTCTTCAGTCTACTGAATTTCCACCCTGGTCCATTCCTCAGTTCCTTTCTCTCACAGACGTTGGGCTAGTGGAAGATATGCTGGAAGAACCATCAGATACTGACGATGTGGAATCAAAACCTAACACCGACACCTAATCTCTTGGAAAGCAACTTCTGACTCAAGTTCAGACTGGTGTGATTGACAAGGTACTGAAGATGGTCCTTGAATTTCTAAACACAAGAACGTGTAAGAAATCGTTGTTTGCACTCAGATGGTGTTGAATTTGAGGTCTCTGTGGACTGATGAGCAGTAGACCATTTTCCAGGCTTATTCTTTGGAAGGTTTCATCAAGGAAGAGCGTCTCCTCCAATCGCTACTCCTCTTCAACTCTCCTGATGACCTTTACAACGAAGAAGTTTTCACTCAAGCCATTAGGATTTTGATGTCTAGGCAGGCTGGCGATTCATTAATAATCACCGTTGCTCAGAATGACATGGATCCTGATGAGTCTGCACGAGCTGACCCCTCCCACCCTCAATTTTTGGCCTATGTGCCTGCTCCCCCCGCTCCCTCATCATCCATTCTAGCTACGACTCTGCATCAAGTGGCCTCTACACATAAACTAGTCAAGCGTCTAGAGGTGCTTCAGCTTCACAAACACATGTCCAATGCAAGCGTCACCATGAAGCAAATGGAGCTGGCCATAGGTCAGTGTTATAACAGTCTGAATGGCATGCAAAATGTGGTGAAGGCCAATACTGAGGTCATTGATCACAACTTCGGCAAACTCATCGATGCTGTGAACAAAATTCCCGCCGCTTTGATCGATATCTTAGATACAACCACTGAAGGGCTTCTCAGTATGCATTTTGATCAGTATCATTTCCTTGTTCAAGATAGCATGAAACTTCTTGAGCTTGTTGAAAGGAAAGCAGTGCTTTCAAGACCGATGTTGAGAACATTTTCAACACTCACTTAGCTCGCTTGTACGAACAAAGAAGCTCAAATCGAGGCTCGAATCGCCCGATCTCCGAACAACAAGGCGACCTTTAACCAACTATATGCATAGCTCCTTTCCTCTACAACCCTTTCTGTTGATGCCAAAAAGGGGGAAGAAGTGATAGACATTACTGAGAAACAGACTCAGACCACTCCCTCTCATGAAGTAATGGAAGTACAAACTGAGGGGGAACAAGTATCTGAGAAAGAAAAGGAAGACAGTCTCAGCCTTCAAGGGATTGAAATAGAGATGATTGAAGTAGTCGAACAATTGATGAAGGTTAATGATGAGGCTCGTCTGGTCAAAGAAAAAGAAGCATTGGCGTAACGAGGCCGAAAGAAAATAGTTTGAAGAGCTTCGATTGAGACATACTTAAGTACGGTCTTCAGCAATGCCTTCTACTCAGTGAACCTGAGGTTGAGCGTCTACAGAAGATTGAGGAACTACAGAAGAAGAAAGATGAAGCTCGTTTGAAACAAATTGAAGCTGAAGGCTCGGGATCTTTAGAAACAAATAGATAAGGCTGAAGAAGAAAAAAGGAAGAGACTCAGATTCACCCTTACACCGAAACAAGAACAGGCCCAGATAGAAGAGATCTGGAACCTGTGGAAGTACATAGATTATCCAGGTCAGAAGGTTATTGATGATGAAATGAAAAGGCGTGAAGAACAACTGAGAAATGAGCTTGAACGCCAACACAAAAGATTAAAGGAAGATGATGAGAGACTCGAACGCATGGCTGAGAGCATGAAGAAAGCTCGTCTGATCTCAGACAAAAAGAAGAGAAAGTCTAGAGTTCTAAAGACTATTGCTGACGAGAAGAAGCCAAAGATAGAATCTGAGAATGATCTACTTTATCCCTGGTGTGATAGATGGGTTCTGTTGGAGCTATCAGATGTTTGGTCTACTATTCCTATGAGCTGAAGCCTGATGACGTATCTGATATTAGATTCGCTCGTATCATGGAAGAGTTGAAGAAGACGCACCTCACACATGAAGAGTTTGAGAGAAAATATCGAATCAAGGCTGAACAAGTGTAGTTTCAGGCCTTTGTTGTAATAGAATAGTTCTAGCTTGTACTTAAATGATTATTAATGAAGCAAAACTATTTCTTTGACCTGATGACAATAACTCTTTGTCCAGGTTTTCGTTTTTCAATTATTATTTACCTTACTTATCCCAACGTGTGTTAGACGATTTTAGCCTAAGTCTGTTTTCAGGTTAGAATAGGGTTTTGGCATCATCAAAAAGGGGAAAATTGTTGGGAAATAATATAAGTTTTGTATGATCTCACACCCCTATTTGATTGGTGAACTAGTCTGATGTATCTTATAGATTGTACCAGCCCGGGTCTGTATAGTCATGCAGATTATTTTTTTTCAGATTTGTTTTTGTCCTGTTTGATCAGCCCGTTGTTTCGCTATAACATGCTCTTGAGCTTGCGCCTTTCAGGCTAGACTGATCCCTCAGATCAAAGTCTTCACCAGACCGCTTTGAAGATTTAAATGTGAAGACAGTACAAGGTATAAGGCGTACAATTCAAAGTTGATGGTCAATGGACCAAGACGACAACAACAAAATCATTATTGATCAATCTCAGGCCGCAATGTCAGCCTTAGTCAAAGGGAGACAGAATAGTACCTTTTACAGAATCCGCAGAACCAAGCGGAGCGCGACACGTGTTAATGCATTCAATGCATAAGACCGTTGTCAATACGGAGCCAATGGGAGATCGATCTTGTTCAACATATCTTTCCCCTAGCTCGACTATAAATAGCAGAAGACTTCTCACTATGAATATACGGATTTTCAAACACGCTCAAGTATACACATGTAAAAGAACCTGCTCTCACATTACCTCAACTCAAGTTCAGTAGTCGAGAAATCCCATTTGTAGAAGAGTGGACGTAGAATCTTGTGAATCCGAATCACTATAAAAATCTATTTGTTTACTGTTATATTCTTCAGCTTACTATTCTTACCAGTATCATCAGATTTATTGTTGCATTGAAAAGCATACTTTCTTAAGGGCCTATTATATTTTCGCATTCGTTATCTGACTGAGTCACTATCAGTCAGCCTCTGATCTGAAAAGGAAAAGTTAGGCATCGAGTCCCCCCCCCATACACCTGAATCTACATAGGGACCAACAATAACTTATGTATAAGTTCTTTAAATTTAATAAGTTGTTTGGGTTTGGATGCACTGATAGGATGTGATTCAGTAGCTGATTTGACTAATCCCAAAATCATATGTTGATTGGTGAACCATTCCCTTGTAAAAGTTAATCACCTTTGTCTCTGAGTGTTTCAGACTCAGTAGACTAGCCTTCATCATGGTTCCGGCTCAGTAGCTCTATCTACTGTCCTTCAGTAGACTATCCGCCACAACACCATGGAGTGAAGATTCGTAGTCTGCCGACTCAAAGCAGAGCAAAGATACCGAAAGGTGTTCAGGAGTCAGTAGAACTGGACTTAGCAGGAGTAGTTTACTGAACTCAGAGTCTTGACCTTCAGTAGAGTTGAACTCAGCAAGAGTATTCTACTGAACCTATGGGTTAGACTCAACAACAGCCTGTCAGTTTCCATGACTGACACAAGACTTCAATGTCATTTCAGTAGAATGGTCCTAGGTCGTACAACTGAGAGAAGTCAGCTTCAGTATCAACCTTGAAGTCTGAAAGTGTCTCAACCACTCTCCGTACCTCGACCAATGACAAGCATCCAGTTGTTAAAGTAACTGGTAAAAGCTACAAGTCAACCACTTTCCTGAAAAAGATAGTGGACTCTGCGGAAATTCAAAAGAGTCGTTAGCTACCCAAATAGAGTGACACGTAGACATTCATCTCCAATAGATCTATCCATAGCTCACGTCTATAAATAGAGGGAAAATCAAATTGTTGAATACAAGAACAATACAACGAACAATGAATAGAGCATCAAGCAAACAAGAACACAAGCAATACGCAACGAAGTTTAGAGATATATCTTAGCGTGAAAAGCATACAATCTGCTCTAAGGGAACTCAAGCTTACATAGAACTCAAGCGTTTACCATCCACGTGAAGAACACGAACCCAGAGAGATTATTCCTCACTGTTCTTCACTCTAGATGCCTTTCTTGTTCCCTTTCCCTCTAACCTAAGCTCAACTGTATCTATCTCTAGCTTAGACCGAATGACTTTCAATTTATTGAACTGTTCTTAGAGCTAAGAACTCCTTCATCATTGGAGATACATTCAAACATAATTTTGTTTGACCCTGTAAACTGAGACTTGCTCAGTATAATCACAAGACGGTGTTTGTCCAGTGAACAAACCGACTGAGACTAACTCAGTATAATAAAATAGCCTCCTGCTTGTTCAAGACAGTGGACGTAGGATCTTGCGTATCCGAACCACTTTAAAAGTTTCTGTGTTCTTAATTGTTGCATTGATTTTAACTGTTCATACTGAAAATCCATTTAGAAAATCATTCAACTGAGTTTCACTAACAAGCTTAACTGACTGCACTAATCTACTAGAAACAGTTTTCATAAACAAACGTTTTCAACTAAACTGAATTGGGCCTACACTTTTCGTACTTTACTGAACCCTGCTGAATGCGTCTGAATTCTAACATCAGTCAGCTAGCAGAGCTCAGCACCTTCAGTCACTTTGTCTACGCGATCTAGAACAGCTTGTCTGGTCTACTGAACTCATTCAGTAGACAATCTCCGTTATCAGACTGTTCACGTTCAAGTTTGAGAAAATGTTTTTAAGTGTATTCACCCCCCCCCTCTACACCTGAACATTTGACTCGGGACCAACAATTGGTATCAGAGAGGTTGTTCTTCTGGACTTTCGTTATCAGAAAATGGTCTACTCGAACAGATCCTTAAAAACGTTTTCACTGCATATCATTCTTTATACATATCTTTACCTATCATGTCTGATATGTCAGGAATCTGAATGATACCCATGTTCTCAGTAGAGAACTACGGGGTATGGCGGGTCAAAATGGAAGCTCATCTGACCTCCCTCCACGACAGCATGACCGAGGTCCTGGAAGATGGACCTATCGTCCCCATTGTCAATAGTGTTGAGTTTCAGGAACTCCAGAAACTGGAGAGATTGTCACTTATGCCTAGTGACACAATAGAAGATCTCAACGTCAGATTTACAGATCTGATGAATACCATCAATGGGCTAGGAAAGACATTCTCCAATAGAGAAATGAATCTCAATATATTGAGAGCCCTGCCGGACGGACCGTGGACTCCATTTGCAACACTTTTATGACATTCTGACCTTGATTTTGTGTCTCCTGATCATATCTTTTCAGAATTTGAGTTCGGTCTACCGCAGAGAAAGCAGAGAGCTAAAGCTGATACCCAGATTGACCATGTCTTCAAGGCATCAGTCAGCACACCGGCTCCCAAGTCCAGCAAAGCTGAACCTTCAACCAGTGCAGTACAAGAAGGGAGCTTAGCTGAACGATACGCACTGCTTTGCGCAAAAGTATCAGATGGAGAAGGATCGGCGCAAGAAATTAACCAAAAATTTCAGAAACTCTAAGAGTAAGTCTAATTTCTCACCAAAACGCGATCCTAACTTACAAACTTCTGAATGCAGGAAACAGGGGGACTCTCCTCAGCAATCGAAAGACACTGACAGTAAAGAGAGCAGAGTCACCGCCTGCTACAACTGCAAAAAGCCAGGACACTATCAGTATGATTGTCCTGAGCTCAGCACAGCTGAAAGAGCTGCGAGAAAAGCTCGAAGGGAGAAGTTCATCAAGAAGCGACAAGCATACATTGCTGGTAAACTTTCAGACGACTCAGATGAAGTCGACACCTTCATGGGTTCATCTGATGATGAAGCTGCCTTCATGGCATGAGAGCTTGAGGAAGCAACAGAGGAGTGTCTAATGGGAGGAGAAGAGAATGAGGTAAATTCTCCAGATGCTTTTAACCTCTCTTCACACTGCACATAAAACACAATTTCTGGTGCAGACGAGAATCTGGACGTCACGGTCGCATACGAAGAGTTATTAGACGAACAGATTCAAACGAGTCTGTAGCTCAGCGAGACTCTACAGGAATTGGATATCTTGAAAGCTGAAAATCAGAGACTTTCTCAAAAAAGTTAGGTTGCTACTGAGTCGGAAGGACTTGTTGTGAGACTTAGGGAGGAGATTAACTCTCTGATGATCAAATCTCAGCAGCAAGAAGGTCTGATTTCAGTGTTGACCAAAGACTTGACTCAGAAAGAGACTGAACTGAGCTTGCTGAACCAGAAGTACTTAGTGTAGGGTTTGTATACTGAAAGCAATCTACGTATTTACTTGTATATAATGTTTCCTGTTACCACTATTATTATTCTCCTATCTGGTTATTATAATAGCACTATTTAGTCCTTTATCTAACGTGAGTTAGATCATACATTGTGTTGTAGACCACAGAAGACTGTAGTGATTGGTTGAACTAGTGAGATATAAACAGTTTCACAGCCGAGGCAACTTTAGGGCAAGTTACCGATTTAGGCTGCAACGTAGATAAGAAGTGACTTGTCTTGGTCACTTGTTTATGTTGATATATTTTATGTATTGATGGATCGCGGTGAGACATGTTCTTCTATCTGACCCGTGTGAAGAACCAAGGTCTCGGAGACTCAGCTGATCTTAAGCTTGATGAGATTTCAGCTGAGTGCACGCGACTAGCTATCACTTTGACTTACTATGGGTGAGGGTCATCGAGACCGTATATCTCTGTATCTTGGGTGAGTGTTGTTCCGTGTAGCTCAGGCTGGTTATCTGCATCATGCATCTGTATCCCATTATAGGGTTGATGATATCCCCTTGAGGAACTCGAAAGGTTTATCATGCTAAACCCTGCAGGTTGATTAAGTTCAAGTATGATAATAAGGTCAAGTGGTACTACTCAAGGATAAGATATTAATTGTATTAAGTAGTCAGTAAACTTAATCAATTAATGGATATTCGATATCTTAAATACGGGGATTAACTGAAGTTAAAAATACAATCCCTGACTCAACTTTTGGGATAAAGGAGTAAGTCAACATAGATTCTTTAGTGGAATGAATCTATGTTTGTGAATTAATAATACTCTGGGCTGAGTATGGAAAATTAATTCACTTGAGGCCCGTCTTTATTTCTTGTATTAGGTCCCTGTTCTGGCCCGAACATATGCCCAGTCATATGCGACATTTTCTCTCAGACTCACTAGGTCACTTAATTACCTAGAATTGTTTGGCCCTTTAATAGACCAAAATAATTGGTAATGGTATAGTGGCCCATTAGCTATTCGATGGGCTTGGAGGTCAAAGGCTCATTAAGGTTTTTGACCAAGCCCTTATAATAGTGGGAAAGGGGCCATTTCCTCATAACGAGCTTCTTGTTGTGTGTTCCGAAAAAAGTGAGTCCGAGTGTTTTGTCATAAGCTTTCATGCATCTCCGTCCATCCGGAGTTGGAAGCTTGGGCACGGGAACAGTCCAGAAGACCTTTTCTGGACCGAGTCGAAAAGATCGTATCTAGGACGATTGCTCAGGTATGGGACTCTTTCCCTACACTTAGGACTTCAGACCGAGCTTGAAACTCTCAAGAAAAGTGATGATGTCTGGAGGAACCTGATGAGTGAGCGCTACATGGGAGCTGAGAAAAAGCTCGAGGCAATGCTGGCCAACAACAAGCCAAAGTCCTGCAAGGAAGGACTTGGATTCAGTCGTAGAGCCTCATTATCTGCCCCCACACGCTCAGAAAACTGGTTGACTGATAGGTTTGTTCAAGGGGAGAAAATGAATGTTGAACCATACAACCCCGCAACAAAGAACAAATAAAAGATGATTGCACCTCATCCCACCAATTAGAAATCTGACAAGAAGCTCAGCTCAAAATCACCCCAGCTCAAGCAAGGGGGAACCAACAAAGGAAGATGGACTAATCAGTATGGACCACCACAGTTGACTCACTCAGCTCAGTATGAGTCATATTACTATGATCCTAATGTCAGAAGGGGTCCTAATTCCTAAAGGTCAGAAGAAGAAGAAAGCCGTTCAGAAGGCTAAGGTCAGCAGTCCACCAACTCAGAAGACCAGGACTCCTAAACCTAAGAAGCCTCAGAAGTCAACTTCACCTGTCTCACCGGCGAAATATGTTGACAAAAGTGGAAAGAAGTTGTCTGAAACCACCAGGGTTGTCAAACAAATTTGGGTCACCAAAACTAACACTTAAGGACCCAAATCAAAAATAAGGGGTACCTGAATATAATTTCTATTTTTCAGGTGCACAGGGACCCATGGTACATGGACAACGGATGCTCAAGACATATGACGTACCAAAAGAGTCTCCTGAAGAATTATGTCAAGGAAGAAGGACCCCGAGTAGAATTTGGAGATAACGCAAAAGGCTACACCAGAAGCTATGGCACACTCAGCCTTGGAACTGCCACAGTTCCAAGAGTATCCTATGTTGAAGGACTTCACCATAATCTTCTCTTTGTTAGTCAAATTTGTGACAACTCCAATAGAGTGATTTTTGACACTGATTTTTGTGATGTTATTGATAAACCAACAAGGAAAACAGTGTTATCAGGTTCGCGCAAAAAGAATATATATATTGCTGATTGGAACTCAGCAGAACCTGAGGCATGCTTGCCAGCGAAGAACGACAACAGAGCAGGATGGCTCTGGCACAGAAGACTCAGTCATCTCAACTTCAAGACGCTAAACAAGCTACTTAGAAACGCTCTAGTGAGAGGGCTACCGAATGAAGTGTTCAGCAAAAACACTCAGTGCAAAGCTTGTCTGAAGGTAAAGTAAATAAAGAAAGAAAATTCGTCTGTTCCATCACCTTCCACTGATGGAATCCTTCAGCTACTTCACATGGACTTGTTCGGACCAGTCTCTCCAGTGACGATTAGAGGCAAGAAGCATGCACTTGTAGTCATTGATGACTACTCGCGGTACACATGAGTCATATTTATTACCAACAAATCTGACGTCAAAACAGAGATACCTACACTTCTGAAAAAGCTCAGTGTCGAGAAGGACATCATGATCAGAAAAATTTGTTCAGACAGTAGAACTGAGTTCCTGAATGCGATGGTCAAAGAGTTCTGCGAAACTGAAGGAATAGAGCATGAGACGTTTGTTGCACGCACGCCTCAACAAAATGGGATTGTTGAAAGAAAAAACAGAACACTCAAAGAAGTAGCGAGAACCCTGCTCGCAGACTCAGGACTCCCATCAAAATTATGGGCAGAAGCGACTGACACTGCTTGTTATACTCAGAATAGATCTCTACTGACAAAGCAACATCAGAAGATACCATCTGAGCTATGGAACGACAGGAAGCCTCTCATATCTCATTTCCATATTTTTGGGTGTTCATGCTTTATCCACAATAATGGTAAGGACCAGTTAAAGACTTTTGATAGCAAGTCAGACAAGGGAGTCTTCTTAGGATACTCCCGCGGTTAGCAAAGCCTTCAGAGTTTTTAACTGTCGGACCCTTTGTATGGTGGAAAACCCTCATGTTGTTTTTAATGAGTTTGCTACTGAGAACAGGAGCAGAAAATCACATTCAGAATCTGAGGACATCAGCAAAGAACTACGGGATCTGAGCTTAAAGGAAAATGTAGAAAAGATCCAACATTGCTGGGATGATGATTTAGAAGAAGAAAATGAAGTCACCACTACTGAGTCACAGCTAGCAACGAACGTAGCTGAACCGATTGATTCTACTGAACAGAATCAATCAAAGGTAACTCAGGTCGATGAAGAAACCCCAGTGGTAACTGAGACCTCCACTGAGTATAATAATTAAGGGGGAACAAAACCTGTCCACAATCTTAATGCCCCTGAACCTGGAAACTCAGTAGACCCTAACTCCGTTACTGAATTGCTACAATCTCATAACAGTACTACTGAAATGCCTAACACTTTAACTGTGACTGCAGATGTCATTTCAGAAGACGAAAATAGACAAATAAGGTCTTGGTTAGATGCTCATACTACTGATCTTATTATAGGTGATCCTTCAGCAAGCGTCAAAACAAGGTAAAAGCTATGCTTAGGAGAAAGTGCTATGTACTCATTTTTTCTATCTACTGAAGAGCCTCAATCAATCGAAAAAGCACTGGCCGATGCTGACTGGATCATAACTATGCAAGAAGAGCTCAACCAATTCGTCAAAAACAAAGTATGAGAGCTTGTTGACAGACCCCGACATCAACACGTGATCGGAACCAAATGGGTCTTCAAAAACAAGCGCGATGAAAACAACGTTATAGTAAGGAACAAAGCTCGACTCGTTGCGAAGGGCTACTGTCAAGCCGAAGGGATAGATTTCGACGAAACATTCGCTCCAGTTGTAAGATTGGAGGCCATCAGACTATTCCTTGCATACGCAACACATCAACGATTTAGAGTTTATCAAATAGATGTGAAGTCAGCGTTCCTGAATGGCGTTTTGAAAGAAGAAGTCTATGTGGAACAGCCTCCCGGCTTTCAGCAGGGACATCAGGTGTATAGACTCAGAAAAGCTCTGTACGGGTTAAAAAAAGCACTTAGGGCTTGGTGCGATACCTTGTCTAAGTTTCTTCTTCAGAAAGGTTTTCAGAAAGGCACCGTGGATCACACTGTATTCAGCATTCGTCTAGGCGACGACATTTTACTTATGCAGATCTACGTAGATGACATAATCTTCGGCTCAAAGAATGTCATCATGTGTCAGCAGTTCGAGAAAATGATGAAGGACAAATTCGAGATGTCAATGATGGGAGAGATGAACTACTTCCATGGATTCCAAGTCAAACAATCAGAAAATGAAACGTTCATCAATCGAGGGAAATACACTCAAGACCTCATCAAAAAGTTCGGTTGTGCATCCAGCAAACCAGTCAGGATCCCGATGAACATGAATATGAAAATAGATCTTGACAAAGAGGGAGTATCAGTAGACCATACTGAATTTCGTGGTATTATTGGTTCATTATTATATCTTACTGCTAGTAGACCTAACATAACTTATGTTGTAGGTGTTTGTGCTCAATTTCAGGCGAATCCTAAGCAGAGCCACATGGACTCAGCAAAGAAGATTCTCCGCTATCTAAGAGGAACACCTGACATTGGGTTATAGTATCCAACAGATGACAATATTGAACTAACTAGTTACTCTAATGTTGACTACGCAGGTTGCAGGATTGACCGAAAATCACCTTCAGGAACTTGTCAGTTCCTCGGCAGTAAGCTCATTTCATGGTTCTCCAAGAAGAAGCATTTAGTAGCAACGTCAACTACTGAAGCTGAATACATGGCTGCCGGAAGTTGCTACGCCCAAATCCTTTGGCTGAGACAACAGCTACGAGACTATGACATCATTCAAAATGAAGTGCCTATATACTGCGATAGTACCAGTGCCATTGTAATTACACAGAACCTCGTTCTACACACAAGATGCAAGCACGTGGACATCAGACACCACTTCATTCGCGATCATGTCAAAAAGAAGGATATCATAATGGAGAAAATCCATACTGATCGTCAAAGGGCTGACATACTGACCAAACCTCTAGCTGAAACCAGATTCAGAGAATTTTCAGTAGAGCTAGGTCTGTTGGGCCCTACTGACTCAAGTCAGTAAGTGGCTTCAGAAGAAATGATCACTCAGTAGAGTCGATCACAATAGAGTACGAGCATTCAGTAAGGGGGAATGTCTACTCTCAGTACTGAAGATGTTCAGTACATAGAGATTCAACAACCAACTACACGAGGTATCAACTGACTACAATGCTCAGCTGACAGGTTTGCTTATCTCTTTTAATAGTCAACTCAGCATATTCTTTTAAAGGTGTTCATAAAGGAACTCATCATCGCACTTAATGCTCAATAGAATGTTATTAATTAAATTCATTTTCATTAAATACACAATATTCCATGCAACTTTGCTGAACTCTGCTTTGCATTTAATGCGAGTTGAATCACCTTACTCATAAATAGCTAATTTCGTCTGAGATTTGACTAAGGTGGCATGGTCATCATTACTCTTTTTAATCTTATAAAATCATGACCATCCACTTAAAAGCGAGATTTAATCACAACCGTCGATTGATAAAACTGTTCACATTCAAAATAATCTATATATCGACGTTTATCTTCTTCACCCGCCATTTTCGCCATATCTGTTTTCTGTAAAACCTTAAGAACCTCTGATAATCTCGCATATCTACTTGCTTCATACAAACTCAGAGATTTTCTTACGATAACTCTTATTTCTTTAAGCACTTTTCTGACTAACTCTAGTTTCAAGTGCTAACCATTGTTTTTGCAGATATAGTTATGTCGAGCCTACAAGTTATTACCCCGACTGACTTGGTGGAGATCCTAGAGAAGGGGAGAGTTCGGTTCGAACCCGTGATGGAGTTCAACGCCAGTGGCCTGGACTTCTTGGATGATATATATGATGCTCTGCGTGCATCCAGCCTGGAGAAGTTTCTGTCCAAGAAACCCTCCTTCCTGCCTCATCGGATAGCTGAGCTGTACCTCAACCTGGAGGAGGAAGACAACGATGTGGTTGGAACGTTCTGCGTTCATGATATCAAGGATCCAACCACAGCCGTTCCAGTTCTGAGGAAGATTTCTTTGAAGCAATCGCTGATCAGCAGCTTCAGTCTTCCATCAGAGGGGATTAGTCCTGCTGGGTATGAGGACGACATCCTCAACGAGTACTTGACACTGTTCTGTGGGAAGCCAACCACATTCAGAGCTGCTTTCCCCAAGAGCAGCATGCTCCCTCAGTTCCGAGCATTGGCCTACATTGTCACTCAGATCCTGACCAGCCAGGCCGACTCCTTTGATCAAGTATCGCATCCTAAACTCCAGATGATGATGGACATATACGACAGAGCTCAAATTAAATGGTCAGAAGTCTTCATCGAAGAGTTTCTGGCACAAGCTGCCAAGTATGATACGCCAGCTCGCAGACTGAATGCCAAAGGGAAGTTGTTGTATGGCATGAAGCTATCAGTCATGATAGAGGAGCTATGTGGATCTAATCTTGTCACCTACGCTGACAATGAGTATTTTAATAATAAGAAGATCATATTCCACAACCGCGCCAGTGCTCTTCAGTAAATTGGCGTCGGTGCTGAAGAGGGTAATGGCAAGAGGAAGGCCCCAACCCCTGTGAAGAAGAGTACTACTCCTCAGAAGAAGCAGAAGAAGGCTTCTGAGATAGTAGTAGTAGTACCCAAACTCAGAGACGAGGAGTCTGAGTCAGCAGAAAAAGCTCACTCTACTGAACAGATTTCTACTCTACCTCCCCTCTCTCCACTCGACATCGTTCTACTCAGCGTCCATCTATCTGCTGAGAAGCTTCAGTATCTGATTAACTTAGAGGAGATGGAGGCTGATACTAAAGTTGAGGATCTTGGGTTCGACATCCCTATGCTACAATTCAGAGCAACATAAGAGATCTCCGAAGCTATTCCAGAACTCTCAAGTCATTCAGACTTGGTAGATATAGCCACGAGGGCTAGGCTTCAGATGTTGTACATATTCCAGGACTGGATCTCTCTTGCAAATTTGATTTGACACCAGTCCTCGGAACGTCTGAATTTCGACGAGCTAGAGCTCTGTCATCAGATTGGCTACTCTGAGCCTGCTGACATAAGCTCAGTCGATGATCTTAGGGTGGCTATGCTAGCCTTGCTTGAAGAGTGACATCCTTTAACAGCCGTCCCTAATGCCGGGTCTTCAGGTCCCTCAAGCCCTGATGATCAAGACTCACCTAGTGATGCAGGCCCTGAGAAGCCTGCTGAGGGATCTCAACAGGTGAAGGAGGGAGCTCAACCTTCATCTGAGAAACATATCAGCTCCCCTCCTCCACCTGGTTCGACCGACGCGGGCATCTCTGAGCCTGCTGATCCAGAACAGTTGCTTCTGGGATCAGCTTATGAGGTTGGCTCCGTCAGCAGGCGCCGAAAGTCAAAGTCAGTGGTCAAAGCCATTTTGAAGCAGAGAAGTCATAATCGGCTCCTTGCCAGAAATGTTCATAAATTCTGGAACAAGGCCACCAAAGCTTAGTGCGAGGAACTCAGGGAACTGAAAGCTTCAATTCAGAACATCTCTTCTCCACCGGTCCCTAACTTCTCTTCTATCCTCAAGAATGCATTATCCGCACAGAAAGTTGACTTTGATGCTCAACAAGCATCGGATCAGTAGCTGTTGAAGTTTGCCTACACAACACTTCTTGATTCTTTCAAGGCAACTCAGTCGGACCATCAGAACCAGATCTCCTCACTCACTCAAGCTCATGAACTCAGATTCTCAAATCTTCAGAAAGAGTGTGAAAGGAAGATTGATGCCAAGCTGAAGAACATTGAAGACGTTGTAGCTTCCTCTCACCGCAAGTATGGTGATGATCTAATTACTAAGAGGGATGATCTGATTACTGAGAGGAATGATCTACACATCCGATTTGAAGGTCTTCAAAAGACCTTGGAGGAGCTCCGAAATTCTTTCAACTCGCTCAACTCCAAGGTAGTTCTGATTCCCGCCCCGTGCATATTGGATGATGCCAAAAAGGGGGAAAAGGCTCAGAAGCAAATCGTTCTAAGTGCTAAGCCTAAGGGGGAATCTCAAGGAACAAGGGTTATAGCCAAGGGTGTCTCAGCAGGAGATGTAGAGGCTGAGACAGGCCCAAGTGGCTCAGAACCCAAGACGGGAGCAGAAACTGGCACGTCTGAACCATCTCAGAAAATTATAGAGGATGTGACCAAGTTTCTCGAGGAGACAGATGATGATGACTCAACTCCCCTGCCTCCGCCAGTATCTGGGAAGGGTAAGAATGTGCTGAAAGTTCCTATTCCGAAACCCAAGTCCCATAAAAGATACATCAGCCCAGCTGAGCAGGCACACATTGAAGCTGATGAGAAACTCACCAGAGAGCTCGCTGAGGCTGAGGCAGCTAATAAACCGAAGAAGGCACCGACCAAGGCTCAATCCAAGGTTCCTGCAAGGAAACCCACACAGAGGCCGGTTTCCAGGAAGCTTACTCTCCGTGATGAAGCGGACAAAGAAAAAGAAAAGGAGAGGGAAGCTGAATAAGACTGATGAATCCCAGCAAATTCAGAAGAAGAGAGACGAGCCTACGATAGAAGAGATGATAAACTTCAGTATCATTGCACTGGATAAAAGAGTTGAGTTTCATCACCTAGAAGAATTCAGAAGGCAAGAGGCTCTTGAAGGAATAATTAGGGTTAGGAATATACCTTCCTCCTTCGTATGTTGTCGTGGCTCTGATTGTTGCTCCTGTGTTAGATCTTCTGATCTGTGTCCCAGCCTTTTTCTCCCTCTGGGTGGTCAGAGAACTGAAGAAAATAAATTTTTATCTCTCTCTCAAACACGATATGCGTGTGTGATTATGTGGGTGTGCGTAATCTATTTCTGAACAGAATACTGATATATATAGGTTCAAAAGCCAATATAATATTAATATATTTGTAACTCATTAATTTAATTATATTTCTAATGGGCTTCCACATAACCAGCCCATAATATAATTAATTAATTTACTGGGCTACTAATATTTATCAATTAATTGGCCCAGCCAATTAATTCCAGATAAATAACATTATTAAATAATGTAAAAATACATTAATCCATTAATAATGAATTCTGAGAGACAATAAATTAATAGGCAACTAATTGGGCCAGATCAGGGATCCAATACAAGAAATAAAGCTGGGCCTCCAATTAATTAATTATCCATGCTCAGCCCATAGCAAAATTAATTAATAAACAAGATTCATTCCACTAGAGAATCCGTGCTGACTTACCCCTTTATCCCAATTTGAGCAAGGGCTTGTATTTTAGACTTAATCGATCTCCGTATTTAAGATAGAAATATCCGTTAATTAATTAAGGTCACTGACAGCTTAAATTAATTAACATCTTATATTCCTGAGTAGTACCACTCGACCTTATTAACACATTAATCAATCGGCCGGGTTTAGTGTGCTAATCCTTTCGAGTTCCTCAGGGGATATTATCAACCCATTTTACTAGGATACGGATGCAAGATACAGACAACCAGCTTAAGCCACAAATAACTACTAACACCCAAGATACGTAGATCCGGTCGCGATGACGTTCACCATAATAGGTCAAAGTGATAGATAGCCAAATGCACTCAGCTGAAGTCTTACCAAGCTTAAGACCAGCTAAGGCACCGAGATCTTGGTTCTCCACGAAGGTCAGTTAGGAGAACACATCTCACTGTGATCCGTCAATACACCACCTTAAGTGTACCAGTAAAGACAAGCAGCTAAGACAAGCCACTTCTTATCTAAACTGCAGCTTAAACCAACAACTTATCCTTAAGTTGTCTCAGCTGTGATAACTGTTTATATCTTGTCAGTTCAACCAATTTGTGTTGTCTTCTGTGATACCCGACACACCACACCAATCTAACTTTTATACAAGATAAAGGATAACATGTGCAAATATAAATATTTATCAGATAGGAGAATAAAACAGTGGTAAGGAAAAAAACACATTGTATACAAGCATAAAAAGTGCTTCCAGTATACAAAATCCCAACAATTATCCCACTTATACTAAAGCAAATTTTAGTATACAATGTGTCAGTTCTAGGTACAAACTAGTATTTAGCTGCAAATCCTATCTATCATTCCTCTTCTCCCACTTATACAAAAGTTTCTGCAGTCCTAAGTGGGGAGCATCTCTACCAGTCCTAAGCCACGAACATGCTTCTCGTAAGCCGGAATTGGTAAGCTCTTCGTGAATGGATCAGCTATGTTGTCTTCAGTTCCGATCTTTTCTATGAGTACGTCGCCTCGAATTACGAATTCTCGTATAATGTGGTACTTCCTGTCTATGTGTTTAGACGCCTTGTGAGATCTAGGTTCCTTAGAATTTGCCACTGCACTCGCATTGTCACAATAAATTGTGATTGCCTTAGGCAAATTCTCGAACTATATCAAGATCTTGGAGAAAATTCTTGAGCGCATCGCCTCTTTCGGGGCTTACGAAGTAGCCACATACTCGCTTCCATGGTTGAGTCCGTAATGCATTTCGCTTTGCACTCCTCCATGAAATGGCTCCACCTCCCAAGGTAAACACATAACCCGAGGTCGACTTCTTCTCGTCTCGTCGGCCCTGGAAATCCGAGTCCGTATAACCCAAAGGCGAGATCGTCCGACCGGTAAACAATTCTATAATCCCTAGTCCGTTTAAGGTACTTGAGAATATTTTTCACCGCGATCCCGGTGCGCTTGTCCGAGATTAGAGGCGATATGTTGAGACCATGCCTACAACATATGAGATATCTGGTCTCGTACAAAGCATTACATACATGAGACTACCGACAGCGGAAGCATATAGTACTAGTCTCATACTTTCTATCTCTTCAGGCGTTTTAGGGCACTGATTCTTGGATAGAAAAATGCCATGTCTGAAAGGTACCGAACCTCTCTTGGTATTTTGCATGCTGAAACGAGCAATAACAGTATCAATGTAGGACGCTTGTGACAAACTTAACATCCTTTTCTGGCGATCTCGTATAACCTTGATCCCAAGGATGTAAGCAGCTTCACCTAAGTCCTTCATTTGAAACTGCTCAGATAACCACGTCTTTACGTCTGATAACACTTCAACATTGTTGCCAATGAGAAGGATGTCATCTACGTAAAGTGCAAGAAACACCACTGTTCCATTAACACAGATACGGTATACACACACCTCGTTAGGACAGGATACAAAACCATAGGATTTGACTACCTCGTCAAAACGCTGGTGCCATAACCAGGAAGCTTGCTTAAGTCCATAAATAGACTTCTTAAGCTTCCAAACTAGATGCTCTTCGCCCTCCTTCACATAACCATCTGGTTGTTTCATATAGATGTCTCTACCTTTTTCAAGGTGCCCATTTAAGAATGAGGTCTTGACATCCATTTGTCAGATCTCTAGGTTCATGTGAGCTGCTATGGCAAGGAGAATTCTAATAGACTTGATCATTGCTACAGGCGAGAAGGTCTCTTCATAATCGATACCTTCTTTCTGGGTAAAACCCTTTGCCACTAGCCTGGCCTTAAATGCCATGATCTCTCCATTCGAACCTCTCTTTCTTTTGTATACCCACTTACTACCAATGGCCTTGCGGCCCTCGGGTAGTTCGGTGATCTCGTATACATCCATATCGTTATGGACTTAAATTCGAGTCCATGGCGATTCTCCAAGAATCTGCATCTACATCTCCCACTGCTTCGTTGTAAGTCCAGGGATCCACGGTGTCTTGTTCATCTGCCGGGAGATGGTCAGAAGTCTCCCCAGTGAACATATACCGATCAGGTGTAAATATCACCCTCCCACTACGTCGAACAGTGTTAGGAGTTGTGTTAATAGATTGTGCAGTTGCTCGTGGAGCTCTATCTTGCACAATTGGCTCTGTGAGTGGATCTCGATCACCTTGTAATTCCTCAAGGATGATCTCGACTCGAGATTTGTGATTACTAATATAATCCTCCTCTAAGAACCGAGCGTTGGTGCTAACCACGATCTTCTGTTCTTTAGGATCATAAAAATAACCACCCTTCGTTTCCTTCGGATATCCATGTTGGGATTTTGTATACTGGAAGCACTTTTTATGCTTGTATACAGTTATCCTTTATCTTTTATAAACAGTTATCCTTTATCTTGTATAAAAGTTCCTGCAATTGAGCAATGGCAAGGTGGCAATTGAGCAATTGGTTGAACTGACAAGATATAAACAGTTATCCTTTATCTTGTATAAAAGTTAGATTTAAGCTGCTTGTCTTGCAGAAAAGGTAATTAAGCAATGGCAAGGTGGTAGTCTCAATGGGCAATGGATCGAAAGTTCCTGCAATTGACATTGGAGATTTAAATCTATCTTTTGATAGTTCTGTTTTAGTACTTAAAGATGTTTAATATGTGCCTGAGTTTAGGCGAAACATTATTTCTGTTTCAAAACTCTGCACCATGGATGGTTATAAATCTAGTTTTGATAGTGAAGTTTCTATCATGAAAGACGATGATTTTATCTGTGGTGGACCATTAAACGGATCTTTATATACTTGTAAACCGCGTAGTTCTGTTAATATTGCTTCCTCATCATCAAATCCTAAGAAGAGGAAAGAGTCTTCTAAGGTAAACCAAACTTATCTGTGGTACTTAAGACTAGGTCACATCAATCTTAACAGGACTCAGAGGTTGGTGGAATATGGATCATTGGAGTCTCTCCAAGATTGAACCATTTCCAACTTGCGAAACTTGTTTGGAAGGAAAGATGATGATTAGGCCTTTTAAGGCAAAGGGTTATAGAGCCACAAAAGTATTAAGTTTGATACATTCTGACTTGTGTGGGTCTATGTCTACACAAGCTCGTGGAGGGTATGAGTACTTCGTCACATTTATTGACGATTACTCGAGGTATGGATATGTTTACCTTCTTCGCCATAAGTTGGATTGCTTTGAAACCTTTAAGGAATTCAAGGCAGAAGTGGAGAAGAAGATAGGTAAATAAATAAAATCACTACGATCTGATCGTGGTAGGGAATACCTATCCAACGAGTTCAAGGACTACTTGACAGAATGTGGGATTACATCCCAGCTGACAGCACCGGGCACACCTCAGCAGAATGGTGTGTCAGAGAGAAGGAACCGAAGTCTCTTAGAGATGGTTCGGTCGATGATGAGTTATGCAACTTTGCCAGTTTCCTTTTGGGGATATGCCCTAGAGACTGCAGCATACTTGTTGAATCGTGTGCCTTCCAAGTCGGTACAAAAGATCCCTTTCGAGTTGTGGAGCTGGCATAAACCCAGTATGCACCACTTAAGGATTTGGGGTTATCCTGCTTATGTACTATAAAGGCATGCCGACAAATTGGAATCACGTTCAGAAGTGATGTTGTTCATAGGGCATCCGAAGGAAACGAAGGGTGGATACTTTTATGATCCTAAAGAACAGAAGATCGTTGTTAGCCCTAACGCTCGGTTCTTAGAAGAGGATTACATTAGTAACCATAAATCTCGAGTCGACATTATCCTTGAGGAATTACAAGGTGGTCGAGTTCCACTTGAACAGCCAGTTGTGCAAGATAGTACTCCACGAGTAACTGCACAATCTGTTAACACAGCTCCTGACACTGTTCGATGTAGTGGGAGGGTGATATTTACACCTGATTGGTATATGTTCACTGGGGAGATGTTTGATTATCTCCCGACAGATGAACAAGATACCGTAGATCCCTGGACTTACAACGAAGCAGTGGAAGATGTAGATGCACCATGGACTCGGAATTTGAGTCCATAACTGATATGGATGTATACGAGATCACTGAACTACCTGAGGGTTGCAATTCTATTGGTAGTAAGTGGGTATACAAGAGAAAGAGAGAGCACCGAATGAAGAGATCATGGGGTTTAAGGCCAGGCTAGTGGCGAAGGGTTTTACCCAGAAAGAAGGTGTTGATTATGAAGAGACCTTCTCGCCTGTAGCAATGATCAAGTCCATTCGGATTCTCCTTGCCATAGCAGATCACATGAACCTAGAGACCTGGCAATTGTATGTCAAAACCGTATTCCTAAACGGTCACCTTGAAAAAGGTAGGGACATCTACATGAAACAGCCAGATGGTTATGTGAAGGAGGGCGAAGAGCATCTAGTTTGGAAGCTTAAGAAGTCTATTCATGGACTTAAGCAAGATTTCCGGTTATGGCACCAGCGTTTTCGACGAGGTAGTCAAATCCTATGGATTTGTATCCTATCCTAACGAGGTGTGTGAACCGTATTTGTGTTAACGGATCAGTGGTGTTTCTTGCATTTTACGTAGATGACATCCTTCTCATTTGCAACAATGTTGAAGTGTTATCGGACAAAAAACGTTGTTAATCCGAGCAGTTTCAAATGAAGGACTTAGGTGAAGCCGCTTACATCCTTGGGATCAAGGTTATCCGAGATCGCCAGAAAAGGATGTTAAGCTTGTCACAAGTGCCCTACATTGACACTGTTATTACTCGTTTTAGCATGCAAAAAGGCCAAGAGAGGTTCAGTACCTTTCAGACATGACATTTTTCTATCCAAGAATCAGTGCCCTAAAATGCCTGAAGAGATAGAAAGTATGAGGCTAGTACCATATGCTTCCGCTATCGGTAGCCTCATTTATGCGATGCTTTGTACGAGAGCAGATATCTCACATTCTCGTATGCATGGTCTCAAGATATCGGCCTAACCCCGGAAAGGAACACTCGGATCGCGGTCAAGCATATTCTCAAGTACCTTAAACGGACTAGAGATTATAAGGCTTGTTTACCGTCAGACGATCCTAGTGTCTTTGGGTTATACGAGAATCGGATTTCTAGGCCGACAGAGACGAGTAGAAGTCTACCTCAGGTTATGTGTTTACCTTGGGAGGTGGAGCCATTTCATGGAGGAGTGCAAATCAGAAATGCATTGCGGACTCAACCATGGAAGCAGAGTATGTGGCTGCTTCAGAAGCCTCGAAAGAGGCAGTATTGCTCAAGAATTTTCTCCAAGATCTTGATATTGTTCAGAATTTGCCTAAGGCGATCACGATTTATTGTGATCATGCGGGTGCAGTGACAAATTCTAAGGAACCTAGATCTCACAAGGCGTTTAAACACATAGACCGGAAGTACCACATTATACGAGTATTCGTAAATCGAGGTGATGTGGTGATTGACAAAATTGGAACTGAAGTCAACCTAGCTAATCCTTTCACGAAGAGCTTACCACTCCCGGCTTACGAGAAGCATGTTCGTGGCTTAAGGATGGTAGAGATGCCCCCCACTTAGGACTACAGAAACTTTTGTATAAGTGGGAGAAGATGTCGTGATAGATAGGATAGATAGCTAAGATATAGCTGGGTACTAGTTTGTACCTAGATAGCTGAGCTATAGACACATTGTATACTAAAAGTTTACTTTAGTATAAGTGGGAGAATTGTTGGGATTTTGTATACTGGAAGCACTTTTTATGCTTGTATACAATGTGTTTTTGTCCTTACCACTGTTTTATTCTCCTATCTGATAAATATGTATATTTGCACATGTTATCCTTTATCTTGAATAAAAGTTAGATTTGTGTGGTGTGTCGGCTTTCACAGAAGACAACATAAATTGGTTGAACTGACAAGATATGAACAGTTATCACAGCTGAGACAAATTAAGGATAAGTTGTCGGTTTAAGCTGCAGTTTAGATAAGAAGTGGCTTGTCTTAGCTGCTTGTCTTTACTGGTACACTTAAGGTGGTGTATTGACGCATCACAGTGAGATGTGTTCTCCTAACTGACCTTAGTGGAGAACCAAGATCTCGGTGACTTAGCTGGTCTTAAGCTTGGTAAGACTTCAGCTGAGTGCATTTGGCTATCTATCACTTTGACCTACTATGGTGAACGTCATCGCGACCAGATCTACGTATCTTGGGTGTTAGTAGTTATTTGTGGCTCAGGCTGGTTGTCTGTATCTTGCATCCGTATCCTAGTAAAATGGGGTGATAATATCCCCTGAGGAACTCGAAAGGATTAGCACACTAAACCCGGCCGGTTGATTAAGTTCAGGTGTGTTAATAAAGTCGAGTGGTACTACTCAGGAATATAAGATGTTAATTAATTTAAGCTGTCAGTGAGCTTAATTAATTAGCGGATATTTCTATCTTAAATACGGAGATCGATTAAGTCTAAAATACAAGCCCTTGCTCAAATTGGTATAAAGGGGTAAGTCAGCATGGATTCTCTAGTGGAATGAATCTGTGTTTATTAATTAATTTTGCTCTGGGCTGAGCATGGATAATTAATTAATTGGAGGCCCAGCTTTATTTCTTGTATTGGATCCCTGATCTGACCCAATTAGTTGCCTAGTAATTTATTGTCTCTCAGAATTCATTATTAATGGATTAATGTATTTTACATTATTTAATAATGTTATTTATCTGGAATTAATTGGCTGGGCCAATTAATTAATAAATATTAGTAGCCCAGTAAATTAATTAATTATATTATGGGCTGGTTATGTGGAAGCCCATTAGAAATATAATTAAATTAATGGGTTACAAATATATTAATATTATATTGGCTTTTGAAGCCTATATGTATCAGTATTCTGTTCAGAAACAGATTACGCACACCCACATAATCACACACACATATCGTGTTTGAGAGAGAGATAAAAATTTATTTTCTTCAGTTCTCTGACCACTCAGAGGAAGAAAAAGGCCGGGACACAGATGAGAAGATCTAACACAGGAGCAACAATCAAAGCCGCGACAACATACGAAGGAGGAAGGTAGCGTCCTAACCCTAATTATTCCTTCAATCCTATGAACAACATAACCTCTGAACGTGAATCCAACTTGTCGGCCTGTTTATTCAAGACATAAGCAGGACACCCCCAAATCTTTATGTGGTGCATACTGGGCTTGTGCCCCCTCCACAACTCGACTGGAGTCGTGCCAACCGACTTGGATGACACACGGTTCAGCAAGTATGCTGCAGTCTCTAGGGCATATCCCCATAAGGAAACTGGCAAAGTTGCATAACTCATCATGGACCGAACCATCTCTAGGAGAGTTCGATTCCTTCTCTCTGACACACCATTCTGCTGAGGCGTGCCCGGTGTTGTCAGTTGGTATGTAATCCCACATTCTGTCAAGTAGTCTTTGAACTCCTTGGACAGGTAATCCCCACCACGATCAGATCGTAGTGTTTTGATTTCTTTACCTAACTTCTTCTCCACTTCTGCCTTGAATTCCTTAAAGGTTTCAAAGCAATCCGACTTGTGGTGAAGAAGGTAAACATATCCATACCTCGAGTAATCGTCAGTAAATGTGACAAAGTACTCATACCCTCCACGAGCTTGTGTAGAGATAGGTCCACACAAGTCAGAATGTATCAAACTTAATGCTTCTGTGGCTCTATAACCCTTTGCCTTAAAAGGCCTAGTCACCATCTTACCTTCCAAGCAGGATTCGCAAGTTGGAAATGGTTCAACTTGGAGAGACTCCAATGATCCATATTTCACCAACCTTTGGATCCTATTTAGATTGATGTGACCTAGTCTTAAGTGTCATAGATAAGTTTAATTTACCTTAGAAGATTCTTTCCTCTTCTTAGGATTTAATGATGAGGAAGAAACATTAACAGATGTACATGGATTAGACGTAATAGTATATAGAGATCCATTTAAAGTCCCATTGCAGATAAGATCTTTCCCTTTTGAAATCGAAATTTGATCATCAAAAATAGATCTATAACCATCCACAATAAAAAGTTTTGAAACGGAAATAATGTTTCGCCTAAACTCAGGATCCAATAAAACATCTCTTAATACTAAAATAGAGTCTAAAACAGGTAAATGTAAATCTCCTATGGCAATAGCTGGAACTCGCGATCCATTGCCCATGGAAACCACCACCTCGCCATCAGCCAGAACCCTTTTCTGCAGGAACCCCTGCAAGGTGTAACAAACATGATCAGTTGCTCCGGAATCTACTACCCATTCATGGGTAGATGCGGAAACAAGCACGGGGGGGGGGGGGGGGGGGGGGGGGGGGGGGGGGGGGGGGGGGGGGGGGGGGGGGGGGGGGGGGGGGGGGGGGGGGGGGGGGGGGGGGGGGGGGGGGGGGGGGGGGGGGGGGGGGGGGGGGGGGGGGGGGGGGGGGGGGGGGGGGGGGGGGGGGGGGGGGGGGGGGGGGGGGGGGGGGGGGGGGGGGGGGGGGGGGGGGGGGGGGGGGGGGGGGGGGGGGAGGAGGGAAGAAATTTCCCCTTTTCTGGGGTGCTTGTTGGTTTGGGTGGGGGGGGGGGGGGGGGGGGGGGGGGGGGGGGGGGGGGGGGGGGGGGGGGGGGGGGGGGGGGGGGGGGGGGGGGGGGGGGGGGGGGGGGGGGGGGGGGGGGGGGGGGGGGGGGGGGGGGGGGGGGGGGGGGGGGGGGGGGGGGGGGGGGGGGGGGGGGGGGGGGGGGGGGGGGGGGGGGGGGGGGGGGGGGGGGGGGGGGGGGGGGGGGGGGGGGGGGGGGGGGGGGGGGGGGGGGGGGGGGGGGGGGGGGGGGGGGGGGGGGGGGGGGGGGGGGGGGGGGGGGGGGGGGGGGGGGGGGGGGGGGGGGGGGGGGGGGGGGGGGGGGGGGGGGGGGGGGGGGGGGGGGGGGGGCGGGGGGGGGGGGGGGGGGGGGGGGGGGGGGGGGGGGGGGGGGGGGGGGGGGGGGGGGGGGGGGGGGGGGGGGGGGGGGGGGGGGGGGGGGGGGGGGGGGGGGGGGGGGGGGGGGGGGGGGGGGGGGGGGGGGGGGGGGGGGGGGGGGGGGGGGGGGGGGGGGGGGGGGGGGGGGGGGGGGGGGGGGGGGGGGGGGGGGGGGGGGGGGGGGGGGGGGGGGGGGGGGGGGGGGGGGGGGGGGGGGGGGGGGGGGGGGGGGGGGGGGGGGGGGGGGGGGGGGGGGGGGGGGGTTTGGGTTGCCTTTCCCTTTGTGTGCCTTTCTGTTTTGGGTTGGGGGGGGGGGGGGGCCGGGGGCCGCCGGTGGGCGCGCGGGGGGCGCGGGCCCGTGGGGGGGGGGGGGGGGCGGGCGGGGGGGGGGGCCCCTGGGGGGGGGGGGGGGGGGGGGGGGGGGGCGGGGGGGGGGGGGGGGGGGGGGGGGGGGGGGGGGGGGGGGGGGGGGGGGGGGGGGGGGGGGGGGGGGGGGGGGGGGGGGGGGGGGGGGGGGGGGGGGGGGGGGGGGGGGGGGGGGGGGGGGGGGGGGGGGGGGGGGGGGGGGGGGGGGGGGGGGGGGGGGGGGGGGGGGGGGGGGGGGGGGGGGGGGGGGGGGGGGGGGGGGGGGGGGGGGGGGGGGGGGGGGGGGGGGGGGGGGGGGGGGGGGGGGGGGGGGGGGGGGGGGGGGGGGGGGGGGGGGGGGGGGGGGGGGGGGGGGGGGGGGGGGGGGGGGGGGGGGGGGGGGGGGGGGGGGGGGGGGGGGGGGGGGGGGGGGGGGGGGGGGGGGGGGGGGGGGGGGGGGGGGGGGGGGGGGGGGGGGGGGGGGGGGGGGGGGGGGGGGGGGGGGGGGGGGGGGGGGGGGGGGGGGGGGGGGGGGGGGGGGGGGGGGGGGGGGGGGGGGGGGGGGGGGGGGGGGGGGGGGGGGGGGGGGGGGGGGGGGGGGGGGGGGGGGGGGGGGGGGGGGGGGGGGGGGGGGGGGGGGGGGGGGGGGGGGGGGGGGGGGGGGGGGGGGGGGGGGGGGGGGGGGGGGGGGGGGGGGGGGGGGGGGGGGGGGGGGGGGGGGGGGGGGGGGGGGGGGGGGGGGGGGGGGGGGGGGGGGGGGGGGGGGGGGGGGGCCCCCCCCCCCCCCCCCCCCCCCCCCCCCCCCCCCCCCCCCCCCCCCCCCCCCCCCCCCCCCCCCCCCCCCCCGCCCCCCCCCCCCCCCCCCCCCCCCCCCCCCCCCCCCCCCCGCCCCCCCCCCCCCCCCCCCCGGGGAAAAGGAGACGAGACCCGCCCCCCCTTGGGGGGGGGGGGGGGGGGGGGGGGGGGGGGGGGGGGGGGGGGGGGGGGGGGGGGGGGGGGGGGGGGGGGGGGGGGGGGGGGGGGGGGGGGGGGGGGGGGGGGGGGGGGGGGGGGGGGGGGGGGGGGGGGGGGGGGGGGGGGGGGGGGGGGGGGGGGGGGGGGGGGGGGGGGGGGGGGGGGGGGGGGGGGGGGGGGGGGGGGGGGGGGGGGGGGGGGGGGGGGGGGGGGGGGGGGGGGGGGGGGGGGGGGGGGGGGGGGGGGGGGGGGGGGGGGGGGGGGGGGGGGGGGGGGGGGGGGGGGGGGGGGGGGGGGGGGGGGGGGGGGGGGGGGGGGGGGGGGGGGGGGGGGGGGGGGGGGGGGGGGGGGGGGGGGGGGGGGGGGGGGGGGGGGGGGGGGGGGGGGGGGGGGGGGGGGGGGGGGGGGGGGGGGGGGGGGGGGGGGGGGGGGGGGGGGGGGGGGGGGGGGGGGGGGGGGGGGGGGGGGGGGGGGGGGGGGGGGGGGGGGGGGGGGGGGGGGGGGGGGGGGGGGGGGGGGGGGGGGGGGGGGGGGGGGGGGGGGGGGGGGGGGGGGGGGGGGGGGGGGGGGGGGGGGGGGGGGGGGGGGGGGGGGGGGGGGGGGGGGGGGGGGGGGGGGGGGGGGGGGGGGGGGGGGGGGGGGGGGGGGGGGGGGGGGGGGGGGGGGGGGGGGGGGGGGGGGGGGGGTTTCAGATTACAAATCAAATGATTTTAAGGCAATATGGACTTATGGACGTATGGAAGATTCAGAAGCTGAGAAGAGATACCTTCAAGACGTATGGACTTCCTCTGCCAGAAGACAAATCAAATGATTTTAAGGCAATAATTCAACGTTTCAAATCTGATAGGAAGTAGTCTTGATAGATCTCTATCTTTCCTAGCGTAGCAAGTGATGTAATTGTACTGAATTCTCATATATATCAATACATTGACTGTTACTTGGCTTGACAATCTCTTATTGTCTCCATGGCCTACTTTGTCTTACTTTAACACT
Organism: Lavandula angustifolia; assembly: GCA_028984105.1. Taxonomy (NCBI): domain Eukaryota; kingdom Viridiplantae; phylum Streptophyta; class Magnoliopsida; order Lamiales; family Lamiaceae; genus Lavandula; species Lavandula angustifolia. The sequence goes on from CM054803.1 coordinate 14,285,767, forward strand.
CAGAATCACCTAAGTGATTACTGACTCACACACTCACTGATTATTTGTGTATTCAGTATTCTGCTTAGAAGACTTGAAGATACTCTCCATTGGTTCTCATTGTAATACTTGTAAGGAGTTTGTATTTGTTTGTTCTTTAGATTCTTAGCTAGTGTTAGATAGCTGATAGTGATAGGTTTTGGCATCATCAAATAGGGGGAAATTGATGGGATGTGATTCAGTAGCTGATTTGACTTATCCCAAAACCCTATGTTGATTGGTGAACCATTCCCTTGTAAAAGTTAATCACCTTTGTCTCTGAGTGTTTCAAACTCAGTAGACTAGCCTTCAACATGGCTCCAGCTCAGTAGCTCTGTCTGTGTCCTTCAGTAGACTATCCTCCACAGCACCATGGAGTTAAGATTCAGTAGTGCTGGACTCAGCAGGAGTAGCATAGTGAAAGGTGTTCAGGAGTCGGCAGAACCGGACTCAGCCAGGCAGCCATCGAACTCGTAGTCTTGACCTTCAGTAGAGTTGAACTCAGCAAGAGTATACTACAAAACCTATGGGTCATACTCAGCAACAGCCTGTCGGTTTCCATGACTAACAGAGGACTTCAATGTCATTTCAGTAGAATGGTCCGAGGTCGTACAATTGAGAGAAGTCAGCTTCAGTATCAACCTTGAAGTCTGCAAGTGTCTCAACCACTCTTCGTACCTCGACCAATGACAAGCAGCCCGCTGTTAAAGTAACTGGCAAAAGCTGCAAGTCAACCACTTTCATGAAAAAGATAGTGGACTCTGCGGAAATTCAAAAGAGCCGTTAGCTACCCAAATAGAGTGACACGTGGAAAGTTCGTCTCCAACGGATCTATCCATAGCTCACGTCTATAAATAGAGGGAAAATCAAATTGTTGAATATAAGAACAATACAACGAATAGAGCATCAAGCAAACAAGAACACAAGCTATACGCGACGAAGTTTAGAGATATATCTTAGAGTGAAAAGCATACAATTTTCTCTAAGGGAACTCAAGCTTACATAGAACTCAAGAATCTAGCATCCAAGTGAAGAACACGAACCCAGAGAGATTATTCCTCACTGTTCTTCACTCTAGAAGCCTTTCTTGTTCCCTTTCCCTCTAACCTAAGCTCAACTGTATCTATCTATAGCTTAGACCGAAGGAGTTTCAATTTATTGAACTGTTCTTAGAGTTAAGAACTCCTTCATCGTTGGAGATACATTCAAACATAATTTTGTTTGACCGTGTAAACTGAGACTTGCTCAGTATAATCACAAGACGGTGTTTGTCCACTGAACAAACCGACTGAGACTAACTCAGTATAATAAAATAATCTTCTGCTTGTTCAGGACAATGGACGTAGGATCTTGCGTATCTGAACCACTTTAAAAGTCTCTGTGTTCTTAACTGAGTTTCAGTAACAAACTTAACTGACTGCACTAATCTACTGAAACAGTTTTCATAAACAAAAGTTTTCGACCAAACTGAATTGGGCCTACATTTTTCCGCACTCTGCTGAACCCTGCTGAACGCGTCTGAATTCTCGACATCAATCGCCCAGCGAGCTCAACGGCCTTCGGCCACTCGTCCACGCGATCTAGAATAGCTTATCTGGTCTACTGAACTCATTCAGTAGACAATTTCCGTTATCGGACTGTTCGCGTTCAAGTTTGAGAAAAAGTTTTTAGGTATATTCACCCCCCCCCTTCTACACATGAACGTTTGATTCGGGACCAACATGCACACATTAATATTAACTTATACAATATAAAAAAATAAAAATTATAAGGTTAAAAATTGTAGCAGTTAGATTCGAGGGTAGATATCTGCAAAAACTCCTTATAAGTTACCCATAAGTTATAAATATTAACTTATAAAAATAAATCAAAAGTAACTTATGGACGAGAATAAGTTATTTTGATAAGTTCTCTCAAACGCACGCAGAATGACTTATTAACTAGAATATTTTTAAGCTATTTCAAACGGGCCTTCGTCCTAAAATGTGTAATTTTGAATCAAATAGTTTCAAATTAAATAAAAAAAATTAATTCGATTCGTTTATAACCATACATCTGTTGTAGTGCGTACTTCAAATAGCAGTGGCATGTCTTCTCTCAGTCATTAAAAAAAATACAATTTTTAATACTCCCTCTGTCCCAGCCACTTGTCTTATTTGATTTCGGCACAGATATTTTGGCGAGTGGGTGGTTATGTGTAGAGCAGTAGGTGATTATGTGTAGAAAGTGAGAGTTTGTGTAGTAATTGTTTACCTTTTTATAAAACAATACAAGTTGGGTGAGACGGTTCGGAAATGAATACTACAAGACAAGTCGAGCGGGACGGAAGGAGTATTATCTATTGATAATATGATAATGAAAGCATAATGATAACCACAAACAAAAGAGGAAAATAGAAAACGTTTCTATAATCTTATCAATTGAAATAAATTAATTATCTTATTTGGGAAAAGAATTTAAGTTTTTATTAAGAATTCAAATTCCGCCGTCAGACCTAATTACCAACGTTAACTTTGATGAACAGAAATACATAGGCCACCGTCTCCCTATTCCAAAACACTTTTGTCCTCTCTGTATCTCCTCACTCTCTCTCCTCAACGATCACCATCACCATCACATTCTAACTTTTCCAACTTCAATCCTCATTCGCATTCATAATCCAATCATACTTCGACGGTCCACCAACACAAAAATGTCGTTTTCCTCGCAATCCGCCGAGCGGCAGCAATCGCGGCCGGTGGGCGCCACCGAGCTCAGCTGGTGCCGCGCCGTCCCCGGCGGCACTGGCATCACCGTCCTCGCCCTCCTCTTCTCCAAGCCCCCCGACGTCGCATTCCTCCAAAACGCCCTCCGCAAGCTCCAAATCCTGCACCCCATCCTCAACTCCGACCTCCGCTTCGATCCGGCCGCCAACTCCTTCTCCTACGTCACTCCGCAATCCCCCAAACTCGAAATCCAAATCTTTGATCTCGAATCCACCGCCGAGATACTCCCTAAATCCGACGCCTCAATCCCGCCGTTGCAGCTCGTCCTCGAGCACGAACTCAACACCAACTCGTGGCAGAAACCCGATCCTTCGTGCGACGCGCGTCTCTTCTTCGCGAGCCTGTACACTCTCGAGAAAAACATGTGGATTTTGGCGCTCCGATTCCACACTTCGGTGTGCGACCGTGCGTCGGCCGCGGCGCTGCTGAGCGAGCTCAGCGCGATAATGGAGGAGAAGGAGGGGGCGGAAGTTGGATCAGCGAAGGAATTGAAGGTTAGTCCGGGGATTGAAGATTGCATCCCTAATGGGAAGGGGAGCAAGCCGTTTTGGGCGCGGGGCGTCGATATGTTGGGATACTCTCTCAACTCTTTCAGGCTCGCGAATTTGAGCTTCAACGACGCCGCATCGCCGAGATTGTCGCGCGTCGTTAGGCTGCAGATGAATGCCGAAGATACCGGTCGGATTCTCTCCGTAAGTCAATTTGTTCAGATTATGTTCATCGATTTTGTTGCTTTCAATTAGTGCATTCATGATGTAAATATTAGGGTTAGTTGATGATTGCTGTGTGCATCAACTGGAAAGATCAATTGCATTTAGATATGCTTGATTAGTTGAAGGATGAATTCCAGGTTTAATTGGATGAAATTGAGCTCGCATTGTGCTTCCAATCACAATTTCATTAAATTCCCCCCCCTTTTTGCATACATCAAGTGGTTTTTGTTGTTTTTTGCTCGGATCTTCTTCTGCAGAAACACTGATTCCAGTTTTGGTATTACTTTGGCAGCGTTGCGATTCTAACAAGATAAAGCTGAGTGCGGCTTTAGCAGCAGCTATATTAGTTGCTTGTCATGCCTCGAAAAAGTTTCCTGATGATCAGTGGGAGAAGTATGCAGTTGTGACACTCATGGATTGCCGTTCTGCTCTTGATCCGGTGCTTACCAGCAACCATATGGGTAAAGATCTATCAGCTTCACTAAGTTTGAGCCATGAATGAAAGCAAAAATGAATAACATATAAGTTATGATTTCCTATTCCTTCAAATATAGATTCTATTAGACTCATCTTATATTTATTAGTTCATAATGTTGATGCCATCAGTCGAGACAACGAGTTATGCCAGAGTTGAAATGATGTGGCATGATTGGTTGAAACATAGACATTTTTTTTATCTTGGTTGATTAACATGTTAATGATGAAGGTTAGGTCCTTGATTATATCAGACTCAATTAAATTTGATTCGATAAAATATCAACATCGAAAGGAGGACTTTTGAAATTGGCTTGTAGAGAACTTGTTCAAGAATAGAGTTTTGAGAATCCAAATGAGGCTAGCTCGACTTCATCTCACTTCGATATTTCATATCGATATTTGTAAAACCTTGTGGCTTGATTAATCTTGTGAGTACTTTTACCTGGTTACTTAGATTATGCTGGCTGTCACTAAAATTCTAGCAAACCTTGACGATTTTCTACTTGAGAAAAAGGAGAGTAATATGAGGTTATATCCAGTTTTTTCGCTGCTCGCTAAACATGAAAGCATCTATGATTTCCATTACTTTCATCTTCTTGAGTAAAATATGTGATCAACTAGTTCTCTAGACTGCTGGTAAACATGTTTTTAACCATGCTGGTTGTAATATTGTAGGTTTCTATCACTCTGCCATTATGCACACTCACGATGTTAATGGAGGGGAAGATTTGTGGGAGCTGTCAAAACGAATCCATTCATCCTTTATGACTGCTAGGAACAAGAACAAGCATTTCACAGACATGGCTGATCTCAACTTCTTAATGTGCAAGGCGATAGAGAACCCCGGTTTGACTCCATCATCGTCTCTTAGAACTTCACTGGTATCAGTTTTCGAGGACCCTATACATAACCCTCCTAACAAACTCAAAGAGGTTGTTGGGTTGAAAGACTTCATCGGATGTGCCTCAGTTCATGGAGTAGGCCCATCAATCGCAGTATTTGACACGGTAAGAGATGGTAAATTGGACTGCGCCTTTGTATATCCATTCCCATTGTTCTCAAGGGAGCAGATGCAGGACTTTATAGATAGAATAAATAGGGTTCTATTGAAAGGAGTATCTTGAGCAACTCGTACTATACTTGTTGTACTATGATGTATTTGGCATCTCAGAAATGTTATTGTTAGCTAGATCTTGTATTAGCCCTTGTTTGCATTGGTCCATGAATTCTGTATTTCTAGCCAAACTATTCTTGGGAAATTAAAAAAAAAAAGTTATTACCCTTCAGACATCTCTCCATTTTTTCGCTGAAAGCTTACATCTCCGGGATTGATTTTTCGACATGCCTATGGAATATGTGTAATTGTTTCAATCTCGTATTTCATTTCATTAGTACACGTTGAAGTGATAAAATGAGATTAAAATTTGGAATGCTGCCTGAAAAATGATGACTTGAAGACAGAGGAAAACACTACAAAACAGAGGAATGTGTTTCTCTTTTATATGATAAAACAGAGGAGTGTGTAAGAGGACAAGCATGACTCTGGCTTGCCTGAACAATATGAGCATGTTTCACGAGAGAGAGAGAGAGAGAGATAATGGGAGATAACTACACAAGATCTTTTGGCCTTCCTAATTCCGACAAACCAAACTACATTAAAGAATGCCTGAAGCAAAACATTATGCATCTTGAATTGATGATTAAACTGATCTACTTTATGATGTCTGCCTAAAGAAACTCATCTACAAGCTCCCCAAAATCAAACTTCCCATTGCAGCACTCAACCGCATTGATCACTTCTTGAAATGCATTGACACTACAAGGCACAACAATCCCATTCCTTTGATCAAATCCAAACTCTTTAGAAGCCTTCTCCATCAAGATCTTGAGCAACGGGTGCGATAGATATCTCGTTGGCACAGCGAATCTCTCCCGTTCGCCTCCCACGTACACCACGAAGGTTCCGGTGGGCGTGGTGGGGGAGGCTCCTCCCTCATCGTCTCTGGCCCCGAGCAGGCATTCGCAGTGCGATGGTTCGAGTTCGGCATTGGCCACCACCTTGGCTTTCTTGGCTTGTTTTCTCCTTGTACCAAGTTTCTTTGATAGCATGTTGAGAGAATGAAGGTGAGTTTGGAATATGGGAGACTGTTGCATTAAAGGGAGAGGATTGGTGGGGGTTGAGTTTTTGACTTGGATTTAAATGGTTTTTGTGGGGGTATATATGTCATTTGGATTGCTTGCATTTACTTTGACTAATCAAATACTTAAAAGAAGAGTTAGGTGATGTTAAAGATGTGCTGATCCACAAAGTTAAGGGATGGGATTTATCAACACGTGGCTAAACTTGGTAGATGACAATTTAGGAATTGGATCATTTGTCCCTGGAATCGATGTCCTAATGGTGTGTTTTTAATAAAACTACGTAGTTTTGGACTCAATACAGAATGATAAAAGGAGAACAAAAATAGTGAGATAAGAGTCGTAATTTTGAGTCCAAACTTAAGTAGTTGTAGTGACAGTAATTGAACGGAAATTATGGGGACATGTAAATTGTAATCTCATTCTGATAATTTAGTACTAACTACTTAAAAATTTCCGAAGAAAATTTTGCACTCTAAAATGGTGGTGGACACCATGATATAGAATATGGGAAATTAACTATTTCATCACCAAATATAAAATAATAACTTCCTCTGTAATTTAAAGAAAAAGGATTATGTTAAATTACCAGGTTTTGGCAGACGTGAGCTCCATTATGGGCCAATACTTTAAAAGAGGGGGATATTCGGTTGGAAATATATAACAAGTAACCAAAGACGGCAGTTTTTTGTATCTGGAAAATTTGCAAATGGCAAGAAAATTTGGGTTCCATGTTGGTTGGAATTTTCAATGGTTGACATGAAATATCTATTCACAATAAGAGAGAGAGAGAGAGAGAGTACCGTACATACTTCGAGTTTGAGCCTAATACTCCCTCCTATTTTTTTTTATATATCGTTTAAGAATTTCAAACCTTTTGGAAAATCTGTGTTGTTTTGGATTACAATAACCTTATTTACCATTTACTTCTTTTATTGGTTGCTTTTTTGGTGGGTAATAACTTTCTCATTAATAGTTAATTAGGGTTAATTTAGGAATAAATTCTTTTTATTAATTTGTGTGCACAAGTCTTAAACGACTTATTAAAAAAAATAGGATGGAGTATGTTATAGTTTTATATATAGTTGACTTGGAAAATCTTGCAATTTGATTTTTATTTTTCTTATTATAATGTTGATTTTATTTTTCCTCTCCGACTCAAGGGTGCATGCAAATGCTCATCATAAACACTTCTTATTTGCTTTGGCTTAAAGTTGAAAATAATTATTTTTAAATAAACGTGGAGTTTTTTGTATCAGTAATAAATAAAAAAAAACATATTGATTTGATAATTTCGGAATTATCGTGCTTTAAGTACTAAAAATATTTCAATAAATGCTTTAGAAACTATTTAGTCAAGCAGTTTGATTGCTTAATTTAGAGAAACTGTCGCAGTAAGCATATTTTTCAAATATTAAAAAAATAATTATATTATCAATAAGTAGATAAGTACTTGTACATAAAATAAGTATATTTGCAAACACCCTCTAAAAACTTTAGGGGCATCAAATAAAAATCTTATTTCCTAGTTATCAATAAAATAGCAGTTTGAACACTCTATCTCATTTTCTCGTGTCCCATTAATATTTTAATTGTAAATATCTAAATGTTTATAACAAACCTAAAATTCAAATAGTAAATATCTAGGTGCTTACAATTGAAAATAGTAAACACCAAAAAATTGGACATAAGATGAATAAAATAGGGTACACATGATAAGTTTAGACACAATAAGCATATGCCGGCCCAGCGCAGGCCCAACAGGCGGTTGTTTTGGTCTGAACAAAAGCCCAAATAGCTTGCCACGAACAAACCGTAGTTCCAATTTATGTGATTTTTGCAAAGATAATTTAGAATAAAAAAAGATAATCAAACACCCGTTACGAATACAGAATTTCAATTAGGTTGACTCTCAATCATATATTGTAAATAAATAGAACAATATACGGGAGTGACGTAATAAAAAAATAATACAAGTATAATCAAACTAAAGATAAAGTAAAGCCTAACATGGTGGCGATCAAACACATTACATTTACACATAAATAAAACTAATAGGAATGAGACAACTAACTATGACCAAATCTAGTATAGAGTTTGAACATATCGGTAATTCAATAACGATAGCCGTGATCCAACTTAGTATTAGTTTAAAGCTCGGATTTCTATTCATCTATAAATAGTTTAGCACATTCAAAAATCACAGTGCAAAATCTTAACTTGGCGCCCTCAAACGTAGTCGAAAGACAAATTGAATAAACAATTCCTGTGTTATTTTTGCTTATTTGTATCTTGATTTCGTGTATTTTGCATATTTATGCGACAATAACTCAAGTTAAAATATCACAATGATCCATCATAATTAATGATCACCCAAATAATATCCGCGTGCTAATTTATGGATGTGTTTTTCAGTGTTATTTTATGATACAAAGCTTATTAACTTTAATTGGAGTTAATTAATTATACCTTAACATGATTTTATCCTGATAGAAAAAATAGAATTGGAATGGGTGAGTTCAAAATTTGAAATAGTAGCCGATTCACAACGGCCACATTATTTTTTAGGAGCGTTTGTTTCTCTCTGCTGCTTTTGATGGAAGCCACTCTTCGCTTTTGTTCTTTAATTTTTCTGGGATTTCTCTCAGTCCAATGCCCTTTTAATAACACTCCTTTTTGTTATTATGATTATTTTAAAAGGAACATAGCTTCATTAATCATGGTGTGGTGTGGTCCTCGATTTACTACTATCTAGGTCACCTATACGAGTAATAAATAGTTAAAGTTGAGTATGTCGTATACAGTATGATGCTTTTATATACTCTTTCGTCTTGTTTGACTTGTCTTTATTTTTTTACTCGGACAGTCTCACTTGACGTCTTATTTCCTAAAAAGTAAAATAATTACTACACAAACTCTCACTTTTTCTTTGTAAGACATACTCACTACACACAATCAATCACAATCTCCTTAACGAAAAGAAATGAGAAATGGAAATGAGACATCTTAATATGGTTTTGTATTTGGTCACAAATTGTGCAATTATGTTTGCCACTATAGATTTTGCAAACAACTTTTGATGATCACCAAGCCAGAAAGATTGTTTTTTTAATCTTTGTTTTTGCCTTCTTGTCTGTTTGCCTTGTTCTTGTTCTTCTTTTTTGCTCTTCTCTAGGCCTTTTGGTTTGCTTATAAGAAGTAAACTCTCTCATCTTCAACTGCAAACAGTCTCTCTCTCCCTGTCGTATCATCTCTAGGTCAACCAAGAGAAGAGAATTCTAGCTAGCTTTCAAAGTTATAGTAGTGAAATGAGCAAAGTGTGGTGAAAGCAATGAAACAAAAGGGTGTATGAAGGAATGATGGTGTCAAAATCTTAACTTCCAGAAAACCCTTTGCTTCAATCCAACTCCACTCAACAAATCAAGCCTCCAACCGCCCCACTAATCCACCAAACCAATGACAGATTACATTCTCCAATCCCCATCCCATTTGTCTTCATCTCCAAGCTCCATCACAACCTCAAACAATGATGGGCTTCACCAACAAACGTACCTCAATCATGCCCCCCCTTATTAACACTCTCCCTCTACACTTGTACAGTAGAAGCCCCACACAAATACAACAACTACATACTGCTGGTGAGAGAGGGGAGGAGGAGCTCTCTCCCTTGGCTCTTCTGCTCACTGTCTTGAGGAAATCTTTAGTGGGCTGTAAGAATACTAGTGCTGACAACTTTGGAGTTGAGGAGAAGAAGATTATGGAGATTGGTTGGCCCACAAATGTGAGGCATATTACACATGTCACATTTGATAGATTCAATGGCTTTCTTGGGCTTCCCGTTGAGTTTGAGCCAGAAGTTCCTAGGAGGCCTCCTAGTGCAAGGTAATTGCTTTGAAGTAATAATCTTGATAGCTTTGTTAGTTTGATTCAAGAAGACTCTCATGTTTTGTGCTTTTTCTTAATCATATTTGAAAAAGATCTTTTTTCTCTGCGCCTGTTGACATAATATGTGTATACATACTCTGTGCAATGTTGGTTCAAAGGATTCATTATAATTGAAATCACTACAAAACTGGCCTTTTTAGACACTTCTAATGTATTACAACCTTAATGTTGTCTTTTTAGACACTTCCTTCCTAATGTATTTTGTGCTTTTCTTGATCACATTTAAAGAAGATCATCTTTTGCCATGCTTATGTTCCTAGAATGTCTGTATATAGACTCTGTGCAATGGTGGTTCAAAAGCTTCATTGTAATCGGATATTCACTACAAGATTGGCCTTTTTAGATACTTTCTAATGTATTCAATCTTAATATTGTGTTGGTATAGTACAAGAGTGTTTGGAGTATCAACAGAGTCCATGCAGCTGTCTTTTGATCCCAGAGGCAACTCTGTGCCAACAATACTGCTCATGATGCAAAGGCAATTGTATTTGCAAGGCGGGCTTCAGGTAAAACGCGTTACACATTTTCACATTTGTAACGTATATAAAAATAGTTCAAGAATCTTGTTTCTTTTATTGTTACTTATGTTTCTCCAACTCCAGTCTGAAGGGATCTTCAGAATCAATCCGGAGAATGGGCAGGAAGAATATGTGAGGGAGCAGCTAAACAACGGAGTGATTCAAGAGAACATTGATGTGCATTGCTTAGCTGGCCTACTTAAGGTGCGTTTTATCTGCAAATTCTTGATTTTGTGATGAAATCAATTCTTTTACTTCAACTTGATGATTTTGGGCTTCTTGAAGGCATGGTTTAGAGAACTACCAAGTGGGATACTGGATTCCCTCCCACCCGAGCAAGTGATGGAGGCGCGGACAGAAGAAGAATGCTCTCACCTTGTAAAACTCCTTCCACCAACTGAAGGTGCATTGTTGGATTGGGCCATTAATCTCATGGCTGATGTTGCTCAGTTTGAGCATTTCAACAAGATGAATGCAAGAAACATTGCTATGGTTTTTGCACCAAATATGACTAAGGTTAGCAGAAACTGGCCATCTTTCTACATCAGCTGCATCTTGATGTTGTCATGGTTTTATGTTCTGTTTTTGATGGTGTTGTTTGCTTGGTGCAGATGTCGGACCCTCTGACCGCGTTGATGTACGCTGTGCAAGTGATGAATTTCCTCAAGACTCTTGTGGCCAAGACACTGAGGGAGAGGGAAGAAGGTGTGGTTGAAGGTGGTCCAGAAATGCAAGCAGAGCCTTCGGATGAGGACGACCATTGCACCACCACGAAAACAAGAAACGAGGAAGGGGAAGACAAAGAAGCAGAAGGTGGGAAAGAGAAAGAGCCTATGTTGAATCAGATTGAATCAAGAAGAAGCAATGAAGAGACAAGTCATGGATTTCTAACTTCAATTGAAAACATACTATCCCAAGGGAAGGGGGATAAAGATTATAGGCCTACTGATATTCCACATCACAAAGATGATGGAATTGAACGCTCGAATGTAGGTGTAATGCTTAGAAAAGCTCAGCCAAGAGGGAGGAGGGCGAACAGCAGCCAAACGAGCAACCCCAACGAGGCGAAGAAAGGAACAGACAAGCATTCTCCAGTAACACCTGTTCATCATAGTGATGAAACTGCAGAGAAAAAGAAGGATCTGAGCGTTTTAAGCTGCGTAAATTCGCAGAACGAAAGGGTTGAGGCATGGAGATGAATGAAGTATGTGGAATCATAACCATTGTTATTATTTGCAGTGTAATGTTGGTTTTTAATGCGCATGATTCAACTATTGTTTGCTCTAATATTGGATTTTGTTGCTTCAATCCTAGATTGATTGTCTCACCTTGTTACAAACACTTGATTATTAAATCTTAATAAAAACAAAGTAATATGTGGTTGGCTAAACTTAAAGATGTATATCAAATAACATAAATCTTGTTCAATTCACAACAGAGAGCATAAAATTGAATAACCTTGCCTCCTAAAAAGGGAAAATAAGGAAAAAGGAAAAAGGAAAATCCTCTTCACATAGACTAAGAGAAACATCACACAAACATGGTTGCTAGCCTGGGAGTCCCACCTACTTAACATGTACAACTCAAGCTGTAATAATCCTCTTCATATAGACTAAGAGATGCTTAATTCTTTGCCCCGAAACCCCGAGGACCCGGTCTTGCTGCTGAGTCTGCAAATTGCTTCCTTGATTCTGCTCTTTTCTTTCTCCTTGCAGTACCAGGGGGAGCCTGCAAAGTTAAAAACAAAAGGTCAAAAGATTGGGATTCACAATTGAGTTTCAGATACTGTGTTTTCTTGACATTAATCAATTATAGCAAAACAGTTGCAGCTGAAAAAGACAAATCGTTTTGTATTCATATGACAGAAAAAAGAAGATGACCTTCTGTTCTGCCTTCATGGCCTCCTCAATGTTGCTCATTGTAGGGAGTGATCCGCCTTCCATTATACCCATCAAATTCTTCATCCGTACGCGCATTTGGAAGAGTTGAGCAACAACTTGACTCACCTAAAACAAATAAAAGTATGACAGTTATGTTAGTACTTATAGCTACATATGAGAAAGAGGGAGAAAAGTAAAACTATCCTTTTGTATATACCTGTTGCTCTGTTCTTCCAGAATCTTGAGCAACTCGTCTCCTCCTTTCAGGTGATTCCGCCAAAAGTTCTGGTTTTTCTCTTTCCTCTACATGATGAGTAAAATCAGATCAGTCCCAAAAATTATCTAGCATAGAGTTGAAGATACAATCATTCAGAAAAAGATTGGCATGTCTTGATAAAACGAGAGGAAATAACCTGGGGTCATTGCTTCAATCATAGACTCCATCACTTGCAAATTCTTTTCTGCCTCTCGAATTTGTGCAGGAGTAACCTGTTCAAGTACCACCAGTTTGGAGATTAACAATGGTCCTGCATTGCCCCTTAGACACACTTTATCATTCAATATCTTTAGGCAATTGATGAACATGGATTCATTTTTTTTCAAGTACTGGACTGTCTCAGTTGCTGGAAAACATTTCAAGAACAGCAACTAGAATTGGTATATTTGTATTGGGACTGATTTTTCCTCCTCTTTCTGGAACATAATATTAAGCAATTAAAGACTATACGGGCCCAAAAAAATTATTGTTTGACAATGCGGTCATGCTCATAACTTAGAAAGGACCAGGTTTTATACCTTTGCCATGCCTGGAATCATTCCAAGAACACGAGACATTGATCCCATCCGTGCAACTGCACGAGTTTGCTTCAAAAAGTCGTTGAAATCAAATTTTGCACTCATTATCTTCTTCTGCAAATCTTCAGCTTCTTCTTGACGCATCTACTCAGTTTACCGAAAGTCACATCACATGATTTAGAACTCTATATAAAATGTTGATATACATGGATATGCGTGTATATAATTCAAATGGTAGCGGATTTAACACTCACAACTTCTTGGGCTTTGTCCACGAAAGATAAAACATCACCCATTCCTAAGATACGTCCAGCCATGCGGTCCGGATAGAAGGGTTCAAGGTCTTCCATACGCTCCCCTCTTCCCACTAGCTTGATTGGTTTCCCTGATACCTATGTCAAGTCCAACTGCAAATTGTTATTTAAGGTTCTATGCCAAGCAAATTTCATCCAAATAGTCTTGTATGAATTTACACAAGATGCTCACGATTAGCTGGAGGCCAGTATCTCTAGACAACAATTAACACAAAGCATGCTGTTACACTTGCATGAGTTCATCAATTGTTGAATTGTTACAAACAAATGATATTCCAGACATTTATATAATTCAAGGGGTGACATCTCGCATCATTATTACAGAACCCGTGTTTCTTTTTCTTCTAACTCGACCGACAAATGCACTGGATCTGGTCTATTTGATTACAAAGCAACGGTTCAGTTAACCTTGCTTTACATATATCTAATCCTTGAATGACAATGAAAGTCAATATGTCAAAGGAGATTCAAAGAGAAACAAATGTCTGACCTCTTTTACACTTAAGGCTGCACCACCTCTAGAATCTCCATCTAGCTTTGTCAAAATGGCTCCAGTAATTCCAATTTCAACATTGAATGTAGTCACCAATGCTAAATAAAAGGAAAATAAACTATACTTGAACTAAGTATACTTGATGTAGTTGTATATGCAAACTGGTTACATGAATAAACAGGAAGGATAATTGATGTTGAAGCATGCTTCTAGTGGAAAAGCTGCTCGAACTTTAACCTAAGCCAGAAGTCCTAAAAGAATATGTGGAACATACCAGCAGCCTCTTGCCCAGTCATTGCGTCCACGACAAGCAGAACTTCGGTGGGATTTAATACTCTTTTGACGTCTTTCAGTTCATCCATCATACCTTTATCTATCTGACAAGAACACATTTTAGTATTTTACTTATTGCTTGTAACAAGAATACTTTTTAACATGTTCAGATTCTCATGGCTAACGAGTCTTACCTGGAGCCTTCCTGCAGTATCCATAATAACTACATCTACATTCTTCTTACGGGCCTCTGCCAGACCTTGCTTTGCTATTTCTGCAGGTTTAATATCTGTTCCAGCTGCATAAACAGGAACACCGACCTGCTCAAAGCTTATATGTCAGCAACGAATGGAGTCAGGAGCATAACTATTTCATTGTAAAATATGAACATAATTTGAAAAATTTTGTTACATTCTGATGTTGCAATTTAAACTGAGAAATAAACTGCTTCCAGAAAAACCACCTGTTCACCTAGAATAACCAGCTGGTCAATGGCAGCAGGTCGGTAGACATCCCCAGCAATTAGCATACAACTCTTTCCCTGTTGATTATATAATTATAGCTCAAGTAAGATCAGGCGAAACATACAGTAAAACTTTGGAGGGAAAGCTCGGGTAAAAGATAAGCACCAGTTTTTTAAGATACAAAGCTAGCTTTGCACTGACTGTAGTCTTTCCGACTCCTTGCAATCCAGCCAACAAAATGACAGTTGGTTTAGTTTTCGAAAATACCAACTCAGAAACTTCTCCCCCCATCAGTTTGACCAGCTCATCATGAACTGTCTGAATTAAAGAAAAGTAATAACAGTTACAGATGAAGATGAACAGCAAGGAGCTAAAGTACCAGCAACTATATACAGATCACTCTTTGCCAAATAGAGCATATCTAATTAACGAATCAGTAACACACTATATAACGAATATAGCTATTATGGAAGAAATCCATACAGCTTACAAGTTATTAAACTATCGCATGGCTAGATTATTAAGACATAAGAATTCAAGTTTGGATTTTAATAGACATAGTCATTGGACA
The DNA here is from genome assembly GCA_028984105.1 of Lavandula angustifolia. NCBI lineage: Eukaryota > Viridiplantae > Streptophyta > Magnoliopsida > Lamiales > Lamiaceae > Lavandula > Lavandula angustifolia. The sequence continues at coordinate 14,301,132 of CM054803.1, forward strand.
TAGATATGATTACCAAATAAGTAAAGTTGTTATGGAAGAGACACATTATCTAATGGAGATCAATCTGTTTCGCTAAAAGGATTACTTTCCAAATAAAAGATACTAAACAAATTCAATACAAGCAACACCCTTAAATGCATAAAAGTTTTTAAGAGACCTATAATATAAATGGCAAGCTTGTTACTGCAAGAGCCTCAGTGTGTCTGGGCGCCTACTATCACAAAAAAGCATACGGCATACCTTCACTAATTGCTGATCTGGTTTTACACCTCGGATCAATCCAGTACCAACAGCTTGATCGCTCACGGCCTGAACAAATCTTCTAACAACAGGAAGGCTGACCTGCCAATAGTGAATGAATCCTATGTTGGAGACCACTTCAAAATCAGAGTACCATCATCATGCAAAATAACTTACATCTGCCTCTAAGAGAGCTCTCCTAATGTCTTTCATAGGTTCCACAATGTTTTCCTTGGTCAGCACCTCTGCATAGCAGATAAAATATTCAGAAATAAACTAGTCAGCATGATGAATGCCTTCATATTTTTCTCTATTTAGCAGAAAACAAATTAGCTTCACGAAATAAGTCAATAACATGAGATAACGAAAAGACCTTCTCCCTTGAGCTTGCTCCACGCAGCTTCGAGGCCACTAGAGAGCTGCCCAAACATCTCCGCTCTCACAAGGCCTCGCATTTCCTTCCTCTGCACAATCCTGCTCTTCGAATTTATCACTCCCCACACCTCTCTCTACATCAAAGAAGAGAGAATATTAAAAAATTGACACAATTACGAGACCAAGCAAGTTCGGAACTACCGTGAATGAGTTTCTAGCGAAGAATGAGAGGAATTGGACGGAGCAGGTTAGGGAAGAGGAGCTCCTGCGCAATATAGAGCTGGCGTTCACTTTGGGGAGTTGAGCTGAGGAAGAAGCTGAGAAATGGGGGGAAGCAACGGCGGAGAAATGGGCGGAGGCCTCCATGATCGGGAGGGGAAGAAGTGAGAGAGATTGTGTTATCCACAATATTGCACTATCCTATCCGTTTCTTGCAATAAAATTGATATTTATAAGTTTTTCTCTTATAACATAAGAATTTGGTCAGAACAAAGTCAATAAATCATACTACGAACACCGTATTTAGCTTCTAAATATATTTGAAGTTTTGATCAAAATTTAATGTTGCGTCTGATCTTTAAAATACTGTTTAAAATAGTACACAATTTTTTAATTTATTAAAATCTACACATCGGTGAAAAATTTCTCGTAAAATTGAGTCTGACGGGAGATAGTAAATTTTTTTTCCAAATAAGAGATTCTATAATTATTTTTGTTACTTGTATATACATGAAGTTTGAATTATCTAATTTTGCGCATGACTTTCAAAATTTAATAAAAATATATTTAAATCTTATTCTATGCTTAGTTTTAAAAGAGAATGTGAATAGAAGAATTGAGTATTCGAATCAACAAAATAATTCAAATATTATTAATGAATCGAAGATGAATCAAGTTTAATATTACAATAATATCGAATAAGAATACAAATATGAATAGAATAGTGATATAAAAAAAAAAAAAACTTAGCGGGATGTACTTTCATACAGGTGTTGCATGGCTGTCGTCAGCTTGTGTCGTGAGATGTTTGGTCAAGCCCGATTTGGATAGGGTCCCCCATTGTTTGGTTTTCTGCCCGGGCTTGAGAGCTCCCAATCCGGCGAAAAAAGAATCAAATCACACAGAGGTAAATGCTTCCTTTTCTCCTGAAGTTAATTCGGTTTATTTACAACATATAGTAAATGAAAAATCTTAGAAAAATATTTTAGATGTTATCTTATAATTCTAACTCATCTTAACTAATCATACATATAAATTGACATGAATAGTCCCCAAACTTTGCTAGTTTGAATGAATTGATTCATAATTTTTATTTTTAATAATTGGACGAATTGTTTTTAATTTTTTTTTTAAGTTGGACAGATCGCTTTCCAAAAAATTATTTCAGAAAACCCCTTAAATATTATTTTATTACTATTATTTTAAATTTTTTGAAGATTTAATGGTCAACTAACGAAAATTTCAATAAAAGGACCAATTCATGTAAACTAGTATATTTTGTGGATCAATTAACTGCAAAATAAAGATTATGGATCAATTTATCCAAACTAGCATAGTTTAGAGACCATACATACTAATTTGACAATCATATATTCACACTCTTTATTAAATGCTAAGCATATAATATAATTTATACATATTTTTATTAAAGTTCAAACGTTTTGTGCAAAATTAGATTAAATTCAAACTTCGTGGATTTGTAGGTAACAAAAACTATATAATTTTCTATTTAGAAAAATCTATCTTCCAACTAAGCACTAAAACGCCACTTCGTGTGCCTCATCAAATTTATGCATAAATTTTTAACGAATTGAAAAGTGATGTATTTTAAGGAGCGTTTTAAAAGTTGTGCACAAAATTAAGTTTTTGCCAAACTTCCAGTATTTACAAATTAATATTCCTTTTCTAAACAGTACCTGCTTAAATACATTGGTACGATATTGAAGAGTCATGTTGTGTAGAAATTACTAACGGTCGAGAAAGTCCATTCCGTGCAACGATTATGGGGACATTCCGTCATATCGCCACAAACGATAAAAAATATCCCCAAACTTCAAAATCCGCTTAATTACAAATTTGGCTTGAAAGCAGGTGAAAGAGAGGAGTTTTGTTGTTAGGACATGTTTATACACATAATGTTGCATTGCTCACATTAATTTCCTTCGAGCTGTGAAATGTGTTTGTGAATGAACGGTGTGCGTAGATTCCAATTAGAAGTTTGTTTGTCGTAGTGGTGATTATCATAGAAAAGAAAAGAAAAATAACCCTTTTTGTGGTTAACTAGACGCTTTGAGTGGAACAGACGATTAAGTCACCTTACCTTGGACGCTGTGGCCATGTATTGGATGATAGAAACAGTTCATTATACAATTCAAACGTTTATGATAAAAAAAAGCCTCGAGAAATGAGAGTTGTTAAATTTTAGAATGTAAAAAAAAAAAAAAAAGAATAATTTTCGAGAAGCTGTTAAGTTGTGAAACTACGCTTACTACAGAGTCAAAAAGTCATGAAATGTTCTGATACGAGCGATGAGTGTTAGCTGCATTTGAAGTTGCTCATTAGTCACATTCATGGTTCCTGTGCATTAAATGGCTGCAGGAAAATTACATACTGGATTCTGGGAGTGGTATTAATCTTTTAAGCAATTGGTCTATCTTGATTTTCATTCCCTTGTAAACTATTTCTCATTTCAAATACTTGCTCATACCCCTCCGATTTTATTCTGATTGCATTGGTCCTATGGACTGAATGTTTGCCCTTTTTCTTTCTTTCTATATATCAAGATATTCGATGCATTTTGTACCTTAATGAGCATCATGCTCCTACAGCTCAACACTCTTTCTTGCCTGTTTTTGTTTGTACTACATTTTGTCGCCACCTGTTTTAGCTGTGTTCACTTTGGAACTCCTTGGAGCCCATACCTCATGGACCCAATTCAATCAATATTCGTAGTCTGGAATTCCGTATGCCCTTTCTTTTTGCTATCGCCTATCTACATTTTTCATCTTTCTTTTGCAAATGGATCCGGCTACCGCACTTCTCTCAGAGCTTCTATAGAAGCTTATTTTGTTGGAGATATAAGATGACAAGAACCAGGGCCAGTGTAGCTTCTATAGAAGCCTGTTGAGGCTGAAGAACAGGTTGAACTTGGTGCTGACAATGACACGGATGTGGAAGAAGTTGAGTATGAAGAAGTAGAGGTGGAAGAAGAGGAAGAGGAAGTCGAGGAAGAAGAGGAAAACGATGCTTCAAAAGAACCCGATGGTGATGATGAAATGGAATCTGAAGGTGAGGAGTCCAAGAGAAAGCATGCCGAGCTTCTTGGTACCTTGATGAAATTTCACATGATACTTCTGAAAATGACCTAAAGAGCTTTTGTAAATCAATTGGCGAGGTTACAAAGTTAAAATATGGTTAATCTCGGATGGGATCTATGGATCTGAAGTTGTAATTTACGTGGATATGCATGTTAATGACAGGTCAGGGTAATGAAGGGAAAGGACTCGAGTGAGAACAAGGGATATGCTTTTGCAACCTTCAGGACAAAAGAATTGGCTATTAAAGAGCTGAATAATAAAGAACGGAAGGTGTGTTAAACAGCACGAATCTTGATGCAATTTATGTAACAGCTTTATGTCGTGTGATTTTTAAAGTGAAATTTCACTTGCACTTAGACTTGAGTGGATTCTTGTTGGAAAAACAATGTCATTGCGTTGGACCTCAGTTTTATGTGGAAATATCTCAGGGGAAGAAGCTGAAGTGTTCTACATCTCAAACAAAATATAAGTTGTTCATAGGCAATGTACCCAGAAACTGGGGAGAGGAGGATGTCAAGAAGGTTGAGAATAAAGTAGGGGCTGGCATTATTGCTGTCCAAGTTTTAAAGGTTAGGATGCTTTTCCTACTTTCACTTCATTCATCATCTTGTCCTGCTCACTTTTTTATATATGTGTATATTTTATATTTTATACAGTATAATCTGATCAAACTTTTGGTGATCCGTGAAACCTATTTCCATATAGGACCCACAGAGCTCAAATCAGAATCGTGGATTTGTGTTCGTTGAGTATTACAATCATGCATGTGCTGCGTATTCTAGACAAAAGATGTCTGATCCAAAATTCAAGCTCGATGATAATTCTCCAACTGTGAGTTGGGCTGATCCTAAAAGTGCAGATTCTTCATCGTCTCCTGTCTTTGCTATTTTCTATTTGTTCGCAGTAATTGTGGTTAGTCTATGTTAATTGATCAATTAATGTTGCCCCTATCTGGTTAGAACTAGCAATCAATTGGATTTCTTGATTACTATTAGCTTGTAAGCCGTATACGGCCATTTTACCCCTCATTATTCTTGGATCTTAGTTTTTTCTCATGTCCTTACCTGAATACAGAGCTACGTGTATTCTTCTTCTGGTCAGTAAACTTCAGAAATGAATATACAAATATCTTGAAAAAAGAGTTTTTCTATACCTCTGATTCTGAATGTAGGGAAGGCTTAACGGTGCTATATTAGCAATGTATTACCTTTGTGCACGGTTGCATAAGCTTTTCTGTGATTGGTTTACTCGAGCCAATTGTTGTGGGCTAACAATCCTCTTGCTTCTGCCTCAGTTTCCTAAGTGACTGTTGGTATGGGCTTTTATGTTGACAAAACACCGACTGGCTTTGTGCAGGTCAGAGCAATCTACATGAAGAACTTGCCAAAAGATGTAACTCAGGATCAGCTTAAGGATCTATTTGAGCATCATGGGAAGATTACAAAAGTTGTTCTTCCTCCAGCCAAACCCGGCCAAGAGAAGAGCCGATATGGTTTCGTTCACTTTGCAGAAAGATCGAGTGCAATGAAAGCTCTAAAGAATACAGAGAAGTATGAGATTGATGTTTCCAAGACGTTCATTCCTGAGCTACAGGATTCCAGTATGGATGATTCTGCTTCGCTCTTATTCTTTAATTCGCTCTCTTTGACAGGTCGAACTGTAGAATGCTGATCAGAAAACTCCTGGTGGATCGAATTCACAAAAGGCAGGTATATTCCCATCCTTCCCACCTCACATGGGGTGTGGTTTGGTTGGAGCATCCTATGGTGCTCTAGGTGCAGGGTATGCGGGTCCAAACTTCGCCCAAGTAAGAAGCCTTTAGTTGTCTTCTTCGCCTCTTTATTTTTCCTCGTATTTTGAGTTTCTGACTATATATATGCCAATGGTGCTTGCTTGCAGCCACTGATGTATGGAAGAGGAGCTGCTCCGGGCATGGCTATGATGCCCATGCTTTTGCCTGATGGCAGGATCGGATACGTCCTGTAAGTATACTTCTAGGTCTTCTATTTTCTGGAAATTTTTTATGAATCCTAAGACTTGTCTACATAGACCAAGATAACATATGTGCCAAAATCATCGACAGCCAACTCTAGGTGTTTATTGATAGTCCCTGGTTGAGGTTGAGATCATGATCATATAAAGTAGTGAGATAACTGCACTCCTCGGAGTTGATAGAAATTTTTACTATCTAATCCACAATCTTTATGCTAATGGTCTAATCTTCTCTTTAGTAATTAGTCTTCATTGTTGAACTTTGTTAAAGGCTATTCTTTTTGTCCAATTGCCTAGTCAACAGCCGGGGGTGCAGCCACACACTCCACCGCCACACCATAGAAGTGGCCGTGGCCGTGGCGGTGGTGGGGGAGGAAGTTCCGGTGGGGGAAGATGTGGCAGTGACAACGGACGAGGGCGAGGAGGTAGCCGTTATAATCCATATTAGTTCTGGTTCAAGCAGAAATGGCGTCTGATAAGATTGAGATGATTGTACTACTTTTGCTACAAGCTCCAATCAGTTATTTATAATGATTGTATTAGTTAGTACTACAAAATTGTATCCCTTTATCCCGCTAATGTTGTCTTAGTTTTCTTTTTCGATTGTTTTATTATTTTTGTCTTCATATAAGAAAGTAAATTAATTTGTGGACTACAATTAATCTAAACAGTGGATTTCACTATTATTTACATTTTTCACTTTTAATACATTTACCCATTTTCTTAAACGGCAACTTTCCAAGTACTTCTTTATTGCTTATTATTATCCTACTAGCATGTCAATTTGGTTTATCTATTAAAAAGTTTTTGGGAGCATCTACAATTGAAACATCACAATTTATCCTTAGTAATTCATCACCATATGACTATGACTATTCAGATCCAATCATATTTGTTCAATTTAGTAGAGATAATATCTAATCTACAATCTCTGCATTAAATACCTAATTTTTTACTATCACTTTGCTGCGCCTGTACGAAACTACTGTCCACCCACCCATCTTCAAGTTCAGGAACTTCTTTCACGCCAGTCTCACCCGACGCCTTTCGACTGAGATTCGATTGGCATTGTGGGGGGATCAATCTCCATCATCTCTTCTTCACTGCCCATCTCCCAAGAGTTGTTTCCGATCGATGAATCGTCATCTTCATACTTGCAGAAGTGACAAGGATAGAGATCGAAAGAAAGGAGAATTATTGACAACATGAATAGATCGGAAGGTAAGAATTGAAGGTAGTCTTGACATATGAGAGAGTCGGGATCTTTATCGATGGCAAAGTGGATGAGAGATATTCTATGATGATGACAACTAAATCTTAGGGAAAATAATTCAACAAAGACAAACCTCCTTAATGCTGTCATCTTCTATCTGAGTATTGAGAGAAAACTTCATGAAATCATTAAGTATAACATCAAAAGCAAGACTAACCATCAGATTATTTCTTACAACAAGTAGCAAGATCACACGGTAAAGGTACAGATCAAAACAAAGAACAACTTCTACTGCAACACGGATACCAAGAACAAAAATAACTGATAAAATCTAAAGGGATAAATGAGGCAGAAGATTATTATCGAATAGGATTATGTATTCACTCGATCAATCCCGTATATATAATTACAATGAATCTCCAACCCCTAGTTATAAAAGGAAGAAAATAAAATAATAAATACAATATGATACAATAATAAAAGCAGAATAAGTGGTGTATCACTCCTTATATTATGCCAAAATTATCTCCAAGAGATGAGGTAGTATCGAGTTATCCTTCTAACACTCCCCCTCAAGATGGTGTATGTAGATCACAAACACCCATCTTGCCAAGTAAGAGCTGCTTAATGATTTTGTGAAAATATCCGCTAGTTGCAGCTTCGAGGAAACGGGCATGGTTAGAACATCTTTAGTGTTGGGTGATGATTATATCCTCAGCAGTATTAGATGTAGTGGGAAATGATTCTATCTTCTGTACTGATCGATACTCGGCAGCCTTGTGCTCCGAATTAGTCTCGAAGATTTGAAGATCCCAAAACCCTATCTTAATCGGTGAACCTTTAAGTTGTAACTTTGTTTGTCTCTCGAGGTTTCGCACTCGGCAGACCCTCTCGCTCTCGGTTCGGGCATTCGGTTGCTTATCCGCCTCAGCACCGTAAGTAGAAGACTCAGTAAATACCGGACTCAGCAGAGCAAGATATCGAAAGGAGTCGATGGAACCGAACTCGGCAGAGTAGTTCATCTGTACTCGCAGTTGATCTTCGCAAAGCGCACTCAACGAGAGTTCACTATCGAATCAAAGATCGACTTAGCAACGGCCGTACGCCGTGCCCGAACCGTCGATCTTTCAAAGACAATCAGCATAGTCAAGTACGAGGAAGAGAGAAGTCAACTTCAAATCTCCTTGAAGTCTCGTTATGTCTCAACCACTTTTCGAACCTCGACCAATGACAAGCGCACACCCGTCCTACACCTACTAAAGCCGCAAGTCAACAACTTTCCGGAAAAGAGGGAAAAGACTCGCAAATGCTACAAAAGAGTCGTTAGCTACCCAAAAGAGAGAGACAAAGGATCATCGTCTCCAACGGATCTTTCCTAGTCTCTTCTCTATAAATAGAGGGATAAATCAAATTTGAAGCTCACGGCGACGGAAAAACGAGTGCGAACATACGAGAAACGAAAGAAAAAGAAAAACCGCATACACAGAGCATTCAAACGAGCAAACTCGAAAAGCCTAAGTTCTCCGCAAGAAGTTCGAAGAATTCATCTCCGGCGAAGAACTATATTCTAGCTCTTAGGGAACCAAACTGAACTGTTAAATACAACCTCTAGTATCCAAACGACGATACACGAACTCAAAGTCATACTCAGCTGTTCGTCGTTCTAGAAGCCACTTCATTGTTCCCTATCCCTCTAACCTAAGCTCAATAGAATATATCCATAGCTTAGATGAAGGAGTTCATCTTTGAACTGTTCTTTATTGTAAAGAACTCCTTCATAGTTGGAGAGTTTTTCAAACACTTAGTTTGATAACCTTGTAAACTGAGACTTGCTCAGTATAAATCTCAAGACCAGAGTTTGTCCAGCGTACAAACCAATTGAGACTACCTCAGTATAATAAATAGCTTCCTGATCATTTGGGACAGTGGACGTAGGATTTTTGTGTCCGAACCACTTTAAAAATCTATGTGTCGTGTGTTCTGTTTCTTTTTCACTGCTGCATTGATTTAACTGTTCATACTGAAAAGCCTTCTTAAATCATTCAACTGAGTTTCAACGAACTTAACTGATTGCACTAATCTACTGAAACTGTTTTATTAAAAAACGTTTTCCAACTCAACTGAATTGGGCCTACACTATTCCGCACCACTGAACTCTATCTGCAAGATACTGAATTCGACTCTCGCCGCCCAGCGAGATCTCGGCAGAGTCAGTCACTCTGCCAACACGATTCAGAACAGCTTATCTGGTCTGCTGAACCTGTTCAGCACGACATTATCCTGAAAAAGGACTGTTCGTGTTTAAGTTGAGAAATCGGTTTTCAGGTGTATTCACCCCCCCCCCCTCTACACCTGAACGTACTCTTGGGACCAATATTTAGATTCTACACGTTCACAAACAAAGTAACAATCCATCTTAACATGTTTTGTTCGCTCATGAAACACCGGATTGGCTGCTATGTGACGAGCGGCTTGATTGTCACAATACAACGACGTAGGTGTTGTGATTACAACTTGTAGATCTTTCAAGAGCCAACATAACCGTAACACTTCACTAACAATCGCAGCCATAGCTCGATATTCGGCCCTCGCAGAAGATCGGGAAACTACTGTTTGCTTCTTAGTTCGCCAAGAAATTGAGGCACCACCAAGCATAATGAAATAGCATGTGCGAGAGCGTCTAGTAAGCGGACATCCTCCGCAATCTGCATCACAATAAACTTCCAATGAAAGATCTCCCTCAGAAGGAAGAAAAATACCTTGGCCAGGATTCCCTTTTAAGTAACGAAGAATTCGATTAACAACTTCCAAATAGGTGCAACGTGGACTGCTCACAAACTGACTGAGAACATTGCAACATGTGAAATATCCGGACGAGTGACAGTTAGGTATTGAAGCCTCCCTATAAGACGCTGATATCGACCATCATCAACTTTCTCTCCTGCTTCATCCTTATCAAATTTGATGTTTTGTTCCATAGGAAAAGCACAGGATCGTGAGTCTTGCATGCCACTCTCCTCAAGAACATCAAATTTGATGTTGCTTGCAAGCGTATACTTTCGCTGACAAAGCATAAAACTAGCGGGAGATCGCGCAACCTCAATACTCAAGAAATACTTGAGAGTGCCGAGATCTTTGATGCTAATTTTTTTATGAAGATATTCTTTGGTGGAATTGATTTGATCAAGGTCCGTGCCTGCAAGAATAACATCATCAATGTAAATCAAAGCAATGAGAAAAGTAGTTCCCCGTTTATACATAAACATCGAGTAATCCGCTTTGGATTGTTGAAAACCAATCTCTTGAAGAGCCGTAGTGAATTTCGATACCAATTGCGAGAAGCTCGACGAAGCCATACAACGATTTTTGTAATTTACAAACTCGAGTCTCCCCTTTCGAGCAAATTTATGTGGAATCTTCATATAAACATCCTCAAAAAGTTCACCATGTAGGAATACATTATTAACATCTAATTGATGAACATGCCAACGATGCTTGGATGCAACAACAAGAACCGTGCGAACTGTGACAAGCTTGGCAACCGGACCGAAAGTTTCATGAAAATCTAGCCCCTCTGCGTTTGCGTGAAACCTTTGGCAACGAGACGCGCCTTATATCGTTCAATTTCACCATTGGGTTTGTATTTGATTTTGTAAACCCACTTGGAATCAACAAAGATGTTGTCCGGTGGAAGAGGAACAAGCTTCCAAGTACTATTTTCTTCTAAGGCCCGTATTTCTTTACACATGACATCGCACCAAGCTGGATCTTTGACAGTCTGCTGAAAGTATTTTGTCTCATCATAGGAAGTGATGGTCGCAAGATAAACACGATGTGAGGAGGAAAAACGATGATATGAAACATGGAGTGAAAGAGGATGTACCGTCGAGTAATCTGAAGCGGGAGAGTGCGAATGGTCAATGGAGGCAGGAAAATCTAGTTCATAATCAGCCAAGTGCTTTGGTGTGTAATGAGGTCGTGTACTACGACGAGGAGAAATTGAGGATGAGGATATCTGCATTCCGCCGGAATGATCTTGCATGTTAGGGTCGGTTAATGGAATCGGCCTAGGAGAGGATGACGTGCTGATCTCCGAGTCAGCAACATTAAATAACCTTAAATCATGTAGTAGCCCGCATGTTTTCGTATTAAGAATCTCAGGCCCATCCTCATAATTAGTTGGCTGGTGCGAGCCAGTAAGCTCCACGTTATTAGGCCCATTAGGACCATGACATGCACTTGTATTATTATTGGTGGTACTATGCCCATCTAAACCATGACATTACCATAAAAACAATAACCAATAAAAACACATGGTTGAGAACGAGGAGCGAATTTGTCAAGTCCCATGTAATTATCATGAGCATACACTAGACAACCAAAAAACGTATGTAATCATAACTCGAGACATTACCATAGATTACCTCATAAGGAGATTTATGATCAAGCAACTTAGACGGCAAGCAATTAATTAAGTGTGTGGCTGTCATCACACACTCCCCCCAAAACTCAATAGGTAACCCACTATGAAAGCGCAAAGCCCGTGCAACCTCAAGAAGATAACGGTGTTTTCGTTCAACGACACCGTTTTTGTTGAGGTGTATCAGTGTATGATGTTTCAATCGAAATTCCATGATCTGCATAAAAGTCCATCATGACTTGACTCTAAAATTCCTTTCCATTATCAGTGCGGAGCCGTTTAACAGTTTTTCCAAATTGATTCTTAACCAAATTACAAAAGGATATTGAAAAATGACCAACATCACTTTTATGTTTCGACAAGAACACCCAAACGACACGGCTAAAATCATCAACTATAGTCAAAAAGTACTTTGCACTAGAAAATGATTCAACCTTATAACCACCCCAAATGTCACAATGCAATAACTCAAAACATTCATTCGTCTTAATAGATCAAGGAGAAAAGGGATTTCGTGTTTGTTTAGCCGCAAACAAGCATCACAAATAAAATTATTAGAAACATGACGGAGAGAATTAATATGTCTTATCTCCTCGGAGGGTAAATGCCCAAGACGTTAATGCCAAATCTTTGAATCTTTCTTCACAGAATTTGTAGTACCTTGCACTCAAATAGGCTCCATGCAGTACAGACCATCACACTCTTTACCTGCTCCAATTAGAGTCCTCGAGGCCAAGTCCTGTAAGACGCAAAAATCAGGAAATAATGTGAAGGCACAATTTATATTGTCGACCAAACGACTAACGTACAAAAGATTGCACTGAAATTTGGGAACATGAAGAACATCCGTAAGAGTAACATCTTTTAGTAGTTGGTCATTTCCGACGCCTTCAACATGTATCGCGTCTCCATTGGGAATACGCACAACTTCACCATCATTATGCGGTCGCATATCCTGTAACAAAGTAGCTTCACTAGCAATATGTTCGGTTGTCCCTGAGTCAACGACCCAAGGGCGATAAGAAGAGGATTTACCCTCCATTAGAGCCGAAAGAGCAAGTTCGTTGGTGTTTCTTGAACTCTCGTGATTTTTGGTGATTGTAGTTGAATTTTCACCACGAGTGGAAGGTCTGAGAAACTCAAGAAGCTTCGCATATTGATCTGAAGACAATCCTGGGAGTGGATCAGCCACATTCTGAATAGCCGCTGCCCGGGCTTGTGGCCGTTGACCGCTTGCTCCTCCACTGCCTCGACGACCGCGAGCACTATTTTGATTATTGGGATAACCAATCAATTTATAACATCTCTCCTTTGTGTGTCCTACACGTTGGCAATATGAGCATTGGAGTGGAGTATCAAGATTCCCCAAGTTCCCAAAGCCACTGGAATGCAGCGTGTGTATTTCATGAGATGTGGTCCCCTTATTCAAATTTGTCTGAAAAGCAGAAGCCTCTGAATTTGGACGCCTAGTGTTGGAGACAAGACGATGACTCTCTTCTTCGGAAACCATATGGTATACGGCACCAACGCTAGGCATGGGATCTGAGCCTTACTGTAACGCCCCGACCCCCACGAAGGATCACAGAGGTCGAGTCGCTACGGAAGAACAATTTAAAATACATTTTCATACATTTAATCAAAATTCTGGAAAGTCCTTCATCTTAAAAGCAACTTGTTATAATTTACTTGCAGAAGATCGGTTTGGTTTTGAAGCATTTAACATAAATACGGAAGCGCATCGAGTCTTAAGTAAAACTAAAGCATAAATATCTTTTAACAAGTATTTCAAAAGTTTCGAAAGGATAGTTTCGAGCGTGACAAAAGCATGATTAACCATTTTCCGAAATTACAAAAGATCCAGTCATCAACCCCCTCCTCAGCCCGTCCCCGTCGCCCTTGCCGCTCAACCTGAAAACATTTTAAAAACGATTTGGGGGCTGAGTACTAATGTACCCAGTGGGTAAAGCAGTTTGAAACACGTTTAAAAACAGTTTATCCATGCATGAGGTATGACTTGGAGGGTTTTAAAAAGGAAACTGCTCCAAGCATACAAAACATATTAAGGTGCGCACATCCGTGTCACATTTCCCGTTACTTCTACCATATCATTCATAAATTGGGCCTTGGCCCTCGAGTCGAAACTCGAGGGGTCCCTCATAAATTGGGCCTTGGCCCCCGAGTCGAAACTCGAGGGGTCCCTCATAACATGTTAGCATCCGGCACACAAGGGGATCACTATCGTGCTACTAACATCATACATGTACGTACTTTCTTGATAACCCTCATCTAGCATGTTAGGCCAGATGAGAGCCTCGATCGATCTATCACGTAGAAGCATTAAACAGGTAAATGCACAAAAACTTTCATGGATAAACATAGTACATAGAGCTTAATAACTCAAGATAGATTTTTAAGAAAATATTACCCACCTTGCGTTCTATCGATTTGAAAGATGTGAAGTACATCTCCGAGGTTAAGGTTCTTCCACGCGGGGTCCTACAACAATAACCTACTTTAAGTAACAATGTTCGCATCTAACGTAAATGTACAAATTCGTGGTTCATGGGCGTTACCTAGTCGGCATCTAGCTAGACTAGGTCAGATTCTACATCGAAATTTTGGTAAAAAGGGCTCTATTTTCAAGAATTCTATAAATCGTGATATAGCACCATAAATTCCCATATTTTACATGAATGATCCTTCATGAGCTTAGTTTATTTAGAAATTGGTTTCACGGTAAAATAACAAATCGATAAGGAGTTATAACTTAGACATTGTTCGTGGTTCAAATCTGGGACAGAGTCTGCCTTTTCTAGTCTAACCTACGGATGAGGGGTCAATATTACTCCGAAAATCATGAAATTTTACGAAACTGGAGTGGACATGCATGAAAATAACATATCCAAAATTTACTAGATTCCGATGAGTGACGAATCCACAGAAGACCGAGTTCTGACCGCAACTTTACTTAGTATTGAGACAGGGTTCCGATCGGTAAGCTAGGTTTATACAATAAACTGCTTTTGCACGAGTCGAATTAAATTATAACAAAAATATTTTCGCATAAAACTACGAGTCTAGATTAGTTTGGAAAAAGAATTGATCAAAAATATGTTTCGTGGTGCAAATTAAAATATTTCATTAGGACCTGTCCTGCATGCGCTGTCCTATGGTAGCGAAAGGAAATAAATTCGAATTAAAATATAAAACCATATCCAAAATTTACCAAACTTTGCAGAGAATAATACAAAGTCCTAGAGTTTGTTCCTGATATTTTTGTGAAATTTTTAGGAGTCGAGAAAAGGTCGGCAAACGGTCACGAAATCACGGCAGAAAAGACACGTAATCAAGGGCGGACCCTTTATGCATAACTTAGTTCCAATTCATCCCTAATAAAGTGTTTGACCACTACCCACCGACACCTCATCTGCATGAAGTAAAGTCATTCCACCGAAAATAAGAATGTAAGAAGGCCGACTCCAAACTTCATCAATTTTTGCAGGGATTGAAACAACATTCCAAAGTTCGTTTCTAACATTTTTATGGAATTTAATTAGTAGTGGAAGACCACCATATATCGCTAAGACGCAGCATGATTTGGGGAAAATAGAATGGCTCCAATCCTACTCCGAAATGTCACTAATACAAACGCCAAAATTTCAGATCTAACCAGGATTTTCCTAATTCTTGTTTAATATGGTTCTGAGAGTGGCAAGGATTGTTTTGGGGGTCTTGCATGTGGCATGCAAAAGTGGGTTCCAACGGTAAAATTGAAACGGAGTATGAAAGATTGATGTTCATATGATTCTCTCACTTGTAGATCTACGTATGCCTCAATCCATTCTCACTCAACTTTGTTCATTTACTACAACAAGATTATAATCTCTTATTTATCGATCCAGGCATGCATTCACTTAACCAAGTTCTTTCTTCGAGATACACTCCTATCCCACTATTTCTTATAACATAGGAGTCCATTGAATACTTGTCTACTCCTACCATGCTGTGCTACTGCCGAAATATGTCGTGCACACTACTCTGCCGATGCATGCAAAGTAACCATCAATCAAAAAGTTAAAAATCTGATCTGTATCGAAAGGAAGAAGGGGAGGGCTTCACGAGATCTCGGTTTCTTACCCACTAAAACGGACGAAAAACAGTCTGCAACCTCACGTCGAACTCCACTGGCCTCGAAATAAACAGAGGGCTTTTTCTTCGATCGAGATCTTGCGTCCAAGTGCTAGGAAACTGTCTCAAAGTCCGACCGTGTAACAGGTAAAGGTGAAATTAGGCGACAAAAACGGATAGTATTCGGTTTCAAGGCGAAGATACGAAATGGTTGAAGTTCTTACCTGGAATGTTTTCGGTATTAGAGGGGATCTTAGGGCTGGAGGTGGAACTCAAGGATGCGAGAGATCGGTGCCTTCTTAGGAGTAAAACAAGACTAGTTTATCAAGGAGTATGCATGTGTGATAGCTTTCTTTGGTTTATAACGCCCCAACGGACGATGTTTCAACCCAAGTGGAGGGATCAAGCCTCCAGGTGGTGAGACCGTCCTTCCACGTGGAGATCGATGTTCTTAAATGTTTCTCCTATTTTGACTAGTGCATAGCGTATTAGGATCGAAAGTTGTCAACACATGTGTATAAAAATTTTCTAAGTATATATAATAATAATGAGATGGTTTGATCGAAAATCCTCCCTCCTAACCTGTCTTGCGATGGGAATTTATAAGTGATGTTACTTCGTTCTCAAAATTCGATTCGTATAAGAGGTGAAAATGGAATACGACGATTTTCCATAAGGTATGCTATAATAAACTAGGTATCTATTAAGAATAATAATAATAATGATAATAATAATGCTTATGAATCATTCTTGGATAGAAGATACGAAAAATACGGGCTATTACACTTACACTCGAGATTTAATGACAGAATAAACATCATCTAACCCTGCTAAGAACTCATATAAACATTGTCGCTGAAATAATCCCCTTATTAATTTATCGTTACCACATTTACAGCAAGTACATTGGGGTATAGCATCAAGAGAATCAATTTCATCCCACAAAGCACGTAACTTATTGTAATAAGATGCGATAGTACCTCCATCTTGGCGTGTTATCATAATTTATCTCCGAAGATCGAATGCACGCGGTGCATTCGCCTTTCCATACCTTTCCCAAAGATAATTCCAGATGGCGTTGGAAGATCTGAGTCTTTTTACGCTCACACGAACTTCCTTCGTCACAGAGCTTATGAGCCACCCTCGTACCATTGCGTCACAATGCGACCAATGCTCAAACATTTTGTCGTCTTTTTGTTGGTTCCTTTTTAGAACCATCCACAAAGCCAAGTTTATTCTTGGCTCGAAGAGCGTTTTCCATTTCATCAATCCAATTAACATAATTCCCATCGTGAAGAGCGTCTGTGATGAATATCTGACTGGGATTTTCAGAAGGATGAAGATAGTATGGTGACATACTATCAATGGTGACTTCTTTTGCCATGATCGATGAAAGAAACGAAGAATAGACGAAAAATAAAATATGAAAGCAGCAATAATATTATAGCGACGTTGTATATACCTTTATGAAAAAGAATAGATGCGGAAGCGGGATTTAACCCGCTCTGATACCATGATAAAATCAAAAGGGATAAATGAGGCAGAAGATTATTATCGAATAGGATTATGTATTCACTCGATCAATCCCGTATATATAATTACAATGAATCTCCAACCCCTAGCTATAAAAGGAAGAAAATAAAATATAATAAAAGCGGAATAAGTGGTGTATGACTCCATATATTATGCTAAAATTATTTCCAAGAGATGAGGCAGTATCGAGTTATCCTTCTAACAATAACAACTAATACACAACAAATCTCAATCAAAAAATTGAATGAATTCTTAATTTCATTCTCGTAGTGAATAATTGAACCGATTTGACCTCGAATTACTAAACGCACCTTTTGATTTAGCTAGACGATTGGAAATATTGCCCCACTCGTTCTCGATGGCCATCCGCAGTGCAGGCCACCAAGAAAGCACCAAACTAATCCCATGGCGGAACTGCGCCTCCGCCGTCAAACTGCGGTTGTTCATCCCTTAGCCACCGCTCTTTTTATCTTCGTTTCGTAACAGATCCTCCATTTCGCGGCATATAATTTTAAAACTATTTTTTATTTCTAATTTTCTATTCTTTAATTGAAATGGATTATATGTATAAATACAATTATAATTAATGAATGATTACAATTGAAAACTTTTTATAACAAGTAAAAATATATCTAACAAAAAATTAGCTTATAAAATACTCCCTCCGTCCCATTGGAAGCGTCTTGTTTCCAATGGGCACTGATGTTAAGAAAATGATAATGTGTGGTGTATATTGTTTGACTTTTTGGATAGTTAAATCTTGTCCACATATTCTGGCTTTTTTAGAAACAAGACTCTTCCAATGGGACGCCCAAAATGGAAAAACAAGACGCCTAACGATGGGACGGAGGGAGTATAAGCTACAAATATATACTAAGTTTTATATTTTTAGATTTTGATTGATTCTTTATTATTGTACGTAGAGAAAAAAAGTACGTGTTACCGTTCTTCAAGATGTCGACGATGACAAGGAATGAAGGAAGCCTAGTAGTCTCCAAAGTGGGTTGGTAAGTCCTTAACTCGAATTATATATTAGTGAAATTTTTTTATAACTAAAACATGAGTACATAACTCTTCTTTAATTTTTGTTAGGTGGAGTTTTTTTGTTATCTTACAATGGTGATCAACAAATCAAGTGGTGATTTAGAGGAAATTTTCTACTTTTATCTATGAGGACATCTTTATGAATTTATGATATGTATTTTATTTATTTGTGAACATCCGAACATGTGAAATTGTGCTTGTTTTGTGTTGAAATTTGAGCTTTTAATGTTTGTTGTAGAAATGTTGACAATGACAAATTTTGCAACTAGATTATTTCGTAGCGAAGAGTTTTTTTTATTTTTTAAAATTAGTGACGAGAAAATGAAAAAGAAAAAACAGGGTCTTCTACGGGGCTACCCGCCCCGTGCGGGTCCGGTTCTGGGGCCAAATTAGCAGACCCGTACGGGGTCCACGAGGCGGGACGTGTCCGCGGTTCCATTGAGCGGGGCGGGTCCGGGT
The DNA here is from genome assembly GCA_028984105.1 of Lavandula angustifolia. Classification (NCBI taxonomy): domain Eukaryota; kingdom Viridiplantae; phylum Streptophyta; class Magnoliopsida; order Lamiales; family Lamiaceae; genus Lavandula; species Lavandula angustifolia. The sequence continues at coordinate 14,319,853 of CM054803.1, forward strand.
AGTATGATACTCGAATCCGACCTGCAATTTTGTCATCCCTAATAAAGGGTTACACGTGAAATTGCTGCTGAGAATGCGGAAATTACGAAAATGAGCTTCACAAAGAAAATTTTTATTCTTATACTTTTGGGATTTCACAATTGCATGTTACTGTAGATTGGAATAGTACAACAACTCTTAACCATATCTATTATATGGTTATTATAGCTACTAATTTGTCGTTCCTTTCTACCTCTCGCTTTCTTTCTCTCTCTAACCAATTGCAACTCTCCCTCCGGTTTTATTCTCTATTTTTGTTTCCTCTCAGTTTCGTACTGCTTTGCCAGAATATTAACAACATAGATGCAATTGATCTCGTCGGCGACGGAGACTCGGCTTCCCTATGAGGTATAGAAAATTCGATGTTTGGTTAATTACCAGTTTTTGTAGAGCAAATTGCATTCTTACACTTGCCTTAGATCTATCCTGATTTGAGAGCAAAATTGAGAACTATGTTGAGAATAATTGTTTCTTGGGCAATTTGAGGGTGAATTCATCTCTAATTTAACGCAGTTTAATTGGAATTCAAGGGGCTTCTTATGTAGTTGACGTATGTGGGGGTGTTTGATAATTAAAAAGTCGTGTGCCAGGAAGAACCATGGGGGAGGATTGTGAGGTTTGGATGATGGTAGTAAGGAAAAAAAAGGGGCTGGATGCATTTTATGAGAAGGAAAGTGAATGAGAAGAAGTTGAAGAAGGGGTATATGAGAAATGATATTTGTTATATTTATTTTAATACTTTCCATCATTTTTATCTAATAGATGTAAACTTGTTATAGGCATATATTTTATTTTATTTTATGAAATGAAAGTTTATGTCTAAATGAGTGTCTAGTGTCTACAAATTAATCAAAACTCTAAAACACTACTAACTATTTTTTGAAGTTATCAAATTGTGATTGGTTTAAGTTGTAATAACATTTATAGTACTATTACTAAATTCATTTTAAAACTTAATTTCCACTTTTAATACATATATGATATAAAATCTGAGTATTGAGCAAATACCAGTATTTGTGAAAAATAAAAAATAATGTAATTTAAATATTTTTTTACTGGAAAAAGAAAATGAAAATTTTGAAAAATTCAAAGCAAATACATAATCAAAGAGAAGAAGCATAAGAAAGCACCCTACTTCTGCGGAATTCAAGAATCAAACTCACCTTGCAACTTCACCTTGCAACCCAAATCTCTAGAAAAAGCCTTACAACTTAATAAACACTAATTCTAGCAAAAAAAAGGAAAATAACAACTTACAAGCCAAAGCCAACCTTTATGACATCGGCAAGTTTATGTGTTGATTGATAAAGAATAATTAAATTAGATCAATAGATTTTGATTTCAAAACCGCTCCTTTAGTTTTTTTTTTGTCATAGGTAGTATGAATTACTATAAAATAAAAACTGTAATTATAAATTTTGAAATTATATTAATATAATTTGATGAATGTATTTTATATTATATAATTATATAGTATAAAATATTTATAAATACAAATTATAAAATGTAAATTATATTTATACAATATATATAATGTATAAATATTTTTTTATATTACTTTATAAGTTATAAATATAATTTACATTTTATAATTTGTATTTATAAATATTTTATATAATATAATATAAAACACATTACATTAAATTATATTAATATAATTACAAAATTTCTAATTTTTATTTTATATTTCATATTTCATATTTATAACTTATATTTTGTAATTTGTATTTATAAATTTTGTAATTATATTAATATAATTTAATGTAATGTGTTTTATATTATATTATATAATTTTTATTTTTATTATTATATATATAGAGAGAGGGAGATGGGAGATCATATGAGAACACCCCTTACAGTGAGAAATATGAACAATTTATAACCATTTGATCAAGTAATTCGACGCTCCAGATCTTGTCATCACTTAAAATCCCGAAATGCACCATAAAGGCAAAAAAGTTTGCACTAAGGTCTTTTTTGTAAAATTTCTGTTTCTATTTTATCTTGTAACCTAATTTATGTCTTATAAATCATTCTCTAGTTCATTTTTCTTCACATCGGCGCAGATAGTGAGAAATACAGAGTTTTTCAATTTTGATTATCAACATTTTATGATAATGTATACACAAGGTTCGTAGTTTATTTGCTTGTTTCCACGTAAATCTTATGTTTGATTCCATTATCTTGTTTTGATTCAATGTTTGATTGAATCAAAAAAATTCATATTCGATTTCAACCTCTTTTCTTTTCTTAATTTCTTCGTATATGTGCATCAAATCATGTTATAGGATTATATGGTTTTTTGATTATTTTTCTTAGTTTTGAATAATCAATTGGAAACCTAATTTTTCTTTTGATCATTTGAATTTTTTTTGGAAGAATATTTGAATCAATTGTTTATCAATTTTTTCTTTTTCGTTTTCAGATTCTTTCGGTTTACAATTTCTGTTTGTTTTGTTTTTTTTTTTTAATTTTATTTTGGTGTTAATTTATGCACTATATTGTGGGTTTTTTATGCACGTTTATAGTTCACTTTATGCTTATTCATGCCTCGGCGTTGTTGATGGCAATGATGCCTCAGTTTTGTTTATGGCAATGATGAATTAATGTCTGATTCGTTAGTGGACTTGAAGATGTTATCAGAAAAATATTCTAATAAGTCTTGCAAAAATGGAGGTTTCATACAAAAGAAGCAGACGTTAGAAGTGTTTTATGGTGGATCGATCCCAGAATCTATTTCGGTTTTTTCTCCTAGTCCGGTTAAAACCAAAGGTAGCGGAAGTCGAATTAAGTCAAGAAGGGAAAGGGCCGCTTTGGATACAAAAAAACCAAAGAGAAAGTGTAGCAAATGTAAACAAATGGGGAATCATGACTCCCAAAATTGTGATCAATTTACAGAATGATCTAAAGCTTTTCTAATAATTTATTGTTTTTAACTAGTTCTTGTTCTATGATCATCAATTTATATTTTATAATTATTTATTGTGTTTTATCGTACTGTGTAGTTTTTAATCCCCATATATTAATGAATTTTATTAGTAATTTCATATTTTTAGTACTTTTATTGTGTACTAATGCTTTTTTAATCTAGTACAAAGTTTCGGATGTCGAAGGTTATTTTTTTAATACCTATTTTAATTTTTTTTAAAGTGCAAATTATACATAGTAGATGTGTATTTTTTAATACTTAATTGTTCAAATTATTATGCTATAAAAAAAATTAAACTATACAGTTATTTTACTTTTATGAAATGCACGCTTATCTTTTATTAAAATGCACCATTTCATTACTTATTGTACACCACTCGAAAAAATGACCATAAAATAAAAATAAACAACTGTTATATGAAACGTGTCTGAATAGTTCAAAACTATAAAATTCTAAGGACACGTAAAGATTATCCTAGCGGAAAACGCTCAACATTTATTTTACTAGGCAATAAAATATTTTAAAGTAATGGTATTCATTTATAGCAACCTCATTCTTATGCAAGTTTATATCACTTTGAAGAATCCATGCACAATATTTAATTATCAACATAGGCAACTCTGCTTCTTTGCATTCTTTCGCAATCCTATCGCCCAAGAGCTTGACAATTCACCTTTTGAAAGTTTCCATATGTCTCATAAATGTGCAATCTGTTAACACAAACATGTCATCCCTCGCGGAAAAATATTTTGAAACCGTGCAGTTAAAATTGAAAAAAAAATGCATAAAATAATTCATAAGTGTGCACATTCACATTTCAGAAGTGTGCACAAAATAGCACCATATTCGCAAGTAAATGAAAAGTGCAAATTTTATTATCTAAATTGTGTTCTACAAAATACTTAATTATGCAATTGATCTAAATATAAAAAACTGATAAATATAAAGGAAGTTGAACATGAATTTAAAAATAAAAATTGTTACGCATCTCTACATAGTTAATCACACAATTGATGATGTTTTGCAATGGCACAAATAAAAAAAGAAAAAATGTGCACTACTTATCACATAAATGTGCAATCAGTAAACACAAAAAGCCATCCCTCGCGGAAAAAATATATTGTTATTGTGCAATTAAAAATGGATAAAAGTGCATAAAATAGTTCATAAGTGTGCAATTTTTTTATTAAAATAGTTCAGAAGTTTGCAAAATTCAAAAGTGTGCTTAAAATAACAAAAAATTCACAAATAAAATGAAAAAGTGCAAACTTTATCATAAAAACGTGTACTACGTAATAATGAATCGTGCAATTTATCTTATAATAAAAAAACCGCTAACTACAACAGGAAGTCATACACCAACAAACCCACAAATCGTTGCAGTTGTGCAATGCTTCAAAAAAGAAAAAGCGAAAATGTGCAATACATTCAGTTTAGACAAATAATTCCAAAACCCAATTCAACAATCAGTTAATATACATTCGTCAAGAATTTCATAATATGCGAAAACCCTAATTATTTTCGGCAAATATACATTATAACAGTACAAAAACCAAGAATTCGATGGTTTTAAATTCGCCCAAAAGTTAAAAACTCACCAATTCAATCTGAATCTTCCTTGTGCGTTCCGAATGAAAGGGACGAGGCTGGTCTAGAAATCGCTTCTTTTAGTGATCAATCCACATGATCTAAACTGAAATATCGAATTTGGGATGTCGAAGGTTTGAGTGTAGATGATTCCGGAACTGCTAATCTTGCAGATGAGAAAGTAGGGAAAATAAATTAGATGAGGAATAGAAAACGTTTAACCTAGTTTAGGATTATTATATTAAAACAATTTGACCCTAATACCCTTTGTACAAATTGTTTGACTTAATAGTGCAATTCGCGTAAAAAATTTAAAACAAGAATCTGGGTCGTTGATTTTCATCATCTAAAGGATGATAATTGTTCTTATTTCTCACTTTAAGAGGTGTTCTTATTTGAACCACCACTATATATATATATATATATATATATATATATATATATATATAGAGAGAGAGAGAGAGAGAGAGAGAGAGAGAGGAAGGATAATTTGAGAACAAGGTCTTATTGAGAAAAAGGAGAAAAAATATCAACCCTTCCTTTACAAGGTGTGTGTGGTCAAGATTAAGGAGCTCATTAATGGCATTTTCGTACTTTTCGTACTTTTTTCAAGCCTCATTAAGGGTATTTTGATATTTTGTCTTTCTAATTTAGTCAACAAGGGATTTTGAAGAAGGGGATCGACTGATTTCGTCAATATTTTCTATGCACATTTTGTGTGTGTTCTATGCACATTTTTTTTTAATTTATATGCACATTTTATGTGTGTTCTATGCACATTTTTTTTTAATTTATATGCACATTTTGTGTGTGTTCTATGCACATTCTTTATAATCTATATGCACATGTTTTATATGCACATTTTCCTATAATTTGTATGCACATTTTTTATATCTTCTATGCACATTAACTGTAATTTGTATGCACATGCTTCTCGAATTCGCAAAAATATTTGTTGAATTCCAGATTCGAACTCTAGATGCGTACACAGATCTGGAACAGAATTACATAAATGAGAAGAGATGAGAGAGATCGACGACTGCACGGAGCAGATGGGAGACTCGGTGGAGGAGCTGAGCAAGACGATGGCGGCGTTGTAGCACCTCCGCCGCGACGCCAACTTCAGCTGGCAGATGAGCAATGCGGAGACTTGAGTCAGCGCCGCGCTCAAGAATGAAGACACGTGTCTCGACGGCTTCAAGGAGATCGACGATAAAGTCCGGTCCGACGTCCGCCACTATGAGGGAATTCGAGAGGTAAAATGGTGGAGAAGAAGGGGGTTTTGATTCACTTTTAAACTTTTGCCCAATTTATTCCGTAAATAACCTTATGCAACCATTTATCTATTAAAAAAATGACAAAAAAAATAAAATCCCTTCTAATCCTAGCCATCCATTGTTGTTGATCTATGGATGTAAAGTGTTCTTATTTCTCTCAATAAGACCTTGTTCTCAATATAAGGCCCTTATATATATATATATATATATATATATATATATATATATATATATATATGGGGAAATGATCAAATGAGAACCAACTCCTATATGAGAACTAAGAACCAATCTTAACCATTTATATTATTTGATCTATGGTTATTTTTAAAGCATCATTAAATGCCTTTATTTTTTATTAGACAATAGGAGAATGTTATTTTTGTAATTTGTTTTACATTTCATAATTAATGTGTTATGTGTACATGGAAACATCTCATTTGTCTCATATTCTTTATTCGTTTCCTTATTTATCCATTTCACATTATAATTTAAGTTTCATTAAAATTGGGTGGGCTGTTCGAATCTTTCTCATTATTATATCATAATTACTCAATTCAATATTGTAATTCATAATGCATGATCCGATATATATGACAATTAATTTGAAATTTGATTTTCCCTATTCAAAACCGTTCATTCATTTAATTTTATTAAATATATTTTTTTGTTGCACACAATTCAATATTGAGTTTTTCATGATTACGTATAAATAAAAATCAATTTAGAAGATAAATTCATTGCAAGAAACAATTCTTTCTGCAATCTTTTTTTTCTATTCTTTTTTTAATAAATTATTATTACATAGAATGCATATTATTTTAATAATTGAAATTTTAATTTATTTTTATTTTAGAATCCAAAAATAATAATTTGGCAAAGATTATAAATGCATTAAACGTTATATTTTAATGCATCTCACTCTGATATTAATGCATGTTTGATGCATCAAAATATATACTAATGCATCAAAAAATTTTTTGATGCATTGAATTATTACGTATAATGCATCGAATTTTTTTTTGATGCATTGAATAATTACGTATAATGCATATAATTAATAATTACATAATTTATTTTTATTTTAGAATCTAAGAAACTTAAAACAAATACAAGGAAATTGTATATGCATCAAAACTATATTTTAATGCATCATAATTCTAATTTAATGCATTTTATATACACAAAATATTATATAATAATACACAAAATATTATATAATAATGCATCAGAATTTTGATATGCATGCATCTTTAGAAACGAAACTATGCATATAAGAATGTAATATAATCTAAGACTACGAATAATCAAACTTGGATCGATTTAAATTTGATTATAATGCATTTGAATCTATTTAAATTTGAGTATAAAAATAATAAAATGTAATGCATTTGAATGGGTTTTAGATGGATTTTTAATTTAATTAATGATTTGGACGTAAATTCATACTCGTTGTTGTTCTTCATAACTAGCTCGTACAAGAATATCCACAATGTTTATGGGATGCATCGACTGTTAAAACTCAAATAATTTTATGAATCATGGATATGCATCGTCTGTAAAAATTAAACCAATTTTCAGAATCTACAAAATTATTTGGTAGTTTATAGCGATAGAACAAAATATAGAAAATGAGGCGTATAAAGCTGTATAAAAATATTATCAATTTTGAGGCGTATAAAGATGTATAAAAATATTATGAATCTTGTAGGATATGCATTGTCGATATGCATTGTAACTATTTTAAGAAACATAAAATTATGCATACACGGAAACAATTGGCCAATATTTGATATTCAATACGATTTTCCTTCATCAAACTTAATGATTTCAATTGATTATACTTTCCAATTTAAAATATCTTGTAGAATATGCATTGACAAAATTATCCTTTCTAAATTATAAAGCATTAAAATATTAGGAAATTATGTTGAAATCTGACCTTATATCAAATGAAGATCTACGATTCATAATGGTTCTTACTTCTCATATAGGAGTTGGTTCTCACGGGAACCCTACCATATATATATATATAGATAGATAAAGTAAGTGTGGGACGTGGGACATGAAATTTTTAAATCAAGGATATTTGAATTTGGAATGAAACCCATCAATTATTTAGGTTTTGCTAATTCTTACTCCCTCCGTCTCACAATTCTTGTTCCACTTTCCTTTTTGGGCCGTCCCACAATTCTTGTTCCATTGCCTAAAATAGAAAATTATTACACACACTTTATTTGAGGGCCCCACATCCCTACTCACAACTAACAATTCTTCTAAAATACCGCGCCGAAAAGTTATGGAACAAGAAAGATGGGATGGAGGGAGTAATTTTTTAATTATCATTCCAAGATTTTAATTTTCATGCCCCTTATGCAACCATCATAAAACAGTCATACTGTTGATTCCAAAAACTTCCAACCAAACACCTCCTAAACAGCTAGACACCATGCGGGCGCGGTGGCCTACTTCTAGTATATATATATAGAGTTACACTTTTGAACTTTAGGATTTAATGTTTATAATAATATCCTCCTTAAGAGATATACTTTTTTTTGGGAAAATAATATTTTAAGTGATTAATTATTGTATATTCTTTTATGGATATTCTCACACATCATATTTATAGAATGTGCATGTAGCTGCCCAAGTCTTCGAATCCGTCTAATCTAACTCAACGGGACGTCTCTTGAAATCAGGTCGAGTCATCCCGGTCCAAAAGTTAATCAGGCTAAAAGACGGGTTTAATCCATTGCTTATGGACTATTTAGGCCCAATATCCGTCGGTCCGTTAGGTGGGAATTTATTTCCTGGGCCCCAAAATTTGAACTCAACCCATTTTGAAATTAATGCACTGCTCTAACTATTAATAGTATTAGCACATAACTTGTGCAATTTTATTGCAAGGATCCGCATGTTTCGTACAATTTTGTTGCAACGCTGTGCATAATATGATTCAAATGTGTAATTATCTGCAAAACTCAAATTAAAAGGAAATAACTATATATTATAACAAATAAATTCAAAAATCCCAAAAGTTGGGTAAAAAAAAAACAATGTATTTATACTATGAAAGATATAGAAAAAAACAAACAATAAGAAAATTAAATCCCAATAGTTCATTAGAGAGAAACCGATGTAGATATCCGCACCGAGTAAACCTCGCTTGATTCAGCCCTGAAGAAGTGTGGTAGTATCTTGAGGGGGATCAATCCAAACACTACCGAATAGATCTTCTTCCCCCCCAGTCATAATACCGCTTCCGCGGATAGTACCTGTCGCTTTCAGGGGAGTACGCAATACATCTCTTCCCAAAAAACACAATCTTGGAGAAGTAGACTTTTCCTCTCATGCTCCCATGAAAATCACTCCTCCCAACGGAAGACAGAGAGTTTGCAAAGAGCGTCACCCCTCCCAAACAGCTGATCTCCTTCCACACTCCTTTCGTATCGTCAAGCTTGTACACGAACGGCGTTTGCCCACCGCATGTGTATACAACGAAGATATCCCCGTTGTGCTCCACCAAGAACTTCCCTCTCCGCCATTGCTCCACGTAGGAAAACTCCGTGCATCTAGGAGGGGGGGACGGCGCTCACAAGCCACATAAAATTCTCGGAGTCGAAGAGCGCCAGCGTGTCGTTAAGACCCAAGCAGAAGAACACCCCCTTGCAGAAGACTATCTTGTTCCAAACACTGGTTAAAAAGGGCAGATTGTTGTGGAACAGCATGAGATTCCATTCGTTGTCCCCCGGGCTGCAAATGCAGATAGCAACAGCCGTCGGGGAGATGTTCTTAATTGTGAATAGGATGCAGCTCATAGAGGTTGGAGCAGCGGAGAGACAAACGTTGTCGAGAGCTGATTGGTTCTTGGGAAACTTTATCACCTGACGAGTGTAGGGGTGGAACGAGAATAGGCGCTTTGTACGGTGCTTGAAGGCCAGCAACCAACCATCCTTGGCGTAGCAAATCCTACAGCCGCGTAGCTCAGGAAACTCCATGTAGTAGATTGCACGACTTGATGGATCGTAGAGCTGATACCAGTCACCTGATTTCGGGAAAGACATCAGCCACGGGGGGTTGTTGGGTACTCGAATAGAGGTTGCAACGGCTAGCCAGTTTCTGCAAACAGCTGATGCACGAATGCAGTCTCTCAGCGTTAACAGAGAAAAGATCAGCTCCAGAAGCTCAAATGGGAGATCGGAAGCTGTGTTTTGGTTATCTGACCTGCTTGAACTGGCCATTCTGCATGAAATCGTGTAAGATTCGGTGAAACAAGAAGAGAAGGAAGAAAGTAAGTATAAAGTTATTTAATGATGGGAATATATAATCTGAAAAACTAAAACTCAACAAGTGTAACAGTCGTGATGCATGAACACGGATTTGATCTGAAGATATCTAGATAGTTATTTCCCTATAGCTTTGGGATTTACCAACACATTTATTGCAACATAGATCATTAAGGCAAGCTACGACAAAGTAAGCTACGAACAAACATTCTAGATTGCACTGAAAATGACAGGTAATCCAGATAAAATCACAGGACTATGAAACTGAAAAGATCATGGAATACTCATTCATAAAACTGAAGTTTGATCACAAAACATCATCAATCTGAAACTTCCATTCACATTCCAGTTGGTTCTTTTTTGGCAGAAAAGCAAATCAATCACCACAAATACATGCAGAATGGCATAAGAGAATTTCATCATTAATGAAAATAAAGATAACTCACGATTTTTGCATCCTCTTTCTTCTCCCTCCAGCCATGATTTGCAAAAGCCTGATGCACAAACTATGATTTGTCACTGTGTAGTGAGTGAAAACTGAAGAGCTCTGAATGCAGAAATGAGTCTATCTCTACCCTATACATAATGATAGGTTTAGGGTTAATATAATAGTAATATAAAATCTACATTTAAATTGGATTTACAAAATCTGATATGGGAAATCGTCATTGTTATTTGCTGCATCTTATTGTGCTTTTCTTTTTTTTTTTTTTTTTTTTGTCATATCCAAAACAGAGCATCATTAATCAGTTTAAAAGAAAACAAAATCTAACAAAAAATCTAATAAGCATTAATTTCACACTTTAATTCAAACAATGTGCGCAATATTGCACAGTAATTTCGCATTTTATTTCATCATTGTGCAAGATATGGTCATACAAAGATGATCGTATCTATCTCGAACTTATTATATTATGGTGGTGTCAGTCACACGTTAACAAAATTATCAATTTTCATATACGTGAAATGATGTTAAAACATAAAATAGTCATCTGCAAAAGGCAAAGTTTTAAAGAGTTTCTAGGACCATATACGAACCATGTGTAAGTGAAAAATAAGACTTGAACTTGGTTTGTTTGAGTAGCACGAGATTACTTCAAGCTTTTACAATTAAGTTCAAACCCACTTTGTTACCAAGTCAATGAGCGAAACTCTACTAGGCTTGAGCTTGGCTTGAATTGGCGTTTGAAATTGAAGTAGACCTTGTAGGTTTATCAATTTGAAGTCTTAAATACAGGGACTTTTGGTATACTGTCTCAATGACTTCATGCAAATGTCCTAAATAGCAAGAAACTGAAGTGCTCTGAGTAAATATCTTAAGCTCAAACAGTTCGCTGAGAAAATGGTAATATGTGGCTCACAATAGTGGCAGGTTTCTTGATTGACTAAACTAATTTCACCACCACCACCCCCCTCTCTCAACCACTGAACAATTTTAACCACCACTGGCCAGAATGTGGTGCAACATTTTTCTAATAGCTGAGAGTTTCTCACTGGAGAGAATCACGAAAGCAACAACGAAAATGATAACAGAAAGAGCAATCAGAAAAATTACAACTTGCTCAATCCTTATTTTTCTATCTTTATTGTGCCCAGACAAAATCTAACAATCCTTTAGTTTTATCTATGCCAGGATGAAACAAACATCCACCATCTATAGCTTAAGAAAGTTCTTTCACAGCTAATACTAGTTTATCATACACAGAGCCCCTGGCATTGTGGAGTGTTAACTTCCATTTCAAGAAGTTAGATTATCTTAATTATCATCAACATCACCAAAATCAACAACATCTTACTCATTGTTGTCACTGAGCTGAAGAGAATAGAAATAGAAAAAGGACAACTTGGAAACAGTAAAAATTGGAAGGAACTGAATTATTTTATTAGTTCGATGCATGCATGTACACAAATTCTAGGCCAACAAAGTTCATAAAATCATTCTAATTAACAAATTTAGTAGGCTAAATCCTCTATCCAACTTATCTCACCGCCATGGGCTCCACATAGACTGCTACCTCTTTTCAAGCTCTTAACACAACCAAGAGCCTTACACCCATCAGTTCCCAACCAAAAATGAGAAAATTCTCTTTCTAACAAATTTACACATTTTCTCTTCTTCTTATATCGCTTCTCTTTTGGTTAATGTTTCTACAACTACCAACATGCAATGTCTGTGGAGCCCCAAGACGTGTACAGAAATAGTATACTTAAAAAGACGAAACCATGAATCCTCTCTTGGAAATTTCTTATTTATTGTAGATAAGACTTGTTGAATATTGACCCATTTTCTATTCGGTGCTCAGATCGTTCATTGATCTTTGCAGAGAACAAAGGTTAGGGTTAATAATTAACAAAATGGTAATATTTATCTTATTTCTTAATCATCAAGCATTATCCTACATTGACGGTATAGGTTTCAACAGTATCAGGTATTTTGATCTTAATGCTAGTAATAAAACTTTTTCATTTTCTTAATCCACCTGCTTAAAGCGCCAATCCATGACTAACCACATTCGCAGAGTGAAAAAATCTGAGGAAGATTTGTAATACAAGTCAGAAAAAAGGTATACCCCATATGGAGCTCTGAGGACTCCACAAAATTAAATTCATAAAGGTTAGAGATAGTACCTTAATGCTACAAAATGAATTTAGTAAGTACTCCATTTGATACAAAAAGGGTTAGGTTAGCGACGTTTAATGCCATTAAACCTATCTTACGTTCATTAAATCTAGTAAGACTCGATTGAAGAAGCTTCCATAAATCCGTAAGGTATCAAAAAACACGTGTTAGGCAATTATCTTGTTCCAGTTGCAGCGCACACTTCTAAGCTCTAGCATGTGTTAGTTGGAGGGATTAGTAATGAACGTATCAGTTGATAAAGTTTTGAGATAGTACCTTAATGCTACAAAATGAATTTAGTAAGTACTCCATTTGATACAAGAAAGGGTTAGTTTAGCGATGGTTTAATGCAATTAAACCTATCTTACATTCATTGACTCTAGTAAGACTCGAACGAAGAAGCTTCCATAAATACGTAAAAGTATCAACAAACACGTTTTAGGCAATTATCTTGTTACAGTTGCAGCGCAGACTTCTAAGTTCTA